>CM046944.1:82099901-83299901 GCA_025698515.1 Gossypium sturtianum
CGGAGCTTAACCGCTCCACAACCGTTCGTTTCTTACAAATCTTAGTCCAAATTTCATGTTTTCTTGATCTAACATGTCAAATTAACACTCATTTAATACATTTATCAACACATTAATCAATTCAATTCAAATATCAAATTTTGACAAATTTACAATTTTGCCCCTAACTTTTCAAAAATTACACTTTTACCCTAAACTCAGTAAAATAATTTTTATTCAATTTTCTTATGTTTCATTACATGCTGAACATTTTTCTCTTCTATGGCAACATCATTCTTGCTCTAACATGCACTTATGTACATTAGGCATTTTGCCGATTATGTCGTTTACTCGTTTTCACTTAAAATCGCTTAGTAAAGTTGTTTAACATAATTCTAAGCTTCATATTCTGTCATAAAACATCAAAATAAACACATTGCACCTATGGGTATTTTTCCAAATATGAACCCTAGGTTAAATTATTGCTAGAATAAGCTAAATCAAATTCTTGGGACTCAAAAACGTAAAGAACATGAAAAAGCAGGGCTAAAATGGACTTCCCCCATGTTAAATTCGGCCTAAGCTTGAAGATGGACAAATTTGGCATTTAAATTTTTGAATTCATTTAATTCACTAAATTACCAAAATGCCCCTAAAAAAATCTTTGAAACATACCCATCCATGTCCATTTTGTCCACCAACTTAACCAATGGTCTAATTATCATTTAAGGACCTTCAATTTAAAATTTCATAACAATTGGACACCTCTAACATGTGAAGAACTCAACTTTGCACTTTTTACAATTTAGTCCTTTTGACTAAATTGAGTGCTCAAACGTCAAAATTTTTTGAGCGGAATTTTTACGAAATCTTTAGTAAAATTGTAAACCATAAAAATATAGTAAAACTAGAATTTTTTCTCATCAGATTTGTGGTCTCGAAACCCTTTGTTTCGACTAGACCCAAATTTGAAATTTACAATACACATGAAATCCATGAGATATGATGACTAAGTCACTTCCTATAACCAAGTTTGAGCATTGCTTAGACTTGGTTGATGTTCATTGTTGAAATTAAACCCTTAAGGGGTTTTATAGAAGAGTGGAGAACTTGTTCGTTGAGAGTTGCGATGAAGAACTTGTTCATTAAGAATTCGTGTCAAGGTGGAGATTTTTAGAATTAAGTGACCTGAATCCTTATTAAAATAAAATACAATGGTAAAATAAAATAAAATAAAAATCTATAGAACTACACTTCTTTTATTTTATTTTAGAATAAGGTTTTTAAACCTTATTAAACTCCATCTATTTGATATTGATTAGAATAAGGTGTTTCAATCTTACTACGCTCCTATTAGAATATGGTTTTACAAGCCTATAAATAGACATAGTCTATTCCTCTTGTAATTATTTGAATTCGACATAGTGAATTTTCTTCTCCTCTGCCCGTGGTTTTTTTCCCGAAAGGGTTTCCACGTAAAATCTGTGTGTTCTTTAATTTTTATTTCTCTTTTCTTTGCGATATATTGTCATTACCGATGTTATATTTTTCACAGTATAGTTATATGACTCAGCTTTATTACTTGGAAAATTCGAAGACAATAACTGTATAACAAAGTGTCATACTCTCCTGATTATCGACAAGAAAAGCTAAAACTTCATTCAAAGTACTTACAAAAGTTAATATGGTGAATCTTCAAAGCTCCCATTAACTACAATTTCACTTAATTTTCAGCTATAAATGCTTGAATGGGTACTTATGATTTGAACATCTACAATATTTAATCTTGAGGTTTGACACACAACTTGCCGGACTTGGACTCTTCTAGAATGAAGTCATTAATGATTTTGGAGATTTTGTAAGCTTCAATATGAGAGATAACTTAAAGTCGGTGAGACACCTTCACTAAAATCTCAATAAAACATGGAGTTTGAAGGTTCTTTATTCTTGAACATACATACATATATATATATATATATATATATTTATCTGTGTTATAGACAAACCAAAACTAAAGCAACATTTGCAAAGAAAAAATAAAAATAAAAAAGGAAACTAAAGTATAATCCTCAACAAACAAAACTTGCCTACTAATCCCAATATGGTTACTTTTGTCACTCTATTACTGTTTGTGGAAGGATTGGAGATAATGGCAGAGAAGACTTATTCATTTGTCAAGTATAAAATATAAAAAGATTTAAAAGGCAACTGCGGAGAATGAAAATTATAGGAAAATGCACATGGAATGTCTTTGGTAACAAGGTTGGACTCATAAGTAGAAGAAACTTTCTTGATAAATGTTCTGAGAGAATTATATCAAAAATTGGCTTCCACAACCATTAATCGGTAAATGTTGAAAGACTATAAGTAACCATAGTAAATCCTCCATCAACATTAAGTTTTGGCGATATAAGCGGACTCATCAGAAGCAAGAAATAACATTGTCTTTGCCATTAATCGGTAAATTGTTAAGGTTGGATTCAAACCCAAATCTTTCTCCATATCTCTCTCTCTTTTTCATATCAATTTTCTGGAATAAATCACAGCCCTTCCCCAATAAGTACAAAAATAAACAACAACAATCACATATTTCTTTTTTAGTTCTTACTTTAGAGAGAGGAAGATGAGCGTTGTCGTGAGCTAAGTAGTGCGATGCAGTGTAGATTTTGACAACGAAAGGCAAAGATGGGGAAAATCAAAGAAGAACACCGGTATCTGGTGTTGAGAATCGTTGCTGGCTGACGGTAAGCAGAAGATTGGGGTGTCAAGGATAGGGGAAGGGGAAAAGGAAGAGACTTCTTTTCTTGAAAATGTCTTGAAATAAAAAGTGTAAGACATTTTCCTAAAATAAAGGCTTGTTTTTCCGTGTTTTGTAATAGGTTTTACCTTAGGAAATTATTTTCAGCCAAACAAATAATAGAAAAGGCTAAAAAGCTTTTACTGGAAAAGATTTTACAAGTAAACAAAAGGAGCCTTATTTGGATAGCTTGATTAGGCATGTTTTTAGTGCAATTTGAAGGCATGTTTATATGTGGAAAATTGATTGTAGGTAGATGTATGAATGGGTGAGAAAATGGCTTGGAAATGGCCTATTTTTCGTCCACACGGCCGTGTGTCCGTCCACACGGCCGTGTGTCTCAGTCGTGTGTCCGTGCAACACGTAGTGTGTCCCCTATAATAGCTTACAAAAAGGGTTTCAAGTCGAGCGATTACCACGGCCTAGCACACGGCACGACACGCAGGCGTGTGGCTTGGCCATGTGACCCAAGTCAGAAAGTTACACGGGCACGGACACGGGCTGGGACATGGCCGTGTGTCCCTACTTCGAATGTCCACACGGGCGTGTGTCTCAGCCGTGTGACCCCTACAGTTTGAAAATTTTCACCTGTTTTTGAAAAATTCAATATGTTTCTGATTTAGTCCCGATTTGTTTCTACTGTGTTTTCAGGGCCTCAAGGGCTCGAATAAGGGACAATATGTATTTCTTTGATTGGTTTTGCTATGATTGATTATATGAATTAAATGTTTTAAAATTTTGATCGTTTTGAATTAAAATCTCCAATAATGCTCTTCCTAACCACCTGATACGGCGGCGAATACGGGTTAGGGAATTCTGATTATGTTGTTATATATTATATAAATAGATTTTGGAACCAATGACATGGCAATCCACATGTATGCCACGTCAACAAAGTTAAATAACATTAACTTTTTCATCCATTTTGAGATGATTTGACAAAATATACAAGTTCAAAGGCTAAAAGAAGCAAAAAATCAAATAAGTTATTACGCCAAAACAAAGATATGATTTTAGACAAAATACACATAAATGAATAGTACAAAGACTATTTATTTATAGTTTGACTTTTTAAAATAATTTATGAAACTTAAAATATTCTATTAATTGAAGAAAAAATTATGTATGAATTATAGATTGATATATAATTGTAATGTCTGACCATGAGTTTAACTCCTTAGAAATTGTTAATCACTAGCATCCCAAGCTGCATTAAATATTAAATATCAAAACTAAAAATTAAAATCATAAATCTAAAACTTACTATAAAAGTTATCCCCTACTTGAAGATTGAACAATTGTTTGGTCCACTAATGTCATTAAAAGTAATTTAAGGGTTAATTAGTGTTATAAAATTATCAATACCTTTATATTAAAAGAAATCCTTAAGGTTTAGTTATTGACATTTGTATAACACTTTTGAATTTTCACAAGTTTTCTAAAATTGTTAGATTTTTATAAGCTTTGGAGTTATATGTTAAATTTGGATCCATATGGTTAATTTATTTTATTTTAGAGATTCTAGAAAATGAAAAATTGTCACCTAAAAACACACATGTTTAGTTGTAGTTTTTTGTTTTGTTTGAAGTAAACACAAATTTTCATTTTCTAGGAATCTCTAAAAATAAGCTAGAAAGAAATTTTAAAATTTATTTGAATTGCACTCTTGATCCTTCATCTCATTAAAATTATCAATTTTTCATTTACATTAAAATTTTTCACAATTTTTTCTCAATGTAGACAACTAAAGAACTTCTCAAAAAAAAATTCATCTTTCATCTTGCTCTGAAGTCGAACCTTCACAATCTTCATAGCAAAAAACAAAAAAAAAAAAGCACGTTCTATGGATGCAGATAAAAGCTGGAAGAGTTAATATAAGATGAATCAATCTATTAATGAATGGGTACATAACTGACTTTCCACTCTCAACTAAGCTTCTACAAAGTCTAAAAAGTGTTGATATTTTCTCAAATAAGAATGCTTACATACTTCAAGTTCATAATGCTTCAACTCAAATAGGAGGCGTTCTTTCTTTTGTGGAGAAAAAATTTCTAGATAGAACTTGTTTACAATAATGCAAATTTTATCAATATCAAATAACTTGAAAAACTCCTTGTGAACTAAAGCTATAGTAAGAGAGAAGCTCGACAACATGTTCATTAAATATGCTCTTCAATTCTTGCAATTTGAGTATCTATTGTAGCAAAAAATATACCCACTCAATAATTATGCTCCATTGTAACATCTTCCTTCTTATTATGACCACAACCCACAATATATTGAGCATTCATATCTGTAAAATCCAACTCTCAAGTTTCACAAAAAGATATCACATTTTTCAACAATTCATCCCATCCATCATCTCTCAACTTTTGAATTAAATCTTTTGTTGTTGAAACTAAACTCATGGCATTTAATATATCTTGAGAACGATGTTACAAAGCTTGACAAAGATTATCGTAATCCCCAAAATTTCCTTTATCATATGCAAAATAAAAATAAACTCAAAAGATCTCAATCTATTATATGCGTTATGAGCATCTCCTCACTAAGAATAGTTAGGAGTGATATTTTTTAAATTTTCAAGAAGCTGTGCTAGTAACATTATACATCGTTAGTAAACTAGTAACTAAATTTAAATGAGAAATCAATCGAGTCTCATCGAGGCGTTGTAAAATGTCCTTTGTTTCATTTATGTTCAGTTTTAAATCATTGATGGATACCAAACGAGTTATTTCAGTTGCTTGGGCTTTTGTAATTCACAAGTGTTGTTTGGAAGAAGCAAAATCAATATTAACAATATCAGATGAGTCTTTAAAAAATTGATGCACTTCAACCACTTCTCTAGCTACTACAACCAATGTTAACTGAAGACAATGAGCAAAAGAGTGAACATAATAAGCATATAAAAAATCTTTCAAATCAAAGCTTGCAAGTCGTTAAATTCCCCACGCATATTGCTTTCTCCATCATAGCATTGACCTCGGATATTTTGTATGTCAAAACTATGTTGCAAGAGAACATTAAAAATCTCATTCTTCAAAGTCAATGTTGCAGCATCTTTAACATGGACTATATAAAAATTTGTTCTTTTATCAATCCTTATTTATCAATAAATCTCAAAACAATTGACATTTGCTCTTTCTTTTACTTGTCTCTCGCTTCATCCACAATAATGCAAAACTTTCTATCACTAATTTCTTCATGAATTACATTACGAACTCTACTAGCATAATTTTGCAGTATCTCTTTTTGCATTGTTGAAGAAGTATAAGTAGCATTTTATGAAGAGCTTTTCAAAACATCTTCAACTTTCTCATTATAAGATGCTAATAGTGATAAAATTTTAAGCAAGCTACCACGATTTTACGATGTCGAACTTTCATCATGACTGCACACCCTTGAAACATCAACCATCGAACAACATTTATACTAGTTTTGAGGCGTAAGCGATTAGCTACAATTTGTTGTGTTGCTTGTCTATCAAGTGATACTTCAATATGTTGAGTTTGATTCATTAAATCTACATAAGTTTATTATGCATTGTTATGCGGTGAATTCAAATCCTTTCCCATATGTGTCAAAAAGCACAATTGCATCCATCGTGTACTTTTTCCAAAATGATTACTTGGATTTCTATTAAAAAGAACAAAATGCAAACAAAAATCGCATCTTTAAAAGGTGAATATTCTAACCAAGAAAATTGTTTAAACCATGATGGTTAAAAATAACGAGGAAACTTTTTTGAATTAGAAGCGAGGATATTCTAAAAGAATAAGTTCATATGGTCCATCCTTAATACAAGCTCTTCTAATTTTATCACGCAAATTTACCTGGATTCTCATATATTTTCTTATGTAACACCTAAGATCACATTCTAAGTTAGACAAATCAAGTTCCTTATCTTCAACTCTAGTAATTTTTGAAGGATTAGCATCAGAGTTTAAAGGAGCAAACGACGAAGGTGGTACCTCAATTTGTGATACTTCTGAGGGTGATTGTATTGTCTTTGTATTTTTCTTTTCAAAAAACGAATCAACTGTTTTCGACTTCATAACTACAAAATCTTAAAAGATAAAAGAAATTAATAACTATAAAATAAAATTAAACTATAAAGTTAGAATATAATAAAAATGATAGTAAAAGATGAAAAGAAAAACCTTAAAAGATGAAGTCGATCACAGTAATTGAAGGACAAACACGACAACGATAACATTATTAGATTAATAACAATAGTAAAAGAGACTTCTTTTTCACTAGGTAACAAATTAGATTTTAATTGTAATTCATATTTAATGTTAAATTAAAAAATGACCAACTATCATCCAAACAAAGAAAGTGGCAAACTAAAGTTTGAATCATGGTGACTTATGGGATCTTTTATATAATATATTATATAAATATTTAAAGTTAACATTTGTGGACCCTTCAAACTTAGAAGGGGCCAAATAGCAACTTTTAAAAGTCAAGAGACTAACTAATAAATATACATATTATAATTTTAGGAGGGAGTCGCCCCTGCCATCCCTTAGTTTAGCCATTGCATTAAAGGAACCATTGGAGAGCATTAAAAATATTTTTTTCAAACTTCTTAATGGGTCTTTGTTTTGTTTTCAACACTATCACAATTTATGAAGTTTTATGGGAAAATCATTAACACTTGGAACAAGAAAGCTCAAGAATTATTCTCAGTTTAGTGAAAAAAACAAGCTTTTCATCAAATGTATATTTACTTCAATTGAGAGCAATATACTTCTAAATTCCAAAAATCACCTGTAAAGTAGTAACTTTTTATTATTATTAATAAAAATTGGACGTGAAAGGAGGACTTTGAATTAGTTATTGATAAAAAAAACTTATTAATAGTTTTACTTATTTGTATATTTATGTCATTTTCACGTTGTCTTTTAATTAGGGGTAAAGCCAGAATAAATTTTTAGGGGCTAAATGAAGTTTTAATTTTTGTAGTCTACATATCTTTATAATTTTTAAAGGATTAAATCGAATTTTTATAATTTTTAGTATTGGGTTTGTGTTATATTAAATCTTTTTGATTTGTCGTTTTTTTTTTATTGCATAAAGCTTTATAGGGATTCAATTCTTTTTTTAAAAAAAGTACTATATATTATGTGTCCGTGATGCTTTCATATTTGTGGTTTTGTTGGTTTGTTCAAGGTATTACATAATTATATATAATTTATTTTATATAGATATTCATAAATTTATGTATTTGTGCCACTTTGTATTAATTATTTTTATATCTCAATTCATCAATTATTTTATATTGTTTATCATATGAATTTGATTTTATCTAAAAATTTGATTTTATTATGCAATTAAGATTATGTTCCTAACTTTACTTTAATTTCCCGAAATGGAATGAGGGCTTATATTCTAGTAAAATATTTAATATTTAAAATTGTATTACGATGACATATTCAAGAATTAAGTTATAGGTTAAAAATTTAAGGTTGGATAGTTTAGATAAAATATATTAGACTCAAAATTAGATATAATTGAGTCTATTTAAAATATAAATCAGCCTGAACTCATGACCTGATGTTTACCATCTCAGGTGTGACCTGAGTTTGAATTGTGTTAATTTAAACTATATATAATATATACGTGAGTTGGATCCAACTCAATAGCCTTACATATTTTTATTATGCTAATTAAAAATGCAACCATTTTTCATAATATTATTTTCCTATTTCTCTAAATTTTATGCAAAAAGAAATAGGTCTACCATGGAGGCTGTTTTCCTCAATTAAGCTCATAATAGAATGAGAAACTTCCAAAAGAAAGGAGAAAAACAAACCGCCCTTTCATATATATTTCACCACTAAATCAGAACATAAACATGCTTGAAAATATTTTATGATCATAACCATAAACTGAATATTTAACCCAATTTTCTATTTCTCAAAAAGTAGGTGTGACATAGAGACATGTAAAAAGTGTTGCCAGGAGGAAAGCGGAATAACGCTGCCGCCACCTCACCACTTCCTCTTCCCTTTGTACTCATGACTCATGATTCTTCGACTTCGCTACCACAGCCCATCCCTGCCCATAAGTCCATTTACCAAATCTCATGTTTTCTATTATACATAAATTTAAATTCTAACGATTAAAAAAATGGATTTTTCATTCTTAAAGAAATTAAAAATGCAACTAGCAATTATTATATATTTTGTAAATCAGACTTAAACATGTTCATGGTATCAAAAATTTTATATACCCACACCTAATTTGTGACTTAAAAGTTATAAAATATATTAATTAAAATGACTTGTTTTACTGTAAAACATTAAAAATTTTATTTATCTTGACTTGAATGGAGTGATAGTTAAAGTTGTTGCCAGGACATTGATTTGATATAAATTCAAACTGTGTTATTCCATCTATTTAAAAATAAAATTATTAGTTAATGTGAGGTCAAGTAAAAAAATTCTGTAGGGGCTACACATTTTTATATTTTAATTGATTCTTTATATATTTGATTTGTTTTGTACATAATTACAAGGTTAGATTAGCAGGTTGTTGAACTTGAAAGAGTTGTATTATGACCCAATCTCATTGGCATTCTGAGAAAGAAGTCGAAAAAATCTAATTTGATAGCTTTGGTGGTGGAGTGTTTGGTTTGAGAAGGAGGTGCATCCTACGTGCCTTGGAGTTGGAGAATTCATTGATGAGCTTTGCTGTGGCTCACCCTTTTAATGCCAAACAATTGCTTCATTCAGCTTCGTCTCAACATAACCCAAAGGGAAATTCACCTCCCTAAAGTCTAAACTAGGGAGATATGTCCAAACATCATATTTGTGACTCCAAAATGATTATTGTTAATGCATCAACATAATACACATCAAATTATGAACAAAATGCAAGTAGATGTCTGCTACTCTTTCTTGAAAATAATACAAAATTTCCACACTCTTTCCTAATTATTATGGGAGAACTTTTTTGAAAATGACAAAAATACTCGCCTACAATCCCGAGTAATAAAACAGAGTTTACCTGCCCAAGAGTAGTAGTACAGATTACTGAACGAAAGGGTTTATTCCTGCTATCAAGTAAATGATAGTGTCTCCACATAAAGCTTTTCCAGAAAAAAAAACAAATGAATTGCTGCGTCTCCGTATATCTTCAACATTGTGGCTTTAAGATGAATTTGCCAGGTTCACTGTAAGTTTGCTCCAATTGCTCCAATTTGTTGATTTTGAAACCCCTGATCCTCAGCTCCTCGGGGCTACTCGTATCTTTGTAGTCAATCCTCTCAAGAAGCCAGCCCTTGTTTTGTATTGATCCTCCTACTTTAACCTGTTTCCGAAACCATTGTTATTACACAATTGTTCTCCAACTGAACTAAGCTTGAATCCCAAAGTAAAATTGTCCAGAAATGCAAAATAGCCTTCCACACTTGCAAGTAGAGAAGACTCATATTCTTAACTAGTTTAATATATCATCTAATGCATGATAAGTGGACTGCGCGAATAATGAAATGATAAGAAACACAATGATCAGGCATGAATTTGAAGAAAGAAGAATGTAAGAAACTAAAAGCCATGAAAGCCAACATTTTTATGCTACAACATCTCTTACGATATTTCAAAATACGGCACCAAATTACAAAATATATGGAACAATCAAAGCTTAAAACATCAGATTATGACAACAAATATATTAAACTTGTTGCAAAAAGAGTGCAAGGAAAAAGATCCAAGGAAGAACATATTAAATAATAAAATGCACCGACCATCAGTTTATAATGGCATACCTCTGCACCATCAATAGAGTTGATGATAAGAGCTCCATCCAAGGATAGATCTTCAAGAAAGATATCACGGCCCTTAAGGACCATGGTGGATCTTTGAGATACCGAGCAACTTTGACGAACTTTGCTTTTGATCTCAGAAAAAGTAAGCCCCCATTTAGGCTTCCATGTAATACGCGGCCACACTTCCACCTCTTGTCCATTGAAAACCTGTTGTACTGGACCCACCACTTGGACACCAGCCTGGAAAATGTAAAAAATTTGACACCAAAAGATTTAACAATAACAAGAGAGAGTGAAAATATATTCTAAATGAGACAGATTCTATCACTTAAAATTAGCCTAAGAGCAGCATGATCACCTTTACAAGGATGAGACTGTTTGCACGATAAATGGCCATTTCTCCAGAAGTTGCACTGTGATATGGGTTTCCTTTTGGTACCTTAATCAAGGTTGACAGAACATTAATAGAATCAAACAGACAAAGGTAATGATTAGAAATATTCAAATAGGAGCCTCGGTACAAAGAGAGTAGAGACAATAAACAGCCTAAACGTTGCTTGCTTGAAGATTAGCCAAGAGCAGTTTAAGGGAGATGGAAATTGAATAGGCTAGCATAAATCCATCTAAATAACTTTTACCATATCCCTTGAAACTGTGTTGTTCTTTCCAGAAAATAAAGAAAGAGGTAAAATGGTTTCTATTAAACTTTGGGGCATAATTATACCAAAGGTTATTAGCATATTAAGGCTGTATGATGTGAGAGAACTAAAAGAAAAATGATTTTCATTAAGAAATTTTCACGATCTGAAATAGACTCCTGAAAGAAAATGCAGAACATAATCTGCATGTTAGAAATTTTCATATTTTGATCTTCACAGAAGACCCTAATTAGACTGTCAATCAGTTGTTTATAAACCAACCAACACTAGAAATCATGGATTTGGGACATACTAGATTGTTATAATTGCAAAAAAAAAAAAAAAAAAAGGTTAAATAGAGAAAGATGGCAGAAATTAATAAAACATCATTTCACCTTAGAAGCATCCTCAGGGTTGTTTTTCACAGGTGCATAAGCAAGCCATTTATCCATCACCTATACAATAGCATGACCGCAGGTTTAGTGATGAGAAAATATTAAATAGAAAATTTTACGTAATCAAAATAGAAGCATCTTCTTTTCTCATGGCAGATCACAAGAGAAGCACGTTTGTATTGGATGGAAGATAGGTAAGGTCTATCAAAGACCAAAAGCTTAAGTGAAATAACAGGGAAGGCTTGAAACCATCAATTACCGTAAATCCAACTCTTGCTGTTGGAGGCAATGTTTTAGGGTAGTCTTGCATCATACACTCTAGTCGAGTTGAGGACTTAAATGATGTTTTACTGGCATCTTTATATCTGCAGTAGCATAAGACAAAGGAGATGGCATTGTCAAGACTCACTCACTTCTATTCAATGAATTGTATAGGAAAAATTCACAAAGTAGGATCCTGTGACATCAACTGTCAGATAAAAGTTAAGTTGTTGAAGTTTTTTCCACCATGATTTGGAATCAACAGAATCCAACTTCTTTAATGGCTAGGAAACTAACACTCATAAACTAGAAGACATTTCTTACAGCAAGAAGTTCTAGGAACTAAATACAGTTCTTGAATGTTTGTGACAACCAGCCATGCGAATTCAACAGATGATGCAAATGAGAATACCGTGTATTTCAAAAATCCAGTATTTACATTTTTTTCCAGAAATTCTGTTTTCCTCATATGCATATAAGCTTTTAGGTTTATAAAAGAATTAACTAATTAAAAAAGAACTACAAACCTTTTAATCTAAATTCTTGTTATAAGCAACAAGAAGCTGTAAAATAATCAATAAAGCAGAAGACTAACAAGTTTCAATCATAATTAGCAAAGATGAAAAGGAAGAATTACTTAGGGTTAACAAATTCCTTTATCGCCCCTCCTGTTTTTGTCAGCTCCTCAATGTATGGACCAAGCTCCAAAATAAGCTGTAAAACAGAACCAAAATAATAGAACGTGGTAGTAAATTATACAAACCAAGATCAAATTTCATGAAAGTCACCATGATTACAATGACAGTTTCAGTAGGTGAAAATTTCATAAGTAATGCTATTTTCTACCATCTTGATTATAAGTAAAGAGTTCATGCTATAATCAAAATAAACAAATCAGATAAAACATCGAAAGCCTCATTTTGTTTATTCATCATGATAGACATCCCCTGGAAATGAAAATAATTATTTTGAGCCAGAAAAGTTACTTGGTTTATATTTCCTGGGAAAGGAGAATAACCAGTCTCACAATCAGCATCTCCATCAGGATGTCCAGCAGCTCTAAGCAGAGGATCAAGCTGATTGTACTCCACATTGATCACCATTGATCTTCCTGAAGCCAATTTCATGGGACGTTACTAATGGTGAAGCATAAATTACTGGGCCTTCAATGCCTAAAAGACCTATATAGCGTAGTTGTATTATATGTATGTGTGTGAGAGAAAACAAAAAGGAGTAGGTGGAGAAAAAGAAGCAATTATGCACCATGCTATCTCCTCAGTTACTTTAGAATGAACTAATTATGGCATATCCAAGATGTAGGCGAAAAAAAAATTATGTAAAAAAATGTATTTATAGAAAAATTATGTGATGAACAAATGAGGCTTTGGTTGAAATGGTGAAGTCGAGGCTTTGAAGACTATGGTGTCCTAGGTTCAAATCCCACCATGTGTGGGTACTTTTCTAGGTTTAAATTGATTTTTATAGATTTTATATAAATATGTATAAAGACAAAATACCTTCATGTAATATTTGTTACTTTGTAAAAAAGTTGAGTTTTTAGTCATTTCCCAACTGAGTTGATATCTGGTTGACTCATGAAACCAACTCAATGAGAGACTTAAATATATAGTATAGATGTAAAAAGATATAATACCTTCATATAATATTTGTTACTTTGTAAAAAAAAAGAAAGAAAAGTTTTTAGTCATTTCTCAACTGAGTTGATGTTCAGTTGACTTGTGACACCAACTTAGTGAGAGACTTAAATATAGTATAGATAAGCACAAAGCAAAAGTGACACCAAGAAATCAGAAATTACTGAAGTGTTAACCTATTAGTCAAATGTTCAAATGTCAACATCCATAGAAATAGGTTAATAAGAAAATACACTCACACACGCTATTGGCAGTTCTAGCTTCCAAGAATTATTAGTGTTTCATGTATATACCATCACTATGAGTAAGTCTTGTAATTCCTCCCATGGCCTCTTTTGCTTTCCGTTGAACAGCAAGAGAGTTGACCTGGTATTGTTTAGTAGCACTGACTCCTAGAGATGCTGGAATGGCCTAACATTGAAATCATAGAAAATTTTATTTATAACCAGTTTTCCACTGTTAATATAAGAAAACTATAAATGAAAAGATTGCAATTTTAGCTGTTAACCTTGAAAAGAAGTCCATTTGTGTCTTGAAAAAAGAGAACCCATCTCAAACCAGCATCAAGCCTAGAAAAAAATGAATATACAAATATGATGTAAAATATAGAAAGTTATAGTTAACCCAATTTCAAAAGGGTGGCATTTGACTTCTTTATGCAATGTCGATAATGTTGAGACAAGACAAGTGGGCTTTACAAAAATGTTACTTTTCAGTACATGATTGCTTGATTTACCACCTCATGCACAGGGTCGCAGTTTGTTTGTTTCAATATTATAGCTTAAAATGGATCAGATACCACAATTTTTTGCCTTACTAATATAAAGAGAGACAATGGCAGGAGCAGACACAAAATATCATCTTATAAACTTTGAGGAAACCTGCAAAGGCATGAAATAAATTCTCAATGCCAGATTTTAGAAGCGTTGTAAGATTTTGTGACATACCATTCTTTCAGAACGCCACTAGAGTAAAGAAGGGAGTGCACATCGCCATGGCCATGAGGTTTTGTCTAGAAAGGCCAGAAAATAGTTCAGGAAAGAACCTAATGGTTTTATCAATTAAAATATAACCACTGTTTTGCATACAGTGTTTACAATGGTTACCTGAATTCGGTATTTGTTATGAGGGTCCAAAGCAAGCCTAGCATCATTATCATCTAAACATGCAACTTTTTCCTGCAAGAAAATATGACATTGTATGTAAAGCAACTTAACAACAGCTTTAACCAAAACACATCAATGAGTGATTGCAAACCTGCTTAAGAAGTTTGACTTGTGTAGGTTTCATCCCAAAGTAAGAATTTGATTCCAAAACCTCCAATGTGCAGGTATGTGTGTCATCCGATGTCATGATAACAAAAGGAATATCTTTTTGAAATGTGCCTAAAATTTAGACACACAGAGAGAGAATGAACTTAAGTAAATAAAAGAGCAAATAAGTTATAAAATGCAACTAGCAATGCAATATTTTGGAAACGAGGTTGTTTAATTCCTTTTAACTTATAGAGGCAAATATGAACTGCTTCTGCTAGCTGGACCAGGGAGATTGTTTACAAAGTATTTAACAAGCTCAGGTGACATAGATGGTTGCACCTTAGCTGTTTATATAAGGCAAAATTTTCAAACAGATACATATATGCATGCTTTCTTTGAAAGTGGCCTTTCTCATGATGGCTAGATTCTAAACCTAAGTTCATCCAACTGGCTTTCTTTTCCATGGTTCAGGCACTAAGCAATTGCTCATACATTTCAACAAGTGAAATAGAACTGCTCAGTTAATTCTCATTGATTGCTGCCATTCATAATACTGAAGGAAATAACACTTGATTTTCTTGATCACATGGAGAAGCAACATTTAAAATGCTATATAATGAGGAAGGGCTACTAACAAATGAGAGATGTCATACAAACCTTGTGTGAGCCTACAGCTACCTTCCTGAAGAGCAAGAATAGCCTCAATGTAGAGTTGTAAGAAACATGTTCCGGTAGTGGCCTCTGCTAAAAGTGCCACCTACAAGGTGTAAAAAGTAGCTAGTCAAATATTTTCTTTGGGAAGCAACACTGGTTAAGGGTGTTTGAAAAGGTTTAATTGGTGCAACATCAAATATGTGATAAACCCTCTTTGAGAAAAAAGAGGAAAAAAGTGTCCATGCAATATCTAGTGCAGACAAGCATGAATCATGAAACCATCACTAAACACAAAAAATATCTCAAAATTTTATTTCAACTACATGAGTTCTGCAGTTTTTATGAAATCAAAAATTTAAAATTAACAGCAAAAGCACAATATTATCCATCCCTATCACTCTATCTACCTTAATTCCGTTGTATCCAAGACGTTCACCAAGACCCCCTGCAACAAGAACAAATGCAGCATTTTGGGCTTCTTTAACACCTGCCTCCTCATATTTGATGAAATTATCATCACCAAAAGAGAGAACCTCTCCTGTGGGAACCTGCAAAAGACATCCGCTGTGTTTAAGACGAAGTTGAACGCAAAATTGAAGAGAAGGAATATCAATTTACATCTGTTAAAGCATCCAATCTAAAACCAATTGAGCTTCTGTTATAAAAAATAAAAAAACAAAACCCAATTGAGCTATGCTACCCTTTCCAGCCCAGGCTAAATTGCAATACTTAATAATAACACCAAACTTCAATAAACGACGAACACAGAAACCCAATACTTAACAATAACACCAGTTAACAACTGGATGTTGATTACACCACAAGAATCTGAAAAAAAAAAGAAAAAATTAAAGTTTCAGCGTGAAAGACTAATTTCGTTACCGAAGGTGTGAAGCCATCATATGGGCTCTTCCTACTTTTGAATCCGCTAAGAGCTCCCTAGCATTTTTAATATACGATGCCAAACCCCCAGGATAGCTTGAATTTAGCTTCGCAACCTATAAAAGAAAATGTATTCAAAAATATAATCCACAATACATATTTCATCAAACATATCTAAAACAGCAGAGACTTGAGGAATGAAATACTAAAAATCAATTTAAATCACTGTAGAATTCGATAGCTATAGAAAAAGAAAAGGAGACCTGAGCAAAGAATGCTTTCTTTTTGTCGTCCTCGACGCCAGGATCTGTCCATTGCTGAAACAAGTGGCTCTGCCCCATCTCCACCAACATCTTTCCCAATTCAATCTGCCAAAAGCACATAATTCACATATTAGTATATCTTATACGTATATATATATATATATATATATATACAGCTTTTTTCTTTTGGAAAATGCAAGACCTGGTCCGGAGAAAGGAGGCAGAGATTCTTGACAAGATTAGAAGGCCAATCCCCGGCGTTGATGTTGAGGTTGGAGAGAATGTCCGCCTCTGAATCCACCGTCGCCGAAACCATTCTGGCCGGAATTGTACTTTTTTCAAAGATAAATAAATGAAACAGGAAGTTGAAAAGAATTTTACGTAATAAAAAAAATTCAAAAAGTGAGTGAGAAGAGAGGAGGAGAGAGAAAGAACTTAGAAGCAGATCCTAGAGAGAATGTCGCCGAAATGATAATGACTGATTACCAGATATTACAGGTCACCAACCGTTAGTTTATTTGAAACCCACCTCTTCACTCTCCAACAGATCTACAATTCCATCAGCCTTCCTGCCAAACCTTTGTTCCTTAAATATTTTCAAATTCATCATTTAAAAATTAATTTTTATTTTATTATAATTTTATAGCCGATAATAATATTCAATTTATTGTAAGTTTCTCTAATCATTTGAGTGACTCTTCCTACTTTTTCTCATTATTTGCTTTGGTTCAATGGTTTTGGTTGAGCAGATCTTTCTGAGCTTGTTAAATTTTCATTATTTATTCAGCATTCATACAGTTTAAATGGAATTTCTTCTTATAGAAAGTTAGTCTGTTACTCTTTGCAGACCCAAGATGAAAATTGATGAATCCAGGCATTGATCAACATCAAATTTAATCTTTTCCATTGATTTTGGAGGTGAGTGTTTCTCATGATCCTTCGTTTTCATCCTGCCCAAGGCCTCTTCAGATGCTACTATATTTTCCCCGGAAAAATCTAGAGCTGGGGAAAGAAGAGGGTGGATTTTGAAACTGCAGTTCTTTTGCATTGTTGATGAACCCAGTTTAATGGAATTATCATTCAGTGAAAATAAGACACTGGATTAATGAATCCTCAATTTGCTTCTATATTTCAGAAAGGAAGATGAAACGTATATGATTGGGCATACTTCAATTTCATCCGATGTACCTTAAAGTTGTTTTGAATCAAGATTAAAATTTTATGTTCTTAGATAAACCAGAATCACCTAGCTATAAGCACACAAAAATAATAATAATAATAAGTGTATAAAACACTTATTAACTTGAACATACATGTCCATAGCATTATTAATAACTCTTTTCTCGTTCAGAAATCATAAATATTTGCATAGATTTTCATGACATTATTAATACACACATGGTTGCTTGATGCAAATTGCATAAACAGGTGTTTATAACTATTTCCCTTTTTAGCAATGCTTCTAAATCTGTAGTTGCTATGTTACTTGGACCTAGGTATCAGATATGTCTAAGAAGGATATGTTCAAACTTTTTCTGAGGTTTTCATGTATTTGAGTCTTTGCAAGATTATATCTCCATACTCATATCCAAATATGCATCAGACACGGATAATAGTTTTGTTTGTTTGTCAGATGCTGCTCAAGAAGGTGCATTTCAACCTGTACAAGTAGTATATGAATGCTTTTGGATGAGTTGAGATTTTATTTAAATTAACATCAATATATCCCAGTATTATAAAGCAAATCTAGTGTAGCAATGGGCACACATGCATAAGGCCTCACCTGTGAATATTTTTGACTATTAGTGAATGTAAACATCAGGTTTCTCTGCCAAATAGGAAAGTTCCGATGACCATAGATTCTGCACTTGATACAACATTATGAAACTTAATATATGGCCTTCGTCTGTCTATGCCCTTTTTGTGAGAATCGTTGTCATTTATCCATCTTGAAACTGCCCATCATTGTTGTTATTGAATAAAATGCGCGGCTTTCCCATGCTGAAGTTCAGTACCTTGGCATCCATGTTGTATTTAATTTCTCCATCATATAGTAGCTTCCTGATATAGTGCTCTATGTCTGAACCTATCAATCGAAGCGTGTACTCTGTCAACGGCGCTTCCTGTTCGCATATCATGCATTAGTTCTCTTTAAAGCAGAAAGTTGAGCATGCTAAACAAATCGAAAGGCCGTTGTTCATGATCCATCTGACATTTAATTATGGGATCAGATAGAAATTTTCATTTTGAAATGAATAGGCTGATCTAGACATGAATGCAAAGCTAAACGGATTCAAGAACTAAGTACTACGATTGAAAATTGAGCTCACTCCCCCAAGAAACTCAGCTAAACCCCAACTCAGAAATCCCTATTCCTGGTTCTGCGATCCTTTAGCTATGTATTTCCAAGTTTTGATAGTGATAGTTCCTAGTCTGATTTACTAATATCAGCTAAGACTTAATAGTTTCCACTAACCAAACTCAATCATAGCATCAAGAAAGAAAAGTGGGTTACCTCATAATGATCCACAAGCTCTTGGAAGTACGAATAAACTTTATTGCAAGTTTCAGGAGTCCAAACAAACTCATCAGTAGGGTCAAGTATAAGGGTGAGTTTATCCATCTGAGTTTGATCGAACTCAGAGGTTTCAGGATCGATGTAGGCAGCATAGATCCTGACGTGCCTCGTAACACTGCTGAGCCACTGCCCTCCATATTCTTTGCCCATGTTTTTGCTCTTTACATTCAGTTGTTTTTCCACTGGCCTTGGTTGTGTAGGTTGTTGTTGCTTAACCTTTTCTTGCTCTTCCTGCACTTTAGCTTCTTGTGTTTCGCCAACTTCAGCTTGCTGCTGAGCCGAAACCAAAAAAACCCTTTTCATTCTCAAGTCTCTTTTCCCTCCACTCCAACCCAACATGGAGAATTTTGTGCAGGCCATGTAAGAGGAAGTTGCAGCCATGTTTGAAATCTTAAAGGTTGAGTGGATTTTTCAGATGCATAATGCTTCTTTATGTATTTCTTCATCCCGAAATTGCATTTATGGGCCTTTATTTTTGGTGAATTCATATTAAGCTTGTCAAATTTGATCCTTTAATTTTGTGGATAAGTCTTTTTGTTTTTTTTCCAACGGGGGGTTGGCTTGGGCTGAGCTTGCTTTTGATTGTGGTGGAGAAACAAAGGACATTGTCTGCCATCAATTTGGATAATTTGGCCTTTGGGCAATAATAATCTCTTTAACTTAAAATTAGTAAGTTAAAATTTTTATGTATGCATAAATTTTGATGTATTAATAATTTATATTATTATCTTTTGAATGTTTTAAGTTTTTTTTTTTTTTTTTTTGCTCTATGTTGTTCACATAATCAGATTTTAATCTAACTTGAACAATCTGAATGCTTCTGCAATACCTACTTCCTGTTTTAAGAGAAAAGTGAAAACTTACGCTCTCTACTTTGTACAGCATTATATATCTCCCTCTACTGTAATGGGATCAGATTATACCCAAAATTGATTGCTTCATCACTTGGACCAATATTACATAACTAGAAACTGAGCAAACGGTTCTAAATTGGTAAAAGACTGAAACCCCAACCAAAAAATTAACCATTCTTTTATATATTTTTATTATTTATTAATTTATTGTTTGATTCGCAGTTTAGCCCATTGAATTGATTAAATAAAAATTTGATGATTTGGTCAGTTCGACCACCGGTTCAGTTCTTACATCATTAACATTCTTAGCTTTACTACACAAAAACAACTTAATCATCTTTCAATTTTGTTGAGGAGATTTTGACCTCTCAAGAAGAAGTATGTGAAGTGTTGTCCATTGAAGGCTAATGGACCTCCTCAACAAGTCATGTATTAGGTCTAGGTTCCTATGCTCGATTTATCCTGGGATTTTTTTCCCCGACTCTACCAAGAGTTTGAGGAGGTGGCAAGTTCATAAAGTAAGAGTTCCACCTTCATCCATTAACGAAATGTCAACATTTTGTTCTCAATGGGATTTGAACGTACGCCCTGTATGGGATTTGTGGGTAAGCTTAGAACAAATGCCATGTTGACATTTCCTTTATGACTAAAGGCACTCCCGCTTTATGAACACACCACCTCTTCAGGCTCTCAATGAAGTTACTATGCGAACCCACTCAGGCTCCCAATAGAGTCAGGAGAAAAAACTAAGGCTAAAATCGAGCATAAACACTGTAACACCCCTTACCCATATTCGACGCCGGAATGGGGTACGAGGCATTACTAAACTTGTTGACAGATCAAACATTTTGTAACAAACTCGGAGATGTCTCTTTTCATACCCGGCCACCAATAAAACTTCTTCAAATCATTGTACATTTTTGTCTTTGCCGGATGTCTTGACAAGCAACCTGCGTATGTGCTTCATGTAAAATTTTCCAGATCAACTCATCATCCTTTGGTACACAAACTCTATCACGAAACATCAAACAATCATCTGTACCAACCCAAAAATCAGTGTCATTTCCCGATTCGCATTGAGCTCTCTTAACTTGCATTTCTCTATCATTCTTTTGAGCTTCACATATCTGCTGAAGAAATAATGGTCTAGCCCTCAACTCGGCCAATACAGCACCATCATCAGACAATGCTAAACTCGTATTCATAGCTCTCAAAGCATATAGGGATTTTCTACTCAATGCATCCGCAACCACATTCGCTTTCCCCGGGTGGTAATCGATTACTAATTCATAGTCCTTTAGTAATTCGAGCCATCGCCGTTGTCGCAAATTCAAATCCTTTTGGTTCATCAGGTACTTCAAGCTTTTGTGATCGGTAAAGATTCGACACTTTTCACCATAGAAATAATGACGCCAAATCTTTAAAGCGAAAACAATCGCAGCCAATTCCAAATCGTGAGTCGGATAATTCTTCTCATGCGGTTTTAGCTGTCTCGAGGCATAAGCTACTACTTTACCCTCTTGCATCAACACACAGCCAATACCATTTAATGATGCATCCTTTGTAGACCACAAACTCCTTCCCGACTCGAGTTGTACCAACCAGAGCTTGATCCAACAAAGCTTTCAATTTCTCAAAACTCTGTTGGCATTTCTCGGTCCATTCAAACTTAACATCTTTATGTAACAGTTTCGTCATCGGGGTAGCAATCATGGAAAACCCTTTAACGAACCGTCTATAGTAACCCGCTAAACCCAAAAAGCTTTTAATCTCTAACACGTTCCTCGACGGTTTCTATTCCACAATAGCCGAGATCTTACGCAGATCAACTCTAATTCCATCACCCGACACAATGTGTCCTAAGAATCCGACCTCTCGGAGCCAAAACTCACTCTTGCTAAACTTAGAATACAATTGCTTATCTCTTAGAGTCTGCAAAACAGATCTCAGGTGCTCTGCATGCTCACTCTCATCCCGAGAATAGATCAGTATATCATCGATAAAAACAACTAAGAACTTATCCAAATACTGCCGGAAGATACGATTCATTAAATCCATAAAGATTACAGGAGCATTCGTTAAGCCAAATGGCATGAAAAGAAAATCATAATGGCCATACCTCGTCCGAAATGCAGTTTTCGGTACATCTTGCTCCTTAACCCTCAACTGGTAATAACCAGACCTTAAGTCTATCTTAGAGAACACCGTAGCTCCCTTCAATTGGTTGAACAAGTCATCTATCCTTAGCAAAGGATACTTATTCTTCACTGTTACCTTGTTGAGTTGTCTGTAGTCTATACACAATCTCATCGATCCGTCTTTCTTCTTCACAAAAAGTACCGGAGCACCCACAGTGAATAGCTCGGTCTTGCAAAACCCTTTTTCTGTTAACTCTTGCAACTGAACCTTCAATTCTTTTAACTCCAACGGTGCCATCACATGCAGAACAGCGAAATAGGTGCCGTGCCAGAGCTATTTCAATACCAAACTCAACTCTCTCTCTTTGGAGGCAATCCGGGTAGCTCTTTCGGGAACACGTCCGGATACTCGCACACCACAGGCACTGATTCAATCTTTACCTCTGACTCTTGAGTATTCAGCACAAAGGCGAGATAGGACTCATAACCTTTTCTCAGGTATTTCTCAACTACCATAGACAAAATCACTACAGGCAATCTATCTGATTTACTTGATTCAACCCGAATAACATCTCCATTTACACATCTCAGTTCGATGAACTTACTACCACATTTTACTAAAACATTATGTGCAATCAACCAATCCATACCAAGAATCAAATCAAATTCATCAAACGGAAACAACATGAGATTTGTCGGAAAACAATGACCTCTAATTGTCAAAGGACAATTCCTATACACCTTGTCAACTAGCACATGTTTGCCTAACGGGTTTGACACTTTTACTACAAATTCCGTAGACTCAACAATCATACTCATACTAGATGCAAATTTTATGCAAATATAAGAATGGGTAGACCCCGGATTAATCAAAGCAACAACAAATATATCATTTGCGAGCGCGAATGGCATAAGTCATTGCAGGTGCTCGACCCTCCGATCTCACAGCAGAGTCTTTAGGCGCACTTCTACTACTAGTCCCACCTCCTAGGTTCTTTTGTGGCCTACCCCTCGAGAATACATTGCTTGCCCTTACTTCTTGTTTTCTATCCTTCTCATCCCTCTCTGGATAGTTCCGAATGAAGTGGTCAGGTGAACCACACTTGTAGCAATTACGGTTATTTCCCCAACACTCCTCAGTATGTTGCCTACCATAATTCGGACACTTCGGTTTATTTGACCTTGTATTGCCCACGCTTGCCATCGAGGTGGCCTGAACTCTCGAGCTCGAACACGTATTACCTTGATCCTAGTGTGAATACCCAACTGAAGTAGTCGTCCAAGGGTTCATTTCCTTGGACCTCTTTGATTGAGCTTGGGACGATTTACTCATCGGTCTCTTTCTTGCATCTCGGGCCTCATTCATGGCTTTTCTCTTTTCCTTATTCAACTCATCAGCCTTACAAGCTTTATCGACCAACACCACGAATTCTTTCAATTCCAAGATCCCAACTAGGATTCTGATATCCTCATTCAGCCCATCTTTGAACCTCTTGCACAAAATAGCTTCCATAGACACACACTCTTGTGCATACTTGCTGAGTCTAACAAACTCGCGCTCATACTCTGCCACAGCCATTTTACCTTGCTTCAATTCAAGAAACACTTTCCGTTTCTAATCTACAAATCTCTGACTTATGTACTTCTTTCGGAACTCTTCTAGGAAGAAGTCCCATGTCACTCTCTCCCTTAGAACTACCGATGTCAACATTTTCCACCAACGATATGCCGAGTCCTTCAGCAATGACACGGCACATTTCAAGCTCTCCTCAGGTGTGCAGGAGAGTTCTTCGAATACCCGCATAGAGTTATCAAGCCAGAACTCCGCTCTCTCAGGGTCATCGTCTACATTAGCTCTGAATTCCCCGGCCCCTTGTTTTCGAATCTTATCGACCGGGGGTTTAGTCACTTCTTACCAAGTCTATATCTTGAGGGGCCACAAGAACTGGCTGAGGGATATAAGAGGGGGTGGAGGAGGTTGAGCATTCGGGTTTGCTAGTACAAACTTAGTGTACCAATTACTCATCATGTGGAGAAAGGCTTTCCGAGCCTCTTCTCCTTGACCCATAGTCTCAGGTCTACTTTCTACAAGCGCGGTCCCTTACGCGGGAGCCGACGCGTTACTAGCAGCGTCATCAGTAGCAGCTCGGTCGGGATCCATTTACTATACGAAAACATAGTTTAAAATTGTCAGGAGTCACCACACTATCAATATACGCATATGGCATGTACAGTTAGACTCTCACACACGCTACGGTAGTCCACGAAATGACTAAACTATAGCTCTGATACCACTAAATGTAACACCCCTTACCTATATTCAACGCCAGAACGGGGTATGAGGCATTACTAAACTTATACACCAACAATCATGCAATATCGAGACATAACTTTCTACTCCAAATTAAAACTTTTCATAACACCTCTTAACCAAGTCTACGAGGCCCAAATCACACATTAGGAATGGTTCAGGATCAAGTCGAACCCTTTTGAAGCTCTCTAGAAAAACTTAGAAAAATTCCCACCTAACAGTCCACACACCCGTGTGGAAAATGGACACGCCCGTGTGACATATCACAGGCCCGTGTCCTACTACCGTGTGGAATTATTTTCCAATTCAAACCTACAGCGGTTTTCACACGGCCAGACACACACCCGTGTCCTTGGCCCGTGTCCCTCACATGGCCTCGACACGCCCGTGTGCTCCACCCGTGGTCGACACTGACTTGCATCACACGGCCTATCACGCGCGTATTATGCGGGGTGTGGTCGACAGCGACTTGCATTACTAACATGCGGGGACACTGCGGCTCAGCCACACAACCATGGGACTAACTGTGTGTCACACACGCCCGTGTGTCTACCCGTGTGGACAAGAACAAGGCTATTTGCCAAGTCTTTTTATCACCTTAACTCATACCAACATAAATCACATTCAACCATCAACCCATTCATGCATATTTTAACCAAGCTACCCAATTATGTACCATGCACATTAATGAATAACTTCATCTTTTCATAGATTAATAATAATGAGCCATCAACTATGGCCTTATACAAAAAAGTTCATCTTTAAAAGAGCCAACACGCTTGGCCAAAACAACAAGACATTTCACTAAGTATAGCCCCTATACATGCCATATTCGAAATGCTAAATCTAACTATATCGAGATGTCTTTGATAGTGTGGGTGATCTTACGATTATCCTCGTATCCCGAGCTGGCTCTTTAACACTATGAAACAAGAGAAAAGAAATGGGGTAAGCTTTAAGTTTAGTAAGTCTACATGCAAACAATAAGCATCATACCATATGATAAGCAATCACAAACATTACATATTATGTAAGAACAATTCACATTTTCATATTCATGCTTACTCATCTCATCCCTTACCACCTTCCAACATATAACATATATATTGCTCACATTTTCTTGCACATATATCCTGCACTCATCACCACAAAGTCACACGAAATATTTACTTAGACATGTTTCTCGATGAACCCTTCGAAATAATACTAGGTACCCGGTGGTTTCGCACACAGCCCACCAACAATGATACTTACGGTGGTATCGCACATAGCCCACCAAATGATAATTACGGTGGTATCGCACTTAGCCCACCAAATGAAAATATAAAAGATGGTATCGCACACAGCCCACCGTGACTAATTAACAAGGTGGTATCGCACACAGCCCACCAACAATTACATATTTACAGATATTTATCGTACTCACATTTCTATTCCGAGGTTCATTCGAGAATTACTCATTATCTATCATTTTCAATCAATCCCACCAATAAGTATTTACAACCATACAATGCATCAATAGGTAACAACATAAGTATTAAGGATGTATCGTTTACACGTAAACTTACCTCGGTGCAAAATATGTTAATTGACGATTTAGTCCGTAACCTTGCCTTTTCCTCGGTCAAGGTTGTTTCCGCGCTCTTCTTGATCTATAATAACGAAATTCACTCATTCAATTACTACATAACTCATGACACTTCAAAATTTCTACTTAGGCAAAAATGACCATTTTGCCCTTATGCTTTGGCAAAATTACGATTTTGCCCCTAGGCTCGTAAATCATTTTTCATCACATTTTCTCATTAAAAAAGCCTAGCTGAACATTTATTTCTCTTACAACAATTTATAAAACCCATCATTTCATGCATTTATTACACAATTACAACCTTTACAACTAAGTCCCATTTAGGTGTTTTCATGGTAACACCTTTCATAAAAGTTATTCCTTAACCCTGTAACATTCATTTTCTTCCATAAAAACTCAGAAAACAACATGAACACTCTCATGGCAAGTCCCTAAACTTTCAACCATTATGCAAAATAGTCCCCTCATTAGCTAGCTTAAGCTTTACGGGTTCCAAAATTACAAAAATTATCAAGAAAGACCTCTAAAATCACTTACTTGCTAGGGAATAGCTTGGCTGAAAGTTTAAGCTCCAAAAACCCCTATTTTCTCTTTAAATTTCAGTGGAAGAAGGAAGGGGAATAGTGAAAGATGATATCTTCTTTCTTTATCTTATTTTATTCATTTTTAGTCACCTAATTTCACCAACTTTTTGACCAAAATTAATGCTCTTGTCTCCCTTGTCCCTATTGTAACAGCCCAATTTAGGGGCAAGCCGGAACAGTGATCTCGGGATCACTAATCTGAGATTTGAGAAATTCATTTTCATGTTATATTATGAGTCAGAGCATGATAGTTGTAACAACCCAAACCCGGCCCAAACACTACGACCGAATTTGATTTGTTACGGAGTAAAACCTTGTGAACACCATTTCAAAAAAACATTTAATTTCCATTGAAAACTCCTCGTTTTCGGTTGTCTTGTCAAAGCTACCCTTAGATTTAATTTGGAATTTTAATTAAGTCCGTTTGTTATACCAGTTTCATGTGTGCCCGATGGCACGCGAATAAACTTCTTCGTGTTACTTAAGAAAAACATGTGATTTCGGTTCAATTTAATAGTATAGTTTAAGCAAATATCCAACATAAAAGAAAATAACACAAATATAGTTTATGGAGGCCTTATTACAACCAAAGTAAAAATAAGCAAATATAAAGTTCTATAAATTTAAATCCACTTTGCATGGCCACCTCGAGTCCAACCGGCTCCTCCACCGCCATCTACGAGTCACTGAAAAATGTTAAAGGAGAAGGTGAGTCACCAAGACTCGATATGTAACCCTTCCCCGGTTAATACCACATTTCACACACAACATATAACGATTAATTAAGCGAGTATCGTGTACCCAACCTAGCCAACCAAACACCTTTGTCTACCCCATGTGGTACCAAACCACTTTGGTGACCGTAGTCACGATGTGTTACCAAAACACCGGTGGTGCCAAACCACTTTGGTGACATATAGTCACAATGTGCTACCAAAAAGCAGCGGTGTAAAGTAGACACAAATCGGGTGATGGGGCCAACCCATCGTGTGATACCAAATCACCGCGCGACGATCCCATATCTCAAGTGGGGCCAACCCACGGTGGTGTTAACCACGGGGACAAGTCGCTATGAGGTACCAAACCTCTGGAGGTACCAAACCTCTGGTGACATATAGTCACGATGTGCTACCAAAGCACGGTGCTCGTCGACGATATCACGCCCCTCCTCTCATCAACCCATGTCAAGCGGTTAATAACAGAACATACATATATCACATGTATCAAATAATCCATGCTTCCCAAAAGCATTATTATCAATCTCATACAAATAGAGACTTACCGGGATCTCGCTTGTACCATTAAGGTACTAATGCCATATCTACATAGAGCATGATTTACACATAACATACACTTAATACACTTTATTAACTATTATAAGTGTGTATGTACACACTGTCACCACGAATAATCTAAATCCAAAATGAAGAAAGTCGGCCACCTAGATCCACTAGCCCCTATATTCGGCCAAACATGGGAGTTAGTACTATGGCCTATTCGGCCAAACCAAACAATCCTAGGGGTTTATCTTTTGATCCCAAAACCTTACCTTTAACTCTTTGCTACTATCCACAAAGACTCGATTCACGATCCGCTTTACCAAATAATCGATTAATGAACATTACTCATAACCAAAGCTTTTCGGCTTTTGAAAACCATCATAGACCTTACCCAAACTTACCAAAATCGAATGTTAGAGATTAGGGCTTGGGTCGCTTGTTTCACGATCTTGGGGTACCTAGAAGAGATCGATTACTAAAACATTTAGAAGTCTTGCTAGCCAGCTTTCGAAATCGGCACTTACCCCTAAATAAGAGTCGACAAAGAATAGTGAAGGGAACCCATGAAGTTTTGGCACAACTTACCTTCACCAAAGCGATTGACCACGAAAATCCAAAGAGATCTATACTGCTTCTACTATTCGGCCAAGATGCTACAAAAAAAAAAGAGAATTTAGGCACTTCAATATGGGTGTATCGGTTTTATGAAGGAAATTAATGGCAAGAGAGGGTGATAAGAGTGTTGGCTAAAGGAGTGGATGTTCGGCCAAAGCAAAGAAAATAAAAGAAAGGAGGGATGGAAGATGGGAATTCGGCAAAGAGAAGTAGAGAGTGTTTGCCAAGGGTTTGAGAGAATGGAGAAAAATATCGAAAACAAAGAAAGAAAGGTTGAGGGTTTGGCTCAAATGAAAGAAAAGAACAACAAGGTGGTAGGTTGGGGCTTTTATAGGCATTGGCACCCCTAGTGACCTTGCCAGTCCACTTCTCCATGAAGTGTTTAGATTTCAACAAACACTTACAACCTCTCTGGCCACTCATTTAAATTAATTCAAACTTAATTGAATTAATCCCTCTTAATCCAAAAATAATCCAACCAATATCTTCTTTTTTTATCCTCTTATTATCACCAATTTTAAGCAATTTAAAACCAATTTAAAGTGCTTAAATTATCCCTTATTAATAATAATATTAACCCCTTTTATTATCCAAAATAAAAAGAATCCAAAGGGAAAAACTCTCCACATGTGCCGTCCATCCATCATGCAAAAAGAGGATCCTTGTGACTCGAACCAAGGCTCTCCCTTCCTCTTGATGTGGCGTCACTGCTAGCTCTTAAGTGGGCTTCTTTTGCCACTTTACCAAGGGCTTTTTAGTGCTAAGTTACCCACATTTATTCTTATAACACCCACTTACCAAGGCTCCTTCTTTTAAAAGTTAAAAACTAAAATTTCCTACCAAATCGAGCTAACACAAAGCCTTAAATTGATCATTATTATTCCATAAATAATGACACACAATAGATTCATACATAAGAAAAATAATTTATTTCCAAATAGCCCCGTTTTGGGATGTTACGATTCTACCCCCTTAAAATAAATTTCGTCCTCGAAATTCCTTGATCAAAAGAGATGGGGGTATTACGCCGCATCACCTCCTCGGGCTCCCACGTAGCTTCTTCCACTCCGTGGTTCCGCCATAACACTTTCACTAAAGGCACCGCTTTCCTACGTAGAACTTTCACATCTCGGTCTACAATCTGAACTGGTTCTTCCTCAAAAGATAAATCCGTGTTCACCTCAATCTCTCGCTCATTGGCACAACGTGCGAAGGATCCGACCCGATACCGCCTCTCGGCATTGATACATGGAATACGTCATGAATCGACTCGATTCTGCGGCGACTCTAGTTGATAAGCCACTTGGTCCTACTCGCTTCACAACAGTATATGGCCCGATGAACCTTGGGCTCAACTTCCCTTTCCGTCTAAATCTCAACACCTTTTTCCAAGGCGACACTTTCAGAAAGACTTTGTCTCCCACCAGAAAGACTTTGTCTCCCACAGCATACTCCACTTCCTTGCGTTTGAGATCGGCATAAGACTTACGCCTATCCGATGCTTCCTTGAGACGAGACCTAATCACCTTGACCTTGTCTTCCGTCTCGGTTACCAATTCTGGACCCGAACTTGTCTTTCTCCCAACTCCGCCCAACATGTAGGAGTACGACACTTTTCGTCCATATAGGGCCTCGTATGGAGCCATTTGAATACTCGCTTGATAACTATTGTTATAAGCGAATTCCGCTAATGGTAGGTACTCCTCCCAACTACCACTAAAATCCAAGACATGACCTCTTAACATGTCTTCTAAAATCAGTATCACCCTTTCCGATCGTGTCAGTCGATTGTGGATGGAAAGCCGTTGAAATCTAACTGTGTACCCAAAGCTTGATGCAACGCTTTCCAAAACCTTGACGTGAATCGGGATCCCTATCCGAGATAATCGACATCGCACGCCATGCAACCTCACTATTTCACCCACATATAGCTTCGCTAGCTTCCGGAGTGAGTAATCCATTCTCAGGCATGAAGTGAGCTGATTTAGTCGAGCGATCCACAATTACCCAAAGCGCATCCTTCTTGGTGGGCGTAAAGGGTAGCCCACTAACAAAATCCATGGTGATCCTCTCCCATTTCCATTGAGGATCTTTATCGGTTGAAGTAGTCCCGATGGTGGTGATGTTCGGCCTTAACCTGCGACACGTCGGACACTTCCCTACGAACTCCGTTATCTCACGCTTCAACCCCGGCCACGAAGCTGTTTCCGCAAATCTCCATACATCTTGCTTCCTCCAGGATGCATAGCGTATGGGCTGCTATGTGCATCTTGGAGAATTTTCTCGCCTTAATTTCGTATCCTTTGGCATACATACTGCGTCCTTGAAAACAGAGCACTCCATCACTAGACAGGTGTACCCTTCCAAACCACCGTCTTGAACTTGTACCCTCTTAGAGCTCAAGCCTTCATCCATTAACTGCTTTTCTTTAATCTCCTCAATCCAAGTCGGTTTTACTTGAAGTTCTGCCAAAAGACTCCCATCATCATACAGACTTAACCGAAGCGAACATTGCTCTTAAGTCCGTCACCACCTTCCGGCTCAATGCGTCGGCTACCACATTAGCCTTACCGGATGGTACTCGATTGAGCGATCATAGTCCTTTAGTAGTTCAATCCATCGACGCTGTCTCGATTCGAGATCCTTATGAGTCGGAAGATACCTCAAGCTTTTGTGATCCGTGTAGACCATCGACTTCTCTCCATACGGTAATGTCTCCATATCTTGAGAGCGAAGACGACCATTTGCTAACTCTAAGTCGTGAGTTGGGTAGTTAACCTCATGCGGTCTTAATTGACGGGATGCATAGGCTACTACCTTCCCATCTGCATCAACACACATCCCAAACCGGTGTGAGATGCATCACAATAAAGCGTGAATAACTTTCTGCTTCAGGTGTACCAAAACCGGAGCTTAGTCAAAATCTTCCTTAACTTATCAAAGCTTTCTTGCTGCTTTTCCGTCCATACAAATGGGACACCTTTCCTTAGCAACTTAGTTAATGGCGCTGCTATTAGAGAGAATCCTTCTCACGAATCTTCGATAGTACCTGCTAAACCAGAAAACTCCGTATTTCAAACCCACCGTCCTAGGTGGTTTCCACTCCAATATCGCTTCAATCTTGCGAGGGTCTACCCTAATTCCTTGGTGATACTACATGACCTAAGAAAGCCACTTCCTAAGCCAAAATTCACATTTCTTTGAATTTGGCATACAATCGCTCCCCCTCAATACTTGCGAATTATCCGTAGATGCTTGTCATGCTCCTCTTCTCGTCTTTGAATAAACCAATATGTCATCTATGAACACCACGACGAACTGGTCCAAATCTGCTGGAAAACTCTATTCATCAAGTCCATAAATGCCGCGGCGCATTAGTCAACCCGAATGGCATTACCAAGAACTCAAAATGCCCATACCGAGTTCGGAATGCCGTTTTATGAACATCACCTCCTTCACCCTTAATTGGTGATAACTCGACCTAAGGTCTATCTTGAAAACACCGAGGCACCCTTGAGCTTGATCAAACAAGTCGTCAATCCGAGGCAAGCGGATACTTGTTCTTGATCGTTAACTTATTTAAGCGACGGTAGTCGATGCACATCCGCATAGAACCGTCCTTCTTCTTGACAAACAACACAGCGCTCCCCACGAGATATACTTGGTCGTATAAACCCTCTATCCAAGAGCTCACGAATTTGAGCCTTTAGCTCCACCAATTCCTTTGGTGCCATTCGGTATGGTGCTATGGACACAGTGCCGTTCCAAGTAGCAAGTCTATACCGAATTCGACTTCTCGATCCGGAGGCAAACCCGGAAGTTCTTCTGGGAACACATCAGTAAATTCCCCAACCGTTCGGACCTTTTCAATTACTAACCCCTTGGCTTCCAAAGCACGATTTGAACCAAATACGCCTCACAACCCTTCTTGACCATCTTTTCACCTTCTTCAAGGCGTCACTACGTTGGATAGATAATTCCTCCTATCTCCTATCATAACCACTTCATCACCTTCCGCCGTCTTAGGACCATGCGCTTAGCCGCATAATCCAAACTCGCTTGGTACTTAACCAACCAATCCATACCAAGGATCAAATCGAACTCCCCAAACGGTAGTTCCATTAGATCGGCTACAAATACTACCCCTTGAAGTTCTAGGGTACGCCTTTATAAAGTCTATTTACGACTACGGAGTGACCTAAGGGGCTAACTACGGTCATCTCCTAGAAGCGATTCAGAGTTTAGGTCCATAGTTCCTACCACACTACAAGCAATGTACACGAGTGCGTCGAGCCCACATCAATCAATGCAACATAAGGAAAACCGAAAATTAGAAAGCGCACTCGGTTATGACATCCGGTGCGTCACCTTCCTCGCGACACCTCATTTGCGTAAACCAAGCCAGCCGCCTAGCCTGCGTGTTTACTGAACCTGCGCCTTGAGTTCCACGACCTCGGTTAGGACCGTTGTTTCCTCTACCATTACCACGACCCTCCGTGGTCCTACATTTCTATCCCGAGCACTGTCGTCTTCTTCCGTCGCTTCTTAGCTAGCTTTTGGGGACAATCTCGACGCGATGCTCCAAAGACCCACACTCAAAACATCCTTTGTCACCGGTCCAACATCCTCCCTAATGGGTCTTTCCTGGCGATTGCACTGGGTCGGCCCTCGATTAGCGATCGTGGGCCTTCTTTGCTGATTGGGCCCACTTGGCCTAGCCTTTTCTCGAGCACTCCGCTTGATCCAACCGACCCAAAACTTCTCTTACGATTGTTCTTACTATAGTTACGCCTCACGGCCTCCTTGATTCCCTCGGCTACCTTAGCCTTCTCCACTAGAGATGAGAACTCACGAACTGTTGTGGGGCAATCAAGTAACCTTATATCATCTCTGAGTCCGTCCTCAAAGCGGACACGCTAGCGCTCATGTTCGTGCAGAGCCACGATGCCTCTCGCATATCTACTCGGCCTTAGAAATTCCGCCCATATTCGAGACACGGACTTAGTTCCTTGAACTAATCCCGGAAAAGCCTTTCTCTGCTGGCGTCGGTGTAGGCGATGCCCACATACTTTTTTCCGATAGGTGGTTCGAAATACTCCCAAGTCAAATCATCTACCGTAGCCCCATCTCGAACCGTAAGCCACCACCGACACGCTTCATCCTTTTAGCGTACACGCGCCTTTCAGCTTCTCTTCCTCGGTCCAGTCAAGGTCATCCATGATTCTTTCGATTGACTCTAGCTTGATTCCACGTGACCTGGGTGCCACTCCCGACACACCTCGGAATACCTCCGCTCCGTTAGATCGGAGTCGCCGGGGACGATTTCCGAGCTCCAACATTTCCACCAGCCCCGACCACCATCTCCAAGACTCGCAACACGACTTGCGATACCGACTCGCCACCGGTGCGCTCGGCTCTCTCACTCTAAAAGTAGGAGGTGGTGGTGGCGTGGTACCTCATTTTCCGAACCTTGTCCGACTGACGGGTTCGGACATCGTCATCCTACCCCTACCACGTCCACGGCGCCCACGTCCTCTAGAACTCATTCTATCTACCGCGCTTTTAATCGATTAAGAAAAATTTTATGCGTTAGTATTGGTTTCACTTTATTACTCGCGAAGAAGTTTTATGGATGAGGTTTAATCGAGAGATTCTTTCGAGCAAACAATGTTTCAGCTTTCCTATCCTAGTTCACACAAAGAAGTCCATGCATCCATTCCTTAATACTTTCCATACCTATTCACTCATCGGACATTTCGCCCATTTCTAACCCAGGGGTATTTTCGTCTTTTTCCTACAGGGGTATTTTGGTAATTTTCCAGAACCCAAAATATTTTGCTGATGATTTCCAAAGCTAAGTTATTGAATGTTTTATAAAATCATTGGAATTTTTGGGGCAAAACCATTGAGTTAATATTTTATGGGTCAGGGGCATTTTGGTAATTTTACTCCTAAGGGTATTTCTGTAATTTTTCACAAGTCAAGTTTTCCGAGAAAAACGTTGTAAAAGTAATGTTCTAGGGTTCAAAAGGGTTATTGGACAAGTTTTGAAAACATTAGGGCTGGTTATTCATTCCATTTCGAAAAACAAGGCTAATTCCCTTCTCGGGTTTTAATCATTGTGTTTAGCCCATGACCGCGCCCTCCTGGTCAGGGTGAACCAAAGCTACGCACCAGGCAGAATTCGAGTAAAGAGGAGGTGGGTCACGCGGACCGCTTAAATACCAAGCTCTCACTGAACCTTTCTAGACATGCGCACAGAGGTTACCACACCACTGAGCCTTCTGAGTTAGGGTGAACCGAAGCTACGCACTGCAGGATACTGCGAAGAGGAGGTGAGTCACGAGGACCGCTTAAATACTGTGCTCTTAGGATCCAATCCTAGACATGCGTGCATGTGGGTTACCACACCCTAGCTCATTGACTAAGTCATAGGTTGGTTTAGTTCTTTAAGTCTTATGTCTTGTTTGTGTGTTTGAGTAGTCTAAACCTAGGGTCCAAGTCCTATAAGTCTATCTACGTTCCATGCTTCCTACCCTTCTACAGAATATAATTCACAAAGAGGTTTAGATATACTTACCTGGGCGGATCGGTGCCGGAGACTCGGGCCATCTTTGCTTAAAACCAAAAACAATTCGAAAGGCCTATTAAAACATTTTTGGGCCTTGGGCCCCCACAGCCGAGCTTTGAACTGGGCTCTGATACCAATTCTGTAACAACCCAAACCCGGCCCAAACACTACGACCGAATTTGATTTGTTACGGAGTAAAACCTTGTGAACACCATTTCAAAAAAACATTTAATTTCCATTGAAAACTCCTCGTTTTCGGTTGTCTTGTCAAAGCTACCCTTAGATTTAATTTGGAATTTTAATTAAGTCCGTTTGTTATACCAGTTTCATGTGTGCCCGATGGCACGAATAAACTTCTTCGTGTTACTTAAGAAAAACATGTGATTTCGGTTCAATTTAATAGTATAGTTTAAGCAAATATCCAACATAAAAGAAAATAACACAAATATAGTTTATGGAGGCCTTATTACAACCAAAGTAAAAATAAGCAAATATAAAGTTCTATAAATTTAAATCCACTGCATGGCCACCTCGAGTCCAACCGGCTCCTCCACCGCCATCTACGAGTCACCTGAAAAATGTTAAAGGAGAAGGTGAGTCACCAAGACTCAGTATGTAACCCTTCCCCCGGTTAATACCACATTTCACACACAACATATAACAGTTAATTAAGCAGAGTATCGTGTACCCAACCTAGCCAACCAAACACCTTTGTCTACCCCATGTGGTACCAAACCACTGGTGACCGTAGTCACGATGTGTTACCAAAACACTGGTGGTGCCAAACCACTGGTGACATATAGTCACAATGTGCTACCAAAGCACTGGTGTCCGTAGACACAAATCGGGTGATGGGGCCAACCCATCGTGTGATACCAAATCACTGGCAGACGATCCCATATCTCAAGTGGGGCCAACCCACGGTGGTGTTAACCACAGGGACAAGTCGCTATGAGGTACCAAACCTCTGGAGGTACCAAACCTCTGGTGACATATAGTCACAGTGTGCTACCAAAGCACTGGTGCTCGTCAGCACGATATCACTGCCCCCTCCTCTCATCAACCCATGTCAAGCAGTTAATAACAGAACATACATATATCACATGTATCAAATAATCCATGCTTCCCAAAAGCATTATTATCAATCTCATACAAATAGAGACTTACCGGGATCCTCGCTTGTACCATTAAGGTACTAATGCCATATCTACATAGAGCAGATTTACACATAACATACACTTAATACACTTTATTAACTATTATAAGTGTGTATGTACACACCTGTCACCACGAATAATCTAAATCCCAAATGAAGAAGTCGGCCACCTAGATCCACTAGCCCCTATATTCGGCCAAACATGGGAGTTAGTACTATGGCCTATTCGGCCAAACCAAACAATCCTAGGGGTTTATCTTTTGATCCCAAAACCTTACCTTTAACTCTTTGCTACTATCCACAAGACTCGATTCACGATCCGCTTTACCAAATAATCGATTAATGAACATTACTCATAACCAAAGCTTTTGGCTTTTGAAAACCATCATAGACCTTACCCAAACTTACCAAAATCGAATGTTAGAGATTAGGGCTTGGGTCGCTTGTTTCACGATCTTGGGGTACCTAGAAGAGATCGATTACTAAAACATTTAGAAGTCTTGCTAGCCACTGCGAAATCGGCACTTACCCCTAAATAAGAGTCGACAAAGAATAGTGAAGGGAACCCATGAAGTTTCGGCACAACTTACCTTCACCAAAGCGATTGACCACGAAAATCCAAAGAGATCTATACTCGCTTCTACTATTCGGCCAAGATGCTACCAAAAGAAAAGAGAATTCCGGCACTTCAATATGGGTGTATCGGTTTTATGAAGGAAATTAATGGCAAGAGAGGGTGATAAGAGTGTTGGCTAAAGGAGTGGATGTTCGGCCAGCAAAGAAAATAAAAGAAAGGAGGGATGGAAGATGGGAATTCGGCAAAGAGAAGTAGAGAGTGTTTCGGCCAAGGGTTTGAGAGAATGGAGAAAAATATTAGAAAACAAAGAAAGAAAGGTTGAGGGTTTCGGCTCAAATGAAAGAAAAGAACAACAAGGTGGTAGGTTGGGGCTTTTATAGGCATTCGGCACCCCCCCTAGTGACCTTGCCGTCCACTTCTCCATGAAGTGTTTAGATTTCGGCAAACACTTACAACCTCTCCTGGCCACTCATTTAAATTAATTCAAACTTAATTGAATTAATCCCCTCTTAATCCAAAAATAATCCAACCAATATCTTCTTTTTTTTTTATCCTCTTATTATCACCAATTTTAAGCAATTTAAAACCAATTTAAAGTGCTTAAATTATCCCTTATTAATAATAATATTAACCCCTTTTATTATCCAAAATAAAAAGAATCCAAAGGGAGAAAAACTCTCCACATGTGCCGTCCATCCATCATGCAAAAAGAGGATCCTTGTGACTCAACCAAGGCTCTCCTTCCTCTTGATGTGGCGTCACCTGCTAGCTCTTAAGTGGGCTTCTTTTGCCACTTTACCAAGGGCTTTTAGTGCTAAGTTACCCACATTTATTCTTATAACACCCACTTACCAAGGCTCCCTTCTTTTAAAAGTTAAAAACTAAAATTTCCTACCAAATCGAGCTAACACAAAGCCTTAAATTGATCATTATTATTCCATAAATAATGACACAGCAGTTCATACATAAGAAAAATAATTTATTTCCAAATAGCCCCGTTTTTGGGATGTTACAATAGTATATGTGCATGAGAATTTTGGTGCTTTAATTTTAGCGATTTCATGTGTAATCGCGAAAAAGGACTAAATCGCATAAAGTGCGAAAGTTCCATTTTATATGCTAAAAGTCCAAATAGCCATAGATTGATAATTCGAGGTCTTTAAAAGGTAATTAGACCCCCAATATTTGCTTGGCCGGCCATAGACTAGCATAGGAGACAAATTTGTCAATGATGGTCAAAGTTGGTGATAGTAGGTGGACTAATTTGACTAGTATTAATAAAATAAGAAAAGAAATGATATCATCTTTTCTGTTTCACTCTTCCACTGAAAATTAGAAGCAAATAGAGGGAAGAATGCTTCAAAATTTCAACACACTCATCTCTTCACAAGTAAGTGTTCTAGTGATCTTTTCTTGAAAAGAGTTGTACTTTTGGGACCCCTAAAGCTTAAGCTTTCAAATGAGGGGACTATTGTGCAATATGGTGAAAAGTTTAGAGTTTTGCCATGAGAGCTATCATAGTTATTTGCTGCATTTTTATGGAAGAAAATGAGTCTTGGTTGTTAGATGAACAACTCTTGTGAAAGGTGTTGCCATGAAAACACCTAATTGGACCTTGATGAAAAGGTTACAAATTTGTAGTAATTATGTGAAATGTTGAGTTTTGATGATAGCTATAAGAGTATTAAATGGTCACCTACGCTTGTTGAAGGTAGAAATGTGATTAGAATTTATTTCCGAGCCTAGGGGAAAAATGGTCATTTTGCCAAAGTCTAGGGGCAAAATAGTAATTTTGCCTAATCATGATTATTGAAATGCTTTTATTGATGAGATGATCAAAATGAGCTAAATTGCTATTATAGAGTAAGAATAACCGAGAATCTGCCTCGATCGGGGTAAGAACAAGGTCTCAGACTAAACCGTCGAGCTAGCTCATTTTGAAATCGAGGTAAGTTTGTATGTGATTAATGCAACATTTATGTTAGCATAATTGAGAATGCTTGGTATCATATTGATGCATGACACTCCATTAAAATGATGTTGAATGAGATGTTGAAGTCATAGGGGACCATGTGAATATGAAAATGCTATCATCGAGATATGAAATAGATAAGGTCCCGTATAAGACCATGTCCGGGACATGGCCTCAGCACCGAGTTGAGATCTCGTATAAGATCATATCCGGGATATGGCATCGATACTTGATGTGAAAGTCCATATAAGACCATATCCGAAATATGGCATTGGCATTTAGAAGTAACTCCATGTAAGACCACCTCAGGGATGTGGCATTGGCTTCGTCCCAACATGAATGACGTTGAATATGCGTCTTTGACTATCCCTAGCGGTTAAAGGGATAAGTAGATGAGTTTAGAAGTAGAAATGAGATTTGTACTAAAGTCATATGAATGAGTGAATACAGGTACTTGTGAATGAGTCACGAAGAAACGATTACGATATGTGGCACGGTATGTGCTAAATAAGGGCAATTGTGAGTAAGTATGGCAAGAAGCCTATGACTTGTGTATTGTAACACCCCTAACCTGAGACCGTCGCTGGAATAGGGTTAAGAGGCATTACCAAACAATCGAAACCTTTCACATCCATTTCACGACACAAAGTCAATCATCAATTAAACATACTCAAATACGAGCATATAGTCCCTTATCTAGGTCTACGAGACCTTATACTCGTGTTAGAAAGAGGTCGGGACTAAACCGAACACTTACGAAAGTTTTCAGAATTTCAAACATTCTTCAATACTGTTGAGGTCACACGCCCGTGCAAACAGGCCGTGTGCCTCACACGACTACCAGACACACCCATGTGTCCAGGCCGTCTCAAAACAGAGCATGCATACTGACTTACCCCCACGACCACTAGACACGCCCGTATGCCATGGCTGTGTGTTACTAGGCTAGCTACTGACTTGATTACACGGCCACCATGCACGCCAATGGGCCTCAGCCGTGTACCCTATCCAGACACAACTAAAAGTAATCCTTAAACCACACGGCAGAGACACACGCCCGTGTCTCTTAGCCATGTATGCAAAATAGGCCATTTCCAAGGCCAATTTTCCACCCACACAAAGGTCAACCAACAAGCTTCAATACAATACCAATTCATGCTTTTAAATGCATTCAAACATGCCATTTCATGCACCAAATAATCATCAACATTACAATCTATTTCCATGCCTAATATCATCACAATAAGTCCATTCAAAATAACAATTGTATATCTCAAAATATATATATACATCAAGCATTGTGTAATTCATGCCACAATTCATCTTCAAACCACATCTTTCATAATCCACAAAGTAATGAAATATACCACATTCATAGCTCATTCATAAATTCTACATCATTCAACTTCCAAGCCAAATCACATGGCAAGGATTAAACATTTCAAGACATATCATAACTTCTAGCCTATACATGCCATATTTCAACTATATACATCTTTCCAAAAGTACCAAAATAGCTTGCCGATAGTGTGATAGAGATGCTGACGATTCCAGGATCCGAGCTAGCTTTACTGACACTCTAAAACAAGAAACAATCACACAGTAAGCTTTCAAAAGCTTAGTAAGTTTAAAATACAATACAATTAAGTCATTGAATCAAACCAATGTACACATTAAACCATCACATAGATAATTTATCAATGTCACGTAAATTCAACCATATCCAATACTCACATAGCATCCCATTCATCTACTTTAAATTTCATCAACCACATAGGTATCATACATACCTTTGCCAATACATAGTTAGTCACCAGCAATGCTACTCACCACTCGACTTTACATTTTGATCAACCTTTGCTATTCTCTTGCTTTATTCGCACACTTAGTGCCAACTTATAGACAAACATAATTGTCATCGCACACTTAGTGCCAATACATTAAATCGATCTTATATCGGTATCGCACACAGTGCCAATTTAATAAGCCGAAGCTTCTATCATCTCGCACACACAGTGCCAATCATCTCTATCCCGTTTCTAATTTCGCACACTTAGTGCCCTCTAATTCAATTCAGCACATAGCATTTCTTATCTCATAGTTATATAGATAATCATTCAATTCACTTCACATAGAACATAAATTAACAACTTGTACTATATCCGAACTTACCTCGGACGTCGAAATACCGAAACGGTCGATTAATCGAGCACTTTATCTTTGCCTCGACCTCGATTCGAACCTCTTCTCTCTTGGTCTATACACATTCAAATTCAATCCATTCAATCACCAAATCATTCATTTTAGTCCAAACACACATATTTAGGGCATTTTAAATAATAGCCCTCACATTTTCACATTTCGACACTTTAGTCCTTAATTCAAAAAATCACGAAATACACATAATTTCCTTTCACCCATGCCTAGCTGAATTCTCTCTATATTCATACAAGTCCACACATCTCATTTATTTCACATTTTATTCCCTCAATTTACACTTTTCACAATTTAGCCCAAAATACTCAATTTCACCAAAAATTCAAATACAAACTATGTTAACCCAACACCAAGCTTTCATATTTCACCAACTAACATCACAAAGCTCACATGTTCTTCAATCGCACATCTCATAAACATCATCAATTCTTTAAATTACAACATGGACTTGATAGTAGACTGAGAAACAATCTCAAAAACATAAAAAATCATCAAAAACCAAAGTCAAAACATACCTTAATCAAGCAAATCCCTAGCCGAAAATCACAAAGTCTCAAACCCTCCTCTTATTTTCTTATTTCGGTTGATAGAAAACAAAGATGAGCACTTTCTAGCTTTTGTTTAATTTTAATGTCATATTATTTCATGATTACTAATTTGCCCTTAATGAATCATCCATTTAATTAACAAATATTAGGCCATTTATGTCCATCTACCATCCACTAATTTTAATAATGGACTAATTGCCTCATAAGGCCTCCACATTATAAAGAAAATAGCACTTAGGTACTTATAAATCAACACATAGCTTTTACAGTTTGCGCGATTAAGTCCTTTCTCTTAATTTGGCACACAGTCGATAAAATTACCACATAGAATTTCCACACAGGCTATATCACATATAATCAACACCAAAAATAACATTAAAATATTATTTCGACCTTGGATTTGTGGTCTCGAAACCACTATTTCGACTAGGGTCTAAATCGGGCTGTCACAACTCTCCCCCCTTAGGGATTTTCGTCCCCGAAAATCTTACCAATGAATAGATGTGGATATTGCTCTCTCATAACATTCTCAGGCTCCCACGTTGTCTCTTCAACTCCGTGTTTGTGCCACAACACTTTCACTAAGGAAACTCTTTTGTTTCTCAACTCTTTAATCTCTCGTGCCAAAATTCGAATCGGTTCTTCGCTATATGACAAATCTGACTGAATCTCAACCTCAGTAGGAGCAATCAGATGAGACGGATCAGATCAGTACCGTCGAAGCATTGATACATGAAACACGTTATGGATCTTTTCTAACTCAGATGGCAACAACAGTCTATATGCAACTGGCCCAACACGTTCGATAATCTCATATGGTCCGATGAACCTCAGACTCAACTTGCCTTTTCTGCCAAATCGAAGTATTTTCTTCCACGGAGACACTTTCAAAAACACTTTATGACCAACTTCGAATTCAATATCCTTTCGTTTCAAGTCTGCATAAGATTTCTGACAATCTGAGACTACTTTCAAACTGTCACGAATCACTTTCACTTTCTGCTCAGTCTCTTCTATAAGATCAACCCCGTGAATCTTATTTTCACTCAGCTCAGTCCAATACAATGGAGTTCGACAATTTCGACCTTAAAGCCTCATATGGTGCCATTTTGATGCTAGATTGAAAACTGTTATTATACGCGAATTCAATTAACGACAGATATTTTTCCCACGTACTCTCAAACTCAAGTACACAACACCTCAACATATCTTCGAGAATTTGAATGATTCGCTCGAACTGACCATTCGTTTGCGGACGAAAAGCAGTACTGAAATGCAATTTTGTGCCTAATGCATCTTGCAATTTCCTCCAAAATCGCGAGGTAAATCTCGGATCTCTGTCAGACACAATATATAGTGGCACTCCGTGCAATCTCACAATCTCAACAATGTACAATTCAGCCAATCTATCGAGTGAATAATCTGTTCTCACCGAAATGAAATGAGCTGGTTTCGTCAATCTGTCAACTATCACCCAGATTGCATCTTTCTTTCCCGGAGATAAGGGCAATCCCGACACAAAGTCCATCGTAATTCTCTCCCATTTCCACTCAGGAATCATGATCGGTTGTAACAAACCGGACGGAACCTGATGTTCAGCTTTAACTTGCTGACAAACTAAACATTTCGACACAAAGTCAAAGATGTCCCGTTTCATACCATGCCACCAATAAAACTGTTTCAAATCATTATACATTTTTTCAGATTTTCGGGTGAGCAATCAAACGATCTGTTATGAGCTTCATTCAAAATTAATCTGAATCAACTCGAATTCTTTGAACACAAATCCAATCTCTAAATCTTAAACAATCATCACTATCCACTCGAAATTCTGAATCTGAATTCAAATCACATTGAGCTCGTTTTGCTATTACCTCATCATCAATTTTCTGGGCATCACGAATCTGATGTATGAACATCGGTCTTACTTTCAACTCAGCCAAAACTGAACCATCATCACACAGATCTATCTGAGTATTCATAGCTTGTAAAGTATATAAAGACTTTCGGCTCAAAGCATCAGCCACAACATTAGCTTTACCCAGATGATAATCAATTACAAGTTCATAGTCTTTCAACAATTCTAACTATCTTCTCTGTCGCAAATTTAATTCTTTCTTAGTCATCAGGTACTTCAGACTCTTATGATCGGTATAAACATGACATTTCTAACCAAATAGATAGTTACGCCAAATCTTCAATGCAAACACAATCGCGGCCAATTCAAGGTCGTGCGCCGGATAGTTCTTTTCATGCGGCTTTAACTGTCTTGAAGCATAAGCAATGACTTTGCCTTCTTACATCAGCACACAGCCCAAACCATTCAATGATGCATCACTATAAACTATGAATTCTTTGCCCGATTCAGGTTGAACTACCACTAGTGCTTCCGTCAATAACACTTTCAACTGCTTGAAACTCTGATGGCACTTTTCCGACCACTCGAATTTAACATCTTTTTGTAGCAACTTCATTAACGGAGTTGCAATCATCGAGAAGCCTTTCACAAACTGTCTATAATATCCCGCTAGACCCAGAAAACTACGGACTTCAGACACATTTCTCGGAGGCTTCCATTCTAAAATAGCAGAGATTTTATTCGGATCAACTCATATTCCTGCAGCTGATACAATATGCCCCAGAAATCCAACCTCATGCAACCGAAACTCACATTTGCTAAACTTAGCATACAATTGTTTCTCATGTAGAGTCTGTAGCACAATTCTCAAATGTTCGACATGTTGCGTCTCATCACAGGAATAAATCAGAATATCATCAATGAACACCACAACAAAGCGATCCAAATATGGTCTAAATATTCGATTCATCAGATCCATAAACATTGCAGGAGCATTCGTTAGTCCGAAAGGCATCACTAAGAATTCATAATGTCCGTACCTCGTTCTAAAAGTAGTCTTCAGTACATCTGTCTCTTTAACTCTCAATTGATAATAGCCCGATCTCAAATCTATCTTAGAAAACACTATAGCTCTATTCAGCTGGTCGAACAAATCATCGATACGAGGCAACAGATATTTGTTCTTTATCGTCACTTTGTTCAATTGACGATAATTAATACACATTCTCATAGTGCCATCTTTCTTTTTCAAAAATAACACAAGACCACCCGAGGGCGAGAAACTCGGTCATGCAAATCCTCTGTCAGTCAACTCTTGTAACTGAGACTTTAACTCTTTCAACTCCGTTGGTGCCATTCTGTATGGAGCTATTGAAATGGGAGTAGTCCCCGGCACTAATTCAATACCAAATTCAACTTCCCGAATCGGAGGTAATCCCGGTAACTCTTCAAGAAATACATCTGGAAACTCACAAACCATAGGCACCATTTCAACTTCCTTTTCTGTCACTTTTGTATCAATCACATATGCCAAATAAGCTTCACAACCCTTTCTCACATAGTTCAAAGCTTTCATCGCGGATACAACAGCTGGTACTCCTTTCATATCACTGGATTCAATTCGAACTATTTCACCGTTCTGACTTCTCAATTCAATACTCTTTATTTTACAATTCACGATGGCATTATGAAGAGTGGGCCAATCCATACCCATAACTATATCGAACTCATCGAATGGTAGCAACATCAAATTAGCCGGAAAACAAACATCCCGAAACATCAATGGACAGTTCTTGCACACTTTATCCACCAAGACACACTTGCCTAAGGGGTTCGATACTCTAACCAGAAATTCAGTAGACTCAACAGATAGAGTCTTACTCGACACTAGATTCACACACACATAGGAATGAGTAGAACCTGGATCTATCAATGCAATCACATCAGTATCAAATAGAGTAAAAGTACCAGTGATGACGTCTGGAGATGACGCTTCCTCTCTTGCTCGTATAGCATAAGCTCGGGCAGGTGCTCTCGCCTCCGTTCTCACAGCTGTATCGGTATTCCCTCTCTGGCTTCCACTCATATTTTCGGTGTTTCTGGGTGGTCTACCCCTAACCGTCACATTACTTGATCTCGCATTCTGAACATTTTCTTCCTCAGCCATATTTGGGCAGTCTCGAATGAAATGATCTCGTGATCCACATTTATAGCAAACTCTATTGTTGTACTTGCCCCAGCATTCTCCCACATGTCGTCTTCTACACTGTCTACACTCAAGTTTGTTACTTTTGGCACTATCAACACTTGATTCTATTGGAGCTTGAATTCTCGGACCAACACTTAGTCTTGCGCGGTCTCTATTCAGATGTCCAAATGAAGTATTTGATCGGTTGCTTGTATCTCTAAATCTCTTCATCGAAGGTTGAGAAAACTTACTCATCGATCTTTTTCTTTCATCACGAGCTTCAGAATCAGCTTTCTTCTTTTCTTTACTAAGCTCCTCGATTTTGCATGCTCTTTCGACTAACACAACAAATTCGTTGATATCAAGTATCCCAACCAACAACTTAATGTCCTCATTCAGCCCTTCTATAAAGCATTTACACATAGTAGCTTCGGTTGAAACACATTCTCGTGCATACTGGCTCAATCTCACAAATTCCCGCTCATACTCAGTAACCGACAAACGGCCTTGTTTCAGCTCAAGGAACTCTTTACGTTTCTGATCAATGAATCGTTGACTAATATAATTCTTTCTGAATTCAACTTGAAAGAATTCCCAAGTGATTCTCTCTCTCAGAACCACGGATGTCAACGTCTTCCACCAGTTATAAGCCGTATCTCTCAACAAAGAAACTGCACATTTAATACACTCATCAGGGTTCAACAACATCTCATCGAATACCTGAATTGTATTCTCGAGCCAAAACTCAGCTCGCTCAGCATCGTCATCAGCTGTGGCCTTAAATTCTTCGGCCCCGTACTTACGAATCTTATCCATATGAGGTTTATTCAATCTGATCGGATCTACAACTTGTGGCACAACAGGTATTTGTGGGGGTGGAGGTTATAGAGTAGTCGGATTCATTCGGACGAACTCCGAAAACCACTCACTCATCATTCGGAAGAAGGCTTGCTTAGCCTCTCCTCCCTCACTACTTTCATTCGGCCTAGATGTGGCCGGCGCTGTCCCTTGAGCGGGAGCAGGCGCATTACTCTCAACATCGTCAGCAACTGCTCGATCGGGATCCATTACTATATGAAAACACAATTATAACTGTCAGAATTCATCATACTATCGCAATTTCATATATGGCATGTATAGCTAGACTCACACGCGCTACGTTAGTCTGAGAATCGACTAAACCGTAGCTCTGATACCAATAAAATGTAACACCCCTAACCTGAGGCCGTCGCCGGAATAGGGTTAAAAAGCATTACCAAACAATAAGAACCTTTCACATCCATTTCACGACACAAAGTCAATCATCAATTAAACATACTCAAATACGAACATATAGTCCCTTATCTAGGTCTACGAGACCTTATACTCGTGTTAGAAAGAGGTCGGGACTAAACCGAACACTTACAAAAGTTTTCAGAATTTTAAACATTCTTCAATACTGTTGAGGTCACACACTCGTGCAAACAGGCCGTGTGCCTTATACGACTACCAGACACACTTATGTGTTCAGACCGTGTCAAAACAGAGGATGCATACTGACTTATCCCCACAGCCACTAGACACGCCCGTGTGCCATGGCCGTGTGTTATTAGGCTAGCTACTGACTTGATTACACGGCCACCATGCACGCCCGTGGGCCTCAGCCGTGTACCATGTCCAGACACAACTAAAAGTAATCCTTAAACCACACGGCAAAGACACACGCCCGTGTCTCTTAGCCATGTATGCAAAATAGGCCATTTCCAAGGCCAATTTGCCACACACACAAAGGTCAACCAACAAGCTTCAATACAATACCAATTCATGCTTTTAAATGTATTCAAACATGCCATTTCATGCACCAAATAATCATCAACATTACCATCTACTTCCATGCCTAATATCATCACAATAAGTCCATTCAAAATAACAATTGTATATCTCGAAATATATATATACATCAAGCATTGTGTAATTCATGCCACAATTCATCTTCAAACCACATCTTTCATAATCCACAAAGTAATGAAATATACCACATTCATAGCTCATTCATAAATTCTACATCATTCAACTTCCCAGCCAAATCACATGGCAAGGATTAAACATTTCAAGACATATCATAACTTCTAGCCTATACATGCCATATTGAACTATATACATCTTTCCAAAAGTACCAAAATAGCTTGCCGATAGTGTGATAGAGATTCTGACGATTCCCGGATCCAAGCTAGCTTTACTGGCATTATAAAACAGAGAAACAATCACACAGTAAGCTTTCAAAAGCTTAGTAAGTTCGAAATACAATACAATTAAGTCATTGAATCAAACCAATGTACACATTAAACCATCACATAGATAATTTATCAATGTCACAAAAATTCAACCATATCCAATACTCACATAGCATCCCATTCATCTACTTTAAATTTCATCAACCACATAAGTATCATATATACCTTTTCCAACACATAGTTAGTCACCAGCAATGCTACTCACCACTCGACTTTACATTTTGATCAACCTTTGCTATTCTCTTGCTTTATTCGCACACTTAGTACCAACTTATAGACAAACATAATTGTCATTGCACACTTAGTGCCAATACATTAAATCGAGCTTATATCGGTATCGCACACACAGTGCCAATTTAATAAGCCGAAGCTTCTATCATCTCGCACACACAGTGCCAATCATCTCTATCCTGTTTCTAATTTCACACACTTAGTGCCCTCTAATTCAATTCAGCACATAGCATTTCTTATCTCATAGTTATATAGATAATCATTCAATTCACTTCACATAGAACATAAATTAACAACTTGTACTATATCCGAACTTACCTCGGACATCGAAATACCGAAACGATCGATTAATCGAGCACTTTATCTTTGCCTCGACCTCGATCCGAACCTCTTCTCTCTTGGTCTATACACATTCAAATTCAATCCATTCAATCACCAAATCATTCATTTTAGTCCAAACACACATATTTAGGGCATTTTACATAATAGCCCTCACATTTTCACATTTTGACACTTTAGTTCCTAATTCACAAAATCACGAAATACACATAATTTCCTTTCACCCATGCCTAGCCGAATTCTATCTATATTCATACAAGTCCACACATCTCATTTATTTCACATTTTAGTCCCTCAATTTACACTTTTCACAATTTAGCCCAAAATACTCAATTTCACCAAAAATTCAAATACAAACTATGTTAACCCAACACCAAGCTTTCATATTTCACCAACTAACATCACAAAGCTCTCATGTTCTTCAATGGCACATCTCATAAACATCATCAATTCTTTAAATTACAACATGGACTTGATAGTAGACTAAGCAACAATCTCAAAAACATAAAAAAAATCATCAAAAACCAAAGTCAAAACATACCTTAATCAAGCAAATCCCTAGCCGAAAATCACCAAGTCTCAAATCTTCCTCTTCTTTTCTTATTTCAGTTGATAGAAAACAAAGATGAGCACTTTCTAGCTTTTGTTTAATTTTAATGTCATCTTATTTCATGATTACTAATTTACCCTTAATGAATCATCCATTTAATTAACAAATATTAGGCCATTTATGTCCATCTACCATCCACTAATTTTAATAATGGACTAATTTCCTCATAAGGCCTCCATATTATAAAGACAATAGCACTTAGGTACTTATAAATCAGCACATAGCTTTTACACTTTACGCGATTAAGTCCTTTCTCTTAATTTGGCACACAGTCGATAAAATTACCACACAGAATTTCCACACAAGCAATATCACATATAATCAACACCAAAAATAACATTAAAATATTATTCCGACCTCGGATTTGTGGTCTCGAAACCACTATTTTGACTAGGGTCTAAATCGGGCTGTTACATGTATGGTTAGTTAATGTCATGGATAGATTATTTTATGAGCTTATTGTTGCTATTTATATCCATGCAAACTTACTAAGCTTTATGCTTACCCCTTTATTGCTCTTTCTCCTTGTAGTATTGCCAAGATAACTCGAGGAACGAGGACGTAGGAGTTCGAAAATCACACTATCGACACCACTTTGGTATAACAATTTAGACTTATTTTGAGTATGTCATGTATAGGACTCGAGTATTTTGTTAGGTAATGCCTCAAACCCAGTCTCGACTTCGGTCACGGGTAAGGGGTGTTACATTTATTGGTATTAAAGCTACGGTTTAGTCGGTTCTAGGACTAACGTAGCGTAAGTACGAGTCTAGCTATACATGCCATATGTAAGAGTGTCTGAGTAATGATAGTGTGATGGCTCCTGACGTATAAAATTTTGTTTTATGTAGTATATGGATTCCGATCCAGACTGAAATGCAGCCGATGATGCTGCGAGTAACGCGCTGGCTCCCGTTCAAGGGACCGCGCCAGTTAATAGTAGACTCGAGACCCTGGGTCAGGGGGAAGAGGCTAGAGAAGCCTTTCTCCACATGATGAGCAACTGGTATACTGAGTATACCCGAGCAAATCCTAACGCTCAACCCCCTCCACCCCCACCAATTCCTCAACCCGCTCCAGTAGCTCCTCAAGTGGTTGAGGTGTTGAGAAGAGAAAGGCCTTCGGTGGATAAGATCCGGAAGCAAGGAGCCGAGGAATTTTGGGCAAATAAGGAGGATGACCCGGAGAGAGAGCGAGTGCGGCTCGAGAATACCATCGTGGTATTCGATGAGTTATCGCACGCCTTTGAGGAGTGCTTAAAGTGTCTTGTATCTCTCCCGAGAGATTGAGCCTACCGATGGTGGAACACCCTAGTGTCGGTGGTGCCAAGGGAGAGAGCTAGCTGGGAATTCTTCCAAGAGGAATACCGAAAGAAGTACATCAGCCAGAGGTTCATTGACCACAAGAGGAAGGAGTTCTTGGAACTGAAGCAAGGCCGTATGTCAGTGACTGATTACGAACGGAAGTTCGTAAGGCTTAGCAAGTATGCACGGTAGTGCGTGTCTATCGAAGCTGTCATGTGTAAGAGATTTGAGGACGAATTAAATGAAGATATCTGTTTATATGTAGGAGTCCTCGAACTAAAGGAATTTGTAGTGTTGGTAGATAGAGCCTGTAAAGCCGAAGAGTTGGCTAAAGAGAAGAGAAGAGCTGAGAATGAGTTTCGTGACTTGAGGAAGAGACAACTGAATAAGTCTCACCAATCCTCATCTAAGAAATCGAGGGATTTTGCTACTCGACCAGTCACTTCAGCAGGGTTTTCAACTCGAAGTAAAGGCAAGCAATTTTCAGGGTCGAAAGAGCAGACCACATCAGTTGCTAGTGTGGGCAACGTTCGACCAAGTAGATCAGGATGCCCTCAATGTGGCAGGTGCCATTCTGGTGAGTCTCGATCTAATGAGAAAGCTTGTTTCAGATGTGGGTCCTTAGACTACTTTATCAGAGACTGCCCCGAGGTGGACGAGAAAAAAAAGCCTCAGAATGCAAGATCGAGAAGTACTGCTAGGGAAAGACCACTGAGAAACCTGGGAAATGAGATGGGTAGCAAGAATCCATCTAGAGAGCAAGCTGCTAGAGTCAAGGGTAGAGCACCAGCAAGGACATATGCCATTCGTGCTCGTGAAGAGGCATCTTCCCCCGACGTAATCACGGGTACCTTTTCTCTCCATAATACTCGTGTTATAGCTTTAATTGATCCGAGATCCACCCACTCATACATATGCATGAAATTAGTCTCTAGCATGAGCATGCCTATAGAGTCTACGAATTCATCATAAGAGTGTCTAATCCCCTAGGCAAGTATGTGTTAGTAGATAAAGTGTGCAAAGGATGCCCTTTGATGATTAAGAGTCATTGTTTCCCTGTTGATCTTATGCTATTGCCATTTGATGAGTTTGACGTTATCCTTGGGATGGATTGGTTAGTCACTCATGAGGTAACTGTGAATTGTGGGAAGAAGCTTATAGAGTTGAAAAGTGAAAATGGGGATTTTATTCGTGTTGAATTAGATAAGCCAGATAGATCACCAGTAGTGATATCAACTCTGTCGACTCAAAAGTATTTGAGAAAGGGGTACGAGGCTTACCTTGCCTTCGTGTTGAACACTAAAGAGACTGATTTGAGAATTGAGTCGATACCCATAGTATGCGAGTACCTAGATGTTTTCCTGAAAGAGTTGTCAGGACTACCTCCGGTTAGAGAGATCGAATTTGGGATTGAGTTAGCTCCGGGTACTGCCCCTATTTCTATTGCTCCCTATAGAATGGCTCCAACCGAGCTAAAGGAGCTGAAAGAACAGTTGCAAGAGCTAACGGATAAAGGTTTTGCAAGGCCGAGTTTTTCTCCGTGGGGTGCTCCCATTTTATTCGTGAAGAAGAAAAATGGTTCTATGAGACTATGCATAGATTATCGGTAACTCAACAAGGTAACTGTGAAGAACAAGTACCCGTTGCCGAGGATCGATGATCTATTCGATCAATTGAAGGGAGCCACGGTATTTTCCAAGATAGATTTGAGGTCAGGGTACTATCAGCTGAGAGTCAAGGACTCAGATGTGTCGAAAACAGCATTTAGGACTAGGTATGGCCACTATGAATTTTTGGTCATGCCTTTTGGTCTAACGAATGCCCCTGCGATCTTCATGGATTTGATGAATCGTGTTTTTCGGCCATACTTGGATAAATTTGTCGTGGTCTTCATCGACGACATATTGATCTACTCTCGAGATGAGAACGAACACGCCGAGCACTTGAGTACGGTTCTGCAAGTTCTGAGGGAAGAGAAATTGTATGCCAAATTCAGTAAGAGTGAATTTTGGCTCAAGAAAGTGGGTTTTTTGGGGCACATTGCCACGAAAGATGGAATTAGAGTAGACCCGAGTAAGATTACAGCGATTTTTGATTAGAAACCGCTGAGGAGCGTAACGGAAGTAAGGAGTTTTCTAGGCCTAGCCGGCTATTATAGGCATTTTGTTAAGGAGTTTTCCATGATAGCTACCCCGATGACGAGACTTTTGCAGAAAGATGTGAAGTTTGTTTGGACAGAAGAGTGCCAACAGAGTTTTGAGAAATTGAAGACACTATTGACTGAGACTCATGTTTTGGTGCAACCTGAATCGGGAAGAGAATTTTTGGTTTACAGTGATGCATCCCTGAATGGATTTGTAACACCCCATACCCGAGTCCGAAGCTTAGAACAGATACGAGAAGTTACTAGGCTTGAACTCACTTAAACATGTACTTACGGGCTGTAAAATTTCGTTCCGAATTAAAAACTTCACTTTCTCAGTCTAATCATACATTTCATGGGCCTACGAGGCCTTAAACAAGTATCTAAAAACTTTCGGAACTTAATCAGAAACTTTTCTTTAAAACAGGGGTCACACGCCCATGTGGCTTGGGACACGCCCGTGTACCCCTTGACACGCCCATGTCTCCAAACCATGGTCGACACTGACTATATTCACACGGCCTTGGCACGCCCGTGCCTTCCAACCGTGGTCTACACTGACTACTTTCACACGGCCTAGGGCACACACCAATGTCCTAACCGTGTGGTAAACACGGCTTGAGCAAACGGCCGTGGGATTTTCCCGTGGCCTATTCTGACTTAAGATACAATGGTGCAGGGTGCACACGGCCTAGACACATGCCTGTGTGTCCATCCGTGTGGGCACTTAGAGGCTATTTACCAAGCCAATTGCTACCCTGAAATCAAGACCAAACTCAAGCTCAATTCAGCAACTCAAGTATTACATCTTTCATGAACAATACAACATGCTTCATTGATATCAATAACATACATACTTAGTCAATCTTGGCCAATCACTTAGCCATTTACAAAAGAATAATAAACTTGATAGCCCATACTTTTCCCCTTTCTAAGACATATACTCAAAATGAAATGTTTCCTATACATGCCATACTTAATAATTTCAACTTGGCTATACCAAAATAAGGATTGATAGTGTGCTTCGAGCTCCGACTTCAACGATCCACAAGTTAGCTTGGCGGGACTACATAGAAAGAAAGAATAAAAGACGTAAGCATTTAGCTTAGTAAGTTTGCATAATGTTCATAGCAACATACTTGCTTAATATAAACCATTTGACATCAACAATGGTATCATAAATTTCAGCTATAGAGCTTACTGACTCATGCTTGATTCTTACATATCTCATGAAACATACTAGTCCCATGCTTGAGAGGTAAACAAGGTACCTGTATCACTTGATCACATTGATCAGCATACTTTAACATAATATTCATTTTCAACTTGATAATAACTTTGCTTACTCAACTTTCTTGCTATCTCACTTTAACTTTACTCATTTGCCTGATGAATTTCTGCGAATAACCGAGGATACTAAATCTCTTCACATGAACTTGATGCCAAAGCCATATCCTAGATACGGTCTTACATGGAATATCTCATCTTGGTTTCGAGGCCATGTCTTGACATGGACTTATACGAAGTCTTTCTTGTTCTCACCAATGCCATGCCTTGGCTTGGACTTACATGATAACTTGTTCAATGCCAAGCTTGCCGTGGACTTACATGATAACTTGTTCAATGCCAAGCTTGCCTTGGACTTACATGATAACTTGTTCAATGCCAAGCTTGCCTTGGACTTACATGATAACTTGCTTGATTACCGATGCCATGCCTTGGCTTGGTCTTATACGGACTTTCTAATCTCATGTGGTAGATCGAGTATCTTGGGAAATTCCATCTTCAATCGGGACTTGCTCGTATTTAATCTCATTGATTTCTTTGTTTAGCAAAACATTAAGCATTCCATGAAAATAATGTATATTATACTAAGCAATTTAATGATAGAAATCATAAAACTTAGAAATCATACAAACTTACCTCAATATACAAAATGTATGTAGATATGCAATTTAGTCCTCGACTTTGTTCTTGCCTCGGTTACGATCCGGGCTTCATTTTTCTTGATCTATAATCATAAATAGACCATTTAATACTCACATCGACTAAATTGACTCTTTAATCATATTTTGGCAAAATTACTATTTTGCCCCTAAACTTTCTCATATTTGCACTTTTGCCCCTAGGCTCGTAATATGATTTTCATTCAACTTTCTTAAACTTCATGCTTAGCTAATTCATTTTCTCTACTATAACAATCATCAATTCTCATTATTACTAGTATGTATGACCAATTTTTATAACTATTACAAATTAGTCCATACTATCATTTTTCATGAAATTCGTTAAGGAAAAGATGTTTATCTAACATCAAACTCTCATAATCTTCCATAAAAAATCTTTTAACAACCATGTCATTCATAGGTGAATTTTTGAACATGCATCTTAGCTCATTATATAGCTAAAAATAGCTAATTCATAATACGAGAACTTCAAAAATACGAAGAATATTAAAAACGGGGCTAAGATGAACTTACTAGCAAGCTTGAAAAAAATTGAAGAACCCTAGCTTTGGAGTCTCCAAATTTTCGGCAATGAGAGGAAGAAGATGAATAGATTTTTATCATCTTTTTCCTATTTTAATCATTTATTAACCAAATGACCAAAATGCCCTTCTCTTTAAAATTTTCATAATTACTAACTCATGTCCAATTTTGTCCAAAAATTATATTTTGGGAAAATTGCTAATTAAGGACTTCTAATTGATATTCTAAAGCTATTTCATACAAAAAGCTTCTAGAAACTCATATTTTGCAACTCTTGCAATTTAGTCCTTTTTGGACCAAACAACTTCAATTTAACGAAATTGCTTCATGAAACTTTCACACTATCATGCAAACATGGCATAAACCTTAAAACTCATGAATTCACCTCGGACTCGTGGCCTCGCACCACTATTCCGACTAGGCCCTAAATCGGGCTGTTACAATTCTCCCCCCTTAGGGATTTTTGTCCTCGAAAATCTTACCAAAGAAGCAGATTTGGATCTCGATTTCTCATGATTTCTTCTGGTTCCCACGTAGCTTCCTCTATCCCATGTCTTTGCCACAATACTTTCACTAGGGCAATATTTTTATTCCTTAGCTGTTTGACTTCCCGAGCCAAAATCTTAACTGGTTCTTCACCATAAGTCATGTCGGGATGAATCTCTATCTCTGACGTGGTAATTACATGTGACGGATCTGATCGGCAACGTCTCAACATTGACACGTGAAACACATCATGTATCCTTTCTAACTCTATTGGCAAAGCCAATCTGTAAGCTACTGGTCCGACTTTCTCAGTAATCTTATACGGTCCAATAAAACGTGGACTCAACTTGCCTTTCCGACCAAATCGGAGAACTTTTCTCCATGGTGACACTTTCAAGAAAACTTTATCTCCGACTTGATACTCTATCTCTTTTCTTTTTAAGTCCGAGTAGGACTTCTGTCTATCTGATGCAGCTTTTAAACATTCTTGTATCACTTTCACTTTCTCTTCAGCTTCTCTAACCAAATCAACCCCGTGAATTTGGTTTTCTTTGAGTTAAGTCCAAAATAAAGGAGTTCTGCACTTTCGCCCACATAGAGACTCATAAGGTGCCATCTTTAAACTCGACTGAAAACTATTATTGTAGGCAAATTCTATCAATGGGAGAAACTTTTCCCAACTGCCTTGAAACTCTAAAATACAACATCTGAGCATATCCTCAAGTACTTGAATTAGCCTCTCTGACTGACCATCAGTTTGAGGATGAAAAGCTGTGCTAAAACTCAATCTTGTACCCAAGGCTTCTTGTAGCTTCTTCCAAAATCTGGATGTGAATCTCGGATCTCTATCCGATATAATTGATAAGGGAACTCCGTGAAGCCTCCCTATTTCTGAAACATACAAGTTTGCTAACTTGTCGAGTGAGTAATCAACTCGTACAGGTACAAAATGGGCTGACTTCGTGAGTCTATCCACTACGACCCATATATCATCCTTCTTGCTGGGTGACAACGGTAAACCCGTTACAAAATCCACGGTGATACGGTCCCATTTCCACTCGGGAACCAAGATGGGCTGAAGTAAACCCGAAGGTACTTGGTGTTCAGCCTTTACTTGCTGACAAATCATGCACTTGGAAACAAACTCTGAAATATCTTTCTTCATTTTTGGCCACCAATACTGTTGCTTCAAATCATTATACATCTTTGTACTTCCCGGATGTACAGACAAACATCCGTTATGTGCTTCATAAAAAATTTTCTGAATAAGCTCCTCTTTTCTCGATACACAAACTCTATCTTTAAACATCAAATATCCATCGAAATTAATCCGAAAGTCAGATTCAATATCGGATTCGCACTGAGCTCTCTTGGCTTGCAATTCACTATCTTTTTTCTGAGCTTCCAAGATCTCGTGAAGAAACATTGGTCTAGCTCTTAGCTCAGCTAAAATAGGACCATCATCGGATAAAGATATCCTTGAATTCAATGCTCTTAATGCAAATAGGGACTTTCTGCTTAAAGCATCGGCGACCACATTCGCCTTTCCTGGATGGTAGTCAATGACCAATTCATAGTCTTTTATCAATTCTAACCATCTTCGTTGCCTTAAGTTCAACTCTTTCTGCGTCATCAAGTACTTGGACTTTTGTGATCGTAAAAAATCGACATTTTTCACCATATAAATGGTGTCTCCAAATTTTCAAAGCGAAGACTATGGCAGCCAACTCTAAATCATGCGTCGGATAATTCTTCTCATGAGGCTTCAACTGTCTTGAGGCATAAGCAATCACCTTGCCTTCTTGCATAAGTACACAGCCTAATCCATTTAAGGATGCATCGCTGTAAATTATAAACTCTTTCCCTGACTCGGGTTGCACTAAAACTGGGGCTTCTGTCAACATTACTTTCAACTTCTCGAAACTTTGTTGGCATCATTTTGTCCACTCAAACTTCACATTTTTCTGTAACAATTTAGTCATTGGGGTTGCAATCATGGAAAACCCCTTGATGAATCGTCTGTAATAGTCGGCTAGGCCTAGAAAACTTCTAATCTCAGGGATGTTCTTCGGTGGCTTCCATTCCATTATGGCTGAGATCTTACTTGGATCTACTCGGACTCCATCTCTCAAGACAATATGTCCAAGAAATCCTACTTCCTTGAGCCAAAATTCGTTTTTACTGAATTTGGCATACAACTGACTTTCTCGAAGAGTCTGTAAAACTATCTGTAGATGTTCAGCATGCTCATTCTCATCTCGGGAATAAATCAGTATGTCGTCAATAAAAACGACTACAAACTTGTCGAGGTATGGTCTAAAGATGCGGTTCATTAAGTCCATGAATACCGCGGGAGCATTGGTCAACCCAAAGGGCATGACTAAAAATTCATAATGCCCATACCTTGTTCGAAATGCGGTCTTGGATACATCTTAATCCTTCACTCTCAGCTGGTAGTACCCTGATCTTAAGTCTATTTTGGAGAACACAGTGGCTCCTTTCAATTGATCGAATAAATCATCGATCCTAGGCAATGGGTACTTGTTTTTTACTGTCACTTTATTAAGCTGACGGTAATCTATGCACAATCTCATGGTGCCATCTTTCTTTTTCACAAATAAAACCGGAGCACCCTATGGTGAACAACTTGATCTTGCAAAGCCTTTGTCTGTCAACTCTTGCAACTGTGACTTTAGCTCTTTCAACTCTGTTGGAGCCATTCTATAAGGAGTAATAGATATCGGTACAGTATCAGGAGCTAGCTCAATATTAAACTCAACCTCTCTAACTGGTGGTAGTCCTGGTAATTCCTCAGGAAAAACATCCAGGTACTCACATACTATCGGCACTGACTCAATCTTTAAATCTTTTTCTGTATCATTCATCACAAAGGCCAAAAATGCCTTATACCCTTTTCTTATATATCTCTGCGCCATCTTATGAGAAATCAGTATCGGCGATTCACCTTGTTCATCTGATTCTACATGAATAGTATCCCCGTTCTCACATCTCATCTCAATGTATTTCTTCCCACAATTAACTATTACATCATGGGCAGTCAACCAGTCCATACCAAGAATGAGGTCGAACTCATCGAATGGTAGCAACATAAGATTTTCTTTAAAGCAATGACCTCTAATCATTAATGGGCAATCTTTACATACTTTATCAACTAACACACTCTTGCCTAAAGGATTAGACACTTTAATCATAAATTCTGTAGAATCCATAGGCATACTCAAACCGGACACTAATTTCATGCAAATATAAGAGGGTGTGGATCCGGGATCAATTAAAGCAATAACTTTGATATCAAAAAGAGAAAAGGTACCCGTAATAACATCATGAGAAGATGCCTCTTCGCGAGCGCGAATGGCATAAGTTCTTGCAGGTGCTCTACCCTCGGGTCTCGCGGCCTGCTCTCGAGGGTTACCTCTTCCACTTGCCCCACTTCCCGGGTTTCTCTGCGGTCTTCCTCGGACCATACTCCCGGATCTCGGGTTCTGAGTTCTCTCTTCTTTCATCATCTCTGGACAATCTTTTATATAGTGGTCTTGGGAACCACATCTAAAGCATGCATTTTCATGTGCTCGGTATTCTCCAAGGTGACGTTTGCCACATTATGGGCATTCAGGTCTCATCAAATCTAATATTCCCAACACTTGCAATCAAGTAGTCGTGCTTTATTCCCGAATATTGCTTACTCTTGTCTTTCCTTGAAAACCCAGTGGAAGTAGCAGACCGGGTAGGGAAATCTCTTAACTTCTTGGATGAAGATTGGAATGACTTATTCCACTGTCTCTTCCTAGAGCCACGAGACTCCATTTCAGACTTTCTCTTCTCTTTTACTAATTCCTCGGCTTTACAAGCCCACTCTACTAGCACAACAAATTCCTTTAGTTCTAGGACAGCAACAAACAGTTTGAAGTCCTCATTCAACCCGTCTTCAAGTCTTTTACTCATGATGGGCTCAGTGGACACGCATTCGCGAGCGTACTTACTGAGTCGTACAAACTCACGTTCATAGTCAGTTACTGACATCTTGCCTTACTTCAGTTCTAGGAATTCCTTCCTTTTCTGGTCCACAAACCTTTGACTGATATACTTTTTCTTGAATTCTTCTTGGAAAAATTCCCATGTGATCATTTCCCTTGGTACCACCGACACAAGGGTGTTCCACCATTGGTAAGCAAAATCTCTTAGAAGAGAGACTACACACTTCATGCATTCCTCAGGTGTGCATGACAACTCATTAAATACCCTGATAGTATTTTCTATCCAGAACTCAGCCTTTTCCAGATCATCATCTTTTCTAGCCCGGAATTCTTCTGCCCCATGTTTCCTGATCCTATCAACTGGAGGTTTGTCTCCTCTTACCACCTCTACTACTTGAGGGGCTACAGGGATAGGTTGAGGAATAGGCGGGGGTGGAGGGGGTTGCGCATTTGGGTTCGTACGAACGAACTCCGTATACCATGTATTCATCATATGGAGGAAGGCTTCTCTAGCCTCTTCTCCTCCTTGACTCACCGTAGTGGGTCTATTGTCATGCTCGTTCGGCACCGTCCCTTTAGCGGGAGCTGGCGCATTACTTTCTACGTCATCCGCCATAGATCTATCGGGATCCATTTACTAAACGTATAAACATGATTTAAGTCGTCAGGAGTCGTCACACTATCATTATAAAAACATTCTTACGTATGGCATGTATAGCTAGACTCGTTCTCGTGCTACGTTAGTCCTAGAACCGACTAAACCGTAGCTCTAATACCACTAAATGTAACACCCCATACCCGAGTCTGAAGCTTAGAACGGATACGAGACGTTACTAGGCTTGAACTCACTTAAACATGTACTTCCGGGCTGTAAAATTTCGTTTCGAATTAAAAACTTCACTTTCTCAGTCTAATCATACATTTCATGGGCCTACGAGGCCTTAAACAAGTATCTAAAAACTTTCGGAACTTAATCAGAAACTTTTCTTTAAAACAGGGGTCACACGCCCATGTGGCTTGGGACACGCCCGTGTACCCCTTGACACGCCCATGTCTCCAAACCATGGTCGACACTGACTATATTCACACGGCCTTGGCACGCCCGTGCCTTCCAACCGTGGTCTACACTAACTACTTTCACACGGCCTAGGGCACACACCCATGTCCTAACCGTGTGGCATACACGGCTTGAGCAAACGGCCGTGGGATTTTCCCGTGGCCTATTCTGACTTAAGATACAATGGTGCAGGGTGCACACGGCCTAGACACACGCCCGTGTGTCCATCCGTGTGGGCACTTAGAGGCTATTTACCAAGCCAATTGCTACCCTGAAATCAAGACCAAACTCAAGCTCAATTCAGCAACTCAAGTATTACATCTTTCATGAACAATACAACATGCTTCATTGATATCAATAACATACATACTTAGTCAATCTTGGCCAATCATTTAGCCATTTACAAAAGAATAATAAACTTGATAGCACATACTTTTCCCCTTTCTAAGACATATACTCAAAATGAAATGTTTCCTATACATGCCATACTTAATAATTTCAACTTGGCTATACCAAAATAAGGATTGATAGTGTGATTCGAGCTCCGACTTCAACGATCCACAAGTTAGCTTGGCGGGACTACATAGAAATAAATAATAAAAGATGTAAGCATTTAGCTTAGTAAGTTTGCATAATGTTCATAGCAACATACTTGCTTAATATAAACCATTTGACATCAACAACGGTATCATAAATTTCAGCTATAAAGCTTACTTACTCATGCTTGATTCTTACATATCTCATGAAACTTACTAGTCCCATGCTTGAGAGGTAAACAAGGTACCTGTATCACTTGATCACATTGATCAGCATACTTTAACATAATATTCATTTTCAACTTGATAATAACTTTGCTTACTCAACTTTCTTGCTATCTCACTTTAACTTTACTCATTTGCCAGATGAATTTCTGCGAATAACCGAGGATACTAAATCTCTTCACATGAACTTGATGCCAAAGCCATATCCTAGATACGGTCTTACATGGAATATCTCATCTTGGTTTCGAGGCCATGTCTTGACATTAACTTATACGAAGTCTTTCTTGTTCTCACCAATGCCATGCCTTGGCTTGGACTTACATGAGATCTCTTTCTCTTGATAGCTTTTCAATGCCAAGCTTGCCTTGGACTTACATGGTAACTTGTTCAATGCCAAGCTTGCCTTGGACTTACATGATAACTTGTTCAATGCCAAGCTTGCCTTGGACTTACATGATAACTTGTTCAATGCCAAGCTTGCCTTGGACTTACATGGTAACTTGTTCAATCCCAAGCTTGCCTTGGACTTACATGATAACTTGTTCAATGCCAAGCTTGCCTTGGACTTACATGATAACTTGCTTGATTACCGATGCCATGCCTTGGCTTGGTCTTATACGGACTTTCTAATCTCATGTGGTAGATCGAGTATCCTGGGAAATTCCATCTTCAATCGAGACTTGCTCGTATTTAATCTCATTGATTTCTTTGTTTAGCAAAACATTAAGCATTCCATGATAATAATTTATATTATACTAAGCAATTCAATGAAAGAAATCATACAAACTTACCTCAATATACAAAATGTATGTAGATATGCAATTTAGTCCTCGACTTTGTTCTTGCCTCGGTTACGATCCGGGCTTCGTTTTTCTTGATCTATAATCATAAATAGACCATTTAATACTCACATCGACTAAATTGACTCTTTAATCATATTTTGGCAAAATTACTATTTTGCCCCTAAACTTTCTCATATTTGCACTTTTGCCCCTAGGCTCGTAATATGATTTTCATTCAACTTTCTTAAACTTCATGCTTAGCTAATTCATTTTCTCTACTATAAAAATCATCAATTCTCATTATTACTAGTATGTATGACCAATTTTTATAACTATTACAAATTAGTCCATACTATCATTTTTCATGAAATTCATTAAGGAAAAGATGTTTATCTAACATCAAACTCTCAAAATCTTCCATAAAAAATCTTTTAACAACCATGTCATTCATAGGTGAATTTTTGAACATGCATCTTAGCTCATTATATAGCTAAAAATAGCTAATTCATAATACGAGAACTTCAAAAATACGAAGAATATTAAAAACGGGGCTAAGATGAACTTACTAGCAAGCTTGAAAAAATGAAGAACCCTAGCTATGGAGTCTCCAAATTTTTCGGCAATGAGAGGAAGAAGATGAATAGATTTTTATCATCTTTTTCCTATTTTAATCATTTATTAACCAAATGACCAAAATGCCCTTCTCTTTAAAATTTTCATAATTACTAACTCATGTCCAATTTTGTCCAAAAATTATATTTTGGGCAAATTGCTAATTAAGGACTTCTAATTGATATTCTAAAGCTATTTCATACAAAAAGCTTCTAGAAACTCATATTTTGCAACTCTTGCAATTTAGTCCTTTTTGGACCAAACAACTTAAATTTAACAAAATTGCTTCATGAAACTTTCACACTATCATGCAAACATGGCATAAACCTTAAAACTCATGAATTCACCTCGGACTCGTGGCCTCGAACCACTATTCTGACTAGGCCCTAAATCGGGCTGTTACAGGATTGGGTTGTGTACTTATGCAAGAGGGTAAGGTGATTGCATACGCCTCTAGGCAATTAAAGCCGCACGAGAAGAATTACCCGACTCATGATCTAAAGTTGGCCACAATTGTGTTTGCGTTAAAAATTTGGAAACACCATTTATATGGTGAAAGGTGTCAGATTTTCACTGACCATAAGAGTCTAAAATATTTGATGACTCAAAAGGATTTGAATTTGAGGCAACGAATGTGGTTAGAGCTGATTAAGGATTATGAATTTGTGATTGACTACCATCCAGGGAAGGCGAACGTAGTCGCCGATGCTTTGAGCAGAAAATTATTGTTTGCACTAAGAGCCATGAGTACTCAGATGGTCTTGTTGGATGATGGTTCCATTTTAGCCGAATTGAGGGTTAAACCATTATTTCTCCAAGAAATTTGTGAAGCTCAGAAAGATGATAACAGTTTGTAAGCCAAAAGAGTTTTATGTGAGTCGGATGTTGAGTCAGACTTTCGAATAAATCCTGATGGATTTCTGACATTTTGAGATAGGGTCTGTGTACCCGAAAATGACGAGCTTATTCGTAAAATCTTGCATGAAGCGCATAGCGAATGTTTGAATGTACACCCAGGTAGCACGGAGATGTACAATGATTTGAGAAAATGGTATTGGTGGCTTGGTATGAAGAAAGACATTTCCAAGTTTGTATCGAAGTGCCTGATTTGTCAGCAAGTTAAGGCTGAACATCAAGTACCTTCGGGTTTACTTCAGCCCATTATGGTTCCTGAGTGGAAATGGGACCGTATTACCTTGGATTTCGTGACGGGCTTACCGTTAACTCCAAAGAAGAAAGATGCAGTATGGGTAGTGGTTGATAGACTCACAAAGTTAGCCCATTTTATACCAGTGCGAGTCGACTACTCGCTTGATAAATTAGCGGACTTATACATGTCAGAAATAGTAAGACTCCATGGTGTACCATTGTCGATAATTTCGGATAGAGATCCGAGATTCACGTCACGATTTTGGAAAAAGCTGCAAGAAGCCTTGGGCACGAAATTGAGTTTCAGTACAGCCTTTCATCCACAAACTGACGGACAGTCGGAGAGGGTAATCCAGATACTTGAGGACATGCTTCGATGTTGTGTTTTGGAATTCCACGGTAATTGGGAGAAATACTTATCATTAGTGGAATTCGCCTACAACAACAGTTTTCAGTCAAGTTTGAAAATGGCACCTTATGAGGCATTGTATGGGCGTAAGTGCCGAACGCCATTGTATTGGTCGGAACTCAGAGAGAAACAGTTGCACGGGGTTGATTTGATCAGGGAAACTGAAGAGAAAGTAAAAGTGATACGTGACTGTCTAAAAGTCGCCTCGGATAGGCAAAAGCCCTATTCAGATTTGAAAAGGAAAGAGATATAATTCAAAGTCGGTGATAAAGTGTTCTTGAAAGTATCACCTTGGAGGAAGGTCCTCAGATTTGGTCAGAAAGGCAAGTTGAGCCCGCGCTTTATCGGACCCTATGAGATTACCGAGAGGATAGGACCGATAGCTTATCGTTTGGCTTTGCCACCACAGTTAGAAAAGATTCACGATGTCTTTCACGTGTCTATGTTGCGCCGCTACCGATCAGACCCTTCACATGTCATTGTACCAACAGAGGTAGAGATACAACCGGACTTAACTTATGGTGAAGAGCCAGTTAAGATTTTGGCGCGAGAAGTCAAACAGTTGAGAAACCAAAGCATAGCCCTTGTGAAGGTATTATGGTAAAGGCACGGAATAGAAGAGGCTACATGGGAGCCCGAGGAAATGATGAGAAACCAATAACCCAACTTTTTCACTGGTAAGATTTTCGGGGACGAAAATCCTTAAGAGGGGAGAATTGTAATGACTGATTTAGGGCTAGTAAGACAGTGATCTCGGGATCACTAATTCAAGATTTGAGAAATTCATTTTCATGTTATATTATAAGTCAGAGCATGATAGTATATGTGCATGAGAATTTTGGTGCTTTAATTTTAGCGATTTCAAGTATAATCGCGAAAAAGGACTAAATCGCATAAAGTGCGAAAGTTCCATTTTATAAGCTAAAGGTAACAAATAGCCATAGATTGATAATTGGAGGTCTTTAAAAGGCAATTAGACCCCCAATATTTGCTTGGCCGGCCATAGGCTAGCATATGAGACAAATTTGTCAATGATGGTCAAAGTTGGTGATAGTAGGTGGACTAATTTGACTAGTATTAATAAAATAAGGAAAGAAAAGATATCATCTTTTCTCTTTCACTCTTCCACCGAAAATTAGCAGCAAATAGAGGGAAGAAAGCTTCAAAATTTTAGCACACTCATCTCTTCACAAGTAAGTGTTCTAGTGATCTTTTCTTGAAAATAGTTGTACTTTTGGGACCCATAAAGCTTAAGCTTTCAAATGAGGGGACTATTGTGCAATATGGTGAAAAGTTTAGAGTTTTTCCATGAGATCTATCATAGTTATTTGCTGCATTTTTATGGAAGAAAATGAGTCTTGGTTGTTAGATGAACAACTCTTGTGAAAGGTGTTGCCATGAAAACACCTAATTGGACCTTGATGAAAAGGTTACAAATTTGTAGTAATTATGTGAAATGTTGAGTTTTTATGATAGCTATAAGAGTATTAAATGGTCACCTACGCTTGTTGAAGGTAGAAATGTGATTAGAATTTATTTCCGAGCCTAGGGGCAAAATGGTCATTTTGCCAAAGTCTAGGGGCAAAATAGTAATTTTGCCTAAGCATGATTATTGAAATGCTTTTATTAATGAGATGATTAAAATGAGCTAAATTGCTATTATAGAGCAAGAAGAACCGAGAATCTGTCTCGATCGGGGTAAGAACAAGGTCTCGGACTAAACCGTCGAGCTAGCTCATTTTGAAATCGAGGTAAGTTTGTATGTGATTAATGCAACATTTATGTTAGCATAATTGAGAATGCTTGGTATCATATTGATGCATGACACTCCATTAAATTGATGTTGAATGAGATGTTGAAGTCCTAGTGGACCATATTAATATGAAAATGCTATCATCGAGATATTAAATAGATAAGGTCTCGTATAAGACCATGTCTGGGACATGGCCTCGGCACCGAGTTGAGATCCCGTATAAGACCATATCTGAGATATGGCTTCGGTAATAAATATGAAAATCATATAAGACCATATCCGGGATATGGCATCGATACTTAATGTGAAAGTCCATATAAGACCATATCCGGGATATGGTATTAGCATTTAGAAGTAACTCCATGTAAGACCAGCTCGGAGATGTGGCATTGGCTTCGTCCCTACATGAATGACGTTGAATATGCGTCTTTGACTATCCCTAGCGATTAAAGGGATAAGTAGATGAGTTTAGAAGTAGAAATGAGATTTGTACTAAAGTCATATGAATGACTGAATATAGGTACTCGTGAATGAGTCACGAAGAAACGATTACGATATGTGGCACGGTATGTGCTAAATAAGGGCAATTGTGAGTAAGTATGGCAAGAAGCCTATGACTTACGTATGGTTAGTTAATGTCATGGATGAATTATTTTATGAGCTTATTGTTGCTATTTATATCCATGCAAACTTACTAAGCTTTATGCTTACCCCTTTCATTGCTCTTTCTCCTTGTAGTATTGCCAAGATAACTCGAGGAACGAGGACGTAGGAGTTCGGAAATCACACTATCGACACCACTTTGGTATAACAATTTAGACTTATTTTGAGTATGGCATGTATAGGACTCGAGTATTTTGTTAGGTAATGCCTCAAACCCGGTCCCGACTTCGGTCACGGGTAAGGGGTGTTACACCTATGGCCGGCCAACACCTTCTCATTGGCCTAATTGCACTTTAAGGACCTCCAATTTAATTTTTTATGGTTATTAGACACCTCTAACTTGTAAAATAGAACTTTCGCACTTTATGCGATTTACTCCTTTTTCACAATAAAGCATAAAATTGCTAAAATTAAAGCACCAAAATTTTCATGCATCCTTATAATTATGCCATAACACATAAAATAATATTAAAATAATTTCCTTAAACCTCGGATTAGTGGTCCCGAAACCACTGTTCTGACTATCCCCAAAATCGGGCTGTTACAAACACTCTGATCCTAATGTTAGACCTATTAAGGGCTTCTGTCAACTCTTAACGAATGACATTTCGCAGACTTCTCTCCAAGAAGTCAAAATCCTCTCAACAAATTTCTATTAGCATTTAGCTCCAAAGTCCAGACCTGAAGTTAAAAAGCACATTAATGTAATGTTTGAAAAACCACCTAATAATTGGATTTGGGTGTAATTACTTGTAATTATACAAAAATGACATGTTTGGATAATTATTGTAATTGGTGGGTCCCACCGAATTAGGTGTAATTCGGTAGCCAAATTAAACTTTTCAATTCCTAAGTGGAGGCTGAGAATTGAAAGAATTAAGTAGGTAATTATACCCAAATATAATTTTAAAACATTATTTTTATACAAGTAATACAAATTATAGTATAAACATAAACATATATGAGTGTTTGAGATGGTTATGACAAAAAAATTCTTATATTATAACTCCTAAAAATTATGTTATAAAAATAATTTATATATTTTATAAAATTATAACAAAAAATTATATTATTTAAATCCTAAAAAAATTATAAAGTTATGGCAAAAAATTTTATTATAAAAAATATTTTACATGTTATAAAAGTATTATAATATATTTATTCATAAAATCTTCTGGCCAAGAAGTATGATCATATTTTTTTATGAGTCCATGCTATATATTATAAAAATAATATATTTATTCATAAAAGATGTTATAGTTTTTTTTAACATAACTTATTTATAAAAAAAAAATAGCTTTCTAAAGTGATGATAAAAAATATACATTTTTTATAAGAAGTGTTAATAAAATTTAATGGACAATTTATAAAACCTTATTTATATAGGTTATATATTATAAATTTTATATTATTTTTTACTTAATTTATGTATTATAAAAAAAGATATAACCCAACATAACTTTTTCTCCAAATTAACTATATATAAGTTTTTATAATTAGAGCTACAGACTATTTGGATTGTGAACCCAAATAATATAATGTTGATGCTAATTATGCAAATATAAATTTTTTTCTTGCACTATATTGTAGGGTATGATACCATTTGAGAGAATGGTGCCATATGCAAGCACCATAGGTAGCTCATGAACTCTTTAATTTGAGACATTCAAGGCTCCGAAATGTGATTGAGAAGATATTTATTGTTCTAAAAAAATATTTCCCTTATTAACATCACCTTAGTATAGCATAAAAAAAATGTTGGATCGTACTACCATATTGCATATTTCATAACTTCAATCATAGGTGGAATTAAGATGATTCATACTTCGAAGAGTACATGAAGAAGGAGATCTTAATAATCTTAATGATACAAATTCAAATGCAGATGATGATGAACTCGGTCAAGGACCAATAGATGATGATAAGGAGCATATGTTAAATATTAAAGAGGGAATAGCCCAACAAATATGCACTAGGACAATTAGATAAAATTTCATATGATGTTTATTTTTCTTGTTATTTTATTAGTAATCGTATTATCAATTATTTTTTTAGACTAACATAATATATATGATGATTTGATTTTAATTTTATTACTTGTTTAGAAATTATTTTTATCATACTAATATTTTTTTTATAGTAATTAATATTTTTTAAAATATAATCTATTATTGTGTAATTAAAATTTGTACTGCCAAACATGATCTAGGGAATTACGATATAATTAAACTTTGTCAGCCAAACACGTCTAGGGAATTACAATTCTTTATAATTACAAGAGAGTGTAATTACTAGGGTAGTAATTACATTTTCATTTAATTACTCTGTGTTGTCTAAATAGACCCTAAAAAGAGAATAAAAATCACATTGGAGCACTTAATATCCTTTTAAAGAACACCTTGAAAAATCCATTTGGTAACTTAATGAACCAACACAAAATACAACTTCTCCTGCAACATTAAGTATTTACAAAATAAATCATTGTGGCATCTTTTTAGAATCATACATCACATTGATTAGATAGATTGCCATCATCTCAAAGTCTAAAAAATAAAAAAGAAAAGATAAGTGTTCTTCATTGTATAACAAACCAAGATTTTGACCTAGAATTCTATCATGATGATTGATGAAAACACAGAAGTACTTTGTCTAACAAAATGTGGTAAAGCCCTTATATTAAGGTTGATTTTCTAATGTTTTAATATAAGAAATTGTATCTAAATTAAATTTGGTAAAATAATTTTTTTTAAGAAATTATTTTCAAGCTAATTTTAAAAAACAAATACATATTTTCAAGATGCACCAAGTCAGGTGCGGTACCTTGACCAAAAAGGTGTGGTACCCAAGAGCTAGTAGGCAAAGTGACTTAAGGGGTAACAGACCCTTTTGTAAATGGAGCGATATCTAAGAAACTATGAGTAAAATAGATGCAGAGATATTACACCCCTTCTCAAAGGAATCGCACCCCATCTGGTTCTTTAAGACACAACATTGCCTAGGTACCGCACCCTCCATGAAGAAGTACCACACCAAAAATGAAGAGGTACCACACACATCCAAACTGAGGTGCAATACTCATGGCTCTAATAGTCACATTTTGACAAAAGGAACTAGACCCCTATGGCTTGGGTACTGATACTTAAATGCCTGCAGAAGAATTTATTGTTGCAATTAAAGACTCCAATAGCTCAAATTCATTTCTAACTTATAACACCCCGATACCCAACTCGATCATCGAGTCCAAGTTATAAGGTGCCACATTCATTTTCAGAGCAACTACGGTCAATTTACATTCATTTTCAAAATGTTAAACATTCATATGTAACTAAACAAGTGTATAAAACGATACATATTCATTTTTGGGTCTTATACGAGCTTACGAAAGCTCATTTGCTAACCTGAAGTCAAAATAGGAATAAATTGTAAGAATTTCAAAATCTTGAGTTGTTGTCGCGACACCACATACTGTCTTAACTCATCTCGATGTTAAGAGTCAGTTGTCGCAACGTGACTCTCTGTCCAGCCCTCGTCACGACGTTGAAGGACCTATGTCACAATGTGATCCCCTATTTTATTCAAAATCCAATTGCATACATTACTCCACAAGCATATTTCACAAACATGAATGCCTTTAAAGCTACAATTGATCATTTACCATAATCCAACCTGTTAACAAAAATTTACCAAAGCATCAACATCCTTTTTATGTATATTTTTCAACTATTTACAATACTAACTTTCACAATGACCATTGGAACATTTGAACTAATAAAACCTAGGCACATGCCATTTGACCAAAGTCAGATAAGTTACAAATTTAGTTGAGTCGAGAATGAAGGCCTGGATGTTGACTTCAAGTCTCGAGGCTTCAAGAATCACCTGAACATGTACACGAAGGAGACAAATCGTACGCTTAGCATCAGGCTCAATGGTACTTTAATAATTCAAAATAGTAAAGCATAACATTTTCAATATACCATTACACATACAACTTGTAATATATCTATATATGACTTGTAACATCCCACTTGGCGAAGCCACAATATTCGAGTACTGTTATTAGAAGTAAGACTTATAGAATAGGTTCTGAGTGAATATGGTACTAGATGTGACTAAGCTCGAAGACTATAGAATGCCCCTTTGGGCGAAATCTTTATTAAAGTGAGCTTAGTGGTCCAGTGGACTCCCTTACAGGGTATACGCCACCCCAGTTGATAGACATTAATGTTTATTCCTTAAGGGATAAGCTTTTAGTTTAAAAGAACGGTCAACTTTATTATTATTTTATTTGGAACCATTTAGATGGCCTAAAGAGTACTAGTTAGAATGGGATAAGGTTTCTAAAATTGAAAGGACATGCATTTAAGATGAGAGAGAATGTTATTAGTCACAGGTACCAAAGGAAGAGTAGTGGGAGGATAAACTTGCCCACTAAGTTTCCATTTCGTGTGCACCTGTATAAAGCGAACATTGGCTTCTTGACCAAGTTGTGTGCTTTCTTTGCCAAACTTATTTTTTTTTCTCTCCAAAAACTTTCTCTGCATTTTCCCGAAAAACTTGAGAGCTAAGACTTTCTTGAAGGATCGAGTTCGTTGTATTCAACAAACTCGATCAATGTTGGTACCTGGTAAATACTAATGAAACTCAAGTTATTTTCATGGTTATTTACACGGCCCTAGGGTTTTATGCTTTAGGGTTAGTTTAAGGGAAACAAGGAGGAAACTTTCAGATTTTGTGTTTCAAGTTAACACTCTTGTTAGACATGTTTAGTTTCTAGTAAAATTGTAACACTCCTAACCTATATCCGTTGCCATAATAGAGTTATAGAGCATTACTAAAATTTACAGAATAATTTCATGTAATTCATGTCATTTACTGTTCATATCTGAAACTAATCATATTGTCCCTTATATGGACTCTCGAGGCCCAATTTAAACATTTGAATCGAATCGGGGCTGAATCGGGAACTTAGAAAATTTTTCGTGAAATTTCAAAATTTTTCCTAGATGCAGGGCACACACGCCCGTGTGGTCAAGGGACACACCCATGTGACCATAGGACACGCCTGTGTTGCAGGCGGTGTTCGACCCCGTGTAACTCTCTGACTTGTGCCACACGGCCAGCCACACGCCCGTGTGCTAGGCCATGTGGTTAATTTAATTTTCCAAAATTAGGTGCAGGTTTCACACGGCCAAGACACACGCCTGTGTTCTAAGCCATATGTCACACACGGCTGAGACACACGCCCGTGTCTCTGCCCGTGTGCCCAATTCTGAGCATTCTATTTCTCAAATTTAAGATGCATGGGACACACGGCCAAACCACATGCCCATGTGCCAGGCCGTGTGTCACACACGGTCAAGACACACGCCCGTGTGTCTACCCATGTGGACAAAATAAAGCCATTTCCTAGCTTTATTTCTCACCCAAAATTTTCCAACAACCTACATCAACAGTTACGCACATATATCAACCAATTCCAAACATTAAACCAAGCAAACAATATTAATATGTATGATATAACATCACCTATATTCATATATCCAAACTTACCTTTTTTGTTAAGGCATATAGTTTACCTTAATTTAATCTAACCATACCATACACACATATATATATATTAACATGATATAAATTTATAGTAATATACCAAATCAAACATCACTAGCCATATTAATGGCTAGATTACAAACATCCATTTACAAACCATCATTTGGTCAAGTTAACCTATACATGCCATTATATCAAAATAAGTTTACTATTTATACCAAAATGAATTAATGGCTAGTGTGATTATGCTTCGACCGATCTCCAACCTTTGCGAGCTCTCGAGCACTATAAAACAGAGAAAATAAAACCTAATAAGCAATTGATGCTTAGTAAGTTCGTATAACAGGAATTAAACTTACCAATCACATTTACTACAATAAGCATACAATAACATACTTTCCAACAAATTGACAATTTGCCTAATCACATACACTCAATAAACAAGTTAGTCACATAATTCACATGTACATCAAATAAATATGGATGAGTTCATCATGCTACACTTCTTTCAGGTATTTCAAAAATATTCGGAACATAACTCTTTTAATCTCATAGTTTCTCATTTCGGGAATTTATCCGTTGAATTATTGAAATTTCGATGGATACTCAGGTAGTACACACAAGGTGTACAAAACTGTAAACCGTCAACTCATAATCAGAGGTACCCATTAGGGCACCTATTCAGGGAGCACACTCTCAAGCCACATATCAGGATGCTCAGTTGAGCCATGTAACAGGACACTTATTTGGGCTAAACAGGAAACTCATAAGAGTTTTAAGTCAGGAAGCTCATAGAGCTTAACAGATAACTCCGAAGAGTTAATATCAGAGAGCACCGGATAAGGTAACAAGGAGTTCAAGCGAGACATGTCAGGATGCCCATAAGAGCTTATATCAGGACGCTCACGTAAAGCTGCGTTTGTGTCCGCATTATATGCTGGATCACAACCGATCAAATCATGTAACAGGACGCTCACAGAGCTGCGGTAGTGCGCAACACATGCAGAATCACTACCGATCAGGATGCTCGCAATAACTATTTAACAGGATGCTCAAGAGGGCTTTAATAGGATTGCTCGTCTGAGCTATATATTTTGCCCGCAACATATGCATGACCATATTCAATACGGGAAATCACATATATCCATCGAAATTCATCATTCAAACGGAACTTAATATTTTCCGGACATAATCAGACATATAATTATTTCATATATTTATAACATTTAAACAATTCATATAATCACATACCACATTCAATTTAAACATAAAATAAACACAATTTAGTTACAAGAAATTACCTCGACACTTGTTTGTATAAGAAAATCTACTAATCCGAAACTTTTTCTTTTCCTCAATCTAGCTTCGAATTTGAGTTGTCCGGATCTATATAAATTAATTTAATCATCAAGTTAATCAATTTCATACTCAATTGAATTCAATTTACACCCTAGGAAAAATTACCATTTTGCCCTTAAACTTTTCATAAATTTCAATTTCGTCCCTAGGCTCGGAAAATAAAATTCATGCAATTTAATCCTTATTCCAAGCCTAACCAAAATTTTCATATAACATTTACAGCACTTATATTTCAAAAAATTTAGAATTTTTCCATGGGTTTTACCATTTTTCAATTTAATCCCTAAATCATGATTTCATCAAAATTCTCTTTGTAAAAATTGTTTATCTATCAACAACCTTTCATTTTCTACCATGAATTTCAAATTTTCAACATATTCATCCATGGAAAAACTTTGTTACTTTGATAACTTTTCAAATTAATCCTCAAAATAGATAGATTAGACTATTCCGATCTCAAAAATATAAACATTACTAAAAACGGGACAAGAAAACATACCTAATTAAGCTTGATTAGTTTCCTTTCTCTCTCCTAGGGTTTCCATAAAATTTTGGGATCAAGACTATAATAATATGATGATATTTCTTTTTTTATCAATTTATCGTCTTTTAATTATTTTGATTTCCAATTTAGTCCTTAGCCTTTTCTAATTTTTCCATGGATGAATCACCAAAAATATCTACTAACTTTTCTTTAATGGTCTAATTACCATACAAGGATCTCAAGTTTTGAATTCCATAGCTATTTGATCCTTCTAGCTACTAGAATTCAACTTTTGCATTTTATGCAATTTGGTCCTTTCCCTAATTAGACACATAATCGAAAAAAATTTCTTATCAGAATTTCCATATAACATTCCTATTATAATGCAGACCATGCAATAATATTAAAATAAATTTTCTTTCCGGCTCGGATTTGTGGTCCCGAAACCACTATTCCAATTTCACTGAAAATGGGTTGTTACAAAAATGATCTGATATGATGACTTTTTATTTTATAGCTCAAGAAACTCCTGAAAGCTCCCCAGATAAGGGCAAGGGTCCTGTTGTCTGATCTTTTCTGCAACTTGTCTGGTGAATTCCTTCATACTCCATGAATGTGTTATGTTTTTGTTCATGTCTGGAATAAGGTAAGTTTATATGTTCTATGAAGGTAATGTGTTTGTACCAAAGTAATGAATGCGTATTATGAAAAGTCAAGTCTAGCATATCTTTATAAACGTTATAAGGGCCTTGTTTTATGTTGAGTTAATATTCGTATACTTTAAAAGGAACCATATGGTCTGAATAAAAAGGAAATGAAATCATGGTGTTGCCTTCAATGATATGAGCATTGAACTAGCAAATCGTGATACATGAGAATGGTTATGTAGCCTCTGGTAGGGCAAGTGTAATTGCAAACCAGATTTGCAAAACATTACAAAGGAAAAGATATGCATGAATGATATGATAGGAGAAGAAATGTATGAATAATATGATCTCTGAACACAAACTAGGGTTTTTGCCCAACACGAAGAAGGTTGTCTGCATGAATGCATGGGCGTAATGTATGCGCTAAAGGAACTTAGTCTGCTATAAGATCTGTGTAAGTTTGGTATTTCACCAATGGGCGAATTGTATAAAGTCTGCTTGTGTATAATATTTGTAACAGCCCATTTTTCAGTGGTGTCAAAAATAGTGGTTTCGAGGCCACAAATCTGACGAGCAAGTTTGTAAATATTATTATTTAATATTTACGAGTCAAATATAGTATTAAAAATAAATTTTGAATTGGCAATTTATGTTATTTGAATGACTAATTAAGTTCAAGTGGTATGACCCTAAAGTCAAGTGGTTTTAGAAAATGTGGTATTGGGACCTCATTTTCTATAAATCGAGTCGTAAATATTTTATTAAATATTTACGGAGTGTTATTAAGGTCGTATTAAAATTTGGTTAAGAAATTTTAATGTTTAGATAGTTAATTAATTAAAAATGACTAATTTGTAAAAACTACGAAAGTCAATTATTATTAATATTTAAGTTCCCATTTGTATAATTAAAAAATAGATGGTTTAATATGGCAAATTAGCCATAATTGGTAATAGTGGATGGTAATGTAGTTAATTTTTAAGTTATTATTGGAAATGTTTTATTAAATTAATGTTTAAGTAATAAAACAATATAAACAAAAGTAAAATAGATAAGTACCATCTTACCTTGTTTCTTCACCTAAAAGAGAAGGAAGAAACTCCATTTGAGATGCTTCAAGTTTGGTCAAACAAAATGCTATGCATGTAAGTCCGTTTTGAACCCGTTTCTTGTCATTTTTATGTTTTTTATATCGTTGCAATTAGGTCCAGCTAGCTCATGCCTTCATTTTTGAAACTGTTAAAGATTTTGAATGTTTTCATTGATGAATATTTGTGATTTTAGATGTTAAATGATGAATTTGAGGTATTAGTTGTTATTTATAAGTATTTTGTTAAGTGATTTTTAATGAATTTAAAGATTAGGGATTAAATTGTGAAAATAGTAAAATTCAAGGTAAATATTGTGAAATGATGATAAAAATGGGTTGATTATGAACCTTATGAAAATCGGATAGCATGAAATTTTAACTAAAAATGGTAAATTTACAAGTTTCGGGTTTAGAGACTAAATTGCATAAAAGGTAAAATATTGGGAAAATTTTGTAAAATGTTTATAGAATGACTTAATTGTGTTAGACATATTATTTAAGTGCTAGAATTGTATTAATTTAATGAAAAATTATTATTTATGTAACACCCCTAACCTGTATCCGTCCTCGGAACAGGGTTTCAGAGTATTATCGAAACATTCAGAACATTTTACAAATAATTTACGTAGATTACTATTCATTTACCGAGATCATTCAAAATGTCCCTTAATTGGACCCTCGAGGTCCAATACGAGCATTAGAATCAAGTCGGGACTTAATCGAAACCCCTATGGATTTTTCGAGAAATTATAAAAAAAATTCTAAGTTACAGGGCTCACACGCCCGTGTGGTCAGGCCGTGTGGTCACACACGCCCGTGTCCCTAACCCGTGTAACTCTCTGACTTGCAAGCATGAGGAAATTGAAGTCACACGGCCAAGTCACACGCCTGTGTGCTAGGCCGTGTGGTGAATTTAATTTCAAAATTTAGGTGCAGTTTTCATAAGGCCATGTAAGACGCCCGTGTTCATGGCCATGTCAACCACACGGCTGAGACACACGCCCGTGTTTCTGCCCGTGTGCCTAATTCTGAGCATTCTATTTCTCATTTTTAAGATGCAAGGGACACACGGCCAGGCCACACGCCCATGAGGCAGGCCGTGTGGACAAAATAAAGCCATTTCCTAGCTTTATTTTCTCACCCAATTTACCACAAACATACACCAAATCATGCAAACATATATCAACCAAACCAAACATTATAAATCAAGCCAATTCTAACATCCATCATGATTCATTATCATATGCATTTCATATTCACGGTCATGCTATTAGTGAACTTATAAGTTAAGCATCACCTAATCAACCATACTCAATACATACGAAATAAACATGAAATAACCTTATATAATATACCAATTAACCATTACTAGTCATTGGTATGACTAGATTACAAAACATCACTTACAAGCCATCATTTGGCCAAACAAGCCTATACATGACATTATACCAAATGAGATTTCTAATTATACCAAAATTTGATAATGGATAGTGTGATGATTGTTCCGACCGACTTCCAACCTTCGCGAGCTTTTGAACACTATAAAATAGGGAAAAATTAAACGGGGTAAGCATTTTCATGCTTAGTAAGTTCGTATAACGGGAAATAAACTTACCGGTTGTATTTATTACTACAAGCATACAAAAATACACAATCCATCAATTTTGGGTAAGTTACCTAAGCACATACACTTATTCAAACAAGTTAGTCACATAATTTAATATGAATACCAAATAAACATAGATGATCTCATCGCATTATAAACTTCTATTTACTTTCACCTTTCCGTATTTCATGAATCTTTCCCATTGAACAATTGACATTTCGATGGAAATTCAGGTAGTATACACAAAGTATACATATCAACTATCAATCAATTTATGTTCAAAAGAACCCATTTAGCACATGGTCATTGATCGTGTCCAAACTAACTATGACAACGAATAAGGCAAGCGCACCTATCGTTCGGTAGTATGGCTATGGCAAGACCGAAAATATCGTATCCTCAAGGACCAAGAGTACTAGTAGTTACTATCTTTTTATTATCTAGCCTAAGTATTAAGGGAATCGATGTTTAATTAACTAATTACTAAACTAAGGATGCTAAGACACAGAGAATGAATTGGGAAAATACTTTTGGGAAAACCAGTTGATTAAGACAATACCCGAGGAAGAATCCACCTAGACTTCACTTATTGCTTAACTCTGAACCAGACGATTTATTCACTTAACTTGATCCGTAGGATTCCCTAATTTATATTATTATCCCTTTCGAGACTAATAACGTCTAACCCTAGGTTGATTAATTGAAATCTCTTTCTAATTAAAACCCCTAGTGTTGCATTAACTCGATCTATGGAATCCCATATTAGGTTTGACCCTAATCCGGCATATTTTTGTCATCCTATCTCTAGGGTTGCGATCAACTCCGCTTAACTATGCTAGATCTACTCTTAACGAGGACTTTTGCTCCATCGCCTAAGCACATCAATACTTGAATCAATATCACGAAATATTAAAACAAGAATTAAAACACATAATTAAGAACAAATCAAGTATTTATCATACGATTGTAAAACAATAACAAGATCCGTCTTAGGTTTCATCCCCTCATGTATTTGAGGGTTTAGTTCATGTTTAATAAAGAATACATCTCAGAAGAAAGTAAATAACAAAACATAAGAAAAACCCTAAAACCCCCTGAAGGAAATTGAAGGGAAGATCTTCCGTCTTGAGTGTGATTTTGGCTTCGGGATGACTCAACTGTTTGTCTTGAGTAATTTCTGTGTTGACCTCTGCAGCTTCGCCCCTTTTAGGTCGCTCTCCAAGGTGTTTATATAGGCTTTCGAAATGCCTTTCTTAGCCCACAAGTACCCTAATCCGAATGGAATTAAAACAGGTCAAGGCAGGGGCACGCCCGTGTGAGTTGAGCCAAGGCCATGTTCGGGCCTGCTAAGGTGGCACGGCCGTGTGGTGAACTCCAGGCCGTGTGAATATTCTTACTTTGGCCCATTTTCCCTATTTTCGGCCCGTTTCTCGTTCTTTTCGGTTTCCTAAGCTCTCCTGAGTGTAAAACATGAAATCAATAGATTAGGAGCATCAAATTCATCAAATCTAAGGAATATTCACCCAAAATTAAGTCAAGCATGGGGTTAAAATATGTGTAAATTATGGTTTATCAAATACCCCCACACTTAAGCTTTTGCTTGTCCTCAAGCAAAATTCTCAACTCACAATTAAAAAATAACTTCCTCAATTCATAATCATCATCAATAATGTTTCATCATAATTCATAGATAATTCATACATTTGATAATTTAACTAAAAGAGTCCTAAAGATTCAAACAATCTAAGTCATAAATTTTTATAGCACGAAAATATAGGTGTCTCCCCTCATCTAAATAAATTACCTTTGATCCAAAATCAACAAGAATTGACATCCTCACTAAAGATTCACTCAAATCACTCAAAGTGTTTAAGGTTCAAATTAAGCACTCAAAAAGTCAAACATGAACAGTTAATCCCATAGGCTTGCCTGAAAATCAAATCTCCACCACTGTAAAATGAGATGATACACAAATCAAAAGGTCTTTAAAAGGGTTGTAATGGGGCTTGGGTTAAAGGTGTGGATAAAGGCTAAATTAGAGGGTTAGTATCGAGATTAAATTGATAAATTACCTAACTAAAACTTAAATAATTATAACAATTAGGAATTCATCACTAATAACACGAGCTTCTTCTCAAAATGTGAAATTAACGCATAAGCTCAAATAGCATAGAACTAATAGTGAATATACTTCGTTTTTTTTAAGAACAAATTACATACAATAATAATAAGATAGAATTTAACAACTAAAATAAAGAAAATAGTTAAGCAACCGATCAAATCAAATCTCGATATAAGGGTAGTCAAGAGAAATGGTGATAACAAATACAAAGTGGGTTTTGGGTTAATATTAATGGGTGAGTCAAGAAATGGTTGACTAGGTTTCAAAAGGGGTCACTAGGGGTTAATTAAACGGGTAGGCTTTTTAGTGGAGTAAGTGGGTTAAAACCTAGGTGCCTTTATCATCTCAGTATATCAAATCATAGGTGTGGTCTCGACATGTATGATCGAAGCAAGTTCTAGAATAGCAAATCAATGTTGACACACTCATAATTAATAAAGTGAGCAAGAAAAGAATATGCTCTAAAAGGCTCAAAATCTCACAAAAATTATGGTTTTTGATGTCAACCTTGCAAATTTCAAACTTCAAAGTAATATTTAAATTTAGGGAAACAACCTAGCAGATTTTTAATTCTGAAAATAGACTTATCATGCTTGATTCTCTAATGTCTTAAAGATTAAACCATCAATGTACAATTACCTATGACTTAATCCGAAGCATATCAATGATAATCATAAATTAATAGAAGTTTCATTCTAATAGTAATATGAGAAAATTACTTAAGAATAAGACATAATTCAGGGATTTTCAAATAATACTGTAGTTAACCCCCCATACTTAAGATGTACATTGTCCTCAATGTACAAAGATATATAATAGCAATATAGTAATAAAATCATAAGATAGAGAGAGAAGTGAAATTTCCTGAATTTTGGATGGAGTCAATGAAAAGAAACGGTAAAGTTGGAGAGAGGTGAAGGTGGGGAGGATACTCCGGTGGTGGTGTGGTCGTTCGTTAACAGCCCCTTGAACCTAAATTAAAGAAAACAAAATATAATAATATAAATTAAAGACGAGAAGGATAAAAGAAAAGAAATTAAAAATGAAAATAAGAGAAAAAGAGAAAAATGAAAAAAATAATAATAAATGGACTCAAAGGTCCCATGGGCGTATCGCACGCCCGTGTAGATTTCTCAATTTCGACCACGACCGAATCGCACGGCCGTGGTGTTTTATCGCAGCCCGTGTTTCGGGGAAAATTTTTTGCCCTGTTTCCACATGGCCACGGCCACGCCCGTGTGCAAGGATGTGTGGGTAGGGAAACCTGCGCCTAAAATTTGGTTAGTTTTTAGTTAGATGCTAAAATTTGAAAATATGGACGTTAGTGGGGTTAGTGCTCGGGTTGCCTCCCGAGAAGCACTCGTTTAAAGTCTTAAGCTAGACTTACCTGTCATTCGCATAACCATGGTGGTTTGAGGAGTCGAAACTCCTTTTTCTTATTATCAATTCTATCAACATATGGTTTGAGTCGGGTAATATTTACCTTAAAAGTGCCGAAATTAGAATGAGTTACCTCAACCGTTCGGTATGGAAAGACCTTAAGTACTGTAAAAGGAATTTCTCCGTTCGCTTTAAGCTCTGAGGTGGTAATTCGAGGATCGGTTGAATCTAAAAGTACCTGGTCCCCAACCTTGAAGTGATTTGTTCCTCCTTTAAGCTCGTCATGGAGCCGCTTTGGTTCCTCGTGTATTTTTTATTTCCACTTGTCGTGTGTCTACCATTCATCTAGATCATCGATTTGTAGTCTTCTTTCTTCATGATTTGTGTTGTTTGTGTCATATAAACTAGACCGTGGTTCTATCATGTTTTTTCGAGGTGTTTCCTGCAAAGAATGTTGAGCCACAAGGTCATTAACATTAACAGAACTCGTAATATCATCTTGATCACTAGATATCCTAACAGAGTCACGAGCTTGAAAAGTGATCGTTTCATCACCTTCACGAAGTGTGAGCTCACCTGTACCAACATCAATTCTAGTTTTAGCAGTTGCTAAAAAGGGTCGCCCTAAAATTAAAGGTGCGTTAATGTCCTCATCCATGTCTAGGACAACGAAGTCAACTGGGAAAATAAATTTATCGACTTTTACAAGCACATCCTCAACAATTCCTCTAGGAAATCTAACAGTTTTATCTGCTAGTTGAATGCTCATCCTAGTTTGTTTAGGTTTCCCAAGACCTAGTTGCTTAAACGTTTTATAAGGCATGACGTTAATACTTTCCCCTAAATCAGCCAAGGCATTGTTAGCATCTAAACTACCAATTAAACAAGGAATAGTAAAACTCCCTGGATCTTTTAATTTGTTGGGTAGTTTATTTTGTAAAAGGGCTGAGCAAACTGCGTTTAACTCCATGTGCGACGCATCGTCTAACTTCCGTTTGTTTGCGAGAAGCTCCTTTAAAAATTTCCTTGAATCTGGCATCTATGAAAGAGCTTCAAGAAATGGTAAGTTAATATGTAATTTCTTTAGAAGTTTAAGAAATTTACCGAATTGTTCATCTGTGTTGTCTTTCTTCATCGCATTGGGGTATGGCACACGATGTTGGTACTCTGCAATTATCGGTTTTGGTTTATCATGGCTTACTTCAACCTTACCTTCCTCTACCACATTCTCTTGCCTCAGTTCTGGTTCGTCTAACCCTTCACTATCCTGAACAGTAATGGCGTGAATTTGCTCATTTGGGTTAGTTTCAGTGTTGCTTGGCAAGTTTCCTTGTGGTCGTTCTGAGATCAGCTTAGCAAGCTGACCTATTTGGTTCTCGAGCCCTTGAATTGACGCTTGTTAATTTTTAAGTGTTGTTTCGGTGTTTTGGAAACGGGTTTCTGACACCGCGATGAATTTTGTTAGCATCTCCTCAAGGTTTGGCTTCTTCTCTTGTGGGTAGGGTTGCTGTTGAAAGCCTGGAGGGGTTGTTGTCTTTGATTTCCTTGGCCACCCCATGAAAAGTTTGGGTGGTTCCTCCAACCTGGATTGTAAGTATTACTATAAGGGTTATTTTGAAGTCTAGAAGTATTACCCATATAGTTCATCTGCTCACTTTTATGCCAGGGTTGTAGGGTGGGTATTCTGTATTGCTCATTCCTCCTCCATTCGTATCGTACTGCATCACTGGATGTACGTGTGAAGAACCACACAAACCATCAATTTTCTTACTTAAAAGTTCTACCTGATTTGATAGCATGGTTACTGCGTCGAGGTTGAAAACACTGGCGGCTTTTGTTGGCTTTGTTCTCATAACTTGCCCCTGATAATTATTCAGTGACATCTCTTCAATGAATTCATAAGTAGCCTCAGGTGTTTTATTGTTTAGTGTACCGCCGGCAGATGCATCAATCAACTGCCTAGTCGAGGGGTTCCCACCGTTGTAAAAGGTTTGAACCTGTAGCCATAATGGTAGCCCATGGTGAGGGCACCTTCTTAGTAGATCCTTGTATCTCTCCCATGCATCGTAAAGTGTTTCTAAATCCATCTGAACAAAAGAAGAGATATCATTCCTCAACTTAGCCGTTTTAGCCGGCGGAAAATATTTTAACAATAATTTTTCAGTCATTTGCTCCCATGTAGTGATTGATCCTCGTGGTAACGAGTTCAACCACTGTTTAGCTTTGTTTCTTAATGAAAAGGGAAACAACTGAAGACGAATGGAATCATCAGAAACGTCATTTATTTTGAAAGTGTGACAAAACTCTAGAAAATTTGTCAAGTGATTGTTTGGATCCTCATCATGCAAACCATTAAACTGAACAAATTGTTGAATCATCTGTATAGTGTTAGGTTTCAGTTCAAAATTATTTGTAGCAATAGCAGGTCTAACAATACTTGATTCAGTTCATGTTAAACTAGGTTTAGAATAATCATACATAGTGCAAGGAGCAGGATTTTGATTCACCGGGTTTGCGGCAACCACAAAAGGTAGCGGATTATTTTAGCCATCTTTTCGGTAGTGTTAGTGTCGTCCTCTTGCTCTTCTTGTATGTACTGTAGGCTTCACCTTATCTCTCTATGATTTCTGCTAAAGGTACCTTCAATATCACTGTCAAAGAACGGGTTCCTCCTAGTCATAAACTAGAATTACCTGCCAGAAGCAAATAAAAGAAAAATTAGCAAAGTTAAAATAAAATAAAAAAATGAATTGCAAATAAATAAAATGGCTAAAGTAATAAAAATTTAGTTTTCCTAATATCTTAGTCCCCGGCAACGGCGCCAAAAACTTGATCGTGTCCAAACTAACTATGACAATGAATAAGGCAAGCGCACCTATCATTCGGTAGTATAGCTATGGCAAGACCGGAAATATTGTATCCTCAAGGACTAAGAGTACTAGTAGTTACTATCTTTTTATTATCTAGCCTAAGTATTAAGGGAATCGATGTTTAATTAACTAATTACTAAACTAAGGATGCTAAGATACAAAGAATGAATTGGGAAAATACTTTTGGGAAAACCAGTTGATTAAGACAATACCCGAGGAAGAATCCACCTAGACTTCACTTATTACATCACTCTGAACCAGACGATTTATTCACTTGACTTGATCCGTAGGATTCCCTAATTTATATTATCATCCCTTTCGAGACTAATAACGTCTAACCCTAGGTTGATTAATTAAAATCTCTTTCTAATTAAAAACCCTAGTGTTGCATTAACTCGATCTATGGAATCCCATATTAGGTTTGACCCTAATCCGGCAGATTTTCGTCATCCTATCTCTAGGGTTGCGATCAACTCCGCTTAACTATGCTAGATCTACTCTTAAACAGGGACTTTTGCTCCACCGCCTAAGCACATCAATACTTGAATCAATATCCTGAAATATTAAAACAAGAATTAAGAACACATAATTAAGAAAAAATCAAGTATTTATCATACAGTTCAAAAAACAATAACAAGATCCGTCTTAGGTTTCATCCCCCTCAGGTATTTGAGGGGTTTAGTTCATGTTTAATAAAGAATACATCTCAGAAGAAAGTAAATAACAAAACATAAGAAAAACCCTAAAACCCCCTGAAGGAAATTGAAGGGAAGATCTTCCATCTTGAGTGTGATTTCGGCTTCTGGGATGACTCAACTGGCTGTCTTCGAGTAATTTCTGTGTTCGACCCTCTCTCGGCTTTGCCCCTTTTAGGTCGCTCTCGGTGTTGTTTATAGGCTTTGGAATGCCTTTCTTGGCCCACAAGTACCCTAATCCGAATGGAATTAAAACAGGTCAAGGCAGGGGCACGCCCGTGTGGAACACCCGTGTGAGTCGAGCCAAGGCCGTGTTCGGGCCTGCTAAGGTGGCACGGCCGTGTGGTGAACTCCAGTCCGTGTGAATTTTCTTACTTTGGCCCATTTTCTCCGTTTTCAGCCCTTTTCTCGTTCTTTTCGTTTTCCTAACCTCTCCTGAGTGTAAAACATGAAATCAATAGATTAGGAGCATCGAATTCATCAAATCTAATGAATATTCATCCAAAATTAAGCCAAGCATGGGGTTAAAATATGTGTAAATTATGGTTTATCAGTCATATAGCACACTCTCAAGCCACATATTTTATAATAGGATTGCCCGTCCAGGCTAAATCCTTTCTATAGCATATGATCTAAGAGCTTGATTTGGATTACCCGTCTGGGCTAAATCCAATCTATAACATATGCTTGAGAGGGTCTATTTCAGGATTACCCGTCTAGGCTAAATCCTATCTGCAACTCATGCAGTATTAAACTCTTTTCGAGAAATTACCTTATTCCATCGAATTTCAACATTCAACCTGAACATAGCATTTTATCATTATTTTCCAATTTGTGGTCTTTTCATAATTTATATCTTCTCATACATATCAACACAAACATACAATTCAATTCAAGCACATTAACATACATATTTAGGTTACACGAACTTACCTTGAAAATGGTTCGTTTTTGAGTTTCAACTAATTCGAAACCTTTTGCTTTCCTCGACCTAGTTCCGTAGTTGGTCTTTCCGGATCTATGTGGATAAATTTAACTATTAATCTATCACATTTCATTTACATTTGCATTCTATTACATCCTAGGAAAAATTACCATTTTACCCCTATCCTTTTCCAAAATTCTGATTTCGTCCCTAGGCTCGAAAAATGAAATTCATGGAATTTAACCCTCTTTCCAAGCCTAGCCGAAATTCATATATTACATTTACAGCACATACACTTCACAAATTTCATAATTTTCCATGGGTTTTACCACTTTTTCATTTTAGTCCCTAAATCGAGTTTTCATCAAAAATTGCTTTGTAAAAGTTGTTTATCTATGAATAACTTTTCATTTTCTACCATAAATTTCAAATTTTAAGCATATTCATCCATGACCCAAATTTCATACATTGATAACTTTTCAAATAAATCCCCTAAATAGAAAGATTAGACTATCCCGATTCCAAAAATATAAAAATTACTAAAAATGGGACTTAATTTCATACCTTATTAAGCTTGAAAAGTTTTCTTCCTCTCTCCTAGGGTTTCCATAGAAAAATTGGGGAAGATGATATGAAAATAGATTATTTATTTCTTTTTAATTACTTATCATCTATTAATTTTATTAATTTCCAATTTAGTCCCTACCATTTTCTAATTTTTCCATGGATGAGTCATTAAAATATCTACTAACTACTCTTCAATGGTCTAATTACCATATAAGGACCTTAAGTTTTGAATTCGATAGCTATTTCATACCTATAGCTACTAGAACCCAACTTTTGCATTTTATGCAATTTAGTCCTTTCCCTAATTAAACACACAATCGGTAAAATTTTCGTATCAAAATTTTCATGTGACCTTCCTATCTTAATACCACCCATAAAATAAAATAAAATAAATTTTTATTTTTGGTTCGAATTTGTGGTCCTGAAACCATTGTTCTGATCTCACCGAAATTGGACTGTTACAACTCTCCCCCTTAGAAATTTTCTTCCTCGAAAATTATTACCAGAAAATAGTTTAGGGTATTGCTTCCTCATAGTATCCTCCGGCTCCCAAGTAGCTTCCTCTAACACATGTCGCTGCCAAACTACTTTTACCAATGCCACCTTTTTATTTCTTAGCTCTTTCGTTTCATATGCCAGTATTTTAATCGGTTCTTCATTGTAGGTCATATCAGGCTGAATCTCCACTTCGGTTGGAGTAATAACATGTGAAGGGTCCGATCTATAGCGTCGCAACATGGATACATGAAACACATTATGAATTTTATCGAGTTCCGCTGGTAATGCTAACCGATATGCAAGTGGCCTGATTCTTTCAATGATCTCATATGGCCCGATGAACCGTGGACTCAATTTTCCTTTACGGCCGAATCGGAGAACTTTCTTCCAAGGTGACACTTTTAAGAACACTTTGTCACCAATCTGAAATTCTATTTCTTTTCGCTTTAAATCAGCATAAGACTTTTGACGGTCTGAGGTCGCTTTCAAACTATCTCGAATCATCTTTACTTTCTCTTCAGTTTCACAGATCAAGTCAACTCCGTGTATCTTTTTCTCACTTAACTCTATCCAATACAAAGGAGTTCTACATTTGCGACCATATAGAGCCTCATACGGCGCCATTTTAATACTAGACTGATAACTGTTATTGTAAGCAAATTCAATCAAAGGCAAATATTTTTCCCAGTTACCTCCAAATTCAAGTACACAACACCGAAGCATGTCTTCTAAAATCTATATAACGCGTTTGGATTGTCCATCTGTTTGAGGATGGAACGCAGTACTAAAACGTAACTGAGTGCCTAGAGCTTCTTGCAATTTACACCAAAATCGGGACATAAACTGTGGATCTCTATCTGAAATAATGGAAATTGGCACTCCATGTAGTCTTACAATCTCAGAGACATATAATTCAGCCAATCTATCTAATGAAAAATCCATACATACCAGAATAAAGTGTGCTGACTTCGTTAGGCGGTCAACAATTACCCAAACAGCATCTTTCTTTTTCGGTGACAAGGGTAATCCTGATACAAAATCCATGATAATTCTTTCCCATTTCCATTCCGGTATGGTAATTGGCTGCAATAATCCCGAAGGTACTTGATGTTCAACCTTTACTTACTAACAGATCAAACATCTGGATACAAATTTAGAAATATCTCTTTTCATTCCCGGCCACCAATACATTTTCTTCAGGCCATTGTACATTTTGTTACTACCGGGATGTACAGACATTATAGCATTGTGTGCTTCATGTAGAATCTTCTGTACCAATTCTGAATTCTTCGATACACATATTTTGTCTTTGAATAAAAAACAACCGTCCAAATCAATCTGAAACTTTGAGTCAAGATCTGACTCACTTTGTACTTGTTTGGCCTGTAACTTATCATCATCCTTTTGAGCTTCATAGATTTGTTGCCGAAATATTGGTCTAGCTTTTAACTCAGCTATGATTGAATCATCATCAGACAATGATAACCGGGTGCCCAATGCCCTTAAGGCAAATAAAGATTTTTGGCTCAAGGCATCCGCCACTACATTAGCTTTCCCCGGATGGTAGTCAATAACGAGGTCATAATCCTTCAATAACTCCAACCACCTTCATTGTCTCAAATTCAATTCTTTTTGTGTCATTAAATACTTCAAACTTTTGTGATCCGTAAAGATGTGACATTTTTCACCAAAAAGATAATGCCGCCATATTTTTAATGCAAAAACAACAGCTGCTAATTCAAGATCATGTACCGGGTAATTTCTTCATGCGGTTTTAGTTGCCTAGATGCATAATCCACTACTTTACCATCTTGCATCAATGCACATCCCAAACCATTCAATGAGGCATCGCTATAGACTATAAATTCTTTACCCGATTTAGGTTGAACTAATACGGGCGCTTCCATTAATAAAGCTTTCAATCTATCAAAACTCTGCTGGCACTTATCAATCCACTCGAATTTCACTTCTTTTTGCAACAATTGAGTCATCGGAGAAACTATCATTGAAAACCCTTTAACAAATCTCTGATAATATCCTGCTAGTCCCAGAAAACTTCTTACTTCTGAAACATTCCTCGGTGGCTTCAAACTTACAATAGCTGAAATTTTATTCAGGTCCACCCGAATACATTCTACAGATGCAACATGTCCAAGGAAACTAAATTCCTTTAACCAGAATTCACATTTACTGAACTTGGCATACAATTGCCTCTCACGCAGTGTAACACCCCAAAACCCGGCCCAAACACCACGACCGGATCTGGTATGTCACTAAAAATTTTGGAAGAACATGTCGTATTTTCTGAAAAAATATTTTTCTAAAGTTTATCTTCTTATTCGAGAGAAATTTAATAGTTGATAGTTTAAATAAAATATGCCTTTATAAATTAAAAACCCAAATTTAAATAGATACATTAGTTCAATAAGAATTTAAATAACTAAAAGTAATTAAAGCTCAAAATAAAACAAAACATAAACTAGTGGCCCATAGCCTTATTACAACGAGATTTAAAATCCATTAATTAAAAATATAAAGTATTAACTTGAGACTTTTTCTTTGGATCCAGTTGGTCTTTTGCATGGCCACCTTGCGTCCCCTCGGCCGGTCAAGCACTAGGTATCACCCGAAGGTTAATTAATAGGGTGAGTCGCGAGACTCAGTGTGCAACCCTCATGCACCACTAGATTTTGGCCTTAGGCCCATAAAGCAGATTAATAATTCCATTTATAAAAAAATAACAAATAATATGCAAGGCCCAACCCATTTGCCTAGGTTTCCATCCGCTACATGCCCCGTATCGACCATTCACACCATTGGGGATTTCTACAATCGACCCACACCGCTACACGCCAAGATGGCGGTCATGCCGCTCATCAACATATTATGGCGAAGCCCTTATAATGCATCACGGCATTAGCCGCTACAACATATAATGAGATCACGGTATAAACCGCTACACATATAACGTATAACTTCCTCCTTTCATCAACCCAACCCATGATATGCTTTTATCATATAAAGTCAAACATTCACTGACCTGGTGATTTGCTTCACCCTTTTTGGGTTTCCAACATTAAACCGAGATATCGGTATTTATCACAACATATAAACTTATGAGCATACATTAATAATCGATCTAGATGGTGGGAAGTATTACACACTGTTATCGCTAAATCCAATATTCTTAGTCGATGTCCTTGCTATCCGGATCTATTATCCTCAATGTAAAGCCTTGCTCAAAAGCCAGAAAATCACACGAAGATTTAGCCCTTCAATATTCGGCCAAGGTTAATAAATCCCAAATTACACGTTAAAACTAATAGATCCCTTACCTTGAAATCTCGAAAGTAACACGATTCTATAACTTAGAGATCTATGCGATTGACTCCACTAAAGTTTCCTTGACACGGCACAAGTAGGCACTCTGTAGTAATTCGGCAATCACAGGAGATGAGATCTAGGGATTTCGGCTTTTAGGAAAATCCCGGAAAAAGTATGAACAAGAGAAGGCTGATGTGTCTTTGGCTTTTAAAATACTTGAGTGAGGAGTTTTGGTTTTCGACAGAAAGAGAAGAAGAAAAGAAAACAAGGAAGAGACATGAAGATTTTGGCTAGGAAGAAAAAGAATGGAAAGAGTTTCGGCTTTTGAATCAAAGTGAAGATGAGGGAATAGGCTTCGAGATTTCAACTTTTACTCAGAGAAGAAGAGAAAAGAATGAGAGAAAAACCCAAATGCTGAAATTTAAGAGATATTCCCCCTATTTATAGAAATTTTGGCACTTACCTAACCTTGCAGATAAATCCTATCTTTTCTCCTTTATCTTAATCTACTAGCTCATCTAAAAGAGACTTAATTATCTCTAACTCCTCCCTCCTTTATCAGCATATTATCCACATATTTTAATCATTAAAATCCCTAAATTTTAGCCTTTATCTGCTTATTATCCACATAAAATAAATTCCTAAATAATAGCCTTTATCCGCTTATTATCCACATATTTTAAACATTAAAACCCCTAAATTTTAGCCTTGTTGCCATCCACTCCACCTAATCCTAATGCCCAAAATTTAGCTAACTTAAATTAAAAGAATTGGGCTCCATGAAACTTAAATTTGGGCCCCTTACTCCCTTGTGTGGCGTCACCTCCTAAGATTGGGCCACAAGCCCACTTTGGTATTTTAAACATAGATACTACCTTTTAAACCCTATAATGCCCAAACAGATAATTTTAATCAAGGCCTCTACCTAAGCTGAGCCCAATTTGGACCCCTAACACTTAAATTAACACATTAAACATATCCACCCATTAAACGCATAGGCCCAAAAATTCAGGATGTTACAGCTTTCTACTTTCTTAAAGAAATTTCGTCCTCGAAATTTCCAACTAACTATTAATGTCGTACTACCTAAGTCTCACTACCATGCTTAGGTGCGCACTCCAATACTAAACCCAAAATAAACACTTAGTATTCTATGGTAGAGTACGCACTGCCGGTATTCACATCTAGAGCGCCCTCGTCCCCTTGTACTCATGCTATCGGTCGCGTTTATCCGATTAAGAATTTTATGAATTAATAAGTTTCTTCCACTGTTTAACCACAAAGCAGTCTTATGAGTGATAGTTTAAGAGTAGTTCTTTCGAATTGAATTACATCTACAAGTTTCAGTCTCAAGTTTGTCTCCTAGTTCCATATACACATACATGCAATCATCAATCATACAAATAGAACTTACATTCATCATCTAAGGGTATTTTCGTCATTTCACTACCAGGGGTATTTTCGTAATTTATCCTATAGGGGTAGGGGTATTTTCGTAATTTTCTGAAATAGGGTTCCTTGGTGATTTTGTGAAAGAATGGTATTTTGGTAATTTTACAACTGGGGTATTTTGGTAATTTTGAAATCGAGGTATTTTGGTAACTTTGAAATCCAGGCAATTTAGTAATTTTGCAAATCGGGGGTAATTTGGTAATTGTACAAACCGTGGGTATTTTGGTCATTTGACAAAGCGAGGGTAGGTTAGTAATTTTTCTAAACGGGGATATTTCGATGTTGTTGTTGTTATTTTTTTTTTCAAACAGTGGTACTTTGGAGAAAAATCTAGTTTCATGGTCCGGGTTACTCTTATAAACATGAGATTTTGGGTAAATTTTCAAAACATAGGTATTTTACAAATTCATGGTGGTTGGTAGTTTTCACAAATCAAACGTATTTTGAAAATTTTGCAAAACTTGAGAAATTTTCTTTCTTTATTTTTTTTTCAAACTAGGGTGGTTTGGTCCCTTTTGGGTTTTAATTATAAGGTTTAGCCCATCAATAAGTCCTCGTAACTAGGGTGAATAGTCACCACGCACAGGTAGGATTCTAGTGAAGAAGAGGAGGTGAGTCGCTAGGATCTGCTTAAGTACCAAGCTCTCCTGAATCCACTCCTAGACATGCGTATGCCCATTGCCACACCCTAACTTGGCTAAGGTGAAGCAGTCACTATGCACCGGGTAGGATTCAGTGAAGAGGAGGTGAGTCACTAGGGACCGCTTAAAGACCAGTGCTCTTAGGATCCAATCCTAGACATGCGTATGCTGTTACCACACCCTAGTCTTGCGGCTCGTTCACGGGTTTGTTTAGTGAAGTTAAGTCTTATGAGATTTTATGATTGTTTCAACTAGGCCTAAAGTCCATCAAGTTCTAATCTAACTAATCTACGTCCCATAAAGCCCATCAAGCCCACATATATTATATCACACAATGGTTCGAGAATACTTACAGCGGACTTGGGCCGGAGACGCAGTGCCATGCTAAGCTAATGAGACTGTATAGATATGCATGTTTCGAAAACCCAACTTTAGAAAACGTTTTGAGCCCAAAAAAACCCCCAGAGCCGAGTTTTGAACCGGGCTCTGATACCAATTTGTAACACCCCAAAACCCGGGCCAAACACCACGACCGGATTTGGTATGTCACTAAAAATTTTGGAAGAACATATCGTATTTTCAGAAAAAATATTTTTCTAAAGTTTATCTTCTTATTCGAGAGAAATTTAATAGTTGATAGTTTAAATAAAATATGCCTTTATAAATTAAAAACCAAAATTTAAATAGATACATTAGTTCAATAAGAATTTAAATAACTAAAAGTAATTAAAGCTCAAATAAAACAAAACATAAACTAGTGGCCCATAGCCTTATTACAACGAGATTTAAAATCCATTAATTAAAAATATAAAGTATTAACTTGAGACTTTTTCTTTGGATCCAGTTGGTCTTTTGCATGGCCACCTTGCGTTCCTCTCGACCCGGCTCAAGCACTAGGTATCACGAAAGGTTAATTAATAGGGTGAGTCGCGAGACTCAGTGTGCAACCCTCATGCACCACTAGATTTTGCCTTAGGCCCATAAAGCAGATTAATAATTCCATTTATAAAAAAATAACAAATAATATGCAAGGCCCAACCCATTTGCCTAGGTTTCCATCCGCTATATGCCCCTGTACGACCATTCACACCATTGGGGATTTCTACAATCGACCCACACCGCTACACGCCAAGATGGCGGTCATGTCGCTCATCAACCTATTATGGCGAAGCCCTTATAATGCATCACGGCATTAGCCGCTACAACATATAATGAGATCACGGTATAAACCGCTACACATATAACGTATAACTTCCTCCTTTCATCAACCCAACCCATGCGGTCATAAAATCGATATGCTTTTATCATATAAAGTCAAACATTCAACGACTTGGTGATTTGCTTCACCCTTTTTGGTTTCCAACATTAAACCGAGATATCGGTATTTATCACAACATATAAACTTATGAGCATACATTAATAATCGATCTAGATGGTGGGAAGTATTACACACTGTTATCGCGAAATCCAATATTCTTAGTCGATGTCCTTGCTATCCGGATCTATTATCCTCAATGTAAAGCCTTGCTCAAAAGCCGAAAAATCACACGAAGATTTAGCCCTTCAATATTTGGCCAAGGTTAATAAATCCCAAATTACACGTTAAAACTAATAGATCCCTTACCTTGAAATCCCGAAAGTAACACGATTCTATAACTTAGAGATCTATGCGATTGACTCCACTAAAGTTCCCTTCAGATTACGGCACAAGTAGGCACCATAGAAGTAATTCGGCAATCACAGGAGATGAGATCTAGGGATTTCGGCTTTTAGGAAAATCCCGGAAAAAGTATGAATAAGAGAAGGCTGATGTGTCTTTGGCTTTTAAAATACTTGAGTGAGGAGTTTCGGTTTCTGACAGGAAAAGAGAAGAAGAAAAGAAAACAAGGAAGAGACATGAAGATTTTGGCTAGGAAGAAAAGGAATGGAAAGAGTTTCGGCTTTCGAATCAAAGTGAAGATGAGGGAATAGGCTTAGAGATTTCAACTTTTACTCAGAGAAGAAGAGAAAAGAATGAGAGAAAAACCCAAATGCTAAAATTTAAGAGATATTCCCCCTATTTATAGAAATTTCGGCACTTACCTAACCTTGCAGATAAATCCTATCTTTTCTCCTTTATCTTAATCTACTAGCTCATCTAAAAGAGACTTAATTATCTCTAACTCCTCCCTCCTTTATCAGCATATTATCCACATATTTTAATCATTAAAATCCCTAAATTTTAGCCTTTATCTGCTTATTATCCACATAAAATAAATTCCTAAATAATACCCTTTATCTGCTTATTATCCACATATTTTAAACATTAAAACCCCTAAATTTTAGCCTTGTTTCCATCCACTCCACCTAATCCTAATGCCCAAAATTTAGCTAACTTAAATTAAAAGAATTGGGCTCCATGAAACTTAAATTTGGGCCCCTTACTCCCTTGTGTGGCGTCACCTCCTAAGATTGGGCCATAAGCCCACTTTGGTATTTTAAACATAGATACTACCTTTTAAACCCTATAATGCCCAAACAGATAATTTTAATCAAGGCCTCTACCTAAGCCTGAGCCCAATTTGGACCCCTAACACTTAAATTAACACATTAAACATATCCACCCATTAAACGCATAGGCCCAAAAATTCAGGATGTTACACGCAGAGTTTGCAATACAGTTCTCAAATGTTCAGCATGCTCATTTTCATCCCGGGAATAAACCAAAATATCATTAATAAAAACAACCACATACCTGTCCAGGTATGGTCTGAAAACTCGGTTCATCAGATCCATAAATATTGCCGGGGCATTAGTTAATCCGAATGGTATCACCAAAAACTCAAAATACCCATATCTGGTTCTGAAAGCTATCTTCGGCACATCCGAATCTTTTACCCGTAGTTGATAATAACCATATCGTATGTCTATTTTTGAAAATACAATGGCACCTTTTAATTGATCAAACAAGTCATCTATACGAGGTGACCGGTACTTATTTTTTACTGTGACATTATTAAGCTGTCTGTAATCGATTCATAATCTCAATGATCCATCTTTTTTCATTACAAACAATACCTGTGCGCCCCATGATGAAAAGCTGGGTCGGGCAAATCTTTTATCAATCAACTCTTGCAACTGTACCTAAAGTTCTTTCAATTCAGTAGGAGCCATTCTATTTGGTGCTATAGATATCGGCGTCATTCCTGGTACAAGGTCTATGGAAAATTCCACCTTTCTGGCTGGAGGTAAACCAGGTAGTTCTTCTGGAAATACCTCAAGAAACTCACAAACTACCGCAACTTTGATACTTTTGTATCCAGTACAATAGCAAGATAAGCCTCATACCCCTTTTTAATATATCTCTGTGCTGATATTTCTGAAATCACATTAGATAACCCATCCAGTTTCTCAGATTCAACTCGGAGTAACTCACCATTCTGACACTTCAATACAATGTATTTATGCTTACAATTTACCACTGCATCATGTTGGGTTAACCAATCCATTCCCAATATTACATCAAATTCATCAAAGGGTAACAACATCAAATTAGCCGGAAAATAATGACCTTTTATTATCAACGGACAATTCTTACAAATTTTATCCACCCTAACATGCTGACCCAAGGGGTTTGAAACTTTAACCACAAATTCGGTGAATTCAACAATCATATTTTTATCAGACACAAATTTTGTGCATATATATGAGTACGTGGAACCAGGATCAATCAAAGCAATAATATCAGTATCAAGTAGAGAGAATGTACCAGTGATAAAATCTGGTGTTGAGGCATATTCTCTTGCACGTATCGCATATGTTCTTGTCGGAGCTCAAGCCTCAAATTTAGCTGTTGAATCTTTTGCAGTACTACGATTACCACCGACATTTCCAGAATACCATTGTGGTCTACCCCTCGAGACAAGATTACTCGGCTTCGGAGTTTGTTCAATGTCTTTTTCAACCCTTTCTGGGCAATCTTTAAGAAAATGGTCAAAAGAACCATATTTAAAGCAAGCCCCACTTCTCATCCGGCACTCTCCGTAATGTAATTTATTACAAACATTGCATCGTGGTTTGGGGTTTCCAACACTCCCAACACTGGTTGTAAGGGAGACAAAGACTTCGGGTTGATGCATTTAGAACTTCGTTCCTTTCCCAAATACTCCCTTGATATAGCAAAACGTTCATGATAATTCTTTGATTTCTTTGAAGCAGATGATTGCGTTTTGCTTATAAATCTTTTACTTGAAACCCGGGCTTCCCTTTCTGCTTGCTTCTTTTCTTTGCTTAATTCCTCAGCCTTGTATGCCCGTTCAACCAACACCGCAAATTCTCTTAATTCCAGAATCCCAATCAACAGCTTGATATATTCATTAAGCCCTTCTTCAAATCGTTTGCACATGTCGACTTCAGTCTGAACCCATTGACTAGCATACTTGCTCAATCTAATAAATTCCCGTTCATATTCGGACACTGTCATATTTCCCTGTTTGAGCTCTAAAATTCCTTCTTTTTCTGGTCCAAGAATCTCTGACTAATATACTTCTTTTTAAACTCTGTTTGGAAAAATTCCCATGTAACATTTTCCTTTGGCACCATAGAAGATATGGTTTTCCACCAATGGTAGGCTGTGTCTTTCAACAAAGATACCGCACATTTCAGACATTCAGTTGGTGTGCAAGATAGCTCATCCAGAACTCGAATAGTATTTTCCAGCCAAAACTCAGCCCTCTCTAAATCGTCATCGACTATAGCCCTAAATTCTTTAGCCCCATACTTTCTGATTTTATCTACTGAAGCCTTATCAATTCTACAAGTCTAGTACCCTGTGGCGTTTCATCATGTTGTGAAGTAGATGGGGGAGGTCGTTGAACAGCGGGATTTATTCTCATATATTCACTTAACCACTCATCCATCATTTCAAAGAAGGTTTCTTTTGCCTCTTCTCGGCCCTCATACATGAGCCTTCTACTACTACTGGTTGCGGCTCGTTACACGGAAGCTTGAGCTGTGCTCTCAGCTTCCTCAGACTCATCTCTCGCTTGGTTGGAAGACATTACTATATAAAAATACATTTAAGAGTGGATAGGAGATATCACACTATCATGATTTATATAATGGCATGTATAGCTAGACTCGTACTTGCTACGTTAGTCCGAGAATCGGCTAAACTTGTAACAGCCCGATTTTGAGGCTAGTCAGAACAGTGGTTTCGAAACCACTAATCTGAGGCCAGAGAAATTATTTTTAATATTATTTTATGTATTATGGCATGATTATATGGGTGCATGAAAATTTTGGTGAAATAATTTTAGCGATTCTATGCTTAATTTTAAAAAGGGACTAAATCGCATAAAAGGTGAAATTTGTGTTCTACTAATTAGAAGTGTCATATAGCTAGAGAACCTTAAATTAGAGGTCCTTAATGTTCAAGTAGGCCTTTAAGAGAGTAATGGTCGGCCATAGAGACAAGGAAATGAAATTGGTCAAAGGTTAGGTAGATTTTTGGTGACTTAATTGATAAAATAATCATAAAATAAAAAGAAAGCTTCATCCTCTTCATTCTTTCTCTTCACCACCAAAAATAACAGAAAAAATAAGGGTTTTGGAAGCTTGAAATTTTAGCAACTCTTTACCCTTGCAAGTAAGTGATTTTGATGGTCATTCTTGATGATTTTTTGTATTTTTGTGACCCTTGTAGCTTAAGCTAACTAATGGAGGGACTATTTTGTAAAATGGTTGAGATTCTAGGGTTTTACCATGTGAATATTCATGCTGTTTGCTGAAATTTTATGGAAGAAAATGAATCTTGGTTGTTAAATAAACAACTTTTGTAAAAGGGGTTTTCATGAAAACACCTAAAATGGACCTTTTTGTAAAAGTTATAAAATGGGTAGTAAATATGTGAAATAATTGGATTTTTGGGTTGCTATAAGAGTAATAAAGGTTCGGCTAGCCTTGTTAAAGGAGAAAATTTGATTAAAATCGTTTTAAAAGCCTAGGGGCAAAATCATAATTATGTGAAAGTCTTAGGGCAAAACGGTAATTTTGCTAAAGTAGGAATTTTGGAATTTCTTGATTAACGTGGTGATTAAATAAGTAAATTTTGTCATTATAGATCAAAGAAAATGAGGTTCGGACCTAGAACGGGGGAAAACGAGTACTTGACGGTTAGGTCCATTTTTCCCATTTTTGGTATCGAGGTAAGTTGTACGTAAATAATACAACTCTATTGTTATTATGCATTAAACAATTGATATTGCATAAAATGTTTGATTATTGTTATGAATATGCATGACAAAATTTGAGGTGGTATACTCCCGGTTGAACCTTTGGAATAGATTGGATATCCATGCCATGACATTTGGGTGATATGTGTGCTAGTGTAAGACCATGTCTGGGACATGGCATAGGCCACATTATGAGAGCTAGTGTAAGACCATGTCTGGAACATGGCATCGGCATTGAGACTGTAACAGGCCTTACCCGGATTCTATGCCGGAACCGGGCACGAGGCATTACCGAACTTGATTTGCTTAATCATTCCACTTTAGGCTATAAAATTTCTCTCCAATTTAAAACTTTTCATTCACCATTGTAATGTCCCTATCATGGGTCAACGAGACCCTTTACACCCGCTCGTGATGTCGTGAACCAAACCCTGAACTTTTCAAACACTTAGAAAATTTCACCTAAACAGGGGCCACACGCCCATGTGAAATGGGACACGCCCGTGTGGGCAGGCCGTGTGGTAAAACACGCCCATGTCCCTACCCCGTGTATAAAAACATGATTATTCTGTTTGTGACACACAGCCTAGGCACACGCCCGTGTGACTAGCCCGTGGTCGACACTGACTAATTTCACACGGCCTTAACACGCCTGTGGCCGTGGTCCGTGTGCCAAACCTTGGTATTCTGACTTATCCACACGGCCTGTACACACGTCCGTGTGCTTCAGTCGTGTGGCGATTTAAATTCCAAGTGCAAGGTGTAGACTTCACACGGCCTGGGCATACACCCATGTACTAGCCGTGCCTCTCACACGGTCTAGGCACACGCCCGTGTGACTAGCCCATTTGGACAATTGAAAGGCTATCTACCAAGCCATTAGCCACCCTCACTTGCATACATTCATACACCATCACACAACACTCTCAAATCATCAATTATAACATATTTGATTTATAAGAATGAGGTTTTCATCCCATACATAAGGGAGAACTGTTTCTGGGATAAATACAATCGACTTAAGCCATCATCTATGGCTATACACAACTGAACCATAAACTCTCTTAGGCCAACACAATTGGCTATATCAACTATGACTTAATCAACTTTAAATAATATCCCTATACATGCTATAACTCATACGGACTTAAAACCTCATACCAAGTGTCTGCTCGATAGTGTGAAACATCTCCGGCGGTCTCCAACCCGAGCTAGCTAAATTAACCTATAAGAGATGAGAAAGGAAGAGGAGTAAGCAATAATGATTAGTAAGTTCATATGCATATAAGTATCAACTATTGATATTCATTGATTATACTCAACCACAAGGTATTATAATGAGTTTTACTCTTAAGCTCATGGTTACTTACTCAACCATTTTTGAGACTTACTCATTCTGCCTCTTACCACATTTTAACCATGCCACAAGCTAATTGCTCATGTTAACTTGCATACATCCCTGCACTTGTCACCACATGATCTCATAAAACAATACATCAAGCATTTTCAATAAGTCACTCATACTACAATCTCTCGGTGGTTTCGCACTTAGCCCACCCTCAATCTCTAATAGAGTGGTATCGCTCATAGCCCACCATTTACAATTTAAGGTGGTATCGCACATAGCCCACCATTATTATACATTCACGAATATTTATCCACATACATTTCTCTATTTCAAATGTCTATCCGGGAACATCCTCACACATTATCATTCTTACTTAGCTTTCTATGATAATCGTTCGCATTCACACAATGCATTAATAATTATAACTTATGCAACCGAGGTGCATCATTTACACATACCCACTATGGGTTTATCATATACCGAATTCCTCTCAATTCAGTTCTAACACATACATGTACCTCTCGTGGTACAACCACATTCATTCTCATTCTCAACATACTTGTTGAATCACTTAAATTGTTAAATAACACCCTTGAGTCTCATACACATAATGTCACATTGACATCATACCCCCGACAGGGTCTTACATGAATTAACATATCGATGCCATGTCCCTGACATGGTCTTATTCAATATCTCACACCGAGGCCATATTCCAATATGGTCTTACACGGGACCTTAACTATCATCATATCATGCTATTTGCATTTCTCACTATCTTAGATTCAATTCTCTTAACAATTCGTCAAAACACATTTAATACATTCATAGCATAATTATACATTCCATACAGCATTGGAATATTAAATAACCCGTACGTAATTTCAACATTTACACACGAACTTACCTTGATACCGAAAAGGGGTCGAAAGGGACGTATTTGTCCACATTTCTCTTTTCTCCCGTTTTAGGTCCAAATCTCATTTTCTTTGATCTAGAACAATAGAATGTACTCATTTAATCACTTATAATTCATAAAACAACAAAATCTACACTTAGGCAAAAATGACTATTTTGCCCTTACACATTGGCAAAAATTACGATTTTTCCCCTAGGCTCGTAAATCACTTTTCATCACATTTTCCTATTAAGCAAGCCTAGCTGAACATTTAATCCTCTTACAACTTTCCACAATTCTGACTATTTCATGCCCTAATGAACAAATTACATCATTTGCATCTTAGTCCTAATTAGGTGTTTTCATGACAACACCTTTCACAAAAGTTGTTTCTCATCTTCCTAACATTCATTTTCCTCCATAAAAACTCAGCAACCAACATAAACTCTCTCATGGCAAGTCCCTATACTTTCAACCATATTGCAAATCAGTCCCCTCATTAGCTAGCTTAAGCTTTGGGGACTCCAAAAGTACAATTTTTATCAAGAAAGATCACCAAAATCACTTACTTGTGAGGAGAAATTTTTGCTGAAATTTTTGAGCTCTCCAACCCTTGTTTGCTGCCAAATTTTGGTGGTGATGAAGAAGAGAAAAGATGATACCTTTCTTTTCTTTATTCTTCTATTATTTTATTCATTTAGTCATCAAAAGTCACCAACTCTTGTCAACTTTTTAATTCCTTGTCCCCTTGACCGTCCATCACTATTAGAAAGGTATAATTTCACTTTAAAGACCTCCAATTTACACTCTATAGCTATTTGTCACCTCTAGCAAATAAAATAGAACTTTTGCACTTAATGCGATTTAGTCTTTTTTCGCGATTAAGCAAGAAATCGCTAAAATTAAAGCACCAAAATTTTCATGCTCCCTTATAAACTTGTTATAACACATAAAATAACATGGAAATATTTTTCTCTAACCTCGGATTAGTGATCCCGAGATTACTGTTCTGACTAGCCCCTAAATCAGGCTGTTACAATTCTCCCCCTTAGGGATTTTCGTCCTCGAAAATCTTACCAGGAGAAGTTACTCTCAACATTCCTGAAACGTTTCCACCAACTCATCAAAATCACAAATCGACTTATCCTTAAGCTTCTCTCACCAACAACCTTTAAGTTGTAGCACACAAGGTCGAAGCACAACTTGAAACTTAGATTACTCTTCCTTATGGGCGTAAATACTCAGTAATCTTACAACTGTGAACTCGGCACATGCTAAAATGATCATTCGGATCCTTATCGCATACTTCACTAAAATTCAGATGACAACCCCCTCATTGGAAATCAATTCACTTCAAATTTGAAATCTATTGCATTTATCTCACTTTATTACTAGGATATTCACCGACTGTAATAGTCCTGACTTGCACGCTTTGAAAATTCAACCTTTAGCGGTTGTCTACTTCTGATCATAAACTTAATCATATAGTGATATGTACTCAATTGTTAAAACATTTATGCGTATAATTGCATCTTTTCTTAGTCTTGCATGAGTAGACCTGCTATTACTAAGTCTCATACCAAAGCCTTCTGTATAAGTTCTGAATTCATCAATATACACATTCTACCTTAAGGTAACATCAACAATGGAAATCTTATTCGACCTGAATTTTAACGTCTTAGTCAAACTCACTCAGAGCTTATTTAAAATACCATCCATCGCATTAACTAACCATAGACAAGTCATAGGCTTCATGTCGTACTTACTTACAATTGCCTTTATTTAGCACATACCGTGCCACACATCATACTCGTTCCTTCGTGACTCATTCATGAGTACCTGTATTCGCTCATTCACATGACTTTAGTACAATTCTCATTTCTACTTCTAAACTCATCTACTTATCCCATTAATCACTAGGGATAGTCAAAGACGCATATTCGTCGTCATTACTGTAGGTACGAAGCCAATGCCACATCTCCGAGGTGATCTTACATGGAGTCACTTCTAAATGCCAATTCCATATCCTGGATAAGGTCTTATATGGACTTCCACATCAAGTATCGATGCCATATCCCGAATATGGTCTTATACGATTCTCATTTTCATTACCAAAGCAATATCCTGGATATGGTCTTATACGGGATTCTCAACTCGGTACCGAGGCCATGTCCCGAACATGGTCTTATACAGGACCTTATCTATTTCATATCTCGATGATGACATTTTCATATTTAATATGGTTCGCTAGGAGTTCAACATCTCATTCAACATTAACTAGTCAATTTAGTAAAGCATTATACATCAATGTAATGCCAAGCATTCTCAACATACTAGTATAAATGTTGCATAATCACATACAAACTTACAAACTTTTTTTCTCGATTCACACTGAACTCAATACTAAAACTTTTAGTTAATAGTACCTTTAATGACTTCTAACCTAACCATCACGTTTAAAAATGTTTCAATGAGCATACGTCTGTATCATGCTCCTCACTCATGTACACATAGAATTTCACTCTCCTTATTGATTCATGCGTAAATATACACTTTAAAGATAACCATGATCAACGGAAATATAAGAGAAATTTCACATAAAGATTTATCACTAACTTCCTCCTCAAAGTACCAGAATAAGGCTACGAAGAGATAAAGGAATGTCGATTAAAATTGATTAAATCGACAACTGTTTTGTCTAATCTTACAGTCAGTTAACATTCTCACACGATCACGATTCATGAAAAGAACAACTACATCACCCCTGAAAGGCAACAGATATTAATACGAAGTACTCAAAGAGATCATTATGGTCCATACAACTATGGTTGTCATGGTCAAACACTTTCACAGTTCAAATATTGTTTCTCCAACCATTTATGTTATCAAAACTTTTTGACTATTCCTTTTCATTAGTGAACATCAAATCAGGAAGGTCTCGATAAGTATACACTTCAGGCTTCCTACTCAATTGAGTTAAATAGCCTAGGCTAACTTTCTCTTTACTCTTAACATTGCATAATTAGTGCAATCTTTAAAAATTCAGATATTCTTCTCAAAGCTGTTTTGACTTTCTAACTACCCTTATCTCGATATACGTTACTACTTGTTTTGCCACTAAACTCTTTCATTTCGTACTCATGAGCTTATTCAACTTAACCCTCGTAAGGATCTCATTATAAATCAACAGTAGTAAGGGGGTGAGGTCGTAAAGCCTCTAACTTGACTCTCATGACTACATACCTATGATTTAACATTCGTCATTAATGTGATAACATCGTAGTCACACAACTCGCTCCAGGCGATTTTTCACGCTTACTCATGCTACAATTGTTTCTATCACCCATAATTTTGAACAGTGACTTCACTTACTCAAGTTCCACATTAATGTCTACTCGAGTATTCAACATTAAACTTTGGTTTCTCTTACCATTGCTTATCAATTTAGAGAATGTCTTACAGTTTGAGTACGTCGTTTACTTGATTGCCATAGTCCAACTACGGTCTTACTTGTATTACAACATTATAGCCCAGCTATAAACTTACATGTCGTCACGATGCCATAACCTCGCTATGGTCTTACACGAAATCTCATATCAATACCAATGCCATATCCCAGATACGGTCTTACATGGAAACTCATGTTGATGCCGATGCCATATCCTAGATATGGTCTTGCACGGGATCTTATATCAATATCGATGCCATATCCCAGATATGGTCTTACACGATTTCATGCTGAAGCCAGGTCCCGGACGTGGTCTTACACGGAATCACTATTCGAGGCCAATGCCATATCTCAAATATGGTCTTACACGGGATCACGTATCGTTGCCAATGCCATGCCGCAGACATGGTCTTATATGGGATCACATGTATTTCCATGGTCCAACCATGGTCTTATTCATCAATTTATCATTGAACGACCGTACTCATCTCCCGCATTCTACTTAGTCAAACTTTTCAGTTTAACTCCCACACTATAATATGTGTGGCTTCATATGATCGTAAAATAAGACATTATACATCCTCTACTTTAACAGTCGCATATGAGATTCAACGATGTGGACATATTGTTCATACATCATTCAAACAGTCGTACATACATACGTATCCCGTTCTCTGGATATATTTACTCACTATATACACCTATCCCAATAGGTCGAGTATATAACACCGTATGCATATCAAGCCAAAACAGATAAGCTTGTCACTTTATAACTCTCATTTCAACCCTCAACTTAGAATTATCTCATTTCATACCTTATCACACACATGTCATAAACTTCTATTCATAACTCTCTGAATTTCAACAGTGCATAAGCGCATTTCAATTACCTTATTATCACTTACAACATTATTGGATTTAGCTCGGTTGGGAATCATCTCTGTCTTCACAAAACAATTTCGTTAGAGCCGGGAGATATCATACTATCACGGTCCACCTATGGCATGTATAGCTAGACTCTTACTCACGCTAGGTTAGTCTGAGAACCGACTAAACCATAGCTCTGATACCACTAAATGTAACACACCTTACCCGAATTCTATGCCGAAACCGGGCACGAGGCATTACCGAACTTGACTTGCTTAATCATTCCACTTTAGGCTATAAAAATTCTCTCCAATTTAAAACTTTTCATTCACCATTGTAATGTCCCTATCATGGGTCAACGAGACCCTTTACACCCGCTCGTGATGTCGTGCAACCAAACCCTGAACTTTTCAAACACTTAGAAAATTTCACCTAAACAGGGGCCACACGCCCATGTAAAATGGGACACGCCCGTGTGGGCAGGCCGTGTGGTCACACATGCCCATGTCCCTACCCCGTGTATAAAAACATGATTATTTTGTTTGTGACACACAGCCTAGGCACACGCCCGTGTGACTAGCCCGTGGTCGACACTAACTAATTTCACACGGCCTTAACACGCCCGTGGCCGTGGTCTGTGTGCCAAACCTTGGCATTCTGACTTATCCATACGGCCTGTACACACGTCCATGTGCTTCAGCCGTGTGGCGATTTAAATTCCAAGTGCAATGTGCAGACTTCAAACGGCCTGGGCATACACCCATGTACTAGCCGTGCCTCTCACACGGTCTAGGCACACGCCCGTGTGACTAGCCCATGTGGACAATTGAAAGGCTATCTACCAAGCCATTAGCCACCCTCACTTGCACACATTCATACACCATCACACAACACTCTCAAATCATCAATTATAACATATTTGATTTATAAGAATGAGGTCTTCATCCTATACACAAGGGAGAAGCAATTTCGGGATAAATACAATCGACTTAAGCCATCATCTATGGCTATACACAAATGAACCATAAACTCTCTTAGGCCAAAGACAATTGGCTATATCAACTATGACTTAATCAACTTTAAATAATATCCCTATACATGCCATAACTCATACGGAATTAAAACCTCATACCAAGTGTCTGCTCGATAGTGTGAAACATCTCCGGCGGTCTCCAACCCGAGCTAGCTAAATTAACCTATAAGAGATGAGAAAGGAAGAGGAGTAAGCAATAATGCTTAGTAAGTTCATATGCATATAACTATCAACTATTGATATTCATTGATTATACTCAACCACAAGGTATTATAATGAGTTTTACTCTTAAGCTCATGGTTACTTACTCAACCATTTTTGAGACTTACTCATTCTACCTCTTACCACATTCTAGCCATGCCACAAGCTCAGTGCTCATGTTAACTTGCATACATCCCTGCACTTGTCACCACATGATCTCATAAAACAATACATCAAACATTTTCAATAAGTCACTCATACTACAATCTCTCGGTGGTTTCGCACTTAGCCCACCCTCAATCTTTAATAGAGTGGTATCGCTCATAGCCCGCCATTTACAATTTAAGGTGGTATCGCACATAGCCCACCATTATTATACATTCACGAATATTTATCCACATACATTTCTCTATTTCAAATGTCTATCCGGGAACATCCTCACATATTATCATTCTTACTTAGCTTTCTATGATAATCGTTCGCATTCATACAATGCATTAATAATTATAACTTATGCAACCGAGGTGCATCATTTACACATACCCACTATAGGTTTATCATATACCAAATTCCTCTCAATTCAGTTCTAACACATACATGTACCTCTCGTGGTACAACCACATTCATTCTCATTCTCAACATACTTGTTGAATCACTCAAATTGTTAAATAACACCCTTGAGTCTCATACACATAACGTCACATTGACATCATACCCCCGACAGGGTCTTACATGAATTAACATATCGATGCCATGTCCCTGACATGGTCTTATTCAATATCTCACACCGAGGCCATATTCCAATATGGTCTTACACGGGACCTTAACTATCATCATATCATGCTATTTGCATTTCTCACTATCTTAGATTCAATTCTCTTAACAACTCGTCAAAACACATTTAATACATTCATAGCATAATTATACATTCCATACAGCATTGGAATATTAAATAACCCGTACGTAATTTCAACATTTACACACGAACTTACCTTGGTGCCGAAAAGGGGTCGAAAGGGACGTATTTGTCTACATTTCTCTTTTCTCCCGTTTTAGGTCCAAATCTCGTTTTCTTTGATCTAGAACAATAGAATTTACTCATTTAATCACTTATAATTCATAAAACAACAAAATCTACACTTAGGCAAAAATGACTATTTTGCCCTTACACATTGGCAAAAATTACGATTTTTCCCCTAGGCTCGTAAATCACTTTTCATCACATTTTCCTATTAAGCAAGCCTAGCTGAACATTTAATCCTCTTACAACTTTCCACAATTCTGACTATTTCATGCATTAATGAACAAATTACATCATTTGCATCTTAGTCATAATTAGGTGTTTTCATGACAACACCTTTCACAAAAGTTATTTCTCATCTTCCTAACATTCATTTTCCTCCATAAAAACTCAGCAACCAACATAAACTCTCTCATGGCAAGTCCCTATACTTTCAACCATATTGCAAATTAGTCCCCTCATTAGCTAGCTTAAGCTTTGGGGACTCCAAAAGTACAATTTTTATCAAGAAAGATCACCAAAATCACTTACTTGTGAGGAGAAATGTTTGCTGAAATTTTTGAGCTCTCCAACCCTTGTTTGCTGCCAATTTTTGGTGGTGATGAAGAAGAGAAAAGATGATACCTTTCTTTTCTTTATTCTTCTATTATTTTATTCATTTAGTTAAGAAAAGTCACCAACTCTTGTCAACTTTTTAATTCCTTGTCCCCTTGACCATCCATCACTCTTAGGAAGGTATAATTGCACTTTAAAGACCTCAAATTTACACTCTATAGCTATTTGTCACCACTAGCAAATACAATAGAACTTTTGTACTTAATGCGATTTAGTCCTTTTTCGCGATTAAGCAAGAAATCTCTAAAATTAAAGCACCAAAATTTTCATGCACCCTTATAAACATGTTATAACACATAAAATAACATGAAAGTATTTTTCTCTAACCTCAGATTTGTGATCCAGAGATTACTGTTCTGACTAGCCCCTAAATCGGGCTGTTACAGAGACGAGAGCTAGTGTAAGACCATGTCTGGGACATGGCATTGGCCTCGACATGTGAGCCAGTGTAAGACCATGTCTGGGACATGGCATCGGCATTTTACCCTCTTCTGTGATGCTTATCGGATACCCTTTAGTATTCCAAATGGTTCCACGGATTATTTAAAGCTTATGATAAAGATATGAAAGAATATAATCATGTTGTGAGTGGTACAGGTTCTTTCTCGAAACTCATGAGATATGAGCTTAGTTATGATGCTTTGATGGTAAGGATTAAATTGAGTAAGTTCTATCTATGGGAATGATTTCGGGACGATCTTGTAATCTTTGGCTTATACTTGTGAAATATTGATAACCTTGTGATCAGTGATCTACATTCATGATGAATGGATACATGATAAGATTTGATAATAATCATGTGATGGGTTTATGAACCAAATTGAATTGTAATATAGTATGGTTTATTTATTTAAATTTGTGTTTCATTGGACATGAGAGAAAGGAAAGATAGGCATAATTGCCGAATAAAGTCACTATGAGAATATAGTATGATACGAGCTTTGACAAATGAAAGGTGGATAAACCATATGTTGAAATTATGATTACTCATAAATGATGTGCATGTGATTAAGAGGATGGAAATAACTTGTTAAATAATTTGATAAGTTATAATGGAGAGACTATGGTGGTTAGGCTAATGCCAATGCACGTAAATGGTATTTATAAGATAAAAGAGTAAGCATTATGAATGATTAAGTGGGAATTATGAGATTAAATGCAAATTGTATTATAATATCTTTATGATTGGGTAAAATAAATGACTGTCAATAGTTGTTTATTATTCGCATATGAATTTACTAAGATCTATTGCTTACTCCCCTCCCTTTCCTGTCTCTTATAGGTTAATTTAGCTAGCTCGGGTTGGAGATCGCCGGAGATGCTATCACACTATCAAGCTGTCATTTTGGGTATAAGTATTCAAGCCTTCTTGAGATATGGCATGTATAGGGACTTTTTCTTTTGATTAATTAAGTCATTATTAATATAGCCAAATGTGTTGGCCTAAAATGGTTTATGGTTCAATTTGAATATAGCCAAGAATGATGGCTTATGTTGATTATATGTTTATGCATGTGTTAATGCCCTCTTGTGAATGTGAAGCTAGTATGCTTATCATGAGCTAAATGTGATGATTATGTAAGACAAATGATGATATGAGAATGACATGTGATGTTGTGTGAATGTGTGCAAGTGAGGGTGGCAAAATGGCTTGGAAAATAGCCTTGTATTTGTCCACACGGGTAGACACACGGGCATGTGTCTAGGTCGTGTGTGACACACGGTCTGGCCCCATGGGCGTGTGATCCAGCCGTGTATCCCATGCACCTTAATATAGAAAAATAGAATGTCCAGAATTGGCCACACAGGCTGAGACACGGCCGTGTGAGTGACACGGCCTTGGGACATGGGCGTGTGCACTGGCCGTGTGAAGTCTGCACCTAAATTATGAAAAAGCATGAAAATAAAATCGACCACACGGCCTAGCACACGAGCGTGTGACTTGGCCGTGTGGCTACCATTTGTTGCTGACGTCATAAACAGAATGCAACCTAAAATTGACACGGCCTAAGCCCATGGGCGTGTGACATGCCACACCGGCGTGTCTATTGACCCACACGGGCGTGTGCCCCTATAACCTCAAAATTTTCCTGAGTTTCGTAAAATCTTCCTAAGGTATTGGTTTAGTCCCGAACCGCCCTCAATGTATGTTTAGGACCTCGTGGGTCTATATAAGGGACGATGAGCACATGAATGAAAAGTTTTAATTTGGATGGAAATTTAAGTCTCGGCTTTGTATGAATGCGTGTATTTATGTCCGATAACGCCTCGTACCCTGTTTCGGATTCGAATACGGGTAAGGGGTGTTACAAAACCATAACTCTGATACCATTAAATGTAACACCCCTAACCTATATCCGTCGTCGGAACAGGGTTTCGGAGTATTATCGAAACATTTAGAACATTTTACAAATAATTTACGTAGATTACTATTCATTTACTGAGATCAATCAAAACGTCCCTTAATTGGACCCTCGAGGTCCAATACCAGCATTAGAATCAAGTCGGGACTTAATCATTTTTTGAGAAATTACAAAAAAAATTCTAAGTTACAGGGCTCACACGCCCTTGTGGTCTAGCGACACACCCGTGTGGTCAGGCCGTGTAGTCACACACGCCTGTGTCCCTAATCCGTGTAACTCTCTGACTTGCAAGCATGAGGAAATTGAAGTCACACGCCCGTGTGCTAGGCCGTGTGACGAATTTAATTTTTAAAATTTAGGTGCAGTTTTCACACGCCCATGTAACATGCCCGTGTTCATGGCCGTGTCAACCACACGGTTGAGACACACGCCCGTATCTCTGCCCGTGTGCCCAATTCTCAGCAATTTGTTTCTCATTTTTAAGATGCAAGGGACACACGACCAGGCCACATGCCCATGGGGCAGGCCGTGTGTGCATACGCCGTGTGCCTACCCGTGTGGAAAAAATAAAGCCATTTCCTAGCTTTATTTTCTCACCCAATTTACCACAAACCTACACCAAATCATGCAAACATATATCAACCAAACCAAATATTATAAATCAAGCCAATTCTAACATCCATCATGATTCATTATCATATTCACGGTCATGCTATTAGTGAACTTATAAGTTAAGCATCACCTAATCAACCATACTCAATACATACGAAATAAACATGATATAACCTTATATAATATACCAATTAACCATTACTAGTCATACCAATGACTAGATTAAAAACATCACTTACAAGCCATCATTTGGCCAAACAAGCCTATACATGCCGTTATACCAAAATGAGATTTCTAATTATACCAAAATGTGATAATGGATAGTGTGATGATTGTTCCGACCGGCTTCCAACCTTCGCGAGCTTTCGAGCAATATAAAACAGGGAAAAATTAAACGGGGTAAGCATTTTCATGCTTAGTAAGTTCGTATAACGGAAAATACACTTACCGGTTGTATTTATTACTACAAGCATACACAAATACACAAATACACAATCCATCAATTTTAGGTAAGTTACCTAAGCACATACACTTATTCAAACAAGTTAGTCACATAATTTCATATGAATACCAAATAAACATAGATGAGCTCATCGCATTATAAACTAAAATTTAGTTTCACCTTTCCGTATTTCATGAATCTTTCCCGTTGAACTATTGAAATTTCGATGGACATTCAGGTAGTATACACAAAGTATACATATCAACTATCCATCAATTCATGTTCAAAAGAACCCATTTAGCACATGGTCATATAGCACACTCTCAAGCCACATATTTTATAACAGGATTACCCGTCCAGGCTAAATCCTTTCTATAGCATATGCTCTAAAGAGCTTGATTTGGATTACCCGTCCGGGCTAAATCCAATCTATAACATATGCTTGAGAAGGCCTATTTCAGGATTACCCATCCAGGCTAAATAGTATATGCAACTCATGTAATAGTAAACTCTTTTCAAGAAATCACCTTATTCCATCGAATTTCAACATTCAACCGGGACATAGCATTTTATCATTATTTTCCAATTTGTGGTCATTTCATAATGTATATCTTCTCATACATATCAACACAAACATACAATTCAATTCAAGCACATTAACCTACATATTTAGGTTACACGAACTTACCTTGAAAATGGTTCGTTTTTGAGTTTCAACTAATCCAAAATGTAACAGCCCATTTTTTAGTGAAGTCGGAACAGTGGTTTCGGGACCACAAATCCGACCCAAAATATAATTTATTGTTATTTTATCATATGGTCCGTAATATGATAGATATGTCGTGTGAAAAATTCGACACAAAAATTTTATCGATTTAGTTCCTAATTACGAGAAGGACTAAATCGCATAAAATGCGAAAGTTGAATTCTAGTAGCTATAAGGATCAAATAGCTATGGAATTCAAAACTAGAGGTCCTTATTTGGTAATTAGACCATTAGGAAAAGTATGTAGATTTTTATGGTGACTCATCCATGGAATTATAGAAAAAGGTCAAAGACTAAATTTGAAATAGCAAAAACTTAATTAATTAAAAATATAATAAAAGATATCATCTTATTTTATTTCATCTTCAACCTAAAAACACATGGAAACCCTAGGAGAGATAAAAGAAGCTTTCAAGGCCTAATTGGGTAAGTTCCTTTGTCTCGTTTTTAGTAATTTTGATATTTTTGAAACCGAGATAGCTTAATCTCTCTATTTAGGGGATTAATTTGAAAAGTTATCAAGGTTTGGAAAATGGGTCATGGATGTAAATGCTGGAAATTATAAATTTATGGTAGAAAATGAAAGATTATTGATAGATAAACAACTTTTACAAAGTGATTTTTGATGAAAACTTGATTTAGGGACTAAAATGTAAACTTCTGAAATTGAAGGAAAAATTCTGAAATTTTATGTATACATGTGCTTTAAATTTTGTAATGGGGCTTTGGTTAGGCTTGGAATAGGGAGTAATTTGCACAAGTTTCATTTTCCGGGCCTAGGGACAAAATCAAAATTTATGTAAAAGTTAGGGGCAAAATGGTAATTTTGCTTAGGACGTAAATTGAGTCCCTATGAGTATGAAAAATGAGAAATTGATGATTAAAGCTATTTATATAGATTCAGAAAACACAAACTCGAGGCTAGATCGAGGAAAAGAAAATATTTCGGATTAGTAGATTTAACACGAATAAGTGTCTAGGTAAGTTCGTGTAACCTAAACGAGCATGTAATTATTTTAATTGAGTGTTGTATTGTATGTAATGTAATTTATATTGATGTGTATTATTTAATTTCCACATGAAAAATTAAATACATGCTTCAAATGGTGAAAAGAGGTTAAGTCCCGATTGAATTTTGAGTTCCGATGGGTGGATGTGCTTTCTCGAAATAAATGGGGTCCTGCATTTGTTGCGGACGGGATTTAACTCGGACGAGTAATCCTATTGATCTTGTCATATAAAGGATTTAGCCCGGATAGGTAATCCTGACACAAAACCTCTCGAGTAAACGTTATGATTTGGTTTTAGCCTAGATTGGTAACCCTAATTAAGCCCTTATGAGCACACGTTATATAAAGGATTTAGCCTGGATTGGTAATCCTGTTACACGATATGTGACTCGAGGATGTGTCCCATGACTAAGTGCCTTAAGGGGTATCCTTGAATGAGAATTGACAGATTAATGAATCGTACACCTCGATTGTACTACTTGAACATCCATCAAAATTTCAATAATTCAATGGACATAGAACTCTTGACATGGTATGGAAATTGTGTGATCAAATGGTAATGACTTGAAAGAATATTGCATGATGAGCTCATCTATGTTTACTTGATTGATATGAAGATTTTGATGACTAACATGTTTGATTGAGTGCATGTGCTTAGGCCATATTGCTAGTGGATGGAAATCATGTTATTGTGTGCTTATATTTAATAAACAAGATTGGTAAGTTTAGTTTCCATTATACGAACTTACTAAGCATTTAATGCTTACCCCCTTTATTTTCCCCTGTCTTATAGTGCTCGGAAGCTCGCTAAGGTTGGAAGATCATTGGAGCATCGTCACACTATCAACTAGCATTTTGGGTATACTTAGTAAAAATCATTTTGGTATAACGACATGTATAGGACAACTTGGCCAATAGTGGCTTGAAAATGATGTTTTGTAATCTAGCCATTAGAATGGCTAGCAATGGTTCTGTAACAACCCTAACCCGTATCCATCGCCGGATTAGGGTTAAAGGTATTACCGGATGGATCGGAAATGTTTACAGACATTTCATACCACAAGTCATCGATTTTAATCACTGTGTCCCTTAGATAGGTCACCGAGACCTTAAACATGCTTTAGAGGAGAGTTGGGACTAAACTGAACATATACAAAAATTCTTCAAAATTTAAAACTTTTTGAACACTGCAGGAGTCACACGCCCATGCAGTCAGGCCGTGTGCCTCCCACGGCTACTAGACATACCCATGTGTCCTAGCCATGTCAAAACAGGGCATGTATACTGACTTATCCCCACGGCCACCAGGCACGCTCGTGTACCATGGCCGTGTACTCTTATGCTATATACTGACTTAATCCCACGGTCACTAGGCATGCCCGTGTGCCACAACCGTGTCTGCTTAACAGGCCCTTTGCAAGGTCAATTTGCCACCTACACTTGGGTTTACCCTACAAGCTACTTACCAATTCATTCCAAACACATTTGGAAACCAAGAATCATATCAAATAAATAACATTTCATCTCATTCAATCTCACTTCTAATCATGCCAACTCATGTACAACTTTGCATAGCCAATTCACATGTATAACAATGCATGGTACATTCACTTCTTACCAATTATATAATCATTTCATTGATCATAATTGTATGCCCATATAGCATCAATTTACTTACCACAAATTTTACCATATCTTGGACAAATAAACATACCAAAACCATCATCATAACTCATAATACTCATGCACATTACTAACATTTAGCTAGCCAAATCACATGGCTATTTACATATCAAACATATACCAAATCACTAGCCTATACATGCCATACTTATTATATACATTTTCAAAAGGTACCAAAATGAGTTTGAGTAGTGTGATGACGATCCTCGACGGTCCCCGAGCCTTCAGTAGCTTTGACAATCTATAAGACAGAGTAAACACACATAGAGCAAGCTTTCAAAAGCTTAGTAAGCCATATACAAATAAACTTAATAATTAAGCATTCAAAACATATAATCAATATGAATTCACTAAAAGTTCAATTGCATAGCCATAATTCGTCTTGGCACATTTACTAGCCATTCATCTTTCAATCTTGTATATCATCATATTCTTATTAACTCATAGCTTTTCCATTCATGTATCACATTTACATTCTCATATTCAAATACACAATTCATCTAGGTAAGTTTATGAGTATACTTACCTTCTCATACACAATAAGTGTATTTATCAGACGTACCTGAAACAGATATGCAAACTGTATAATCATTCGTATCTCAGACTTTCCCGTTGAACCGATCAGAATCTAATAGGATACTCAGAGTGCTCGGAATAGTCGTACAATGCCAACATCCCAGACGTGGTCTTACATGTAATTAGATACCGATGCCACTGTCCCAGACAGGGTCTTACACGAATCAAATACGATGTCGATGTCCCAGACATGGTCTTACACATAAATCTCATATCGATGCCAACGTCCCAGACGTGGTCTTACACAAATTCTCTTATCGATGATATAGGAGCCCATTTTCGCCCGGGCCCGTACCAAACAAAAAACCAACAAAAAAACCATAATAATTAAAAAACCAATAATAAAAGTCCAAAACAGTCTCTTTTTACAGTTTTTTTTTTACAAACCCACAAACTAAACAGCAGGCCCAAATACCAAACACCTAGCCCACTTACAATTAAATGAACCCCAACCCAATTACAGACCCAATTTCACGGCCTGAGTGGCCCAAAAATTTTCGGTAGGCAGAAACCCTAGGGGTTTCTGGAAGTTTCAAACGCCGCATGCCTCAACAGCCAAGCCCCTCTCACGCGCCGTAAAACCCCACGCGCACACCACGTGCCCACGTCGGCCCACCTCCGTACAGCCACACACGCCTCCGTACCTGCAACAGATTGAAAAATAATGACAACAAATAGGAGAATAACAGAAAATAGAAAATAATAATGTATTTTTGGGATTTTATTTTTGGATTTTTTGGCTTTATAAAGCCAAATGTAAATCAATGTAAGAGGTTACGAACATTGTTTTTACAGAATATAGAGCAATATAGAATTCAAAAAAAAAATTCAAGGTGATTTCTAATTCCAGTTTATTTCAATTTCCGAATACTATCTGTTAGCTTTCGATTGTTTTTTTTTCTTTCTATGTACTTGAGATTAAAGAGGGGAACAAGAAAGTACCTGTATTGGGGTAGCATCGTCGGAGCTCCGTCTCCTTCGTCGGAATCGCACCCAAAGGGGAAATCGAGGCCCTCCTTCTAGTACCAAAGGGTGATGGTTCACCACCGACCACCGGTTGAGGTGGTGGTTCGATGGAGAAGGGGATTTTGAGTTCGGCCGAAAGGAGAGCAAAATGGGGGCTAGGGTATTCTGATTTCAATGGAGGAGAGGCGCCGAATTTTTGATCGGTTTTTAGGGTTTATTAACCTATTTAAACCATGTGAAACGGCACCGTATAGGCCTTATTAATCGACCTGATCCGACCCAAAAACTCGGAGGATCCGCGTGTTTTATTAAAAGTGGTTTTATTGCGCATTCGGTCCCCTCGTTTTTTGTTGATATCCGATTGAGCCCAAATTATATTTCTTTCGTTCTTTAATTTTTTTCCCTTAAATGTTGTGCACTTTTAATTTAGTCCAGTCTATACACTGCGTTTCGATTGTTTAAATATTTTCTATTTTAACCCCTGATTATTCAAATGCTTTTTTAATTTAGTCCTTTTTTCTATTGTTTATTTTATTTAATTATTTTTGCTATATTTTCATTATTTAAATATCATTATTATTATTGATATTACTATTGTCATTTTTAATATTATTATGAATATTATTTTTACTATTATTGTTATTATTACTACTAATTAATTTTAGTATCATTAGTATTGTTTTTATTGTTTTTATTATTTTGATAATATATTTTCATTATATCATTGTATTTTTTGTTATCATTATTATTATTGTTGCTTCACTATTTTCAAACTATTGTCTATAGTATTTTATTCATTTATTAATTTACTATTAATTTCTATTTCCTGTTATTAAATTATTCTTATGTATATACTATTGATTTCATATTGTTTTTTTATATATATTTTCTCTTCTTTTGAATCTATTATGTATATATTTCATGCTTATTTTCATTATTTAAAACCCTTTCATGCCATAATGTGTATTACCTCTCTTAATTTGTGTTTATTGATTATCTGTGATTCATTAATGTAATGTTTTGTGTACGTATTGCTACTTTGCTTTGTATACTATCATTCCATTGCGATTTTATCTGTCAAAAAAGAAACCATGTTTTAATATCATTCGAGTTTTAAAATCATTCCATCCAAAGGTTTTTAAAATAAGGCAATGTTTCGTGTTTAGAAATCCGAGAGATCGTGCCCTAACGTGCTGGGTTTCGGTTTTTTGTTTGACTAAATAACCAAATATCCTTTCAAGATTTCATTCGTGTTTTCTTAGTTCTAAAATAAGGCAATGTTTGTGTTTAGAAATCCGAGAAATCGTGCCCTAACGTGCTGGGTTTCGATTTTCCGTTTGACCAAATAACTAAATATCCTTTCGAAATTTCATCCATATTTTCTTAAATTAAAAACAAGGCAATATTTCGTGTTTGGAAATTTGAGAGATCGTGCCCTAACGTGCTGGGTTTCGATTTTCCGTTTGATCCCAAATAATGAAATACCCTTTCAAAATCTCAATGCATGAGTTTTGAGAATTTTGGGATGATCTGGAATTTGAAGACTTAAATTGTTGCATCCTAACGTGCTGGATGTGATATTTTATTCCTTCGGAACCAGAGAATCTTAATATTCAAACTCGAGTATCTCCAAAAGGGTCGAAAAAGGTCGTAATTTTAGAATCTTTCAAATTCTCGACGTTAGGACATTAATTAATCAATTTGGTACCAATTTTGGGCGTTGCGAGGGTGCTAATCCTTCCTTGTACGTAACCGACTCCCGAACCTGTTTTCTTAGATTTCGTAGAACAAAATTATTGTTTTAATAAATCAAAATGTTTTATTAAAATAATCCATCTCAAGGTGATCCGATCACACCTCGAATAAAAGATCGGTGGCGATTCCAAATTTTTAAAGTCGATCCCCGTTTTTTCCAAAACATAAAAAAAATGGTTTCGACAGCTTGGCGACTCCACTGGGGACCGGTTGAGAGTCAGGCCATAAATTGATTAATTTCTGTCCTTTTGTTGAAAATTGAAAATTTGATTTGAAAATTACGATCCTTTTATTGCATTCGCTTGCATCATTTCGCTTGAATGCTATGGTTCGAATCTTGTAGAATACTTCGGCATCATACTGCATGACCGATGGGTCACACCCTTGTAAGTGGGAGTGAGAAGCTACTCCCTCGTAAGGTTTTCACCTCCGTGCAGGATAGTGAATCACTTTCGGGATACACCCGTACCTATGTCTTCGTGAGATTTTCATCTCCGTGCAGCCATAGGGAAATGTATTCCCCTGAACTGAACTTGGTCCGTATGAGCCTATAATGGGTGAGGATCGAGGAATCTGCTGGTTCGGGTACCTCTTTTTAGAACCAAACCACATATAGTGAGCCCTAGGAGCCTACTCTAGATAGAGCCACGTTAAACCCTAATGGTCACCTGGACAGGTGTTCTGTGTTGTTTATTTCTCTTGTACTAACTTGTTTTCTTTTGTTTTGATTGCATTGCATTGCATCATCATAGAAAGGAGGTGTTGATTAATATTCGATTGCTAAATAGAGGAGTTTGTCATAAGGAAACGAAATTCTTGATAAAGTGGATTATAATACGGCCGTCCTAATATAGTCCAAGTAAACAACGAGAGAAGGCTGATAGTCGGCAGAAGAGTACAAGACTTCGCCCGAGGATTCAAGTCGACAAAATTATTCAAAAGCCGTCACATCTTGACTTTCTTAAAGGAGCTAACGAGCATCGTAGGGATAAGTGAGCAAAGGGTCACGGCCTGGATCAAGCAACAAGGAGCTAGAAGAAACATCTATTGAGAAAGTCCATGGGACACGACCATAATGTCCGGATACGAAGAAAAAGATTGGTGTCCTCACTTGGACTATGAGGATGAAACCGCATATGTAATTCGTTTTATGTAAAGATATTTGTTTTCTAGAAAAGTTATTCTAATGGAATTGAATTCAGAATCAACATCTCTCTTTCTTCTTGCATTCATTTCATGCATTTGTATTACATCATTTGCATTGCATTTTGTGCATTAGATTTTCACATAAGGTCCCTAATTAGGTAAAATTATTTCAGTTAACCTAGAAAACATGGAACGAAGGTTGGAAAGATTAGAGCAAAGGCAAATACTGATGCAAGAGCAGTTGGCCAAAATTCAATAGGATATGCAAGATCAAATACATATGATGCGACAGTTAACCCAATTACTAGTCGGAGGACTTGAAAAAAGGAGTGGCCCAGTGGTCGACACTGTGAATGATGATGAAGACATCGTTTATTCCCCAATAAGCATCCCGACTCAACAAAACACGCATTCGCAGGGGGCACCTGTTATTATCAAACCCCAATGTCTGATTGATACCTCGGCATTGTTAAACTTCCCGATGGATTCAGGTTTTAACCAGAAAGATGATCGAGCCAAACCGGTTGTTCTGGCAAAAACAAAAGAAAAAAGAGAGCGGACTTCAAAGGCCTCGAAGAAGAAGGAAAGGGAAGTGAATAGTACGAGTAGGTATAACAAGAGTCACCTGAAGCTGATCACAGTGGGCCAGCCAAGGACTGTAATTACCAGCTGTCAGGTTTCCCTAAGGCAAGAACTCGATCCAAGACCAAACTCAGAAAAACCCCAGTTCGCGCCCATTCCAATCTCGTATAGGGAGTTGTACCAAATTTTGTTTGAAGTACATGTTGTATCTCCTTTTTACGTGGAACCAATACAGCCCCCATACCCTAAATGGTACGATGTGAATGCCCAATGCGAATACCATGTAGGAATTACGGGGCACTCGATGGAAAACTACACCGCTTTCAAGAAGTTAGTCGAAAAGTTCATCAGAATGGGCATTGTAAAATTTGATGATCCCTCTGGTGCAGAAAATTCGTTACCCAATCTTTCTGTTAAAGGGGTAAACTTTGTAAGTTCCATGATGGATAGGGGCAGGAGATCCAAGAATGCATCGAGCTTAGGACCCTATCGCAAGACCTGATCAAAGTCCCGGTGGGAACGTTGGGGGAATCTAAACATTAATGATATATTCAAAGAGGCAACCAATGAATAGACTTTTCCAAGCTTCTGCCTTTACGTACTTGGGAAGACTTTAAACAATGGGACTGTGGAAGGGATCCCTATATTTTAGAAGTGATCTAGAGTAATATTCGAAACCTGCTTGTTGCTTTAAGCCTAGAGGCAATGAGAATCCTTTTGTGAAATAGGCTTATGTCCAGAATTTTTATTTCAATAAAATGCATCATTTTAAGTAAATATTTTTTTCTTTACATCTTATACTGTACATTCTTTGGTGATTTAGAATATTCTTTCGTTCTTTATTTATGACCATACCATAAATAATCATCCTTAGAATCATTTATTCTTTGGAATTTTCCTTCGTACCTGCAATAGGTACCCAGATATCAATGACCTGAGCAATACTGTTACTGACTCCCTTTTTGAATGAAATATGGGTTTAAGGGATCTCAGGACTTTGAAGATGACAGAAGTTGTAACATATCTTCTGATTTGTCAATACTGTATAAAAAAACAGATCCTACGACACGAGCCAAGGAAGAAGATGAAGATCAAAACCTAGCTCAATGCAGAAATAAGATTTCCTATATGTGGGGCATGGATGTTATCAAGCCAGTCTCATTAAAAGCTTCTGGCCAACATCGATTCATTTTCATGGATGTCGGTTACTTCACTAAGATGGTAAAAGTCGCTTCATATGCCAATATTACAAATTTGATAGTCATCATAACAAAAAGAGAAAAAGAAAGAAAGAAAAAAAAGTCGAAAAGATCACATTCAACCGCACAATGTCAAAAGTCTGCGGTCTATTCAAAGATTAGGTGCCAGATATCAGTGCAGCAAAAGCAACCAAAAAGAAAAACAAAAGATCATAAAAAGACTGAGACTTGTAAAGATTGGCATACAGAAGTTACTATTTACCCTCTATGCTTATCAAACGTTGGCCAAGATTTTCCGGGGCAACACATTTCTCATTGGTTTTGCCCATTGGAGTCGAATTCCTTCAGAGCTGAAATCGGATGAGGCAGAATGGATCCAATCTCAATATGATTAGTTGAATTTAAAGAGAAAATGTTAAAAACTATCTGTCATGGTCAGATAATGCGAGCTCACAACAAAAATGATTCGCCCTAGAAATTTTCATGATAGGGCTTTGAAGAAGATTTTTCCCAAGCAAAAGGGACTTCAGAAGAAAGTGAATGCCAAACTGGGAAGGACTTTATGCAGCAAAGAAGGCCTGTTTTGGGGAAGTATGGATATTGTCTGAGATAGATAGCAAGAACCTGCCCAATCCGGTGAATTCAGAATTCAATAAGAAGTTTTTCAAAGAGTAAAAAAAAACAAAAACAAAAAAGGAAAAGAAAGAAAAAGGAGAAAAAGGAGAGGCCAAGGTGAAAACCCGCAAAGGGCGCTTGAGACCAAAGGGGATTTGAGTTGAAAACTCGAAAAGGGCGGATCAAATTTTGATCAAAGTGGGGCATACAGCAGTCTTGCTATGCCTGAATTAACAATGAAGAAGTATGCTGCGTCTTGGGGCATCGACAAAGTACTCCGGATCCCCTAAACACATATTGAGCTTAAAATGGTCCTCAAGAAGTTTGAACAGAAAAGCTCAGGCTGCGATATCTGGGGCACCTAGTTACCATTTTACCCATTGTTATTTATGATTATATTATTCTTTTCAAAATATGTTCACAATAAATTTCCTTCTAAATTGTGATTTCTATCTTTGCTTAACTTATTTGTTTCGAGCTATGTTCCTAATTAATTTCCTTCTTGTCCATGGTTATGATCTTTTTCAGGCATTTTGCATTGAAATAACGATTAGTGGACTAATAACACTTTCACAAAAGAAGTTTCACATATTACTCTAGGAACTTCTGAATAATACAAGAACTCGAAATAGTACTATTGTTTTAAAACTCACCAAGTTTAAGGAAGAGTCTAAGTTGAGGCTATCTCATTGGATTTTCTGTTAAAAATAGTTGGTGATACAATCTTGACGAAAATGGGTAATCATGCATACACATCTGGTTGGGTCACCCGGGGAGTGATCAATAGATGGAAGCTGATACAGATCTTATACCTTTGAATAGCAATGGGATGGATTGAAGAAGAAACAAATCTTACATTTAGGAGTCGCAATGGGATGGAAGCTGATGCAGATCCTATACCCCTAGGTCATAATGAGATAAACCCTGAAGTTACAATGGGGCAAATTCGTTGAGCAAGATATTTGTTTTCTCGGGTTTTCTGTCAAGAATACCAGCCGAACAAGATCGCAGCATAAGACATCAGTGATATAGCCCTGATAAACAATGAGCGATGACAACCCTAAGCATTTAAAAAGGGATCTTTCTCATGAAATTCTACATTCATAAAAAACACATTTAGTTAGGAGCATTTGATTCATTCCGATCATTGCATCCTAATCACTGTAAGAAATCATTCTCATGACATTCTGCATTCATGCAAATGTCGTCCACAATACATTTAGTTAGGAGCATTAGATTTATTTTGATCATTGCATCCTAACCATTTTGCATAAGCATAAACACATAAAACCAATTTTACAGGACAGGTCCCCCAGAGGACGGTGTCACAACATTGGTGAATTAGCAGATCTGGCATTCCTGAAGTTGCAGGAGCAGATCGAAGACATCAGATCTTGCCTTCCTGAGTGAAGTAGATCGAAAATAGCAAATCTGGCAATCCTGAAGTTGCAGGAGCAGATTGAAGATAACAAATCTGACAATCCTGAAGTTGCAGGAGCAGATTAAAGATAGCAAATCTGGCAATCCTGAAGTTGTAGGAGCAGATTGAAGATAGCAGATCTGGCAATCCTGAAGTTGCAGGAGCAGATCGAAGACATCAGATCTTGCCTTCCTGAGCGAAGCAGATCGAATATAGCAAATCTGGCAATCCTGAAGTTGCAGGAGCAGATCGAAGACATTAGTCTGGCGATCCCTGAAGTTGCAGGAAGCAAATCAAAGACATTAGTCTGGCGATCCCTGAAGTTGCAGGGAGCATATTAAGATAGCAGTTTTGGCATTCTTGAAGTTGCAGGAAGCAATCGAAGACATTAGTCTAGCGATCCCTGAAGTCGCAGGGAGCAGATTAAAATAGCAGATTTGGCATTCCTGAAGTTGCAGGAAGCAAATCGAAGACATTAGTCTGGCAATCCCTGAAGTTGCAGGGAGCAGATTAAAATAGCAGATTTGGCATTCTTGAAGCAAATCAAAAACATCAGTCTTGCCTCTTTGAGTTTGCATGGAGCAGATTAAAAGATAGTGGATATTGCCTTCCTAAAGTTGCAGTGAAACGGATTGAATCTATCAGATTTATTAAAGATATAGTGGAATGAAGCTACTTGAAGGAAAGAAGTGCCAAGAAGTCAAAGATTCAAAGACCGGGCAAAAATGGTGCCTTTTGAAGTCTTTGCTTCATTCTCGTTACACGACAACGAGCAAAGAGGGGCAGCTGTAGGAGCCCATTTTCGCCCGGGCCCGTACCAAACAAAAAACCAACAAAAAAACCATAATAATTAAAAACCAATAATAAAAGTCCAAAACAGTCCCTTTACGCTTTTTTTTTACAAACCCACAAACTAAACAAAGAGCCCAAATACCAAACACTTAGCCCACTTACAATTAAATAAACCCCAACCCAATTACTGGACCCAATTTCACGGCCCGAGTGGCCCAAACATTTCGGCAGCAGCAGAACCCTAGGGGTTTCGGAAGTTTCAAGCGCCGCATGCCTCAACGGCCAAGCCTCTCTCACGCGCGCAAACCCCACGCGCACACCATGTGCCCATGTTTAAGCCCACCTCCAGACACGACCACGCACGCCCGCACTGCAATGCATTGAAAAACAATGACAGCAAATAGGAGAATAACAGAAAAGAGAAAATGATAATGTATTTTTGGGATTTTATTTTTGGATTTTTTGGCTTTATAAAGCCAAATGCAAATCAATGTAAGAGGTTACGAACACTGTTTTTACAGAATACAGAGAAATATAGAATTCAAAAAAAAATTCAAGGTGATTTCTAATTCCAGTTTCTTTCAATTTTCGAATACTATCTGTTAGCTTTCGATTTTTTTTTCTTTCTATGTACTTGAGATTAAAGAGGGGAACAAGAAAGTACCTGTATTGGGGTAGCATTGTCAGAGCTCCGTCTCCTTCGTCGGAATCGCACCCAAAGGGGAAATCGAGGCCCTCCTTCTAGCACCAAAGGGTGATGGTTCACCACCGACCACCGGTTGAGGTGGTGGTTCGGTGGAGAAGGGGATTTTGAGTTCGGCCGAAAGGAGAGCAAAATGGGGGCTAGGGTATTCTGATTTCAAGGGAGGAGAGGCGCCGAATTTTTGATCGATTTTTAGGGTTTATTAACCTATTTAAACCATGCGAAACGGTGCCGTATAGGCCTTATTAATCGGCCCGATCCGACCTAAAAACCCAGAGGATCCGCGTGTTTTATTAAAAGTGGTTTTATTGCGCATTCAGTCCCCTCGTTTTTTGTTGATATCCGATTGAGCCCAGATTATATTTCTTTCGTTCTTTAATTTTTTTTCCCTTAAATGTTGTGCGCTTTTAATTTAGTCCAGTCTATACACTGCGTTTCGATTGTTTAAATATTTTCTATTTTAACCCTTGATTATTTGAATGCTTTTTTAATTTAGTCCTTTTTTCTATTGTTTATTTTATTTAATTATTTTTGCTATATTTTCATTATTTAAATATTATTATTATTATTATTGATATTACTATTGTCATTTTTAATATTATTATGAATGTTATTTTTACTATTATTGTTATTATTACTACTAATTAATTTGAGTATCATTAGTATTGTTTTTATTGTTTTTATTATTTTGATAATATATTTTCATTATATCATTGTATTTTTTGTTATCATTATTATTATTGTTGCTTCACTATTTTCAAACTATTGTCTATAGTATTTTATTCATTTATTAATTTACTATTAATTTCTATTTGCTGTTATTAAATTATTCTTATGTATATACTATTGATTTCATATTGTTTTTTTATATATATTTTCTCTTCTTTTGAATCTATTATGTATATATTTCATGCTTATTTTCATTATTTAAAACCCTTTCATGCCATAATGTGTATTACCTCTCTTAATTTGTGTTTATTGATTATTTGTGATTCATTAATGTAATGTTTTGTGTACGTATTGCTACTTTGCTTTGTATACTATTATTCCATTACGATTTTATTTGTCAAAAAAGAAACCATGTTTTAATATCATTCAAGTTTTAAAATCATTCCATTCAAAGGTTTTTAAAATAAGGCAATGTTTCGTGTTTGGAAATCCGAGAGATCGTGCCCTAACGTGTTGGGTTTCGGTTTTTCGTTTGACCAAATAACCAAATATCCTTTCAATATTTCATTCGTGTTTTCTTAGTTCTAAAATAAGGCAATATTTGTGTTTGGAAATCCGAGAAATCGTGCCCTAACGTGCTGAGTTTCGATTTTCCGTTTGACCAAATAACTAAATATCCTTTCGAAATTTCATCCATATTTTCTTAAATTAAAAACAAGGCAATATTCCGTGTTTGGAAATTTGAGAGATCGTGCCCTAACGTGCTGGGTTTCGATTTTCCGTTTGATCCCAAATAATGAAATACCCTTTCAAAATCTCAATGCATGAGTTTTGAGAATTTTGGGATGATCTGGAATTCGAAGACTTAAATTGTTGCATCCTAACGTGCTGGATGTGATATTTTATTCCTCCGGAACCAGAGAATCTTAATATTCAAACTCGAGTATCTCCAAAAGGGTCGAAAAAGGTCGTAATTTTAGAATCTTTCAAATTCTCGACGTTAGGACATTAATTAATCAATTTGGTACCAATTTTGGGCGTTGCGAGGGTGCTAATCCTTCCTCGTACGTAATCGACTCCCGAACCTATTTTCTTAGATTTCGTAGACCAAAATTATTGTTTTAATAAATCAAAATGTTTTATTAAAATAATCCATCTTAAGGTGATCCGATCACACCTCGAATAAAAGATCGGTGGCGACTCCATATTTTTAAAGTCGATCCCCGTTTTTTCCAAAACATAAAAAAAATGGTTTCGACACATGCCAACGTCCCAGACATGGTCTTATACGAAATCTCGAATCAATGCCAACGTCCCAGACGTGGTCTTACGTGATATCACATAGCAGACACCTATGTCATGACATATACTATCCTATCTATTCCTAGGTTCAAACGGGACTTCTCGGACATTGACACTATGTCGATTCTATCTCGAAATTCATGTATACATCATCTCATTTGCATTCACCATTGTCAATAATCATATGGACATTCATAATTCAATACAGATACATTTATTTGTATATTGACTTACCTCGGATTCGGATATTCGTTCGGACTCAGTTATTCAACTACTTTCGCCTTTTCGCGATCTAAGTCTGTTTTCTTCGGCTCTTGATCTATACATATTCAAATGTAATCCATTTATTCACTAATTCATTCAATTCAATTCATGAACACACATTTAGGGCAATTTGCATTTTAGCCCTCACATTTGCACATTTATCAATTTAGTCCATTTTTCTCAAAACATCAAATATACAAAATCACCATATACCCATGCTTAGCCGAATGCTCATGTATCTCATACAAGTCCAAACATTTCATTTATTTCACAATTTAGTCCCTCAAAATGCTATTTTCACAATTTAGCCCTAATTAGCTAAATTCACCAAAAATTCAAGAACAAAACATACTCATCAAACACATATCTTTCATTTTTCACTATCAAACATCATAAATTACATGAGTTCATCAAAGTCTCATTTCAAAAACATCATCAATTCTCAAAATTGAAGCATGGGTTTTAGAGTATACGAAGCAACGATTGCAAAAATGTAGAAATTATCGAAAACGGATCAAAAACACATACCCGATTTTGGATTACACTAAGGCCGAATGTCACAAAGCTCAAAACCTCTTTCTTTTTCTTGTTTTTCAGTGGAGCAAAGATGAACATAAAAGATTTTTAACCTTTTTGTTTTATTATTAACATATTAACAATTCATTTCCTAATTTGCCCTTAATAAAAACCTTAATATATAAACATTTAAACTATGGGCATGGTTGTCCTTCCACCGTCCACTATCAATAATAATAGGAAAATTGCCTCATAAGGCCCTTACAAACAAAAGCCACATTAATTTTGCCAAAAATCAAATAGAAGGCTACTTTTACCTTTTATGCGATTTAGTCCTTTGCTCAATTAATCACACAAACGGACAAATTAACTCACGGAAGTTTTCACACATACTAATCACATATCCACAGCACAGAAAATAATATTAAAATAATATTTAGACTCAGATTTATGGTCTCGAAACCACTTTTCCAACTAGGGTATAAATCAGACTATTACAATTCTCCCCCCTTAGGGATTTTCGTCCCCGAAAATCTTACCGTTAAACAGATTCGGATATTGTTGTATCATTGAATCTTCAGGCTCCCACATAGCCTCTTCTATTCCGTGTCGATGCCATAACACTTTAACTTACGGAATTCTTTTGTTTCTCAATTCTTTCATTTCATGAGCTAAGATACAGATCGGCTCTTCTTTGTAAGTCATATCAGATCGAATTTCAATTTCAGACAGAGCAACTATATGTGACGGATCGGATTAATATCTACAAAGCATCAAAAAATGAAATACATTGTGTATCTTTTCAAGCTCAGGTCGCAACAACAATCTGTATGCAACTGGCCCAACTCCTCGATAATCTCATACGGCCCGATGAATCTCGGACTCAACTTGCCTTTACGTCCGAATCGGAGTACTTTCTTCCACGGAGATACTTTCAAAAACACTTTGTCACCGATCTCAAATTCAATATCTTTACGTTTCTAATCCGCATAGGATTTTCGACGATCGATCGACGCTTTGGACTATCACAGATTACTTTCACTTTCTGTTCAGTGTCTTTTATCATATCAACCCCGTGTATCTTATTTTCACTGAGTTCGGTCCAATATTGAGGTGTACGACATTTATGTTCGTATAAAGCTTCACAAGGTGCCATTTTGATGCTCGACTGAAAACTGTTATTATATGCAAATTTAATCAGTGATAAGTATTGTTCCCACTTACCATTAAACTCAATGATGCAGCATCTCAACATATCGTCAAGAATCTGAATAATCCGTTCAGATTGGCCATCCATTTGCGAATGAAAAGCTATACTGAAATGCAATTTTGTGCCTAAAGCTTCTTGCAATTTCTTCCAAAGCCTTAATGTAAATCGCGGATCTCTATCAGACACAATGGATAGTGGTACTCTGTGCAATCTCACAATCTCAGAAATATAAAGCTCAGCTAACTTATCAAGCAAGAAATCAGACCGTACCGGAATAAAATGGGCAGATTTCGTCAAACGATCTACTACGACCCAAATCACATCTTTCTTTCTCAGAGTCAGAGGCAATCCTGAAACAAAATCCATTGTCACTCTATCCCATTTCCACTTAGGAATCAGAATCGGCTGTAACAACCCAGACGGAACCTGATGTTCTACTTTCACTTGCTGACAAACTAAGCATTTCGATACAAAATCAGAGATATCTCGTTTCATACCAGACCACCAATAGTGTTGCTTCAGATCATGGTACATCTTTGTACTACCCAAATGAACAGATAGACGACTATTATGTGCTTCGTTTAAAATCAATTGAATCAACTCTGAGTTTCTCGAAACACAAACTCGATCTCAGAATTTCAAACAATCATCAACATCAACTCGAAATTCTGAATCAGAGTTCAAATCACACTGAGCGCGTTTCGCTAATAATTCGTTATCAACTTTCTGAGCATCACATATCTGCTGTAAAAACAATGGTTTCGCTTTCAATTCAGCTAACACTGAACTATCATCAGACAGATCTAATTGAGCATTCATAGCACGTAATACATACAGTGACTTTCGACTCAATGCATCGGCAACTACATTTGCTTTACCCGGGTGATAATCTATCACAAGTTCATAGTCTTTCAACAATTCTAACCATCTTCTTTGTCGTAGATTCAAATCTTTCTGGGTCATCAGATATTTTAGACTTTTATGATCTGAAAACACATGACATTTTTGCCGAACAGATAATGTCGCCAAATCTTTAGTACGAACACAATCGCAGCTAACTCGAGGTCGTGTGTCGGATAGTTCTTCTTATGAGGCTTAAGTTGTCTCGAGGCATAAGCTATTACTTTGCCTTCCAGCATCAAAACACATCCCAGACCATTCAACGAAGCATCACTGTAAATCACAAACTCTTTACCTGATTCTGGCTGTACTAAAACTGGAGCTTCAGTTAACAGAGCTTTCAACTGATCAAAACTTTTCTGACATTTATCGGACCATTCAAATCTTGCATCTTTCTGAAGTAATTTAGTAAACGGATTAGCTATCATCGAAAAGCCTTTTACAAATCTGCAGTAATAACCAGCAAGTCCCAAAAAACTACGGACTACAGATACATTCTTCGGAGGTTTCCAATCCAGAATAGTAGAAATCTTGCTCGGGTCAACTCGTATTCCAGAGGCTCATACGATATGTCCTAGAAAACTAACTTCTCATAACCAGAATTCACATTTGCTGAATTTCGCATACAATTATTTTTCTCTCAGAGTTTGCGACACGATTCTCAGATGTTCAACATGTTTAGTTTCATCCCGTGAATAAATCAGAATGTCATCTATGAATACAATAACAAATCGATCTAAGTACGGTCTGAAAATTCTGTTCATCAGATCCATAAAAATAGCAGGAGCATTTGTTAGTCTGAAAGGCATAATTAAAAATTCATAATGCCCATACCACGTTCTAAAAGCTGTTTTCAGAATATCTGAATCTTTCACTCTCAACTGATAGTAACCCGATCTCAGATCTATCTTTGAAAATACGGTAGCTCCTTTCAGTTGATCAAACAAATCATCAATCCTGGGCAACGGATATTTATTCTTTATAGTCACTTTATTCAAATGGCGGTAGTCAATGCACATTCTCATCGTGCCATCTTTCTTTTTCACAAATAGAACGGGAGCACCTCATGGTGAAAAACTCGATTTAGCGAACCCTCTGTCAGTCAACTCTTGCAACTATGACTTTAACTCTTTTAACTCTGTTGGTGCCATTCTATACGGTGCTATCAAAATAGGAGTCGTACCAGGCAACAGATCAATACCAAGTTCAACTTCACGTATCAGAGGCAATCCCGGCAATTCTTCCGAAAATACATCAGAGAATTCACAAACAACAGGCACAGATTCTACTTTATTTTCAGATACTTTCGAATCAATCACATAAGCAAAATATGCCTCATATCCCTTTTTCACATAACTCTGAGCTTTCAACACAGATATCACAGCAGGCAATCCATTTAAATCATTCGACTCAATACGAACTATTTCACCATTCTGATGACTTAAATCAATAGTCTTTCTATTACAGTTTACAACAGCATCATGCAATGTCAACCAGTCCATACCCAGAATTATATCAAACTCATCAAACGGTAATAGCATCAGATCAGCAAGGAAATAGATATCTCGAAACATTAACGGACAGTTCTTGCATATTTTGTCAACTAGGACACTTTTACCTAAGGGGTTCGGTACTTTTATAACAAACTCAGTAGACTCTACAGGCAAAGTCTTACTGGATACCAAATTCATGCATATATACGAATGAGTAGAACCAGGGCCTATCAATGCAATCACAGAAGTATCATAAAGTGTAAAAGTACCAGTTATAATATCATGAGATGAAGCTTCCTCACGAGCTTGGATGGCATACGCTCTGGTAGGTGCTCTAGCTTCAGATCTCGTAACAGTATCTCTCGTAGTTCTCTAACTACTACTGATATTTCTTGTATTTCGCGAAGGTCTACCTCTCACTGAAGCATTATCTGATCTCGGATTCTGAATAGCCTCTGGCTCAACAGACTCTGGCAATCACGAATGAAATGATCTAATGATCCACATCTGAAACAAGCCCGGTCATTCAATCTACAACTTCACAGATGTCTTTTACCACAATGCTTACACTCAGGTCGTTCGGATTGAACATTTCCAACACTTGCTACTGAAGTTCCCGGAGCTTTGGAGCTCATTTGTGTCAACGACTTTGTTCATCTCGAAATTTCTTTGAAGCAGACTGAAATGATCTACTCTGAAATCTCTTTCTCACATCTTTAGCTTCAAACTCAGCTTTCCTTTTATCTTTCCTGAGGGCTTCGGCTTTGCACGTACGATCAACAAGTACCACAAACTCCTTTATTTCCAGAATCCCAACAAGTAAACAGATGTCTTCGTTAAAACCATCTTCGAATCTTTTGCACATTATTGCCTCAGTGGATACACATTCACGAGCATACTAACTCAATCTCACGAACTCTCATTCGTATTCAGTAACAGACATACGGCCCTGTTTCAAGTCAAGAAATTCTTTCCGTTTCTGATCAATGAATCTCTCACTGATGTATTTTTTCGAAACTCAATCTGAAAGAAATCCCATGTCACCCGTTCTTTCGGAACAACAGAAGTCAAATTTTTCCACCACTGATAGATCGCATCTCATAGCAAAGAAACCACACACTTTATGCATTCATCGGGACTCAGTGACATTTCATCAAATACCCGGATTGTGTTTTCTAACCAGAATTCAGCTTTCTCGGCATCGTCATCATTGGTAGCCCTGAACTCTTCAGCCCCATATTTACGGATTTTGTCAACCGGAGGCTTGTTCAACAGATTTAGATTCATAGTCGGAGGCATAGCAGATGTCTGAGGGGGATTAACCGGGGGCGGAGGTTGCGAAACAGTCGGGTTATTTCTAACAAACTGAGTGAACCACTCACTCATCATCTAGAAGAAAGCTTGTTTAGCTTCACCCTTCTGACCGCTCGTAGCCGGTCTCGGATCAGAGGGCGCTGTCCCTTCAGCGGGAGTAGGCGCATTGCTTTCTACATCGTCAGCTATGGCTCTTTCGGGATCCATTACTATACGAAAATCACATTTTATACGTCAGGATTCATCACACTATCACAGTTCAGATATATGGAATGTATAGCTAGACTCTGACATGCTACGTTAGTCCAAGAATTGACTAAACCGTAACACTGATACCAACCAAATGTAACACCCCTAACCCGTATCCATCGCCAGATTAGGGTTAAAGGTATTATTGGATGGATCGGAAATGTTTATAGACATTTAATACCACAAGTCATTGATTTCAATCACTGTGTCCCTTAGATAGGTCACCGAGACCTTAAACATGCTTTAGAGGAGGGTCAGGACTAAACCGAACATATACGGAAATTCTCAGAAATTTAAAGTTTTTTTAACACTGCAGGGGTCACACGCCCGTGCAGTCAGGCCGTGTGCCTCCCACGGCTACTAGACACACCCATGTGTCCTAGCCGTGTCAAAATAGGGCATGTATACTGACTTATCCCCACGGCCACTAGGCACGCCCGTGTACCATGGCCGTGTACTCTTATGCTATATACTGACTTAATCCGACGTTCACTAGGCACGCCCGTGTGCCACAACCGTGTCTGCTTAGCAGGCCCTTTGCAAGGCCAATTTGCCACCTACACTTGGGTTTACCCTACAAGCTACTTACCAATTCATTCCAAACACATTTGGCAACCAAGAATCATATCAAATAAATAACATTTCATCTCATTCAATCTCACTTCTAATCATGCCAACTCATGTACAACTTTGCATAGCCAATTCACATGTATAACAATGCATGGTACATTCACTTCTTACCAATTATATAATCATTTCATTGATCACAATTGTATGCTCATATAGCATCAATTTACTTACCACAAATTTTACCATATCTTGGACATATAAACATACCAAAACCATCATCATAACTCATAATACTCATGCACATTACTAACATTTAGCTAGCCAAATCACATGGCTATTTACATATCAAACATATACCAAATCACTAGCCTATGCATGCCATACTTATTATATACATTTTCAAAAGGTACCAAAATGAGTTTGAGTAGTGTGATGACGATCCTCGACGCCCCCGAGAGCCTTGAGAGCTTTTTGACGATCTGTAAGACAGAGTAAACACACACAGAGCAAGCTTTCAAAAGCTTAGTAAGCCATATACAAATAAACTTAACAATTAAGCATTCAAAACATATAATCAATATGAATTCACTAAAAGTTCAATTGCATAGCCATAATTCGTCTTGGCACATTTACTAGCCATTCATCTTTCAATCTTGTATATCATCATATTCTTATTAACTCATAGCTTTTCCATTCATGTATCACATTTACATTCTCATATTCAAATACACAATTCATCTAGGTAAGTTTATGAGTATACTTACCTTCTCATACACAATAAGTGTATTTATCAGACGTACCTGAAACAGATATGCAAACTGTATAATCATTCGTATCTCAGACTTGCCCGTTGAACCGTTCAGAATCTAATAGGATACTCAGAGTGCTCGGAATATTCGTACAATGCCAAAGTCCCAGACGTGGTCTTACATGTAATCAGATATCGATGCCACTATCTCAGACAGGGTCTTACACGAATCAAATACGATGTCGATGTCCCAAACATGGTCTTACACGTAAATCTCATATCGATGCCAACGTTCCAGACGTGGTCTTACACAAATTTGCTTATCGATGCCAACGTCCCAGACGTGGTCTTACGTGATATCACATAGCAGACACCTATGTCATGACATATACTATCCTATCTATTCCTGGGTTCAAACGGGACTTCTCTGACATTGACACTATGTCGATTCTATCTCGAAATTCATGTATACATCATCTCATATGAATTCACCATTGTCAATAATCATATGGACATTCATAATTCAATACAGATACATTTATTTGTATATTGACTTACCTCGGATTCAGATATTCATTCGGACTCGGTTATTCAACTACTTTCGCCTTTCCGTGATCTAAGTCTGTTTTCTTCGGCTCTTGATCTATACATATTCAAATGTAATCCATTTATTCACTAATTCATTCAATTCAATTCATGAACACACATTTAGGGCAATTTGCATTTTAGCCCTCACATTTGCACATTTATCAATTTAGTCTATTTTTCTCAAAACATCAAATATACAAAATCACCATATACCCATGCTTAGCCGAATGCTCATGTATCTCATATAAGTCCAAACATTTCATTTATTTCACAATTTAGTCCCTCAAAATGCTATTTTCACAATTTAGCCCTAATTAGCTAAATTCACCAAAAATTCAAGAACAAAACATACTCATCAAACACATATCTTTCATTTTTCACTATCAAACATCATAAATCACATGAGTTCATCAAAGTCTCATTTCACAAACATCATCAATTCTCAAAATTGAAGCATGGGTTTTAGAGTATACGAAGCAACGATTGCAAAAACGTAAAAATTATCGAAAACGGATAAAAAACTTATACCCGATTTTGGATTACACTAAGGCCGAATGTCACAAAGCTCAAACCCTCTTTATTTTTCTTGTTTTTCGATGGAGCAAAGATGAACATAATAGATTTTTAACCTTTTTGTTTTATTATTAACATATTAACAATTCATTTCCTAATTTGCCCTTAATAAAAACCTTAATATATAAACATTTAAACTATGGGCATGGTTGTCCTTCCACCGTCCACTATCAATAATAATAGGCAAATTGCCTCATAAGGCCCTTACAAACAAAAGCCACATCAATTTGGCCAAAAATCAAATAGAAGGCTACTTTTACCTTTTATGTGATTTAGTCCTTTGCTCAATTAATCACACAAACAGACAAATTAACTCACGAAAGTTTTCACACATACTAATCACATATCCACAGTACAAAAAATAATATTAAAATAATATTCAGACTTAGATTTGTGGTCCCGAAACCACTGTTCCACCTAGGGTATAAACCGGACTGTTACAGGTTCATTTTGGTATGACTAAGTAGATTACTTCGATACATAAATACACATGTGTTATATTGAGCATATGTGGTTTAATGTTGTTATTGTATAAGTTAAACCAAGGTAAGTTTATAAACACTTGTGCTTGAAATGATATGCTATGTTGAATGATGGAATTGCTTATTTTGAATGCTTGAATTTGTTGGTATTGGGTGTGTGTTTCAAGTGTAGGTTTTGGGTGAAATTTTGGGTGAGAAATGAAGCTAAAAATGGCTTCATTTTTTCCATACGGGCAGACACACGGGCGTGTGTCTAGACTGTGTGTGACACATGGCCTGGTAACACGGGCATGTAGTTATGCCGTGTGTCCCCTGCACCTAAATTTTGAGAAACAGAATGCTCAGAATTGAGCACACAGGCAGAGACATGGGCGTGTGTCTCAACCGTGTGTGCCACACGGCCTAGAACACGGGCGTGTGTCTTGGCCGTGTGAAACCCGCACCTAATTCGAATTAAATTAAATTACCACACGGCCTAGCACACGGGCGTGTGGCATAACCGTGCGGCGCAAGTCAGAGAGCATCCTAAATCAGACACGGCCTGAGGCACGGGCGTGTCTAAGGGTCACTCAGGCGTGTGAGTGCTGCACCTTAGATATTTTTTTTAATTTTGCGAAAAATTCTTAGAGGTTCCGATTAAGTCACGATTCGATTTTTAATGCTCGTATTGGACCTCGAGGGCCTGATCAAGGGACGATATGGATGATCTCGGTAAATGAATAGTAATTTTATGAATTATCTAAAAAATGTTTTGAATGTTTTGGTAATGCTCCGAAACCCTGTTCTAGCGACGGGTTTGGGTTAGGGGTGTTACACGAAACCTTTTGCTTTTCTCGATCTAGTTCTGTAGTTGGTATTTTCGGATTTATATGGATAAATTTAACTATTAATCTATCACATTTCATTTACATTTGCATTCTATTACATCTTAGGCAAAATTACCATTTTGCCCCTCTCCTTTTCAAAAATTTTAATTTCGTCCCAAGCTCGGAAAATGAAATTCATGGAATTTAACCCTCTTTCCAAGCCTAGCCAAAATTCATATATTACATTTATAGCACATATATTTCACAAATTTTAGAATTTTCCATGGGTTTTACCAGTTTTTCATTTTAGTCCCTAAATCGAGTTTTCATCAAAAATTACTTTAAAAAAGTTATTTATCTATGAATAACTTTTCATTTTCTACCATAAATTTCCAATTTTCAGCATATTCATCCATGACCCAAATTTCATGCATTGATAACTTTTCAAATAAATCCCCTAAAAAGAAAGATTAGATTATCCCGATTCCAAAAATATAGAAATTACTAAAAACGGGACTTGATTTCATACCTTATTAAGCTTGAAAAGTTTTCTTCCTCTCTCCTAGGGTTTCCATAGAAAAATTGGGGAAGATGATATGAAAATAGATGATTTATTTCTTTTTAATAAATTATCATCTATTAATTTTATTGATTTCCAATTTAGTCCCTACCCTTTTCTAATTTTTCCATGGATGAGTCATTAAAAAATCTACTAACTACTCTTCAATGGTCTAATTACCATATAAGGACCTTAAGTTTTGAATTCCATAGCTATTTCATACATATAGCTACTAGAACCCAACTTTTGCATTTTATGCAATTTAGTCCTTTCCCTAATTAAACACACAATCGGTAAAATTTTCGTATCAAAATTTTCATTTGACCTTCCTATCATGATTCCAACCATAAAATAAAATAAAATAAATTTTTATTTTTGGTTCGGATTTGTGGTCCCGAAACCACTGTTTCGATCTCATCGAAATTGGGCTGTTACAATTTAGATCCAGAAACAAATCAAACGAATCTAAACTGAATAAAACCTAATGTGTCGGATTAGTCATCGGCCTCGTTTTACAACTGTAATTGTCGAGGTAAGTTCATATGTATAGAATTGTACATACATATATATGCATAATGTTACTGCTGATTTATGAATGTATATTTATATGATGTTTAATGTGTGAATTGGAAATCAAAATATTATATCTGAATATAAGATGAGAAAAGATTTATTTAAAAACTATTGAATAATTACGAAATATGATATATGTGATTTTGGAACAATTATGAATTGTTACAGCATGTGTATGAAGATATATGGGAGTGCTTCTGATTCATGAAAGTTATAATTTTGTTTAAATGCTCATTTGGACATAGTAAACTATTAGAATACGATTGGCATGCCAATAGGGTTAGAATGCGCGCTTGTACAAGATTTGCACTTCGATGCCCCTGTTTGCACTTCGGTGCCCTGTATACACTTCGGTGCCCCTTTTATGCATCTATGATGCCTCTGGTGTGGTGTAGTTACTCGAGTATCCGAGTCAAGTTACTAGTTCATCCGGCTAAATGTGAATGGATTTTACAAAATTGTTTCAATGATAAAGGCTAATGTATAGTCAAGACATTTTCAATGTTCAATGAATTACTTGATCATATGTGAGTATCATTATATTGATGATTATTCAGTTAAAGATAAATGTTTATACACATATATGTATGAGTTTGGATTGAATTAATATTATAGTACAGGAAGCATACGATGAACCATTTTTAGTACTAATCCTATAAGTGTTTCGTAAAAGAATAACATGTATGATTAATTTATTTATTTAGCTTTCACCTTGTTTAGTAAAAGTAAGTGATTTCGAGATGATATGCTTATAGGAAAGTTTGAAACGAAAGATGAATTACAAAACGATTATATGTTAAAGGTGTAAGTGTTATGGTAAGAAAAAAATGTTTAAATAAAATGGTTATATGAAATGCTTATAAGGAAAAATATATATATGTATATGCAAGGCTACACCAATTGTCCATGAGAGGTGTAGTGAATAGAAAATGAAAGTTAGCTTAAAATATAATAAAAATTATGCTTAGTTGTTTATTCTATTATGTCAGCAGTTAAGTTGTCTTTATACGAACTTACTAAGCATTATTGCTTACGTTGGTTGTTTCTTTTCCTGTAGATCATCGGAAGGTTCGATTTTGGTTAGAAGCTCGTCGGAGACCTATCACACTATCCAGCAGTTAATTCGGTAGTTTTTAAGCATTTTTGACTAAGGTTGGTCTATAATGATGTTTATGAATTGTTGTGGATTTATCATGCTTGTTTAAGTAAGTCCTTATGGTCACTTTTGTGTTATTGTACATAAGGTTCCTTTTACGGTGTGTTTGAATGGTTTAAATTGATCATTGATGGAATGCTTTAGTATATATTTGGTTTAAGTTGGTTGACATGAAAAGTAGCATTATTGGTATGTCTTGGTAGGTATGAAACTAGGATATGATGTTAGAAATATGGTAAGCTTAGCTTGATTGGTATGTTATGTTTTGGTGGATATATTGAGGTGCATGGCATATTGGTTGATTGAATTTAGAACTTGAAATAGCATATAAATGTATGTTTTGAAAGTGTTTAGGTTCATACAAAGTGTGTATATATTTATGGAAAGGTCTTGTATGAAATGGTTTGATTTTAGGTACATTTTGAGTCCACACGGTCTGAGACACGAGCATGTGACTCAGCCGTGTAAGACACACGGCCGGACCACACAGCCTGTGTCCTCTAAGGGTTCCTTTACATGCAAGTTGGTGAGTTACACGGCCTGGCACACAGACGTGTGGGGAAGTTTCAAATGTTACACGGCTTGAGACACGGGCATGTGTCTCAACCGTGTGAGGCACACGGCCGTGTGACCCCTGTAGTCAAAATTTTGCAATTTTTTCCTAAACTTTTCAAATGTCTCCAATTTAGTCTCAAATTATTTCTAATGTATTTATAGGGCCTCGAGGGCTCGATTTAGGGAGTATATGTATGTATGGTTTATTCAAGTTATGATTATGTATGAAAGGTATATTTAAGTTCTCCATTTGTTCGGTAATGCTCGGCAACCCTAATCTGGCGACGGATACGGGTTAGGGGTGTTACAGTATTCTCCAATGGGTGAACTATGTGTTTCACTAAGTTGGGAAGGTTCATTTGTTTACCATACGTATAGTTATCTTAGTGTCTACTCTGGAACTCACAAAATTTCTATGAACTTACTCTGTTACATTTCCTTCTCAGGATCATTGAAGAAGTAAAGGGATCATCAAGGACCACGCCAAAAGATATTTTCTGTTGTGAGACTTCTAATGATTTTGTGTTATGCATGACAATGGGGGTGGCGTTAAGGCTCAGGATTGTAAAGAACAATATTTTCTAACTAAAATTGTATTCGTCAAATTATAAATTTTCCCTAACTTTTGTAATGAAGCTTATGGTCTCTATTCGTAATGGTTTACTTCATGATTTAGTATTTCAAAATTCTGTTATCTTAAGTTAGCTTTGAGAAAGTCTAACTTCTTTTCAAATTGTGTTTGAAATAAGGGAAAGGATGTAAGGCTATAATGTGCCATTCCTGGATCCTCCTCAAGGATCGATTATGGGACGCTACATGACTATTAATACCAGACATTACATATTCATCTTCACATTAAAACATGTACATACCAATTAGCAAATCCACCTACTCAACCATTCGTCCTATTAAATCAATTCTATTCATTTGTTAGTTACCTTTCAAATAGCCATTTAGTACCTATTATTAACCAAGAATTCAACATTGAGACATGTATAACATTGGCATCAATTCTTTCAAATTTCACAATGATTGTAATAGCCCGCCCGGCGAAGTCCTCTTATCCGATTACTGTTTATTGATATATGGTACTTAAAGTAAATTTTGAATGAGTGAGGTATTATTTTTTACAAAGTATAAGATTTTTTGAATGCGTCAATTGGTGAATCTTGTATTTGCTGAGCTCGGTGGTTTGGCAAACACTCTTGTGAAGGATACGCCATACTAGTTGTTTAGGCGTTTAAGTTAAGTTATTAATTGATAGACTTATTTATTATTTTTGGTGGGACGATTTAGTTAGTTTAATGAGGTCTAGTTAAAATGGAACTAAGTTACTGTAGTTGATAAGACTAAAATTATTATGAGACTACTTAGTCACAGGTATCGAGGAAGGGTTAGTGGGATAATTTAACCTTTCCACTAAACCTTGCTTCTGTGCTTAGTTGTATAAAGTTAGTAGGACTTCTTAGACAAGTTTTACGTCTTCTTTGCATCCATTTTTCCGTCCAAATTTTCTCTACTCTCACCCTCTCTGAAAACTTAGACCAAAAACCTATTTAAAGTTGGGTTCGTTGTATTCAGCCAACTCATTCGTTCATTTTAGCACCCTGGTAACTATCGATGAACTCTAGGTTATTTTCTTGGTTATTTACGTGATTTTTAGCACTGCATCCATTAGTGTCAAAGTAGTATGCAAGGAAGGAAACTTCATGGTTCTGGGTTTTATGATAATGCTTATTGCAAGCATGTTTAGTTTCTGGTATAATGATTTGATAAGTTTAACTATCTATATTACAGTGCAAGACACTCTTAAAAGATCTCGTGATAAGGGCAAATGTCCTATTGTTTAGACTTGATGCATTTTTTGGTGAGTTCATTCTTACATCTATATGTGTATTGTCATGGTTTATATTTTGCTTAAGGTAAATATTCATACTTTGTAAAGATGAAATGTTTGTATATGAATGATGGTCATTCGGAGTTGTTAGTCTGGTTTTGGTTTAGATGTGTTAAAGCGTAAGAACTATTCTTCATGGTTAAGCCACTATCCTCTGCTTTTGGAAAAGACAATATGGACTGAAAAATAGAAATAAATCCATGGTGTTGCCTTTGATGGAATAAACATTGAATTGGCAGATCGCGATACATGAAAATGGTCATGTAGCCTTTAGTAGGGATAGAGTATGTTGCAAACTAGATTAGCATATCATGAAAAATGAATATAAATGAAGTGCACGATATGACTCTGTCTATGGACCTGGGTATGTGGCTAACATGAAGAAGGTTGTATGTATGGTCGTATGGGCGTAATGTATATGCCAAAGGAATAGTAGACTAGTGTATAGTTTGTCTGTGATCAGTATTCACCAACTGGCGAACTGTGAAACTATGTTCGAGTTTGAAATAATTTATTTGAATATTTGATAACTATGTTAATGCCTTCTTCTAGAACTTACTAAGTTCTTTGAACTTACCTAGTTACTTTCCTTTCTCAGGCTTGATGTTGAAGTAAAGGAATTTTTGGGGACTACGCCAGAGGACAACTGTTGTTGTGAGATTTCTAGGGTTTTGTATTATGCCTGACATAGGGGTGCTGCCAAGATGTTTAATTTTGAAGAATGAATCTTGTGTTTAAACTTATGTTCAGGAAAGTATGATTCCAAAGAAATTACAGTGAAATATTTATGTTTCCTTTTTGAAATGTACTATTTTATGTAGCCTTGTATGACAGTTGGTTTATATTTCATAACATCTTACACTATAGTTTAATTAGCTTGGGCCAGAAATAGCTTTAAAGATAATGGTTTTAAAGTAGTGACACGACATTCTTAGATCATCCTTAAGGATCAGATTTTGAGTGTTACAAGTTTTGGTATCAGAGCTAAAGTTTAGCCAATTCTCAAAAAAATCGAAGGCAGTGTCACACCCCTATCATACATAGTACGCTTCTGGCTTAGTCCTTAATGCTTTGTACTAAGATAAATCTTCTTTTATAGTGAGATAAGAAAATGTCTGATAGTTCTAAAGAAGTCACCGGTAAGGAAATGGAAAGTCATGTGCCTACCCAAGAACAAGCTACTATTGCCAACAACATGCGTAATACAGAGAATGAATTTAGAAACGTGTTCTTCGTGATGATGACTCAGTTGTTCAATCAATTTATGGGAAACAACCAAGAACCTCAGCCATAACAACCACAACAACCTCATCAACCAAAGGCCGAAGTGGTTCGTCTGGCTCAACATGCTCCACCTGTACCTACTATGACTTAACCTAAGGTTGAACCTATCAGAGAGATTTAGAAAAAAAGGAGCTAAGGAGTTCCTTGGTGATAAGGGAGATGACCCCATTGTGGTTGAACAATGGTTATCTCAGTTGTGCAGGGTTATTAAAGAGCTGAAATGTACCCCTGAAGATAATCTCCAATGTACCCCTCAAGGACAAGGTAACATTTACAAACACTATATTTTCCATAGGCAAGATAGAGTCATTTCCCTTAAGGTTTTCTACCCAAAAACCTTAAGCAAACCCTTACAAAAATGAGAAATGATAATAAGGATTAAAGACACCTTTTAAAAGAAGATATTACAATGATTAAGCTCACTCAATGATAATACAACACTTGAAAGAATGAAAAAGATAAATACCCAAGTGTGTGTACGAAGAACAAAGAGAATATTAATGAAAAGATTGGATTTTTGGACAATTTACTTTACAAACTTGTTTCTTGTCTTCAGTATAGAGCTATTGACTTGTATTTATGCCTTCTAACAATCTTAGGGATGTTTGGAGGCGTTGGGAGTAAATTAGAGCCATTGCAACATTAAATTCGAGCATTAATTGTAGATTGCAGACCATTTGTATCAATACAAGTGGACTTGTGTCGGTAGAAGTCTGAGGGTTTCAAGGGTTCAAACTTGTATCGATTGTTGTATCGGTGAAGGTGTAGGGGAACCCAAAAATGCTCACTGGCTTACTTGTATCAGTAGAACTCCTTCCAAGTATTGATAGAACTGTAGATATATCAATAATAGAGCCCTCAAGTATCCATAAAAGTCTGGAGGAATACTTGAGGTGCTCTTTGGCTTACTTCTATCGATAGAAGTATCCCAGTAAGGTAAAAATAATCTTGAATCAATATTTTCCAATGAAATTTTACAATTTTGAGTTTCTAAGCACTTTGAAAATAATTTTAAGAGCTTATATCAATTTATTGCAAATTTGGTTAAGTGAGAATTTAAATTTTGACTTTGTTATATCAGAACATTTGAAAATTTAGGGCTAACACAGAGGTTCAATCCCTAGACATGTTAATTTTAGTTCTTTTATTTAAAAATTATATAAAAGTATGCAAAGAGTAAAAGGTCATCAAATTAATAATAGTAGTAGTCATTTAATAAAAAGATATGTTAGTCATTTCCTAACCGAGTTGGTACCCGATTATCCCGTGATACAAACTCAATCAACAATTTTATTAATAGTATAAATATCTAAATACTTAAATTATAAAATTAGAAATTTCATCAACTCATTTATTTCAAATGCACAAACTATTATTTTTTTTAGACAAAGTGCATAAACCAATAATAACAACAATAGTATTAAAAATTTTATTTTTTTATTTTAGATTTAATTAAAACATAAGAATAAGTAAAATTTATTATCTTACACATTATATAAAATAATTAATTACTATCACATGGAATGAAAGATATCTATATGTATAAAGAATATATTAAACAATGGTTAAATTTTAGCTATGATCCCTCTACTTTTTTATATTATATAATAATGGTCAAATTTTAGTTTTGATCTTTGCACTATGTTCAAATTTTAATCTCTATAATTTATTTTTTCATATAATTTGATATCACAACTTTTATAGCCTTCCTTACATTACAAGCATCTAAGTCTGTTTTTTATATTATATGATAATGATTCAATTTTAATTTTGATCCCTATTTCTTTTTTAAGATTATATAAAAATGGTTAAATTTTAGTTTTGGTCCCTATACAATTCTAAAATTTGATATTTAGCTATGCTTTTTTTTTTACATAATTTGGTACCCTAACTTTTACAATGTCATTAGTTAGTCTAAATACTTTGTTTTAATTAAAATGTTTATGTGAATTTTAAGAATTGTTAAAATTGTTACAATTTTTTGTTAAATTTAGTTATTTAGGTTTATTACAATTTCATTTTTTTCACATGGCTACCAAGTAAGTATTTTTTTTTTAATTTCAAAATGTCACTCTAGCGAACTTAGCAAAATAAATTTAACGGTGTTAACAACTAAACCTAAATTTTCAAATTCAAAAAGTTAAGGGACTAAATTCATAAAAATAAAAGTATGGGAACTAAATTCTAAATATAAAAAAAGTATATAAACTTAATACATATTGCAACTGTAACACCCCAAACCCGGCCCATGCGTTATGACCGGATTTGACATGTCACATGAGAAAAACATGTTAAATCCTTTTTATTCGTACTAAAATTATTTTGTTATAATCAATAAAATAAGTTTGATTTGAAATATTTGATAAAGTATTTCAAACCTCGAAGGTTGATTGATAAATCGATAATTTGAACTAGAGATCTTATAAACCATGACTTTTGAAAATATTATTGATAATTCGAGAGAAAATTTCCGAGTTAAAATATTTGTAAAAGTTTGTTATGAAATACCTTTGTTAATCTATTTTGGAAAATCTTTATTTAAGTTTTTAGAAAAATTCCCATTTAAAACAATTCAAGCAAAATAAAAGTACGTCAAACATAAAGCAAAAGTAAAATACTCCAGAGGCCTTATTACATCATAAAAAAACCCAAAGCAAGAAAGTGAGCGGAAATAGAAATCTAAAGTTCAAAATAAAACACCATTTTCAAGTATGGCCTCCACCGAATCATCCACGGCCCAAGTCCACATTATCGAACATTACCTGCAAGGGTTAAGGAAACGGGATGAGTTACTAGAACTCAGTGTATAATCCCCTTACCGTTGTCCACTGGGCCTGAACCCATTTAGCATCATCTTGGGCCTAAGCCCATTTACATAACAAAATATATATATGTGCAATGTATGTAACCCAACCCATCCATCCAACACACCTCCGTACCAGCCTATCACACCTGTGGGGATCAAGTCAACCCACCCCGCCAATCACACCAAATCGCAAGCAAATTGCCATTCTATAAAAATTTATTGTGGCCAAGCCACAGATATCATACGTAAACATTACAATAAACATTTTATTGTGGCAATGCCACCAGGCTACACTTCTCTTCATCATTTTTCCCATCCCATGCAATATATGAAAATGTAGCATACATAATAAGATATCCACATATAAATAGCAACCATTAATCAAGTAATTTATTACAATGACTCGGCCCATTTAAGGCATTCTAGCAAATCGGCCCTCAAGGGGCATTTTCGTAATTCGACCCATAAGGGCATTTTCGTAATTCGGCCCATAAGGGCATTTTCGTAAATTTAACAATTTTAAGGCCGATTTTGTCAAATCTTTCAAAATAGTATTCTTTAAGCAAATTCCTCGTTTTATGCCAATTTTTATGATTTTTAGCCGTATAATAATAACAATCTACTATTCGACATGTTACCGAACCATAATTCTACGGGATTACGGTGTGAGATTACACACCTGAGTACGGTAAGTATTAAACTCTCTTGATCGTCGGCACCTATGACAACATAACACTCGATTAATCTAACGGACGAGATTTTTATTAACCCAAAACTAAACCAAGTGATCGAGAATACTTACTCTCAAAATCGTGAACGACCACGACTTTTCGATTCTCACCGGATGATGGTCCACAACCCGGTGGAAAATCCCGAACCGCCGATACTGCCCTTCGCTTGAACTTAGGAGTAGGAATCGCAAATCCGCTCCTTTTGTGTTCTCTAATCGCTTTCCCTTTCAAATCGGTACCATTAGCCTCCATCGGATAAAATCTTAGTCAAAATGATATTACGACATGTATCGATTGTCTAAGGAAAAAGGGTTCGGCTTACCACTATTTCCGTAGAATCAACAAGTGAATAACAACAGGCGATTTAGTCCCTATAATAATCGATTAGACAAATCTATCATTTCGTTTTAACGGAATAAACAAATATTGAGAGATATCAAGATGAACTTTAAAGGAATCCTTTACCTTGACAATAGTAGATCCAACTTTCACCGATTGGACTTATGACTAGAATTGAATCGTCACTGATGTGGTATTCGGCCACCCACTATAACACTATGAAAAAGTATTGATCACAACATGAGAGTGATGGAGAGAGTGATGTTTCGATAAGAAACAAAGTAGACTAATCGAATAATGATGAACACACATTTTCGGCTAGGAAGAAAAAGAAAATGAAATGAAAAGAGGGATATAAGATCACTTACCGATTCGATTAAGAAGAGATTGTCCAACACGAAAGGAAAAGAAATGGTGAAGAAGTAGGGTGGTAATGGGTTCGGCTATGGAGAGAATCGAACAAGAAAGTTTGATCACAAGTTAATGTCAATTTAAGAAAAGAGAAAAAGGTTGATGAAATGATCAAAAGAAATGGATGGAGGAAGAGTGCCTTGGTAGTTTCGGATATCAAAAGAAAATGGGCAAAAGTAGGTTGAGGGTTACGGCAAAGCAAGGGAGAAAAATGAACGATTTTGGACTAGGAAGTTTCGGCCAAAGCAAGGGAGAAAAATGAACAATTTTTTTTGGTCTTGAGTGATTTGGCAAGAAAGGAAAAAAAATTTTGGAAAAGAAACACAAAGTGTTCAAACAAAAGAAGAAAAAAAAAATACCTCTCAAGCACCAAAACTAGCAAAATGACTTGCAAAATTCGGCTCTCCCTTCCCCCTAACAAAACCGTGTGAAACTCTTGCCAAATGGATAGATGTTGACCATAAACTTCTTTCCAAAACATCTTTCCTAAAACCGGCCAACATATCCCCCTTCTTGCTCCTTTCTTTTACTCCTTTCCATACACTCCTCCTTACCATATTTCCTTAGCCACCTTTCCATAATTAAAAAGTCCACCTTACCAAAAATACAACCATGGCCGACACTATGGATGGATAGCACAAAAATTAATCAAAATTTTGCACTAGGTGGGATTCAATCCCCACCCCTCAAGCCCATACATGCAACGCCACACCACTCCTCTTCTAGCTTCACTTGTGCTAGCAAAATGCACACTTATTTCCATAAGCTTGGATTCTACTTACCTTCTCTCCTTAAAGTGCTTAAACACCAAAATTTTACTAAGGCCCAACTCAACCCCGAGCCTTCTTAGGACCTTAAAACCTACACAATTAATACTTTTAACTAGCCTATCGCAAAATATAATGCAACACATAAAATTCTAAATTTTAGGATGTTACAATTCTACCCCCTTAAAGAAAATTTCGGCCTCGAAATTTACCTGATTAAAAGAGATGAGGATATTGTCGTCGAATCGCGTCCTCAGACTCCCATTTAGCTTCCTCCGATCCGTGATTACACCATAATACTTTGACTAACGGTACTGACTTCCTTCTCAGCACCTTAATGTCCCGATCTAAAATCTGTATTGGCTCCTCTTCAAAAGACAAGTCAGGTCTTAACTCAACTTCCTCGACTGGCACTACATGAGATGGATCCGAACGATAACGCCTTAACATCGATACATGGAATACACTATCTATCTGACTTAACTTCGGAGGTAACTCAAGTTGATAAGCCACCGTCCAACACGCTCGCAAGATGCCGTAAGGTCCGGATGAACCTAGGGCTCAACTTGCCCTTCCGTCCAAATCTAAAGATCTTTTTCCAAGGTGAGACCTTGAGAAAGACACGATCACCCACCGCGAATTCTATATTCTTACGCTTCAGTCCGCGCGATTTCTGTCTGTCCAAGCTTCTTTAACCGCGTGCGAATTACCTTAACTTTTCATCCGTCTCCGAGATCAAATCAGGACCCAACAAGCTGCCGCTCCCCACTCGGTCCAACAAGTAGAGTACGACACCTACGACCATACAACGCCTCGTAGGGTGCCATCCGATCTTTGGATTGGTAGCTGTTGTTGTAAGCAAACTCGCCAACGGTAGGAAATCTTCCCAACTACCCCTGAAATCGATCACACAACCTCTTAACATATCTTCTAGAATCTAGATCACTCTCTCCGACTGACCATCTGATTACGGATGAAACGCCGTGCTGAAATTTAACCTTGTACTCAAAGCTTCATGTAAAGTTTTCCAAAATCGTGATGTAAACCTAGGATCCCCGTCCGATATAATAGACACCGGTACCCCATGTAACCTCACGATCTCTCGCTACATACAACTTGGCCAACTCGCAATGAATAATCCCATGCGAACGGTAGGAAATGAGCGATCTTTCGTTAACCGATCCACTATTACCCATACAGAATCTTTCTTAGTAGGCGTTAAGGGTAACCCACTAACAAAGTCCATCGTTATCCTTTCCCATTTCCATAATGGAATTTTCACCGGTTGTAGCAACCATGACGGCAATTGATGTTCCGCCTTCACCTGCTAACATGTTAAGCACTTACTCACGAAATCAGTAACCTCCCGTTTCAACCCTGGCCACCAATACTGCTCACGGAGGTCTCGATACATCTTACCTTCCCCGGGGTGCATAGCGTATGGACTACTATGCACCTCACGCAGAATCATTTGCCTTAATTCCGAATCCTTGGGCATACAAATTCTTCCGTGGAAACACAATACTCCGTCACTATTCAATTCAAAATCCCCTATCTCACCACCTTCCACTTTGTCAAGTAAAGAACCCAACCTTTCATCTAATAACCGCTTTTCCTTAACTCGACTTACCCACGCAGCTTCACTTGAAGTTCGGCTAACAGACTACCATCTTCATAAAGGCTGAGATGAGCGAACATCACTCTCAAATCTGATATCACCTTACGACTCAATGCATCTGCCACTACGTTAGCCTTTCCTGGATGATACTCGATTGAGAGGTCGTAATCTTTCAACAGTTCTATCCACCTCCGCTGTCTTAAGTTCAACTCCTTCTGGGTAAGGAGGCACTTCAGACTCTTATGATTCGTATAGATAATCGACTTTTTCCCATACAAATAGTGTCTCCAAATCTTCAGAGCAAACACCACTGCGGCTAACTCCAAATCATGAGTGGGATAGTTCACCTCATGCGGCCTTAATTGACGAGATGCATAAGCCACCACCTTTCCACCTTGCATCAACACACATCCCAAGCCCGTGTGTGACGATCACAATAAATAATAAACTCCTTACCACCTCAAAGTTGAATCAATATCGGTGCTTCGCCGTAATCTTCTTCAATTTCTCAAAGCTCTCTTGCTGCTTATCTGACCATACAAACGGTACTCCCTTACGCAATAGCTTAGTTAGGGGTGCAGCAATCAACGAAAATCCTTCAACGAACCGCCTGTAATATCCAGCCAACCCTAGAAAACTCTGAATTTCGGCCATTGTCTTGGTGGTTTCGGTCCAACACAGCCTCGACCTTCCGAGGATCAACTCTAATTCGCCTACAGACACAACATGCCCCAAAAAGGTCACTTCCTTCAGCCAAAATTCACACTTACTGAATTTGGCATACAGTTGCTTCTCCCTTAATATCTGCAATACTACCCGCAGATGCAAATCATGCTCTTCTTCATTCTTCGAGTACACCAATATATCATCTTTGAACACCACCACAAACCGGTCTAAGTAGGGTTGAAAGACTCGGTTCATCATGTCCATAAATGTAGCTGGTGCATTTGTCAACCCAAACGGCATCACCAAGAACTCGTAATGCCCATAACGAGTTCGAAACGCAATCTTATGAATATCAGCCTCTTTGACCTTAAGCTGGTGATATCCCGATCTCAAGTCTATCTTCGAGAACACTGAAGCTCCTCGCAGCTGATCGAGCAGATCGTCGATCCTCGATAACGGATACTTATTCTTGATCGTTAACTTATTCAATTGTCTATAATCAATGCACATATGCATCGACCCATCCTTCTTCTTAACGAATAAAACCGGCGCTCCCCACGGTGACACACTTGGTCGAATGAATCCGCGATCCAACAACTCCTGAATTTGAGCTTTAAGCTCCGCTAACTCCTTCGGCGCCATTCTATAAGGAGCAATGGACACCGGAGCCGTTCCTGGCAACAGCTCAATGCCAAACTCTACCTCCCTATCCGGAAGCAATCCTGGAAGCTCCTAGAGAAAGACGTCCGAAAACTCTTTCACCGTTCTGACACTTTCTATCGTCAATTCTTTGGCATCCAAATCACTGATAAAGGCTAAGAACGCTCCACACCCCTTTCGCACCAACTTTTCTGCCTTTAAAGCAGATACCACATTAGACAGAAAGCTTCTTCTTTCACCTATCATCATCACTTCCTTATCCTCCGAAGTTCTTAGCACCATATGTTTTGCAGCACAATCTAAGTTCACACGGTGTTTCACCAACCAGTCCATGCCCAAAATAAGGTCGAACTTGCCGAATGGCAGTTTCATCAAATTCGCTAGAAATATTTCCCCCTGAATCTCTAAGGGCACATCCCTAAATAACTTATTTACTATCATCGACTGTCCTAAAGGACTAATTACAGTGGTTTCTGTAGTAGCAATCTCAGACCTAATATTCAGATTTCCAGATACTACACAAGCAACATACGAATGGGTGGATCCAATATCTATCAAAGCAGTAACAGGTACATCAAATATGAAGAACGTACCGGTTATTACATCAGGTGCATCGCCATCCTCACGACGTCTGACCGCATAGACCAACCCTGGCTGTCTCGCCTCCGCGTTACCCCTATTACCAATACCTCTACCCGGTGCACCCTGACCTCGTCCTACGCCATTACCACCTCGACCTGGCCCACGGCCTCTCGGTGGCTGCTGAGCGCCTCTAGCTTGCTGCGCAACATCGTTACGAACACTCTGAGCCTGAGTAGGCTGTCGAGGACAATCCTTAAATCGATGATCTTTGGAACCAAATCTGTAACAACCACCGGTTCTCTTCCAGTATTCACCCGGGTGAAGTTTTCCACAATCCACACATGGCCGTAACTGATTAGTAGCAGCTGGTACTCTCGCTCGAGCTGGCTCCTCATTCCTGGGCCTCTTCTGAAATCCTCTAGCAGGACCTGAGTACCCAGAGTCTCTCTTGTTCCTGCCCCTATCCTTGTCTCGGTTTTGCCTCTTCGAGTGTTTAACCTCTTCAGCTATCTTGGCTTTCTCCACCAGTGTGGCAAAATTCCTCTCCTTTTGTGGGGCTATCAGTACCCGCAACTCATCATGCAACCCGTCCTCAAAATGCACACAACATTCGTAGTCAATCGACACTATTCCCCAGGCATACCGACTCAGACGCAGAAATTCTGCCTCGTATGCTGCCACAGATTTACCTCCTTGGACCAAATTCAGGAACTCCTTCATTCGGGCATCCACATAGCTAGCCCCGACATATTTTCCTTGAAATGCGGTTTTAAAGAATTTCCCAGGTAATGCGATCAGCCTGAGTGCCTTCCCGAATAGTGAGCCACCACTGATAGGCCTCGTCTCTCAAAGAATGACACGACTCCTTTCTGGGCCGCTCATTTGTGCAATCCAGGTCATCCATAATCCGCTCCACTGCCTCAAGCCAGTATTCCGCTACACTTGGGGCTACACCCGAAATACCCCTAAAGACTTCAATTTATTCAATCGAGTCGCTCGGACACCGACCCACGAGCCACTGACCCAGCTTCTTGCCCCAAATGACCCTTTCTAGAACTCGCAACATCGCTTGGGGCGGTCGCCGTCCTCTCTCATTCGATCGTGTGACCCGGCCTTGATCGCGCAGTGACGCGAAAGCGCCCATTTCGTGCATATGTCCCAACGTTTGCAGACACAACTCTAGCACATCGGCCTACTACCACGCCACGTCTCTGCTGCGCCCACATCCTCTAGCGCTCATATTTGCTAATTCGATTTAATCTGATTAAGAGTCTTATGAATCAAGATGCTATTTCAAGTGTTTATTAAACAATATTTTATGAAGTATAGGAAGTAAAGTCGCTTTCGCAAAACGCATCCTATAGTCTCAATCTCTATAGTTTCAGCTCCTAAAACTAAAAGTTCTAGAGTGTTTCTACAGTCATACCACAATAATCATAACCATAAAATGATAACATATACTTACTTGGCTTAGTGCCGGATACCCGTGGTGCCATACTTCCTTTAAAACATGCATTTATAATTTTAAAAAAATTTAAACATCTTTGAAAAATGTTTTTGAACCCAAACCACAGCCGAGTTTTGCAACCGGGATCTGATACCATTAAATGTAACACCCCAAACCCGGCCCATGCGTTATGACCGGATTTGACATGTCACATGAGAAAAACATGTTAAATCCTTTTTATTCGTACTAAAATTATTTTGTTATAATCAAGAAAATAAGTTTGATTTGAAATATTTGATAAAGTATTTCAAACCTCGAAGGTTGATTGATAAATCGATAATTTGAACTAGAGATCTTATAAACCATGACTTTTGAAAATATTATTGATAATTCGAGAGAAAATTTCTGAGTTAAAATATTTGTAAAAGTTTGTTATGAAATACCTTTGTTAATCTATTTTGGAAAATCTTTATTTAAGTTTTTAGAAAAATTCCCATTTAAAACAATTCAAGCAAAATAAAAGTACGTCAAACATAAAGCAAAAGTAAAATACTCTAGAGGCCTTATTACATCATAAAAAAAACCCAAAATAGTAAAGTGAGCGGAAATAGAAATCTAAAGTTCAAAATAAAACACCATTTCTGAAGTATGGCCTCCACCGAATCATCCACGGCCCAAGTCCACATTACTGAACATTACCTGCAAGGGTTAAGGAAACGGGGTGAGTTACTAGAACTCAGTGTATAATCCCCTTACCGTTGTCCACTGGGCCTGAACCCTTTTAGCATCATCTTGGGCCTAAGCCCACTTACATAACAGAATATATATATGTGCAATGTATGTAACCCAACCCATCCATCCAACACACCCCGCATCCACCTATCACACTGTGGGGATCAAGTCAACCCACCCCGCCAATCACACCAAATCGCAGGCAAATTGCCATTTATAATAATTTATTGTGGCCAAGCCACAGATATCATACGTAAACATTATAATAAACATTTTATTGCGGCAATGCCACCAGGCTACACTTCTCTTCATCATTTTTCCCATCCCATGCAATATATGAAAATGTAGCATACATAATAAGATATTCACATATAAATAGCAACCATTAATCAAGTAATTTATTACAATGACTGGGCCCATTTAAGGCATTCTAGCAAATCGGCCCTCTAGGGGAGTTTTCATAATTTGGCCCATAAGGGCATTTTCGTAAATTTAACAATTTTAATGTCGATTTTGTCAAATATTTCAAAATAGTATTCTTTAAGCAAATTTCTCGTTTTATGCCAATTTTTACGATTTTTAGCCGTATAATAATAACAATCTACTATTCGACATGTTACCGAACCATAATTCTACGGGATTACGGTGTGAGATTACACACCTGATTACGGTAAGTATTAAACTCTCTTGATCGTCGGCACCTATGACAACATAACACTCGATTAATCTAACGGACAAGATTTTTATTAATCCAAAATAAAACCAAGTGATCGATAATACTTACTCTCAAAATCGTGAACAACCACGATTTGTCGATTCTCACCGGATGATGGTCCACAACCCGGTGGAAAATCCCGAACCGTCGATACTGCACTTGCTTGAACTTAGGAGTAGGAATCGCAAATCCGCTCCTTTTGTGTTCTCCAATCGCTTTCCCTTTCAAATCAGTACCACTAGCCTCCATCGGATAAAATCTTAGTCAAAACGATATTACGACATATATCGATTGTCTAAGGAAAAAGGGTTCGGCTTACCATTATTTTCGTAGAATCAACAAGTGAATAACAACAGGTGATTTAGTCCCTATAATAACCGATTAGACAAATCTATCATTCCGTTTTAACGGAATAAACAAATATTGAGAGATATCGAGATGAACTTTAAAGGAATCCTTTACCTTGACAATAGTAGATCCAACTTTCACCGATTGGACTTATGACTAGAATTGAATCGTCACTGATGTGGTATTCGGCCACCCACTATAACACTATGAAAAAGTATTGATCACAACATGAGAGTGATGGAGAGAGTGATGTTTCGATAAGAAACAAAATAGACTAACCGAATAACGATGAACACACATTTTCGGCCAGGAAGAAAAAGAAAATGAAATGAAAAAAGGGATATAAGATCACTTACCGATTTGATTAAGAAGAGATTGTCCAACACGAAAGGAAAAGAAATGGTGAAGAAGTAGGGTGGTAATGGGTTCGGCTATGGAGAGAATCGAACAAGAAAGTTTGATCACAAGTTAATGTCAATTTAAGAAAAGAGAAAAAGGTTGATGAAATGATCAAAAGAAATGGATGGAGGAAGAGTGCCTTGGTAGTTTCGGCTATCAAAAGAAAATGGGCAAAAGTAGGTTGAGGGTTACGGCAAAGCAAGGGAGAAAAATGAACGATTTTGGACTAGGAAGTTTCGGCCAAAGCAAGGGAGAAAAATGAACAATTTTTTTTGGTCTTGAGTGATTCGGCAAGAAAGGAAAAAAAAGTTTGGAAAAGAAACACAAAGTGTTCAAACAAAAGAAGAAAAAAAGATACCTCTCAAGCACCAAAACTAGCAAAATGACTTGCAAAATTCGGCTCTCCCTTCCCCCTAACAAAACCGTGTGAAACTCTTGCCAAATGGATAGATGTTGACCATAAACTTCTTTCCAAAACATCTTCCCTAAAACCGGCCAACATATCCCCCTTCTTGCTCCTTTCTTTTACTCCTTTCCATACACTCCTCCTTACCATATTTCCTTAGCCACCTTACCAAAAATACAACCATGGCCGACACTATGGATGGATAGCACAAAAATTAATCAAAATTTTGCACTAGGTGGGATTCGAACCCCACCCCTCAAGCCCATACATGCAACGCCACACCACTCCTCTTCTAGCTTCACTTGTGCTAGCAAAATGCACACTTATTTCCATAAGCTTGGATGCTACTTACCTTCTCTCCTTAAAGTGCTTAAACACCAAAATTTTACTAAGGCCCAACTCAACCCCGAGCCTTCTTAGGACCTTAAAACCTGCACAATTAATACTTTTAACTAGCCTATCGCAAAATATAATGCAACACATAAAATTCTAAATTTTAGGATGTTACAGCAACCTTTAATTATTTTTTTATAATTTAGTCTAAAAAATTAACCCAATACAAAGCATGAGTGGACCATACTTGTAACTATCTATACTATTATTAAAATCCTTCACTGAGTTGGTGTCATGAGTCAACCAAGCACCAACTCGGTTAGAAAATTACAAAAAATTACCTTCTATATTTAAAACAAGTTATATTTGTAACAGCCCATTTTTCAGTAAAATCAGAAAAGTGGTTTCGGGACCATAGATCCGACCCAAAATATAATTTATTTTTATTTTATTATATGGTTCGTAATATGATACACATGACATGTGAAAATTTTGACATGAAAATTTTATCGATTTAGTGCCTAATTACGAGAATGACCAAATCGCTTAAAATGTGAAAGTTGAATTCTAGTAGCTATAAGGATCAAATAGCTATGGAATTCAAAACTAGAGATCCTTATATGGTAATTAGACCATTAAGAAAAGTATGTAGATTTTTCTTGGTGACTCATCCATGAAAATATAGAAAAAGGGCAATGACTAAATTAGAAATACCAAAATACTTGATTAATTAAAAAGATGATAAAAGAAATCATCTTATTTTATGTCATCTTCAACCTAAAACACATGGAAACCCTAGGAGAGAAAGGGGAAACTTTCAAGGCTTAATTGGGTAAGTTCTCTTGTCATGTTTTTAATAATTTTGGTATTTTTGAAATCGGGATAACTTAATCTCTCTATTTGGGGGATTAATTTGAAAAGTTATCAAGGTATGAAAATGGATCATGGATGTATTATGCTGGAAATTAGAAATTTATGGTAGAAAATGAAAGATTATTGATAGATAAACAACTTTTACAAAGTGATTTTTGATGAAAACATGATTTAGGGACTAAAATGAAAAGTTGTGAAATTGAAAGAAAAATTCTGAAATTTTATGTATACATGTGCTGTAAATTTTGTAATGGGACTTTGGTTAGGCTTGGAATAGGGAGTAATTTGCACAAGTTTCATTTTCCGGGCCTAGGGACAATCGAAATTTATGGAAAATTTAGGGGCAAAATGGTAATTTTGCTTAGGACGTAAATTGAGTCCATTTAAATCTGAAATGTATGAAATTGATAGTTAAATTCATTTATATGGATCCGAAAAACACAAACTCGAGGCTAGATCAAGGAAAAGAAAAGATTTCGGATTAGTAGATTATTACGCAAACAAGTGTAGAGGTAAGTTTGTGTAACTTAATCGGACATATAATTATGTTAATTGAATGTTGTGTTTGTATGTAATGTGATTTATATTAATGTGCTTTACTTGTATGCTATGATGGAAAATTGCTACATGCTTGAAATGGTGATAAAGGGTTAGTCCCGATTGAATGTTGAATTCCAATGATTATATGCGCTTTCCCGAAACTAATAAGGTTCTGCATTTGTTGCGGATGGGATTTAGCTCGGACGAGTAATCCCATTGAACTTGTTATATAAAGGATTTAGCCTAGACGGGTAATCCTAATATAATACCTCTCGAGTATGCATTAAGATTAGGGTTTAGCCTAGACTAGTAATCCTAATCGAGCTCCTCTAAGCTTACGTTATATAAAGGATTTAGCCTGGACTGGTAATCTTGTTATACGATATGTGGCTCGAGAGTGTGTTCCTTGGTTAAGTGCCCTAAGGGGTACCCTTAAATAAGAAATTGACAGATTATGGAACCGTACACTTCGAGTGTACTACTTGAGCATCCATCGGAATTCAATGATTCAATTCGCATGTATCTCTTGACTTGGCATGAAAATCTTGAGATGTAATGATAATGACTTGAAAGAACATTGTATGATGAGCTCATCTATTTTTACTTGACATGTTGTAAGTGTTATGACTAACATGTTTGATTGAAGGCATGTGCTTAGGAAATTTTGCTAATGGATGGAAAACATGATGTTGTGTGCTTAAATTTAATAACAGGATTGGTAAGTTTAGTTTCCGTTATACGAACTTACTAAGCATGTAAGGCTTACTCCGTTTATTTTTCCCTTGTTTTATAGTGCTCGGAAGCTCGTGAAGGTTGGAAGATCATTGGAGCATCGTCACACCATCAACTAGCATTTTGGGTATATTTAGTGAAATCATTTTGGGTATAATAGCATGTATAGGACAACTTGGCCAATAGTGGCTTAAAATGTTATTTGGTAACCTAGCCATCGGAATGGCTAGTATTGGGTCATTTTGGTATGACTAAGTAGATTATTATGATATACATATATTCACGTGTTAAGTTAAAAATATGTGATCAATGTTGGGAATGCCTAAGTTAAACTAATGTAAGGTTGTGATCACGTATGCTTGTAGTGATATGTCATGTGAATGATAGAAATTGCCCAATTTGAATGCTTGAATTGGTTGGTATTGGATGTGTGTTTTAAGTGCAGGTTTTGGGTGAAATTTTGGGTGAGAAATGAAGCTAGAAATAGCTTCATTTTTTCCACAAGGGCAGACACACGGGCGTGTGTCTAGACCATGTGTGACACACGACCTGGTAACATGGGCATGTAGTTAGGCCGTGTGTCCCCTGCACCTTAATTTTGAGAAACAGAATGCTCAGAATTGGGCACACGGGCAGAGACACAGGCGTGTGTCTCAGCCGTGTGTGCCACACGGCCTAGAACACGGGCGTGTGTCTTAGCCGTGTGAAACCTGCACCTAATTCGAATTAAATAAATTAAACACACGGCCTAGCACACGGGCGTGTGGCATGGCCGTGTGGCGCAAGTCAGAAAGCACCCTAAATCGAACACGGCCTGTAGCACGGGCGTGTTCCAGGGTCTCACGGGCGTGTCCCTTGGACCACACGGGCGTGTGAGTCCTGCACCTTAGAAAAAAATTTGTAATTTTGCGAAAAATTCTTAGAGGTTCCGATTAAGTCCTGATTCGATTCTAATGCTCGTATTGGGCCTCGAGGGTCCGATCAAGGGAAATTATGGATGATCTCGGTAAATGAATAGTAAATTTACGTAGTTTATTAGAAAAATGTTCTGAATGTTCTGGTAATGCTCCGAAACCCTGTTCCGGCGACGGGTACGGGTTAGAGGTGTTACAATATTATTTGAAGGTCCATTAGTCTTTTTAATTTAAAAAGTAAAAATATACATATTGTGATATTTTGGTTGCAATTGCCCAATTTGAATGCTTGAATTGGTTGGTATTGGATGTGTGTTTTAAGTGCAGGTTTTGGGTGAAATTTTGGGTGAGAAATGAAGCTAGAAATAGCTTCATTTTTTCCACAATGGCGCATACACCTGCAGGCGTGTGTCTAGACCATGTGTGACACACGACCTGGTAACATGGGCATGTAGTTAGGCCGTGTGTCCTCTGCACCTTAATTTTGAGAAACAGAATGCTCAGAATTGGGCACACGGGCAGAGACACAGGCGTGTGTCTCAGCCGTGTGTGCCACACGGCCTAGAACACGGGCGTGTGTCTTAGCCGTGTGAAACCTGCACCTAATTCGAATTAAATAAATTAAACACACGGCCTAGCACACGGGCGTGTGGCATGGCCGTGTGGCGCAAGTCAGAAAGCACCCTAAATCGAACACGGCCTGTAGCACGGGCGTGTTCCAGGGTCTCACGGGCGTGTCCCTTGGACCACACGGGCGTGTGAGTCCTGCACCTTAGAAAAAAATTTGTAATTTTGCGAAAAATTCTTAGAGGTTCCGATTAAGTCCTGATTCTATTCTAATGCTCGTATTGGGCCTCGAGGGTCCGATCAAGGGACATTATGGATGATCTCGGTAAATGAATAGTAAATTTACGTAGTTTATTAGAAAAATGTTCTGAATGTTCTGGTAATGCTCCGAAACCCTGTTCCGGCGACGGGTACGGGTTAGAGGTGTTACAATATTATTTGAAGGTCCATTAGTCTTTTTAATTTAAAAAGTAAAAATATACATATTGTGATATTTTGGTTGCAATTGCCCAATTTGAATGCTTGAATTGGTTGGTATTGGATGTGTGTTTTAAGTGCAGGTTTTGGGTGAAATTTTGGGTGAGAAATGAAGCTAGAAATAGCTTCATTTTTTCCACAAGGGCAGACACACGGGCGTGTGTCTAGACCATGTGTGACACACGACCTGGTAACATGGGCATGTAGTTAGGCCGTGTGTCCCCTGCACCTTAATTTTGAGAAAGCAGAATGCTCAGGGGTGGGCACACGGCAGAGACACACGCGCGTGTGTCTCGCGGCAGTGTGCCACACGCCTAGAACACGGGCGCGTGTGTCTTAGCCGTGTGAAACCCGCACCTAATTCGAATTAAATAAATTAAAACACACGGCCTAGCACACGGGCGTGTGGCATGGCCGTGTGGCGCAAGTCGAAAGCACCCTAAATCGAACACGGCCGTAGCACGGGCGTGTTCGTGGTCTCACGGGCGTGTCCTTGGACCACACGCGGGCGTGTGAGTCCCGCACCTTAGAAAAAATTTGTAATTTTGCGAAAAATTCTTAGAGGTTCCGATTAAGTCCTCGATTCGATTCTAATGCTCGTATTGGGCCTCGAGGGTCCGATCAAGGGACATTATGGATGATCTCGGTAAATGAATAGTAAATTTACGTAGTTTATTAGAAAAATGTTCGAATGTTCCGTAATGCTCAAACCTGTTCCGCGCGTGAGTGCGGGTTAGAGGTGTTACAATATTATTTGAAGGTCCATTAGTCTTTTTAATTTAAAAAGTAAAAATATACATATTGTGATATTTTGGTTGCAATTGCCCAATTTGAATGCTTGAATTGGTTGGTATTGGATGTGTGTTTTAAGTGCAGGTTTTGGGTGAAATTTTGGGTGAGAAATGAAGCTAGAAATAGCTTCATTTTTTCCACAATGGCAGACACACGGGCGTGTGTCTAGACCATGTGTGACACACGACCTGGTAACATGGGCATGTAGTTAGGCCGTGTGTCCCCTGCACCTTAATTTTGAGAAACAGAATGCTCAGAATTGGGCACACGCGCAGAGACACAGCGCAGTGTCTCGGGCCAGTGTGTGCACACACGCCTAGAACACGGGCGTGTGTCTTAGCCGTGTGAAACCCGCACCTAATTCGAATTAAATAAATTAAACACGGCCAGCACACGGGCGTGTGGCATGGCCGTGGTGGCGCAAGTCAGAAAGCACCCTAAGTCGAACACGGCCTGTAGCACGGGCGTGTTCCAGGGTCTCACGGGCGTGTCCCTTGGACCACACGGGCGTGTGAGTCCTGCACCTTAGAAAAAAATTTGTAATTTTGCGAAAAATTCTTAGAGGTTCCGATTAAGTTCTGATTCGATTCTAATGCTCGTATTGGGCCTCGAGGGTCCGATCAAGGGACATTATGGATGATCTCGGTAAATGAATAGTAAATTTACGTAGTTTATTAGAAAAATGTTCTGAATGTTCTGGTAATGCTCCGAAACCCTGTTCCGGCGACGGGTACGGGTTAGAGGTGTTACAATATTATTTGAAGGTCCATTAGTCTTTTTAATTTAAAAAGTAAAAATATACATATTGTGATATTTTGGTTGCAATTGCCCAATTTGAATGCTTGAATTGGTTGGTATTGGATGTGTGTTTTAAGTGCAGGTTTTGGGTGAAATTTTGGGTGAGAAATGAAGCTAGAAATAGCTTCATTTTTTCCATATGGCGGCATACTGCGGCGTGTGTCTAGACCATGTGTGACACACGACCTGGTAACATGGGCATGTAGTTAGGCCGTGTGTCCTCTGCACCTTAATTTTGAGAAACAGAATGCTCAGAACTGGGCACACGCGCGAGACACAGGCGTGTGTCTCGGTAGTGTGTGCCACACGGCCTAGAACACGGACGTGTGTCTTAGCCGTGTGAAAACCGCACCTAATTCGAATTAAATAAATTAAACACACGGCCCAGCACACGGGCGTGTGGCATGGCCGTGGTGGCGCAAGTCGAAAGCACCCTAAATCGAACACGGCCGTAGCACGGCGCGTGTTCCTGTGGTCTCACGGCGTGTCCCTTGGACCACACGGGCGTGTGAGTCCTCGCACCTTAGAAAAAAATTTGTAATTTTGCGAAAAATTCTTAGAGGTTCCGATTAAGTCCTGATTCGATTCTAATGCTCGTATTGGGCCTCGAGGGTCCGATCAAGGGACATTATGGATGATCTCGGTAAATGAATAGTAAATTTACGTAGTTTATTAGAAAAATGTTCTGAATGTTCTGGTAATGCTCAAACCTGTTCCTACGATGATTTGCAATGCGGGTTAGAGGTGTTACAATATTATTTGAAGGTCCATTAGTCTTTTTAATTTAAAAAGTAAAAATATACATATTGTGATATTTGAATCCATGCCAATTAAATTGAAAAAACTTTAAATTTATCACTCAACCAAGACTTTATTTTAATTTTATTATGCACACTTTATTTCTTCCATCAATTGTATATCTATACTATTAATCAAATACCTTATTGAGTTGGTGTCACGAGTTAACCGGGAATCAACTCGGTTAGGAAAATTACAAAAATGTCCTTTCGTATTTAAAATAAGTGATATTATTCAATGATACTTTAGTCTTTTAATTAAAATAATAATAATAATTATGCATATGACAGGATTTGAATCTACGCCAATTGTATTAATAAAACATTAAATTTGCCACTTAATCAAGGCTTTATTTTAGTTTTTTTATATGTTTTAATATTATTATGTACATTTTATTACATCTATCAATTGTATATATTAATTTAATCTAATTTTTAAAATTTTAATATCAGAAGTATTTCACGTGTTATTATTAATTAGTTTCAAACCATACATTTTATTATTTATTATATGTTATGTTCAAACATGCATCTATATTTTAAATACATGGTTTCTACATACATACATGTGATAGAATTTATAGTATATAAATAAAAAAGTGTGCATGAGTATTGGCGGAGGGCATATGTGGGGAAATGAATAATGGGGTAATTCTAGATTTGATCCCTCACATTTTGTTGTTTATGCGATTAGGTCCCTATTTGAAGCATTTAACACGTTCAATCAGGCTCATGCATTTAATTAATTAATTAATTTTATTACTGAATTTATACCAACATAAGTTACATTTGGTGAGTCTAATAAAATGTTTTGTTTGAATAAAATTATAATAATTGAAAAACAATTTATTAACAACTATATTTACAATTGTAAAGGATGATAAGTTGAATGTTTACAAAACGGTGAAGGAACCCAGCCCAAAAACCACTTTCAATGCATAGAATGCAGTGCAAATGGGAAACCCTATCACATGACGCCTACAATTGGGCCTACAGCCTGCTTTAAACCGACTTCAATATTTCCAACTGCTATAAATGTGCAGTTTGCATTTTGTCTTTATTTTATGCTCTCTCTTTTTTTTATTATATTCTACACATCCACTACTAAAATTCCAATTCTATTTCGAGAATACCATTTTTATTTCAAGAACAACAATCTTATTTTTCCAATTTTCTTTATATATGACCTTGGTTAAAAGTTAGTGATGATGATAAATATTAGGTGCACCACATAAACAATTTCATGGGCAGGAGTATGTTGTCAAACCCCATCAACAATGTTAAGGTCATATACCCCAATTGTTTCTCCTAATTTATAAGGCTGAGACAATCTTGAGGAGTGTCCATAATGATGGTCATTTGATAGAGAAGAAATGCTTGTTCTAGATAGGTAGATTATCCCTTTGATTAAGGCATTTAACAGGATAATTTTTTTGAGAAAAAAGAGGAGTAATACGATTTCTTTAGTGGATAAAAAGTTTAATACAATAGTGTTTGAGGATATATCAAATTTTAGTGATGATAAAAATTTGTACGTGTTAATAGGTTCAAATATAAAAACGCAACTCAAAATGATATAAAAATAATAATAATAACATCTCTTGTTTGATGTTACAAGCTCTTGGAGATGGAGCCACTTGAATGAATTCAGATCACAAAATTAAAGTGGTCAACATCTTTCAAGTTCAAAGAGGGCCATTGTGACCTGCAAATTTTATTCATAAACTTGATCGCATGCTTCATCACACAAGGTTATGCTACTCTAGGGAAAAAAAAAATCATTATAGATCCTTTTCATAGCAAATATGTGGATTTTGCATCACTTAAGTTTATATTACACATTTAAACATACGAGAAAGGATTGTAATGAAATTGTGATTCCACTGTCATTCTTATCCGTTTCCAATGAGAGAATGACAAACCAGATTTTTCCTCTTGATTTTTAACCTTTTTAGTTGGATTTGAATTTTTTCAAGAGGAAAAATATGATTTGTCATTCTCCTATTGAAAAGAGATAAAGGATGACGTGGAATCACAATTTTATACAATCCATCCTCTAAATTTACTTACTCTCAAAATTTAATACAAATTAAATTAGTACTCTATCTATATTTTTTATATGATATTTAAAATTACCTATCATCCCTCTCAACAATAAGCGCTTTTTAATATACTCGAACTCACAATTTTTTTTATATTGATAATAATAATATTACCAATCAAGTTAAGGCTCAATCCATTTCAATTTATAAATTTCTTAATAGTCAAGATGATGGAAGAAGATATACAACTCCATGTTACCTATAAATTAAATTTATGAAAAAGGAAAAGAGAAATGACCCATAAATAAATTGCCTTATCAAAAATGGGATGTCTTTGTGGAGAACCTTTATTTTTTATATCTGGAAATATTGTTTTTAAAAAAATATTTATTTAATTTTAAATTAATTTCTAATTTTTTTGTGATGGGTTTTTTATTTTTAAAATTAAAAATATGTTGATTAAATCAAACATAAATTTATAATATTTTCAGAAGATATTTTTATATTTATTTATTTGATGTTTAAAAGGTTTAAAATTACGAGATATTGAAATATACATAAATGTGTGTACATAATAACTATTTTTCTAAAGAGTTAAAAGTAATTATTTTATCGTTGAATTTGATATTTGTCCATTTTAATATCTAAATTTGAATTTTCTAAAAATGTGATGATGTATTTATATTGATATTTAACTATTTTGATGAGTCGGCAACTTTGAATTTTTGTTGCCTGACATCATCTGTATTCATTTAATATAAAAAAAATTAAAAAATAGTTTTAGTAACACTTAAAAAATTGTTTTAAGAGAAATCAGGGTAATTTACTATTTTAAAATCATAAATAAGACTGGTAGGCTCTAAATTGGAAAACAAATTGAAATTTGCTTGTTTATATGAAATTCCTTAGCTTAATGAACCCAAATAAAAATGATTAGCTTTAACTATGTAAGAAGGAATTGCATGATTGAGAGAAAGTCCAAGAGCATTATTTCTAATCACCTAACTACCTCTGTGGTTATTTATTTCATGAAAATTGGTTTTTGAAAGGGATGTTACTCGGCAGTGAAATAAAAAGGCCATCATTTACAGCATTATAGTTTCACCTCTATCACCTTTTATAAGAATATAAACATAAGAAAATGGTGGGGGGAAGGAGGTGAGGGAAATGAAGTGTCGGTGGAATAGCGAAAGGGCTGTGGCATCACATTTTCTTTTTTCATTTAGTAGCTAGCCTCCCTACTAAAAGTATTATTGTACTATTAGTCATGATTTTCATCACCTAGTGAAGACCCAAAAAGCAAGGGGTTTTGCTGTATGGGTGGGTCTATAGGATCTTCGAATGGTGCATTAAAATCCAATTTAGTGCAAACATGGACAACTTGGAAAAACATGAAAATGATGTTTGTTGGATGTATGAGCATTTCTATGAACCATTAAAAAAATAAAGTTACAGCAGTAAATTTCAATGGAATAATTGATCAGTTCCAAGTAAAATTGCTCTAATCAGCCAAAGCCTTTTAAGGCAAATTCAGAGCAATGTTTACATTATACTCACTTTTATGAGTGAAAATAGTATGGGATTACAATCATTTCCACTCCTAATCTAGTTCAACAACAACAAACAAGGGGAAAAAAATTTATGTTATCCAAGTTTTGGATAAGCATCGCATATACTTTCATTCCATACCTATGCCCAAATATATGATTGACAGTAGGCACAAGTATCGGATACGAAAAAATATAAAGTGTCAGAACAACATAAAAGAAAATCGAGAGGGAAGGAGGAGGGCACACCATGCAAACAACCTCTCATCCAACACCTACCGTAAGCAATGAGCAATGCCATTGAAAAGAAAAACAAGGAACCGAAAGAATATACAAGGATGGGTGAAAAGATCCATAAATGGAAGAATGCTTATTTTGCAGCTTATCTTTGGCGGTAATGAAGTTAGTCAAAGCTTGATGAACGGCTCCATCGACCCTTGAGGTAGTCCTCTAACGACACAGGTTGCTCGATGCTGCTCATGGAGACCGAGTCTTCCTCCACATCAAGCAATGCGAGACTAAGATGGGATTGAAGGTTGGAGCGTCCAGGACAAGCTTCATCATCCAATGTATCGGATCCTTCGGAGGCATTCACTTGCAATCCTGCCCACTCGGTCACATCAGCATCACCTTGTAGGAGCTTCACAACCTTTGGCCATCACATTAATCAAACTTAATTATTAATCATCCATTTTCACAACCAAGTAATCCAGAGTAGAAAAGATGAAAGATGACTTACAACGCCCATTTGCGGTCTAGCACGTGGGGCACGTCTAAGACAAAGGGTGGCAGCGAGAACCATCCTCTCCATCTGGTCACAATCATAGCCATCAGCCAAGCTTGGGTCTAATAATTGGGAAACTTTCCCACCACTTAAAATTGGCTTTGCCTGGACATTGGTCAAATTTACTTTAGATACGAAATTGAAAGATGGAGTGATACGAGTCACATCGGTTGAGCAAAAAGGACCACTTACCCACATGACCAAACTCTCTTGGCCTTTTGGACAGTCATTGCTTATAGGTTTTCTTCCAGAAAGTAGCTCAAGCAACACCACCCCAAATGCATACACATCAATCTTGTCGTTTACTTTCCCATACATGAAGTACTCAGGAGCCAAATACCTGAAACAATGTGGGATTTTTTTTTTCCATTTTTGTTATTTATTTTACCCCTTGAAATAAATGAATACAATTAGAAACCAAATAATTTAGAAGTGAAAATGACATACCCAAAGGTCCCTGCAACATCTGTGCAGGTTATATGCGAAGAAGAGGTTGATGCCCATTTAGCAAGTCCGAAATCCGAGAGCTGCATATATCGGGAAGCAAAACATGGGAATTTATTTATGCAAACATCGGATTCAGTTTCTTAAAAAAAAAAAAAAAATACAAAACTGAAAGATACCTGGGGCTCAAAATCATCAGAGAGTAATATGTTTGAAGATTTAACATCCCTGTGGATCACAGGGTGGTCACTGTTAGTATGCAGATAATCTAAGGCCTCAGCCACCCCAATTGCCACTTTATATCTTTCACTCCAACCAAATGCACCACGATCCTTCTTATTACCTGAATTATCAATAACCAACTTTAGAAACTACTTCCCGACATCAAGCGACTTAATTAATCATACAATCATATCGATTACTTACCATGAAGGTTTTCTTCAAGGCTTCCTCTTGATAAGAAATCATAAACCAAGAGAAGGTTATTATCCTCATAGCAGAATCCCAAGAGGGATATAATGTTCTTATGATGTAATGTAGTAATGATCTCGATTTCCATAACAAACTCCTTCAATACTTCTTCTGAAGGCTTTAGGATTTTCACCGCGAGTTCCTTGCCGTCTCGAAGGCAACCCTTGTAAACCTGACTACTGCCTCCTTTCCCAATCAAGTTTTCTGCAAAAACACAAACCAGTAAAAGCAAGTTCAAGTCAATTGGTTCCCAAAGGAGGGTGTTGCAAAGAGGAATGATGAGTTTGAAACAAACCAGCCAAGAAATTCGATGTAGCCCAAACCAGTTCTTGGTACTTAAATAATCTGCAAGTTGCAGAGTATTTCTCATGAAGACCTTCCAATTCTTTTGGCAGGTTTATTGAGTTGTCATCAGGAGAAAGGGGAGCAATGGCATTTTCATTACCAACCGGAACGATCGCGCCGCTTTCTCCATCAAAATTAGAGGCCTTAAATTCGGTTTGATCACAGTCTTGTTTCTTATCTGAATTTGTTAACAAAAGGGTACGCCTAGAGGGCAACCGCATCACCCACTGAACCACAGATATCTGCCTCGAAGATCGGTCAGGATCTTGATGTCGTCTATCCGATAAAACCGCACGGCGAAGTAAAGGCCAGCCAGGTCTAATTTCAGGCAACTGTTTGATCAACATAGAAATCGAACCAGATGCAGCCTCAGTTCTTTCAACAGGCACTATAGCCAAGGATTTCTCTCTATCATTATCATCATCACCGCAGTTTGCAGATTGGTGACAAGAATCATGCAGCAATAACTTATTTCCAGATCCACAAACCGAGCAATTTTCCTTTCCACCACTCTCAAAGTTGCCCGAACCGGCTTTGATTAAGGCCTGCTCGAATCTCTTGTCCTTGGTCTCATAGGAAACCAGATTGGCCTCGGCATTGGCAATCCCTTCACTTAGTACTTTGGAATTCTTGTTCAATGTTATGGTTCGGTGAAGCGCATTAAGCAAGCTATTTCGTTTATGATCTTCATTTCCTGGAGGAACAAAGAAGAAATTCCTTAAAATACACGAAAATCTTACACGACATCCAAGAACTGGATGACCAACCAAAACAATATCTTTACCTTTTGCCCCAAAAGTGGTCCCTGGAGAACCCTCCCTGTGGAACACCACTTTCCCATTATTAACAGCAAGAACAGAACAGTTGTTGGATAGTTTCTTAGCACAGTACTTGGCTACCGATGTCGATGACCGGATTTTATGGAGTTTGGCGGCGGTTCCAACTATAAGCTTAGTTGCAGAATAAGATTTTGCTTCTCTCACTAAAATTTTGCGAATTGAAGAACCTCTGCATATCTTAAGTTTGAGATCCACCTGCAACATAATTACCCAAAACCGATTTATTTCTTTTTTCTAAGCCTTAAATTTGATACGTGAAATGCTTAATCAATTGTTTGTTAGCAGTCTAATCGTGAATTTCTTTTATTTTTTAATTCATCTCTTTTTGACATTTACTATCTTCTTCCTGCTGCTCTCTTTCTCTAGCACCGGCCTTCTGTCTATCTTCACCTTTAACCTTATGAAAGCTTAAAAATGGAAATAGCGGGACGTTATTGCCGCTATCTATTGTTGTGATTTATATTCACAATCGTTTTCTTTCCGATAGCGGTGGCGGCTGGCGGCGGTAGCGCTCACATTTTCGGTCACTGCTATAGTGTTGGTGAATTTTTTTTATTTATTTTAAATTTAATAATCACTAACATGATTATAAAAACTCTCTGTGTTCTTGATTTTTGAGGTATTTTATGATCTTATTTAATATTTTTATAATGATATTCATTCATATTTGTATTTAAAATTTAAAATCAGGTATCAATATACAGTTTATTAAGATAAATATAAAATTTTAAAACCTATAAAAATATATTTTTATTATTGTAAATATAAATATGCATTAGCTAAAATATTAATCCCTTCCCATTTTTTCTCCTCAAAACTGTGCGTATTGCATTCTTATTTTATTAAACACCCTATATTTTAACTCATTTATGAACTTTCCCCATCTTCACCGACCAAACTCTTCCCTCTCTTTTAGATCTTGAGAATCAGTTATTCATCAACGATGTTAGAAATCCCTCCCCTGACCTCCATTTTCTTTATTATTCTAGGATCCTAGGGTGCTCTTGTTTTTTATTTGTTAGAACCACAAAACGGGACGTGATTTATATTCACGGCCGCCGTGGCTGGTGGTGGCGCTATTGCTAAATAGCGGCCGCTATTTCAATCCTAAGTGTAACTATAGCTAAATTGAGCATGCAGGGAAAGACCAACTTTCCCATTTCTGATTTTCCTTCCTTTTCCAATTGACCAAACAGGAAAGAAAAATGAGGTTAACAAATTCATCATAGGGAAAAAAAAAGAAGAAGGTAAATTGTTATAAACAAATTCATCATAGGGAAAAAAAAAGAAGAAGGTAAATTGTTATAAACAAAGTTTTTTAAAAAAAAAACAAAAGAAAAAGTAGATCATGAAACCAAACCTGTTTCAAATTACAGAATCCTTCATAAACAGCAAGAACAGAGTCAAACGCTTTGACAAGCGACAGAAGTGAAGATTTTCCATCTCGATCCACGATTTCTACACACACACACACAAAATCCAAATCCCACTTCAATAAACCAGACAAAAAATCAAACCCCAGAAATATTTTCAAAAGAAAAGAAAATTTAAACCCTGAAACAGGGAAAGAAATATTTACTGACCATTGTTACCAAGAACATGAAGAGCAATGACACAGTCACCAGGCTGAGCCACCTTAACCAAAGCCCACGTTAAAAGCTCTCTGCTTGGTGAATCAAGCTTTACTCCAACAACCACCGTCCCTCCACCACCACCACCACCAGCAGCAGCAGCAGAAGCAACCGTCTCTTTGTCTCCAACAAAACCATTCTGTACCATTTTCATTTCTGTGTCAAAACAGAGTATGTTTCAGAGCAGGTGTTCTTGACCAAAGTTGAGGATCATGTTAAGAGTTTATATATGGAAGAGTTAGGTTGTGAAGGAAGGTAGAGGAGAGGCAGAAGCAGTGTTTGAGAGCGTTTTTTTAGGCTTAACCGTCAGTAGTTTGCTTTTCAAGTTCTCCAACCACACTAGATAGAGAAAGGGAAGAAGAGACGACTTGTTTTTTTATAAACACAAGTTGAGAAATTATTAAACAATTTATTTCTTTAATTGTTTATTTAATGGCGGGGTTTTTTTCTCAAAAGAAAATTGTAGGAAATACTAATAATAATAATAATAATAATAAAAGTGCAGCCCCTGTAAAATATAGATTCTTAGGTTTTAAATAATAATAAATTTCATTAAATGGGCATGGGCACTACTAAAATGCTGCAGACCAAAGCTGTGGAAAAAAAACACACCCGCACCCAATTTTTGTTATTTTCTCTCTTTCTTAATACTTGGGGTAAAATGTAAAATTCAACTATGAGTTTGAAGTTGATAGCACGGCTGCATTGCTATTTGCTAACTATGCTTCCCCTCTTCTCATATTTGACAGTAAACGTAACTCCCCACTAATTTATATATATACTGATATTTTTCTGAGAGAGAACGTAAAAATATATCTTATAGGGTACGTTTTCATGTAGCGATAACATTCTTCCCAACAATCACAATTTCAACGGTTACATCTCCCAACAGTCATATTTTTTTTCTATATAAACCCCTCTAAACTTCATTTTTTTTCCATTCAAATCTATTCTCTCAATAATTTTATTTTAAATCTTTCTCTCAATTCTATTCTCTTTGATTTTATTTTATTCCTTTTAATTTGTAAAATGGTAAATCAATTTATTCGTTTGGATGACAAGCACATCTCCGACGTCCAACTACAAATGGTAAGAAAATATTATTAATTTATTTAATTTTAATTAGTTAATTATTATGGTGTTAACATTATTAATTTTATAATTTTTTTTTTATGTTTATATACTCAGGCCAAAAATCGAATTTTAGAGACATACACAATTTATGTGTGAGTGCACCGGTTGTATGGTAAAATTCATTTGATAATATCATTATCTTAATATATTTTTCAGTGTTATAATTTTAAAATAACATATTATTTGAATAGGTGGAACAATCGCGCAAGAAACACATGTATACTGACCAAGCTCGAAGATATCCAGTTAGCGTTAGATAAAAAATCAGAACAGGAGGTTAGTTTATGAAATTTAAAGTTATATAATATTTACTTTAGCATTTGAAATTAAATATTAGGCACATGCTAAAATTTATAAATTCATATTACAGTTTGAATGGATGTCATATGCTGATCCAAGAATTCAAGAATGCATCCCAACCGACTTTTTGGCCAATCGCAACATCTAGCACGTCAAAGTGTCTTTGATCATTTTTGCAATGGTTGATATGCACGAATTCGACTGAGTGATGTGGCAGTTTGGGTGTACGCAACGTATTCCACCGCTGCCCCAAGATCTCGATGACCTACACAAGATCGACTTGCAGGGGAGACTCGAGGAAGATTGGTCAAGATTCCACAAGAAGTATATCGAGATGTAGTAGTGAAAGTACGATTACTTGCCAATGTGTGAACCATTTCTCACATCGGAGTTGGCGACATCTCCGGATTACATTGCATGGTTCAGGCATAACGGCATGTCATATCTACTATCGAATGGGGAAAGGAGTAGGCAACGTTGTTGTAAGAGGTGAAGACGAGTGCCCAACAATCCTAGGCTGAGAGAACAAGCCGTAGGGGGAGTAACATTTGCTCTAGCTCCACATGAGAACTCGATGGGCGTGCAACCTCCCAATCAGTATGGTTCATATTTTTCTGGTGCTAACCCAATTTTGTTTTACACAAGCACCACAACACACACCATCATTCACTGCATCAACACCTTCAGGTCTATTTTTAGCACCACTGCCACCCACCGAACCATATTACATGTCGTTGTTGCTAGCAACATCAATGTATCTGGTATCACTGACAATTCCCAGATTTTATCCAAAATTGTCTTATGCGACACCATACAGTTATCTGTCGATAATGTCGCAAACAACCCCAACATCGTTGTTCTACCGAGGTGGGTCATCGTTGCAACCGCCTATTAATACAATGGGGGATGTACGATGGGCTCTTAGGACCCAAACACACTCAACCACAAAGGAAGGAGATGAAGATGGAGATCAACATTGAGGTCGAGGTGAAGATAAAGAAGATGAGGAAACGACACCCTAACTTATTCGACGGAACCCTAGGCATACCCGACGCCCACTTGGTTGTGGCACACATTCGGGACGCCAATAATTTTGTTATTTGTAATTTTTCTCAAATAGTTCATTTTTTAGTTTGTTAAATTTTAATTTGTGTTGTAATAAATGTTTTCATCCATAATGTACTTGTTCCACTTTCATTGACACCAAATTGTATTCTTTATTTTACATCCCAAATGTACACTTATTTATAATCTACGCAACAAATTTATTAAATTGGTTTTATAGTACCATATCGTATGGTTAGTTCCAATTATTTTTTCATTTGTGTTATTTTTTCATTTAAGTTTTTCTCCTTTCATGTATTATTTCTCTGACACAGTAATTTATTACAATCTTTTCAAAAAGAAGGATTTAGTCACAAGGTACGAGAAAAAATTTTTAAAAAAAATTGTATTGTAATATATCTTACTTAAATAATTAATATTAACTTATAATTTCTCGAAAAAGTAATTGAATAAACAAACAAATCGTTTGTTTGCTTGTTTGTATGTTTGTTTGTTTTTTTTTCTATATTTATTAATGAGAATGAGTTAGTGTTCTAATTAGGTGCTCTTCTTGATGTTCCTTCCAAGTGTGGACATGTTGACTTAGTATGCCCTGGGTTCCTACAATAACTGCATAACCTCGGTTGGTCTGTCCACTCACGAAGATTCATATTGTCTCGTATCTGAGTTGAGTTCGGTCGACCTTTTGACTTGCGCTACAAGATAATATCAGGTACTAACTCAAAAGGAGTGTGCAAGGTAGGCAGCCACATCCTTTCATCCAAGACATGTGGGAATTCAAATTTTCAAACATTATATGTGCGGTCTAGTTTGTAAACTTCGTCAACATAACTCATGCAATTTACACGTGTCGAGGTACATGTCGCAATTACATGTGCGCATGGATAACGAAGTGCTTGAAATCTCTCACAATCGCAGGTCTTTTGTCTCATGTCTACATGGTATGCTCCCCCGATAACACCTTCGTCGGATCTATAGAACTCCGTAAATCTAAATATTTGATTTGGATGTGAATGACACACTGAAGGCATAGAGTTCACTCTTTGTGTATTTTCTCCATATTTTTCAGCACCGTCTCGCACCAAACATGAACGCTCTGTATCTGTCCCTCGTATTTCTCAGCTCGCTTTGGAAATAAAGTTGCTAAGTGAAAATACGTTTCTTTGACTACCAAGGTTACCGACAAATGATGTGTCCTCTTTAATATGGAATTAATGTATTCCACTAGGTTCGTTGTTATGTGTCCGTATTGGAGTCCTCCATCAAACAATTGCGTCCACTACTCATTGGGTATCCCATCGAGGTACTCCGCACCGAGTCAGTTTACAACCCGCAATTTCTTTAACATTTCATGGAATAAATGTTAGACGAGCTCGTACCCTGTCAATGACAATAAATATTATATCCATGAATGCAAACAATGTATATGTTAAAGAATAATATATAAAATACTATGTACAATGTACCTATGTTAATAACATGTCGTTGTTCTGCATTCTTATAATATTGGCCCATGTAGTTAGACTCTATATGTCATATACAATACCTATGGTGTGAATGGTCTCAAAGGTTTCCACGTCGACCAATTACAGCATGTATTCGGGATTTTGTAACATGGAAGTTTACCCCATGCTTTATGCTATGCCGCTTCACTACAACAACTAAAGCGTCTTTGGAGGAAAACTTCATCCCAACCTCTAAGTCGCCGAAAGTTGTTGATAAACTTGCATGCTCCGGTCTTCTATGAGGGAATTCTGTGAATTCTAACCCATCTTTAGCAGCAAGATCGAAATTACGCATGTGGGGTGGGGGCACGTAAGTCATAAAACCTGGATCGATCCTTCCAGCATTGTTCGGGCCTTCACTGTCAGAACCACCATCTTCTGGTTTAGTAGGAATGGGCTCTAGTTTTGAAATTACTGCAATTTTCGTACCATCCAGTTCGAATTCCTATATTGGGTCATTATCAATTTCAGACCCTCTTCATTCTCTTCATTCGCGGGTCTCTTTTTGTTATCAACCCTAGTTGCATGTCCAGGCTTGGATGTCCCTTCGCTGGTGCAGGTTGTCGGGAGTAGATCATTCGTTCTTGTAAATCTGAGGTGAAACCCAAAATAACTTTTGTTTGGCCCATCAATGTAACTTGATGGCGTACCCATATAAGTGTTACTACATTGAACATCGACGTGCTGAAGTTAAAACAAAAGGCACTCACAGAATATCGTGTGGGGATGTCGAAGGCCCAGTTACCAAATAAGCTCGAATGTACGCCAAAGTTGCAATCGAGGGGTGAAACCGATGAATGCCTCGCCATTGATGATGATTTCGGGGTGTCTTGGTAAGAGCTTTGCAACAATGATATGAATCCACCACACAACCATGTGGTCGGATTTTCTGCTTCTTCATTTAGGGTGAAATTTGGCGGAAATGTTCTCAAGCTCGGGTCACTTTCGTTGACATCAACAAAGTGGGCATATAACTCTAATACAACATTCCCACTAAAGCAATGGGAATTAGTCACTGTCTTGAGCTTGATGTCCCTTGCGATCTCAAATATATCATATCTAACGGGGTTCAATGATGTTAGACATCTACATTCAAGCTTGAAATTCTTCTCCAGCTTGAACTCCCCACTTTCTGCCTAATTTTCGACCATAGCTTGTGCAATTTATGCTCCGGTTGTTTGACAACTGTTACCGCCCCGATTCGTGTTTCTTCTTTTCTGCACTGCACAATAACTCATCCTTAATGGAAATCTTGTTGCCCCCAACTCTGTCACAGGTTATAGTATCAGGCTCACTACCTTTGGTGGAGATGGATAAAACAAATTATTTGATTATACTGGAAAGCCCTGTGTTTTTCACTATGACTATGATCTTAGACTTTTGTATGGGTTTTATAAAGCATCCCCCTCTGATTGGGAGAAACTCGATGTCATGCCCGCATAACAACTATCAACTGGGGGCCTCAGTTATACTCCATCCATTAATAGCATAACCTTTGTAAACTTAAAGTCCTAGTTATACTTCAACCCTTGACAGTATAATCACCGTCAACTGGGACCTTGAGTTGCAATGTGATCCGACTTCTCAGGTGATGGCTCTTTCCTCACATAGCAAATAAATTTTGTAGGTCATTGAGCTCCACAATATCATTGTAAATTCAAACATACCTTAAAACTATAACAATGTCTATTTCAAACATAGACAAAAATAAATTCATAAACTCTAATTTCTAGCCACAAAAAAAAAAACAATTTCTTAGAAAGAAAAAATGCATCTTGTAATGCGTGTTTTTACTTTCTCTCACCAAAAGGCCTATTCTCATAAATATATATAAAAACAACAACCTAAATTCATAAATTTCATAAAAGTTCGACATATATATAAATTAATCCATAACTTACCTCAATTTTTAATATAAATTTCTATTTAGGATATCACTAAAAAAACACCCTCAACATATTAAAAAAACACCCTAATTCTCCTTTTCCGTGTAATTGATTACAGCATTTCTCATTTTATTGGATGAGTGTCTTTCCCAATGAGTCTTTTTATTAATACAATAATTAGAGTCAAGATCTTAAATTAATGTGGTCCAAAGAAATTAATGTTGTCCAAAAAATTAATTAGTACATTTTCCAAATATCTTCATTTTCAACATCTTAAATTAATTAGTGTAATCAATTTAGTCCAAAAAATTAGAGTCAACATCTTAAAAAAGGGGAAAAATTAATTTTGTTGTAATTAATAAAATAAATAAGCAGAGTTATATATATATGTTTATTTTGATGAACATTAACAACACCCTAACGTAAACTCATATTATTATTAACAAAATTAAGTAAGTCCTTCTCACTACACTCTATTATTTGTAATTTTATTTTTTATAAATTTGTTCTAAACTGTTTTTTATAAAAATCTGTTTTTCTAATTTTTTTATTTTTTATTTATTAATTCTTGTATAAATTAAAATCTGTTTTAAATTTTTATAACTACTGATTTTTTCGTCATAATTTGTAGTGTTCAACAAAAGATGTCGAATTTTTACGGAAGTAACTTAAATGAAGGCAATGAGATCTCTATGGCGACATCACCATTTTTTACCGATCGGGTATAATATTTATCATGATGTTAATTTTTTTTATCTTCATAACATTTAATATTTGTTAACAAAATTATTTAAATTTTAGGTGTTCGAGTCTCGTGAAGAGCTGATGCAATGGGTGCAAAACACGGCATTCTCTCTTGGTTATATCATCGTCACGAGAAGATCAAAAGCAAAGGAAAATGGTGTGGTGTCTTACGTCACACTTATTTGTGACCGTGGCTGTGAATACAAATTTAAAGAATCAAGTAAAAAGTCTGGCACCAAAAAGACCAACTGTAAATTCCGATTGGTAGGTTCGTATTTAAAACAATATGATGGGTGGACGTTGAGGGTGATATGTGATCAACATAATCATCCACTTCCACAACATATGGAGGGACATGCTTATGCAAGGTGGTTGAAAGAAAACGAAAAAAAAATTTTGGTTGATTTGACGAGTAAGAATGTTACACCACGTGACATATTATCGACACTGAAGGAGCAGGACAAGAATAACGTTTCTACACTAAAAACCATATACAATGCACGGAAAAAGCTTCGCTCGTCCCAGAATATCGGTATAACTCTAATACAGGTTCTTATGTTGCTTTTGAATGATAAACATTTTTTTACTGAGTTTTCAGTAAATAATATTTCAAATGAATTGGAAAATCTATTCTTCATTCATCCACGATCATTGAATATATGGCGGGCATTTCCGCATGTTTTGATTGTAGACGCAACGTACAAAACGAACAAATATGATCTGCCTTTTGTTCAGATTGTTGGCGTGACTTCAACCAACAAGACATTTAGTATAGCTTTTTCCTTTATCATTAACGAAAAGGAGGAGAACTATAATTGGGCGTTAACATGTCTAAAGTTGACACTAGAAGAGTGCATGTACCCACGTGTTATTGTGACGGACGAGAGAGTTGGCTCGATGAATGCATGCCAACAAGTTTTCCCGATGCCACTCGGTTACTATGCGCAGATGGCACATTATCGAAAATATTAAAAAGCATTGTAGGCGATCTATCAAGTCGCAACATGAGTGGGACTCCTTTCGTGCTATGTAATTTGTACTCATTGAATCTCCAACGTGGATATTGTACACCGAAAACTGAGAAAACTCCAATCAATGTTGAGCGAATATCCGGTACAAGCCTCGTTATTCTATAAATAATTGTTTATAGTTTTAGAAGACTTTTTATACATAACTAACATTTATATAAATTCAGGTGTTTTAAAATATCTAGATCAAGTGTGGTTAAGCAAATATAAGGAAATGTTTGTGTCGGTCTGGATTGATCGGCATCTCAACTTTGGAGAACGAACTACGAATAGAGTTGAGAGCCAAGCATGCAAAGCTAAAGAAATACCTTTGTGCAAAAAATTCTTCTCTAGATAAATTTGTTGGTTGTATCGATCAGTTGTGAAGTCTCAACTTACATCGATATATGAAAGTTTTGAAAAGAGTAGAATTGTCCTCAAACACAGACACAACAACTTCTGTGTTTTAGATTATTATGGGTTTTGTGGCACTTGAAGCTCTAGATATCCTAGAAGGGGAACTTCAGCGGTCGAGTAGACATCAACTTGACTCTTCAAACTATGGTTGTAAACTACGTCATAGTTGTGGGTTACCATGCGCTTGCATGCTATCAGTCTACTTGAATTCAGGTGGTATATTTAACAATTATTTTCTAAATTTTATTTATATATTGAATTTTTATAAACTAATGGCATTTCAATGCAGGTGAGTGTATTCCGTTGGATTCAATAGATGTATTCTGGAGGAAGCTTGACTTATCACCGTCAACTTCTGTGGAAAATGAGGATATTTGTTGTGACGGTGAGTTAGAAATGTTGAAAGAAAACTTCACTAAGCAGTCAAAAGCCGGGAAAAAAATTCTGTTAAGAAAGTTAAGAGATATATTCCAGCTGAGTAAAACATTCATTAAAGAACCTACAATTCAAACAAATACGCGTGGACGACCAACCTTAAAGAAACAACAACAAAAACGAGTCGGTTCTATAAGTTAAGCTCCTAGAAGACGTAGCCATTCAACCACGTTAAAATCTGTTGGGTTGGATCTGGTAGAGTTGAACAAAGAACCTGCAAGACATAGTTCATACGTAACCGAAATTCCAGACTTAAACCAGGAGCCATCAGAGCAAGTTTGGACTTCATAGACTTAAACGGGACCTTTGAATCATGTGACACTCATCCACTAATGAAAGAAATTCCAGATATGTTCCACCCTTACATCACACATGTACAAGATGTCAGGGGTGATGGAAATTGCGGATTCCGAGCAATATCTGTTTGTCTTGGTTATGGCGAAGATCAGTGGCTCTGTGTTCGACATCAACTGCTAGACGAGTTATTGAGTTCATATGATGTCTATGCTAGAGTTTTCACTGATGGAATCGATGAATTACGTAATTCACTGTGTTTCTTACAATCGCTTTGCACCAGTGAGAACTTTGGATGGTTATACCTATGGACAGTGTCACGATTGCCAACGAGTTTGGGGTGATCCTCAATTATTTAACCAAGCGAGGTGACATAACTTTCTTTCCTCTTTGGAGAGGTCCGGACATTTTTAATACCATCAAGCTATTACAATTGCACATGTATATGATAATCATAATGTGATGGTACAATTAGAAGGAGATTACCCAATGCCTACCATTTCGGCTTATTGGATCCGCCATAGAGCCCCGTCTACAGCTGGATGGCAAACCATGTATATGTCACGTCTGGAATTTTATAGACAACTGAAACCTTGTAATCTCAAAACACCTGTTATAACTATAGAGGATTATTGTTGAATAATATTAATTTATTATATTTTAGCATTTTGCTCATATTTTTGTATTTATGTATTTATATATATATGTTTAACAATAATCCTATAAAAAAATATGTTGAATAATAATAATACTTATATCTTTAATAATAATAATAATAATAATAATAATAATAATAATACTTATAATATTTAATAATAATACAATAATAATACTTATAATATTTAATAATAATACAATAATAAAAATATGTTTAACAATTAAATGAGATAAAAAAGTGAGTGGAGAAGTGATAATTAATTCTTAATCATTTGTAACATCCTAGGAAGGGCCTATGCATTTTTCAGATCAATTGTATGAAATGACAAGTCTTAAGTATTATGAATAAATTTTTGATACTTTTGGAAACCTAGAAATGAATGAAAATGGAAATGAAAATGAAAATGGAAATGAAAATGGAGATGGAAATGAAAATGGAAATGGAAATGGACATTTTTGGAAACTTAGACATTTTTGAAACCCAAACATTTTTGGAAATGATCCAAAAATGGAAACTTGAACATTTCGGGAAACTTGGATATAGGAGAGAAATAAAGGAGTTTTATTCACATAAATATGTGAATAATAAGAGATAAATAAAGGAGTTTTATTCACATAAATATGTGAATAATAAGAGATAAATAAAGGAGTTTTATTCACATAAATATGTGAATAATAAGAGATAAATAAAGGATTATTTTCTAATGAGATAATTGAGGAGATAATTGATGGATTAAAGGCTTTTATCTTTTAAATAAAAGAGATAATATTATCAAAAAGAGGAGTGGTGGCCAAGTAAAGGACTCCTAGGTGATAACTTTGGCTATAAAAGGAGGACGGGAGGGCTACTCATCAACATTTGCTCCTCTTCTTCTCTCTGCCAAAATTCTCCTAGGCAAAACCCCTCTCTGCCGAATTTTCATTAAGCAAAAATCCCTCTCTTTTTCTTCTATTTTCTTCTCCGTTCTCTTTGTTAATTTGAATCTTTGTTGATTCTAAGAAAGAGGGCAATCATCCACAACATCAAAAGGGGATCTTTCGGGAAATCTAAGGATCTAAGGTAAGGATTATAAATATAAATATGTGGTTAAAGATTATGATTCACGTTTTCAAAGTTAGATCTAATCTAACACGAAGTTATAGGATTTCAACAGGCTTATAAAGGAATCCTCTTGATTTGGAATCCCATCATAAGGTAAGGGATATTCGGCCAAGGCATAATTTGTTTAAGTGTTTTCCATTATTTCAAAAACCAGAAGATCGACATGGTTACATACCTAGTATTAGCCGATTTCAAGGAAGAGGAATTCTAGCAACTGTTGGGACTTGATTAAATCAATTCGGCAACTAGGTAAGTAATTCTACTTCTAGTAGGATTTGGTTTTAAGACCAAATAGGTTTATTTATATGTTTTAATTAATGGCCGAATATAGGAGTGAAAGATCTAGATCGGTAGATCGCGCTCTACGGGAATTCACGGAAACTATTAAGCGAAAAAGGTGTGTACTCTTACTAACTTTCAATAAATTGCATGGCAATCATTAGATATGTAAATATGTAAAGTATGTGAATGTGGCTAAGCACCACAAATGTGGTAAGGAGTACCAGCACGTTTCCTACTTTTGATAGGATTGTGAATGTGATATATTTTGAACATGTGATTAGTAACATGAATGAAAATTAAGTATGTGAAATATGTTATGAAATAATTGGGGCATTCGGGATATTTGTGGAGGAAGAAAGTGAAGGTGATGACTACGGTCTCACCAACGTAAAGTGGTGACTACGGTCACATAAAGTGAAAAGTGGTAACCGGTTACATCCAGTGAATCTGATGTCTAATGACACAACATAAGTGGGCGATGAGCACGTCATCGCAAATGACGCCTTCGATGGTGTGTAGCGGATGGAGGGTCGACTTAGTAGTCCCCGCGATTGTACGAGGTTGGTACGGGTGGTGTGTAGCGGATGGACAAATAGGTTTGGATTTGGGTTGCATCATCCTTTATTTTGTATGAACATGATATTGATATGACTTGTATGCACGATTTGTTGGAAATTAGTACTATGTACACATTGAGTCTGTTGACTCACCCGTTGGGAATTATTTTTGGTGATGAGCGGTAATGGACCAGGGTCGGCAGGAGCTAAAGGTGGCCATGCATCGCTTGAAGAAATTATTTGGAATTTGGACTTTATGAAATTTTAGTACTTTAAACTTTATTTTGGGTTTGAATGATGTAATAAGGCCATAAGGCCCAATTGGATTTTCTTTATTTCTGTTTATTTTTATTTGAATATGATACAATTTATGTTTGATTAAAGATAAGTAAATTTATTTCTTTTAAAATAATAAACCCAAAAATTATTTTGTCACCTTATTTAAGTTAGATTTCCAGAATTTATTAAATAGGTTTCAAATTAAGCCCAACCCAAAACAATTTTTTTTTAAATTACACAAATTTTCTCTAAGTCATTTAGAACATTGAAAACCGATTTATTTAAGGAACATACCGGATCCAGGTTCGGGCTGCGTGGTAGGGTGTGGGGTGTTTCGATTGGTATCGAGCCAGTTTTAAAACTCTCTACTGTGGGCTCGAGGCCAAAACGTTTTCAATTCGAGCCCAAATGAATTTCTTTGAAATAAGCGGGTTTTATGGCATGGCACCTAAGTCTCCGACCATGATCCACGGTAAGTACCTTTAACCATCCGTGTGATTATGTGAATTATGAATTGTAAAAAGGGTAGCAAAGGCATGGAGCGTAGAATAGTGTGATAGGAACTTGAACCCTAGGATTAGACTACTCAAACACTTGAAACTCATAAGACTTAATGAACTTAACAAACCTATGACTAAGTTATTAAGCTAGGGTGTGGCAAACCACATGACGCATGTCTAGGATTGGATCCGGAAGAGCACGGTATTTAAGCGATCCTAGTGACTCACCTCCTATTCGCAGTATCCTGCAGTGCGTAGCTTCGGTTCGCCCTAACTCGGAAGGCTCGGTGGTGTGGCAACCTGCGTGCGCATGTCTAGAAAGGTCGGTGAGAGCTTGGTATTTAAGCGATCCGCGTGACTCACCTCCTCTTCATTCGAATCTCGCACAGTGCGTAGCTTTGGTTCACTACGACCAAGAGGGCTCGGTCATAGGCTAAACACAAAGAATAAAACCCGAAAGGGACTTAGCCGTTTTTCTTTTATAAAAAAATAAAAAAATGTATAACCAAAATTTAGTTTTAAAACTCTTAGAAACTTATGAGAACTATTTTACAACATTTTCTTCTAAAAAAAAAAAAAAATACCCTTGGTTTATAAAATGACCAAACCACCCATAGTTTTAACAAAATTTCATTACTTTATCAAATGTTCAAAAACCCTAATTTGTAAAATATCAAACTATCTTGATTTTGGAAAATTACAAAATTGCTCTAACTTACAAAATTACCAAAACGACCACGATTTCCAAAATTTTTACAATATCATTGCTTTGAAAAGTGTAACTCTCAAAGGAACCCTCAATGTTTTACAATCTTGGAAAATATCCTAACTTAATAAATTTTACAAATTTACCACGATTTTTGGAAAAATTATCAAAATACCCCTAAGATCAAAAATTACCGAAATACCTGGATTTCAAAATTCTTCCAAAATTTCCCGGAACTTTAGAAGTACCAAAATACTTTCGTCAAAATCACCAGGAACTTTTTATTTTTGAAAATTTACGAAAATACCCCTGTAGGATAAAATTACGAAAATGCCCACGGGTAGTGGAAAAGCAAAATAACGAAAACAATAACAAGAATTACAACGTTTCTTTGAATGAACGAAAGTTCATATTTGTTGATGGATGAATGAATGAATACAAGATCTGTATGCATGTATGAATACGAAAGAACCACTCTTAAACTCTTCTTCATAAGATATCATCGCGGGTAATAAGTGAAACAAGAATACTAATACATAAAATTCCTTAATCGGATCTAAATCGATAATGAGCTCAAGAGGACGTGGTCGTCGTGGAAGAGGTAGAGGAAGGATGACTGTTAGATCGGGACAAGGTTTCGACAATGAGATACCACCACCACAATCACCCCCCCATTTGTCAATGTTGAGCGGCGAGAGCTCGCATGAGGAAGATCTTTGTGTCGCAGTGTCTTTGCGAGTTTTGGAATTGGTGGGTGGTGCAGAAATAATTCAGAAATCGTAAAGTGCGTGCTGAGCGGCTCCGTGCTAATGGAGTGAAATGTTTAGAGGAGTATCGGGAGTGGCACCCGATCTGGTGAGTCTTGGTTGGAAGCAAGTGAGCACATCATGGATGAGCTCGACTTGACCCCAGGAGAAGTTGAAAGGGATGACGGCATTATTACGCGATGAAGCGTATCAATGGTGGTTAACCGTTCGGGACGGTGCCACGGCGGAAGATCGACACAGGAATATGCTAAGGAAGCATTTCGGAAGAAGTATGTGGGAACCATGTATATAGATGAGCAAAGGAAGGCTTTTACGGGGTTGGTACAAGGAAGTAAGTGCATCACCGAATATGAAGCGGAATTCTTGAGGTTGAGCCGATATGCAGAGGAGTAGTGGCGGATCGAGCATGAACATTTGTGTTCGTTTTGAGGGACGGACTTAGGGACGATTTGAGACTTTTGATAGCACCGCATCGGGATCGGGAATTCTCTCGCCTTGGTGGAAAAGGCTAAAGTGGTGAGGAATTAAGGATGCCACCAAGCGGTCGTGATTATGAAATAAGCCCAAAAGAGGTTTTGGGCCATCTGGAAAAGGCCACAAGAGGCCTAGAGTTGATGAGCCACAAAGTCAGCAGTGGTACGGGTGGCAATTTTCGCCCTTGTGAACATTGTGGAAGGAAGCACGGGGAGAGTATTGGAAAAAGGCGGGACGATGTCTCAAGTGTGGGTCCAAGGACCATATGATTAAGGATTGCCCCAAGCTATTAGATGAGAGCCAACCAAAGACTCGGAATGCTAACCAGGTGGTAGAGGCGGACAAAGCGACCTCAAAGAGGTCGTGGGTCGACCAACGAGAGGTAGTGGCAGAGGCCGTGGAGCTCAGGGCCGAGGTGCAGCTAACGCCGAAGCAAGGCAACCGGGTTTGGTTTACGCGTTCGCCGGAGGGAAGAGGGAGACGCGCGGATGTTATAACCGTGACGTTCTTTATTTATGACAAACCCTATTTTGCTCTTATTGATGTGGGCTCAACTCATTCCTATGTTGCATGTAGTGTGGTTGAAACACTAGACCTATACTCTGAACTTTTCGATAGGCGGATAAGCGTAGTAAGCCCTTTAGGCCAAGCGGTGAGGATAGATAGGATCTTTCGGAATGTACCCGTAGAGATTCGGGAGCGAACTTCTGGGGTGACTTAATGGAATTACCCTTCTGGAGAGTTTGAGCTTATACTTGGAATGGATTGGCTAGTAGAGCATCGAGTAGTGTTGGATTGTGCGGCTAAGCGTATGGAACTAAGAACCCGGAAGATGAGGTAGTAGTGATGATCGGAGAAAGGAGGAACTACTTGTCAACGTAGTTTCGGCCTTTCAAGGCCGAGAAAATGGTTAAGAAAGGATGTAAGGCATTCTTAGCCTTCGTGAGTGCGTTAAGAGGAGAAGAGAAAGGTGTTAAGGGAGTTAGAGCAGTAAGGGATTTTGAGGATGTATTTAGGAGGAGTTGCCGGAATACCCCCGGATAGAGAAGTGGAATTTGGAATAGATTTGCTACCAGAAGGCGCTCCTGTGTCAATCGCTCCCTACCGAATGGCACCAAAGGAGTTAGTGGAGCTCAAGGCTCAAATCCAAGAGTTGTTGGATCGTGGGTTCATTCGACCCGGTGTGTCTCCGTGGGGAGCACGGTTCTCTTTGTGAAGAAGAAGGATGGAACTATGCGGATGTGCATAGATTATCGTCGATTGAACAAACCGACCATCAAGAACAAGTATCCTTTGCCAAGGATAGATGACTTGTTCGACCAACCGAAAAGGGGCATTTGTGTTCTCAAAGATCGACTTAAGGTCGGGGTATCATCAAGCCCGAAAGTGAAGGAGGCTGATATTCATAAGACCGCTTTTAGGACAAGGTACGGTCATTTTGAATTTGTGGTGATGCCGTTTGGGTTGACGAACGCGCACCGCCGCGTTCATGGATATGATGAATAGGGTTTTCCAACCCTACTTGGATAGATTCGTCGTGGTGTTCATCGACGACATTTTGGTGTATTCCAAGACGGAGGAGGAGCACGATGAGCATCTCCGAGTTGTGTTAGAAGTGTTAAGGGAAAGAAGCTTTATGCCAAATTCAGCAAGTGCGAATTTTGGCTCAAGGAAGTGGCGTTCCTAGGACATGTGGTATCCGCGGAAGGAATAAGAGTGGATCCTAGGAAGATCAAGCGAGTGTTGGATTGGAAACCACCTAGGTCGGTGCATTTGAAATCGAAGTTTCTTAGGCTTGGCAAGGCTATTACGGAAGGTTCGTGGAAGGATTCTCGTCAATAGCCGCACCTTTGACAAAGTTACTAAGGAAGGAAGTACCGTTTGTGTGGACGGATAAGCAGGAGAGCTTTGAAAAGCTTAAAAGGTCTTGTGAAGCTCGGTGTTAATTCACGGAGGCAGGTAAGGACTTCGTAGTATATTGTGATGCTTCGCACACGTGGTTAGATTTGTGTGCTAATGCAAGAAGGAAAGGTAGTCGCTTATGCATCTCGACGATTAAGGCCGCATGAGGTGAACTACCCAACTCATGACTTGGAACTCGCGGCGGTGGTTTCGCCCTCAAAGTTTGGAGGCACTACCTTTATGGAGAAAGGTCGATAATTTACACGGACCACAAAAAGCCTTAAGTATTTGTTGACTCGGAAGGAGTTGAACTTGAGGCAACGAAAGTGGGTGGAGTTATTGAAAGATTATGACTATTCGATAGAATACCATCGGGCAAGGCGAATGTGGTAGCCGACGCCCTAAGTAGGAAGGTTGTGTCGGATTTAAGGGCTTTGTTCGCTCACTTAAGTTTGTATGAAGCCGGAAGCTTTGTTGGCGAGTTACAAGTCAAGCCAACCCTGGTGAAGGAGGTGAAAGAGGGACAGTTGGCGGATAAGGACTTAAGTACTAAGTTACGACAAGAAATGCGGCAAGGAGGATTAAAGGATTATGGCGTCAATGATGAAGGAGTACTGTGCTACAAGGAAAAGGTTTGTATGCCGAGGATAAGGAGTTGAGACAAAGGATTCTTCGGGAAGCGCATGGTAGTCCTTATGCTATGCATCCCGGAGGCATCAAGTTGTATAGAGATCTAAGGGAACAATTTTGGTGGTCAGACCTGAAACGAGAGGTGACTGGATTTGTGGGGAAATGTTTGACATGTCAGCAAGTAAAGGCTGAACACCAAGTCCCATCAGGATTGCTTCAACCAATTGAGATTCCCCAATGGAAGTGGGAAAGAATTACCATGGACTTAGTTAGTGGGCTCCCCTTACGCCCACTAAGAAGGACTCGGTATGGGTGATAGTGGACCGTTTGACCAAGTCCGCACATTTTATCCCTGTGAGGATCGACTATTCCCTTCAAAAGTTAGCCAAGTTATATGTGGCGGAGATCGTGAGGCTACACGGGGTACCGATGTCGATCATCTCTGATAGAGACCCAAGGTTTACGTCTCGATTTTGGAAAGCACTTCATCAAGCATTAGGCACTAAGCTAGACTTCACTACGGCTTTTCATCCACAATCGACAGGCGATCTGCGAACAGGTTATACAAGTGTTGGAAGATATGCTAAGAGGTGTGTGATGGATTTCGAGGAAGTTGGGAAGATTACTTGCCTCTAGCCGAGTTCGCCTACAACAACGGCTATCGTGCAAGCATTCGGATGGCACCATACGAAGCATTGTATGGAAAGAAATGTAGAACACCAACTTGTTGGACCGAGTTAGGAGAACGCCGCGTTTTGGGTCCGAGTTAGTGGCGGAAACCGATGAGAAGGTGGAATTAATTCGGGCATGGTTGAAAGAAGCTTCGACGAGAGGCGAAGTCGACGCAGACCTTAAGAGGAAAGAAATTGAGTTTGAAGTAGGAGACCAAGTGTTTCTAAAGGTCTCACCTTGGAAGAAGGTTATGCGATTGGATCGCAAAGGAAGCTAAGCCCAAGGTTTATAGGGCCCTATCAAGTCTCGAAGCGAGTTGGGCGATGGCATGCCAATTGGAGTTACCACCGAGTTGCATCAAATGCACGACGTATTTCATGTGTCCATGCTACGTCGCTATCGATCGGATCCGTCTCATGTGGTTTTTGTTGAAGAAGTGGAGTTAAGGCGGATCTATCCTACGAGGAGGAGCCGATTCGAGATCTTGGAGCGTGACGTGAAAGCACTACGAAAGAAGTCGGTGCCTTTAGTCAAGGTGTTATGGCGCAATCATGGATCGGAAGAAGCTTCGTGGGAGCCGGAAGAGACAATGCGACAACAAAACCCTCAACTGTTTAGTTAGGAAATTTCGAGGCGAAATTTTATTTAAGGGGTAGAAGCTGTAACATCCTAGGAAGGGCCTATGCATTTTTGGATCAATTGTATGAAATGACAAGTCTTAAGTATTATGAATAAATTTTTGATACTTTTGGAAACCTAGAAATGAATGAAAATGGAAATGAAAATGGAGATGGAAATGAAAATGGAGATGGAAATGAAAATGGAAATGGAAATGGACATTTTTGGAAACTTAGACATTTTTGGAAACCCAAACATTTTTGGAAATGATCCAAAAATGGAAACTTGAACATTTCGGGAAACTTGGATATAGGAGAGAAATAAAGGAGTTTTATTCACATAAATATGTGAATAATAAGAGATAAATAAAGGAGTTTTATTCACATAAATATGTGAATAATAAGAGATAAATAAAGGAGTTTTATTCACATAAATATGTGAATAATAAGAGATAAATAAAGGATTATTTTCTAATGAGATAATTGAGAGATAATTGATGGATTAAAGGCTTTTATCTTTTAAATAAAAGAGATAATATTATCAAAAGAGGAGTGGTGGCCAAGTAAAGGACTCCTAGGCTAATAACTTTGGCTATAAAAGGAGGACAGGAGGGCTACTCATCAACATTTGCTCCTCTTCCTCTCTGCAGAAATTCTCCTAGGCAAAACCCCTCTCTGCCGAATTTTCATTAAGCAAAATCCCTCTCTTTTTCTTCTATTTTCTTCTCCGTTTCTACTGTTAAGTTTGAATCTTTGTGGATTCTAAGAAAGAGGGCAATCATCCACAACATCAAAAGGGATCTTTCGGAAATCTAAGGATCTAAGGTAAGGATTATAAATATAAATATGTGTGGTTAAAGATGATGATTTACGTTTTCAAAGTTAGATCTAATCTAACACGAAGTTATAGGATTTCAACAGGCTTATAAAGGAATCCTCTTGATTTGGAATCCCATCATAAGGTAAGGGATATTCGGCCAAGGCATAATTTGTTTAAGTGTTTTCCATTATTTCAAAAACCAAGAACTCCGACATGGTTACATACCTAGTATTAGCCGATTTCAAGGAAGAGGAATTCTAGCAACTGTTGGGACTTGATTAAATCAATTCGGCAACTAGGTAAGTAATTCTACTTCTAGTAGGATTTGGTTTTAAGACCAAATAGGTTTATTTATATGTTTTAATTAATGGCCGAATATAGGAGTGAAAGATCTAGATCGGTAGATCGCTCTACGGAATTCACGGAAACTATTAAGCGAAAAGGTGTGTACTCTTACTAACTTTCAATAAATTGCATGGCAATCATTAGATATGTAAATATGTAACAGTATGTGAATGTGGCTAAGCACCACAAATGTGGTAAGGAGTACCAGTGCACGTTTCCTACTTTTGATAGGATTGTGAATGTGATATATTTTGAACATGTGATTAGTAACATGAATGAAAATTAAGTTTGTGAAATATGTTATGAAATAATTGGGGCATTCGGGATATTTGTGGAGGAAGAAAGTGAAGGTGATGACTACGGTCTCACCAACGTAAAGTGGTGACTACGGTCACATAAAGTGAAAAGTGGTAACTTCGGTTACATCCAGTGAATCTGATGTCTAATGACACAACATAAGTGGGCGATGAGCACGCCGACCGCAGCGATCGCCGATGGTGTGTAGCGGATGGAGGGTCGACTTAGTAGTCCCCGCGGTGTGTACAAAGTTGGTACGGGTGGTGTGTAGCGGATGGACAAATAGGTTTGGATTTGGGTTGCATCATCCTTTATTTTGTATGAACATGATATTGATATGACTTGTATGCACGATTTGTTGGAAATTAGTACTATGTACACATTGAGTCTGTTGACTCACCCCGTTGGGGAATTATTTTTCGGTGATGAGCGGTAATGGACCGGATTGGCAGGAGCTAAAGGTGGCCATGCATCGCTTGAAGAAATTATTTGGAATTTGGACTTTATGAAATTTTAGTACTTTAAACTTTATTTTGGGTTTGAATGATGTAATAAGGCCATAAGGCCCAATTGGATTTTCTTTATTTCTGTTTATTTTTATTTGAATATGATACAATTTATGTTTGATTAAAGATAAGTAAATTTATTTCATTTAAAATAATAAACCCAAAAATTATTTTGTCACCTTATTTAAGTTAGATTTCCAGAATTTATTAAATAGGTTTCAAATTAAGCCCAACCCAAAACAATTTTTTTTTTTAAATTACACAAATTTTCTCTAAGTCATTTAGAACATTGAAAACCGATTTATTTAAGGAACATACCAGATCCGGTTCAGGCTCGTGGGCCGGGTGTGGGGTGTTTCATCATTACAGTAGAAAGATGTTAATTACTAACCAATCAATAAAGTAAAAGAACATTAATTAATAACTAATTATTAATTATAGTAAAGGTATGTTATTTATTAGGGTGTTTTTTTAGTATGTTGGGGGTATTTTTTTAGCTAATTATTAATAAAGTAAAGGTTTTTTTGTTAGTATTGAGCACTCTTATAAATTATAATAAAAATTAAATATGTAAAAATTTGAGATACTTATTACATTTTCAATCATACTTATGGAGTTTAAAAACTCTACAAATTGTATATCAAATTATTACTACAATCATTAAACTTCATTTATGAGGTCTAAATTTTTGGTTATTTTTGAAAACTACACAAAATGAAAAAAAAAAAAAAAACAGATCACTATAATAGTATGACAATAATACATAAGTAATCATGGGGTGTGATGTGGTGATTGTTCACCTCATTTCTAAGTGTGGTCGGGGGTTCAATTTTTACTCATAGAAATGAAGTATATTTTATTATCAATAGTCGTGATGAAAGGATTAATCAATGTTATTGATGGTGGATTAAAAAAACATTAATACGTAAGTGTATTAAAAATTATATAAAATAAATTATGTTAAAATTTATAAAAATATAATATTAACAACCCGATTTAACTCTTTACCCAACAAAAAGTCTTCCATTCTTTTTCATTTATCCTCCATCAAATTTAGCCTTGTCTTTGTCTATTGAATTACCATTTAAGAATTAACAAGCAGTATCAGTTGTAAATGATCTCATATACCATATTTTAATAATTAGAAATCCAGAATTTAAGCCTGTATGAGTTTAGTTATTTCTAAAAATAATTGGGTAAATTAAAATTAGTGGTCCATATAAACTACTTTATTGGGAGGGATATAAAGAGCTTTTGTTTGGTTAATTTGTATCAATCTCCCTCTCCTTCCAAACCCAACCCCACACTGCTTTTTCTTTCTCTTTCATTCTCCACTTTTTCTTTTCCTCTAATTTTTAGGTATAATGATAATCATTTTGAAGAGTCAAACGCTTTTTCTGTGTCAATCCTCATATACTTATTTATCTTATAAACCCTAACCCTTTAGCTTCTTTTTAAGGATACCTTCTATTTGCATGAAATTTTAGGTTAGAAATTCAAGTACCAAACACTGCCCTAATGCAACTACCAATACTGCAACCACCAATAATGTGTTTGAATTAATCACAGGAGAAACCGCAAAAGAATATTAACTCTGATTAATCCCACCTCCAACGAATTTTATAAATGTACCAAATATAGAAGTTAATATAATAAAAATATTTATTGATTTTTTTATTTTATAAATCTACCCCACAACTTTTATAAAATCATTAGTTTGTCTAAATATTTTATTCTAATTAAAATAATGATGTGAATTTTTAATATTTATTAGCATCGTAAAATTATTTTTATTAAATTCAGGTCCATTATAATGTTAGTTTTTTGTTACATGAATATCAAATTTGCTTCTTTTTTTTTCTTTCCAAAATGTCACAAGAGAACTCTAATAGTATTAGCAAATTGACTTAGATTTTTAAATTCAAAAAGTAGAGACAAAATTTCTGAAAAAAAAAGAGAGTATGAATATTAAATTTCAAATATTCGAAAAAGTACAAAAACTTTGAGCAACTGCAACCTTTAAATTTTTATAATATAATTTAGTCCATAAATAAATAATTAACCCAACATGAAGCGTGGATGAAAACCATACTAGTATAACTTTAAAATTAAAATAATTATTCTTCCATACATAAGTAAAATTATATTGCTTCAATGGAAGATTTTTTTTTAATAAGTTAAAATATGTTCAAAGTTTCTTTATTTTTATTTTTAGGAATTTAATCTTTATATTTGTAGATTTTAAAATTTAAGTCTAAATATTAACACCGTTAAATTTTTTTTTACTAAATTTATTGATGTAATATTTTGAAATATAAAAAAAAATACTTATTTAATAACTTGAATTTAATGTAAGAATAATTTTAATGGTATTAAAATTAAAAATCCGAAAAATAAAAAGATTAAAATTAAAATGCTGGAAGGGTATAGAAATTGAAGGTAAGAATCAAAAGTTTTGTTTTCTTAAAAAAGATAGTAAGAGCCACCAAAAAAGTGGGGGCTTATTGCAACTTTCATCTTAATTCCAATTTCCAATCAATGGGTAAGTTTTATGGTTTAATAATAATTTGAAAAGACTTGTATAAAACAGTGTTGCATGACACATGCAATTTGTTTATTAAATTTCAATGGATGGTTAATCAACTTTGAATTAAATATATATATATTTTTTTTAATATGAGATCATCAACAAAGTGGATTTTATTATTACATCCAGTGTGTGTGTCTTTTTTATTTATTGCACAAATGTAAATATAATATACTAAAATCTATTTTTAATTAATTTATTTTATGATATCCTCGGTTCAAATTTTATTATAGACAAATATTCATTGATTTATATAAATATGAAAAAGAAAGTCAAAAATGTCATCATAAGCATGTAACTTATTTTGCAAATAAAATATTTTTTTAATAATTTTCTAACTGAGTTGAGATCTTATTGATAGGTGACACTAACTCAATAAATGACTTTATAAATAATATAGATTCTTTCTTTTTCAACAATATGATCTGTTAGAATATAATTTATCATCTAGTACGAATTTGAATTTTTTTTTTTAAAATTGATCAACATAAAAATTGTTGTTTATTAATTAATTGACTAATTTCTTTCCCACTATGCACAAGTTAATTATGTTTTTCGAATAAAATTTATAGAAAACATTTTTTTAATCTAATTTTGAAAAAAAATATTTTTTTTAATAAAAGTGATGGTGTAAAAATAAAAAATATTTTTAAAATTGATTTTATAAAAAAAATGTTTGTAGAAAGTTAATTAAGAATGTATATTAAAATGAATAAATTGAGAGTGTAAAAATATTTATAATGTAAATAACCTTAATTATAAAAAGAAAATTAAGGGTTTAAGTATAAAATTGAAATTGTAAATAAGCTTAATGTGAAAAATATTAAAAGAAAAACCATAAGCAGTGAGACTGAATTTTGAAGGAAAAAATAAAAATTGTTAAGGGCTTAATTATAAGAAATTTAATGTACAAATATAAAAGATTAATCTCATTATGGATCACTAAAAAAGTGGATTAAAAAATGAGAATTTATTATTGTGAGTCTTAATTAATATTTTAAAATTAAATGATGAGAGTTGGCGCTTATCATTCCTTCCTTGCTTGTATAAGATATGTTATATTTGTCATATTAGTTTTATTATTATTTCTAAAATAACAATTTTAATTTTATTAAAATATTTAGTTAAATAAATTTACGAAGTTTTAATAAAAAATTAGAATTTTATATTCAAATTATTTTGTTTTCATTAACCAAAAAAGTAAAAATGAAAATTTTTATTAGCATTATATTTGAATTATCAAAACAATCGATGTATTTTTATTATGTTTATTAGTTACTATTTTGATTAATGTTATTTTACTTAAAATTATTATAGATTAAATATATTACAAATGCTTTATTTATTATTTCAAAAAAAATTATGGTTAAAATCCTCTACTTTTCGGATTTCAAAATTCAAATCTAACTATTAATACTATTAAAATTATTCTGTTAAATTCATGTTCATTAAAACGGAATTTTTTTGTTTATAATAATTTCAGGTTCTTCAATTTTTTGATATAATGCCTAAAACTATTTTTGAAACTATCTGATCTTTAAATATGAGGATAAATGTGCTTCAGAGCACTCGATCTATATATATTTTTGGTACTAACAACAATATTGATTCCAACCAAAGTGGATCAAATTCTTAATTCTTAAATTGCTTAACATAATAAACTATTTGAATCCCGTGTGTTGACCTAATGGTTAAGATGTTCACTGCCTCAAGTGTGATTTATGTTTGAGTCACGCTAGTCGTATTACTATTAGGGCTTTGCCCTCTTTTATAATTAAATATATATAATAAATTATCCAACTGACTATAATCTAATGTTGAAAAACCAAGCAATCGTATCTTTTACTTTACAAAGAGCTTTTAGAAATGATTCAAGGAGAGCATCCAAAATCATTTCAAAATTAATATTGGCCTTTGGATGGATGTTGCAGTCATCTAATAAATGATTTTACCCAATATTATTATATTAAATAATAATTTAGTTGTCATATTTTTATACTTTTCAAGGAAAAATTAATATATAAAGGATTATATTTTAAAATATCTATTAATCTCTTAATTCCATTTGTAAAATATAAACAAAAAACTTTGATAAAAAAGATATAGAAATCGTAAATTAAAAGCAAAATCAAGACTTAATTAAATCATAAAAAAACATTATTTCTTAAAATAATCAAAACCACGCCATTGCTTATAATAAATCTCCAATTTTATCCTTAATTAAATTGCTTTCAGAATCAAATTCTAGGTTTCTAGATAATAGAATTACGAAATGTGTAGAGTACGGACGCTGCAAACAAGCGCTGCTGCCCGTGACTGCCTTACCAAAGCAAGCCACGCGTCTCCCTCCTTTATCACGTGATTCTCAATCAAATACCGCACACGTGGCGTCTTCATTTCTGTGAGCCCCACGCTAATGCTTTGCCGCTGACGTGCTCCACAACATCATCGCCACCGGCCCTTTCCACTTCTACTACTATCCTTTTCCTTTCACCAATTTTAACTAAACACTATCATTAATATCATATCCCTTCATTCTTCATATTTTTTCTTCTAATGTCAATTTTTTCATTAACTTAAAAAAAAAAAAATTTAGATTGACGTGTTTTTAATAAAAATATTATTAAAACATTAAGTTTTTAAACCTTTTATATTCATTTATTTTGAATTTTATGAAGTTTTTATATATTTTTTAATTTTAAATATTTTTAAATTATTTGTTGATATGACATATAAGATAAATAGTGTCATATCAACATAAAAGTACATGTAGATTACCATGCGGATTGTCACATTAACCTTGTTAAAAACACTAATGTTTCAATCAACATTTTCGTTAAAAAGCAATTTGACTCTTTTTTGAAAGGTTGAAGGCAAATTTAACTAAAAAAAGAGTCAAACTGAAAAAAAGATATAAACGTTGAAGGTCAAATTTGATATTATGTCTAATCTAATTTATGTATACTATTTAATAAAATCCCTAACTGAGTTAGTATCATAAGTTAATCGGATATTAACACGGTTAAGAAATTACTAATAATAATTCTTGAGTAAATATTTTTTTAAAAAAAACCTCTAATCTACAATAATTTCTCTAATCAAATTTATGTATATAGATAATTTGTTAATTTTAAATAATATGTTTTATTATTTATTTTATGTTATTTTTAAATACCTAATTTTTATATGCATACGCTCTTAATAAAATTTCTAATATATTTTACTGCAGAATCAAGTTGGCAGCTTTTTTTTTTTTTTTTTTTAAATAATGATAACAATTGATTTTTTAGAAGTAAAAGAATGCACACTAAAAAAACACTTCTAACGTTTACTATTTTATTATGCTTTTATTGTATCCAACTCTCAGCATTTAATTTATGTTAAAGCAAGTTGTCAACTTTTCGATTTTAACTTCGATGCTTGTTCTGTATAAATTATATGCGAAATTTGAGTTTAAATTTTATTTTAAATTTGAGTTCGTATTTAACATAAATTATGTGTAAATTTTTAATTTTATTTTAATTTCAGTTTCATTATATTTAAATTAGGTAGATAATTGATTTCAGATTAAGCTTAGATATTCTACTTATCGATCCAATCATATTTTCTAATAGTTTATTTCAATTATATATATACTGATGTTATATCACTATCTAGACTAGACACATTGCATCCTATCGCGTGTGTATATGATATGCGATTTATGCAAGTATACATACCGAATCAAGTAATAAAGTTATGAGTGAGTATGGTTCCCACGAAGATCGGATTGAGGCACAAAAGTGGTCAAGTTATTATAATAGAGTGTTATTAATGATATGGCAAAAACAACGATAAGTGTGCAGTGGCAATTAAAGGAATAGTGATGTATGCAATATGTGGAATTAATGAATACTTGGAAATGCTATGGTAAAACAAGAGAAGAAATGTAATGGCAATTATGAGAATTACTACGAGAATATTATGTAAATGAACAAATAACTAACTAATAATGATGTGACAAAGATATTATGACAAAGAATAAATGATATACGATGTTGATTTGGAAGGCCGGGATGACTAAGAATCTACCCTTACTGTCAATAATGCCTCAGTAAAATCATACTCAGTTAACTGCTCAGAAGAGTTCTAAAATGGTTTGCTTCTTTCGAGAGTAAAATCCTCGAGTTACCTTGCCCATGTCTATAGGCCTTAATATGGTACCTTGCATTGTTTCCTTCTGTATGAACACTGCTCTATGTCTAGAGTCTACTACAAGTATCTGTCGAGTACTTGCTCATATCATTCAATTTCGGTCCAACTAATCCAACCTTTTTAGAATTAAATTAGTTTATGGGCATGCTACATAGTCGTCTATGTCTAGGGATTGCACGCATACAATTTAGAAATGAAACAATTGAATGAAACAGTAAATTGATTCGGATCTATGCTTCAACCATTAAAGAAAATAAATGTTTCATCATGTAATCCCAACCCGATGAGATTTAGCTCATGGGTTGGCACATAAAATTCAAAACCAAACTAACATCCAACACCATTTTCATCATTCAATTCACGGAAGAACAAAGTAAGAAATACGAAAGACTTCGGGAAGACAACTTTCACGTGTCTAGTTCACACTCCAGCAGCACAGTGTCCTGCGATGGCTGAGAGGGACTACTTTCGTCTTCCTCTTCCCGTCACTGCTCAGCCGTTACCCTCTATTTTTGCCTAAGACTCTCCACTCTTGTTCGTCGTTTAGGGTTTCCTCTTTTGGCTTTTTATAGCCTTTTCCCTAGGGTAAATCCAACAACCCATGTTTATATTCTCCTCTTTTTAAATTTTTTTTTTCTAGGATAAATACTAATAACCCAAGATTATCTTCTCCTCTTTTTTAGGCAGATTTTTCTGGCACAAGTACAGTTGGGCTGAAACTGGTATGAGTTGAGTGTTGACTCGGTCTTCCTGGAATTGCCACGACATTCGTCCTGACAAAAAGTCCAACCTTTTGCCCTGGCAACCTTCACTCATTTATTTCTCATTCCTTAACCTGCACCTGCCAAACCACTAAACACAGCCCTACCACAAGCAATTAAAAGTACCTAATATTCAAACATAGTCCAAGCTCATAATGAAATGATGAAAATACGAATGAAATATCCTAAAATGCAACTAAATGTACCTAAGTATAAGCAATTAGCTAGGTCTAAAAGCATGAAATATAACTCTTTTCAAAAGTTATCACATGCTCAGAGCGTTTGAAGTGGATACCTGAAAATGGTCCCTTACCCCATTCATCGATCCATCCTCAGTAGATCCGGCCTCTCGAATTGACTATTCACCGTAAACCACCCACTGATAGAAGAAACATCCTCTCTCCATTTGGCCACCCGCTTTTCGGTGTGAACACTCCTCCAAGTGTGAACACTCTCTTCAAGGACCACTAGGACTCACATGAGCGTAACAACCTCATATTGCTTGAAGAAATAAAAAAATAGGCCGCACTATGCACGCCCCTCATGTACTCTATGATGATAACCACCTTGCCATGTCATGCAAACAGACAAGAGGACCCTCTCCTTTAAATACGTGTCCAAACGATAAGACAGAAACCCTTCTTCCCTAAATCAATCCTTGAGCACTTACTCTCTACAACCTAGCCTCCTTAGCTCTCACATCCTTCTCCCTATCCTTTTTTCTTTCCCTGGTAAAGGCAAATCTAGAGGGGCTGGCTAGGGGCCCCGTGTAATAGCACAATTTCGATGAAATCGAAACAGTGGTTTTGGGACCACAAATTCGAGCCGAAAATAAAATTTATTTTTATTTTATTATATGAACCGTATTATGTTAGAAAAGTCATGTAAAAATTTTGATAAGAAAATTTTACCGATTATGTGCTTAATTACGAGAAGGACCAAATCGCATAAAATACAAAAGTTGAATTCTAGTAGCTATAAAGATCAAATAGCTATGGCATTCAAAACTAGAGGTCCTTATATGGTAATTAGACCATTAAAGAAAAGTATGTAGATTTTTGGTGACTCATCCATGTGAATTTAGAAAAAGGGCAAGGACTAAATTAGAAAGTGAAAATATTTAATTAATTAAAAGATGATAAAAAGAAATATCATCTTATTTTATCATCTTCTTCCCTAAAAATGCATGGAAACCTTAGGAGAGAGAGAAGAAACTTTCATGGCCAAATTGGGTAAGTTTCCTTGTCCCGTTTTTAGTAATTTTGATATTTTTGAAACCGGGATAGCTTAATCAATCTATTTAGGGGATTAATTTGAAAAGTTATAAAGGTATGAAATTTGGGTCATGGATGAATATGCTGAAAATTAGAAATATATGGTAGAAAATGAAAGGTTGTTGATAGATAAACAACTTTTACAAAGTGATTTTTGATGAAAACATGATTTAGGGACTAAAATGTAAAGCTGTGAAATTTGATGAAAAATTCTGAACTTTTATGAATACATGTGCTGTAAATTTTATAATGGGATTTTGGTTAGGCTTGGAATAGGGAGTAAATTACACAAGTTTCATTTTCCGAGCCTAGGGATGAAATGGGAATTTATAGAAAAGTTAGGGGCAAAATAGTAATTTTTCCTAGGATGAAAATTGAGTCCACTTGAATAAGAAATATGATAAATTGATGTTAAATTTACTCGTATAGATCCGGATAGACCAAATTCAGAGTTAAAACGAGGAAAGAGAAAAATGTCGGATTAGTAGATTTTACGTACACGAACATTGTCGAAATAAGTTCGTGTAACTAAATTGTGTTTATTTACATGATTGCATTGATTGTGTTTACGTAAATTGTATAAATTTCATAAATATGTGAAATGATTACATATTCGATCAAGCCTGATAAATGAAAATGTTTAAATTAAATGATAATGCCCGATAAAGGATAAACGATAAAAATGTTACTTATATGCTTGAAATGAATGTGGAATGTGTTTATTTGAATTATATGAATGTTGTGGATGTATGAAATAACCACATGCCTGATAATGCTTGAGAAAAATGTTTAAATCCCGGTTGAATAAAATGGAAAATCGATGGATATGTGATTTCCCGAAATGAATGAGGTCCTGCATTTGTTGCTGACGGGATTTAGCTCGGACGAGTAATCATATTGACCTCATTTATGAAAGGATTTAACCCGGAGGGGTAATCCTGATATAAGTCCTCTCGAGCATATGTTATGTATTGGATTTAGCCCGGACGGGTAATCCAGATCAAGCACTTTAGAGCATATGTCATAGAAAGGATTTAGCCTGGACTGGTAATCCTGTTGATTATATATATGTGGCTCGAGAGTGTACTCTCTAAAATAGTACCCTATGGGTATCATTGAATATGAATTGACGGATCTTAATTTGTACACCACGAATGTACTACCTGTGTATCCATCGATATTTCAGATAAATTCAACGGGAAAAAGTTCTTGACATGAGAATATATGAATAAGAAATGAGTTATTACACATATCGGCCTGAAATATGTGAAAATGACGATACGTGATAATTGATTTATGGAAATATGAAATGATGATATTGTACATGGAAATTATTTGATGAGTATGTACGTCTTTGATTATAGACTTGTACACCTTGAGTGTACTAATCGTGACCTTGATATTCTGAGTAATATAGGTAAAGTTCTGATATGAAATGATCTGAACTCGAGATGAACTATTATGAAATTATACTTGTAATATAAAGAGATGATTTATACATGTTAAATGAATACATGTTGTAGAAAGCATATGTGCATGGAAACTTGATTGTTGTTGAGCCCATATATGTTTGTGATGTTATTATGGAATATATGACTAACAAGGGCAATGAGGATATGTGTAGGGCTTGAGGGCAAATTGATTGAATATGCCTTACATAGTTACCTCAAAATAGAATGAATGGTAAGTTAAGTACCATGTTATACGAACTTACTAAGCATATACGAACTTACTAAGCATGTAATGCTTACTTAGTTTTATTTCCCTGTTTTATAGTAAATCGAAAGCTCGTTGGATTGGAAGCTCAGCGGAGATCACTCACACTATCCACCGGCCTATATCGGTATATGTGGTAAATCAATTATGGTTGTAATGGCATGTATAGGTTATTTTGGCCATATTGGCATGTAAATGTAAATGATTATTGTAATCTAGCCATTGGAATGGCTAGTGATGATTATGTTTTGGTATATGTATATATATGTATTAGGTTTATTTTATGGATATAACATAAGTGTTTGTTATTGATTGATTGGGAAAGGTTAAATGAGTATGCTTACTAAAGGGTAAGATTAAAAGCACGAATGCATGTAACAATATATAATGTTAGATGTTACAAATTGCTTGAATTCAATGCTTGGAATGGTTGGTATTTGGATGTAAGTTTGGTGCAGGATTTTGGTATGATTTTGGGTGAGAAATGAAGCTAGGAATGGCTTTGTTTTGTCTACACGGGCAGACACACGAGCGTGTGTCTAGACCATGTATGACACACGGCCGGGTACATGGGCATGTAGTTAGGCCGTGTGTCCCCTGCACCTTAATTTTGAGAAATAGAATGCTCTGAATTGATCACACGGGCAGAGACACGGGCATGTGTCTCAGCCGTGTATGCTACATGGCCTAGAACACGGGCGTGTGTCTTGGCCATGTGAAACCTGCACCTAATTTCGAAAGAATTAAATTAACCACACGGCCTAGCACACGGGCGTGTGGCATGGCCGTGTGCACAAGTCAGAGAGTTACACGGGGTCGAACACGGCCTGTAGCACGGGCGTGTCCTAGGGTCACACGGGCGTGTCCCTTAGACCACACGGACGTGTGAGCCCTGCACCTTGGAAAATTTTTGAAATGTCGCGAAAATTCTTAGAGTTTTCGATTAAGTCTCGACTCGATTTTAATGCTCGTATTAGGCCCCGAGGGTCCATTTAAGGGACGTTATGAATAAATCTCGAGGAATGAATAGTAACTATTTAAATTATCTGAAATGTTCTGAAAGTTCTGGTAATGCTCCGTAACCCTGGTCTGGCAACGAATACGGGTTAGGGGTGTTACACCCCGACCCCCTTAAAATGGAAAATTACTTTTTAGGCCTTTAGAAATTTTTAAAATTTTAAATTAGTAAATGTAAAATTGCACTTTGGCCCTCTAAAATTATAAAAATTTGATTTAATCCTTTACAAATTATAAAGATATTGTAACACCCCTAACTCGTCTCTGTCGCCGGATTAGGGTTGCGAAGCATTACATGCAAATCCTATCAATTAATACCCAAACATTTCAATAATGTCACTTAACAAAAATCATTTAAAACTCATCAATACCCTAGCGTACATGTACATTTGGGCCTTAAATCAGGCCTTTGAGGCCCTAAAATCAAATTAAAAACAATTCGGGACTAATTCGAAACAAATCAGAAAGTTTGGGAAAAAGTTGTAAAATTTGAAAACATGGGTCACACGGCCGTGTGGCTGGGCCGTGTGACATAGCCCAGGTCATGTAACAATCAAATAAGGGGACACACGACCGTGTCCTAGCCCGTGTCTCAAATCGTGTAACTCACTGAGTAGGGTTACACAGCCGTGTGCCAGACCTTGTAACTCTATGACTTGTGACACACGACCGTATTGTAGGCCGTATAACACATTGACTTGATATACCAAAATTAACAAGTTACACACGGCCGTGCGACAGCCCATGTGCTCCATAATTTGACCCTAAAAACAAGCTATTTTAAGGCAAAAACATACCTAACCAAGCATCCAACTTGTGCATACTTTCAAAAGACTTAAACACCTTTCAACTACACATAAACATACCAATTCAATCAAACCTATTCTCCTAACCAATATGCCATTCAAAGGCACCTCATTTATACCAAAACAACTTTAACCAAAACAAGGTAATATTGCCACATTTCAAGCACAAAATCTAGTTTAGCCCTATGCCAACCATGCCAAAATAACCATTCCAAAACATGCCATCATACCATATACTATCTAGAATCTATAGAGTATGCATGAGGGTTCATTCACCCATATTTGCAACTATTATTCATGCCAACATTAACCTTATTAACCAAAACAAGCTTGACACAACTCAAGACAAGCAATTTCACTTGAATATCCTTTCAACCCTATTACATGCCATTTATAACCATTAACCAAAATAATCATAAATAACAATATGTTGAATAGATAGTGCGATGATGCTCTGATGAGATTCCAACCGACTGAACTTCTGATAATCTACAAGACAGAGGAAATGATTACGTAAGCATTTAATGCTTAGTAAATTCATATAAGCGAAACTTAAACTTACCAAACATAATAAATTAAACAACCAAACCTACTTTCATCATGTCATATGCCAAACTTCCTTTCCTATACACATCACCTCATAAGGTTAGTAAATATATCAGTACATATAAATCCCAAGTAACTCAAGGCATATACATGATAAACATTGAGGCTTTATCCATAATCCATCACCCATACATATATCATTTACATATACTTTCCATTGAAATCATATGGTTCATAGATAAAAGGTAAACAATACATCTATAAACATAACATATATTAAGAAATGGATTCCATGCATATTTAATTCATCACTTAATAAATTATCATCCATTTTCATTTTGTATATGCATATTCATCTTTCCATATCATATGAACATTAAGTCTTTATACATGCCTTTCCATTGATCTTTTCTTATATGTTGAACCTTTTTAAGTAACATCAGATACACGTAATACCTTTTCATGTAAATGTAACCTTTCCTTTTTCCTTTTCAATAATGCTCACACGAGCTGTGGGTCGGGACGGTAGCTACATGATGCTGCTTACACGAGCTGTGGAGAATCCGCAACACATGCTGGATCTCAAACATCGGTAGGACCTCTAAGACTAGCACCCAATACATATACTTCCTAATGACATGTCATTTGTATCCTAAGTATTCTCTAGGCTCAACGAATCTCTTTCCATATCCTTATCTCTAACCTTCATTCTCATATAACCATTCATGAAATTTACATGCTCATAAATTCATCATAACTCACTTTAGTTATTAAATACAATACCATCATCTGTGTTATACATAATAATCCATCCAAAATCAATTTACCTTAATTTTGCTTTCTATTATATCCTTTTTCCAATATACAATTCCTTTACCATAATTCCCTTTTAATTATTTTATCTAAACCAAAGCACTATGTCATTCAGTTTAATTAACATCATAATTTGGTCTATATTACCATGATATTGCATAATTGTAAATCTAATTATTTATAACATAGTAATTATAAACATGACATACAAAATAACTTATAATAACTTAATCCTTATACGAACTTACCTCGATTGCAACAGTTACTAAAACGAAGTCGACAATTAATCTGAAACTTTAGCTTTTCTTCTGTTTAGATCTGATTTCAGCATTTCTTGATCTAAACAATAATTCAACCCAATTAATATGTTTCTAGCATTCTAACAAGTAGTTTTATGCAATTAAACCCTTCCATTATCATTTTACAAATTTGCCCCAGATATTTTAACTTTTATACAATTAAATCCTAAACCCGTAACTTGCAAAATTACCATTTTTAGTTAAAATTTATGTTAGCAAATTTTTACCTAGTCTCATATTAGCCCATATTTATCATCAATTCACAATATTTTCCTTAAATTTTATCATTATTATAAATAAGTCCCTAAACCTTAAAATCATCAAAAATTACTTAACAAAATATGTTTATCTAACAACCAAATTTAACAATCTACCATAAAACTTCATAAACATATCAAATTCATTCATGGCATAATTTATAACATTTAACAGTTTTACAATTTGACCCCTAGGTTAGCTAGATTAAGCTAAAACGAACTTAAAAACATAAAAAATCATGAAAAACGGGTAAAAAAAACATACCATGCGTGTGAAATAAACTTGGCCGAAAGCTTGGTTGAAGCTTCTATGGAGTTTCGACCTTCTCCCCTTTAAAAGATGATAAAGATGGCTTTGTTCATCTTTGTATTCATGTTTTAATTTTATAATAAAATTTAATAAAATCTTCACCTAACCGTCCACTCACAATTCATTTGGTATAATTACCATATAAAGCCACCAATTCACCTTTTCATAATAATTAGACTCCTTTAACATATAGAATTCAACTTTTGCATCTTTTACAATTTAACCATTTTCACTCAATTATTTAAACGTTAACATTTCTTAACCAAATTTAATATGGCCATAATAACACACCGTAAATATTTAATAAAACATTTACGAGCTCGGTTTATAGAAATGAGGTACTTATACCTCAATTTCTATAACCACTTAACTTTAAGGATTTACCACATAAACCTAATTACTCATTCAAATAGCATAAATTGTCAATTCAAAATTTATTTTAATACCATATTTGACTCGTAAATATTAAGTAATAATGTTTACGGACTTACTCGTTGGATTTTTGGCCCTGAGACCACTGTTTCTGACATCACTGAAAAATGAGATGTTACAGATATAGACTATTAAAAATTAAAAATTTATTTCGCCCCACCTAAATTTTTTTCTAGCTTCGCCCTTATTCCCTAGCTCTTTGCCTGTTCAGGTGAACTAATGCCCTTTAGACCACCACAACCTTCTCCTTATCTTACCTCTTCTACTTTGTATCAATAATTGGTGAATGAGCGTAGACCTTACCATGGCTTTCTTTAAAAACAATGCTCCTTTCAACCCAACAAACCCTACCAAATTTACCAACCCAATAAACTCATCAAGTCCGGTGGATCCCATCAACCCCGCTAACCCTGAGCTTCCTTCAAGGTAAAACCCTACTCAAAATTCTCCTTTAACAATTGTTGAACCAAACCTTCCAATCATTCTCACAGCCTCTTTCATATTTTGCGTAGTTCATGGCAACATTCAACATTCCACTAGCTCCCAACCCAGTTACTTCTGTCCCACTTGCTCTCCCATTGACCCTTAGGGAACAACTGGCTCAGTATTTCCAGTAGGCACATGCTTATTTCGATGCTTAACTATCGCATTTTAACATTATCTCAACCCATATGGATTAGGCCTCTTAGCAACAACATTTTGAATATCAACAACAGGTCAATGAGATGCAAAATAAGATGAGGTGCATGGAAAAATATCTCTTTGAACAACAACGCCAATTCCAAGAACAACAAGAGTGTTAACATCTCATTGACCAAACGAATGCTCAGAATAAGCAAATAATTACAAACCTCTGTGCAGCTAGAGATGCTGCCAGAAGGAATGACCCACTACCTCCTACCCACTTGGAAGATTCTGGTCAATCCACCTTTTACAAGAACTAAGATAAGCGTCATCATGATGACTTGACCACTAATGGAGTTCACCCAAATGATCCACAAATTCGAGATGCTCTGAACTGTTGCATCTGGTGCCCTGAGTGTAATATATTCGTTTCTAAACTTGTAATTTTTTAAATAGATTGGTTCATAAAACAAATTCATTGGTTGTATTAATATAATTTGTATAATTTTCCTTCTGTGGTTTTTGTACGCAAAGCAAAATAGAAGAAAATGTTTCTCACTGGTTGTCTAATGTTTAAACTAATATTAAGCGGTATTATGTGGTCGGATCATAATACAGAAATACAACTTATATTAGTAGACGAATCTAAACATGTCCTTAGTCTAATCGAAAATGAGAAAATTGATTGAAAGACTAAAATGTCATCTATCAAGTTCAATTAGGGTAATGCTTTGTCTTGGGCATCGGAGTAGATGTCACCTAGAAGATAGAGACATAGATGTGATTGACTGGACTGACAGTACATCAGACATGACCCAAGAAGAATATATCCTGTATCTGTTTATAGATTTATTCACTTGTGATGTTCATAGTGTGACATACCTAAATTCTAAGTGCATGACGGACTATGTATGTGTGACTCGTATACTTTGATGTAAGTAAAAGACTGAGTTCAAATAGATAAGGAACTGAAAGCTGGTGCTTGGGTATACGAATTCTGCAGTATATATGGTAATTTAAAACTGTAGAATTCATAGCCCGAGACATGGGTAAATGATATCCTTTCATTGGCATTACATGGTTGATGAAAAGTAAACGTGGCCATAGGTTGTTCATCTTTGTGATGAATGACTTGATTAATATTTTTTTAGTAATTGAATTTTCATGAAGAAAGATGTATTGGCTACCATGAGATAAAATAAGATCATATTGGGAGAACGGATATTGTCCCAAAGAGAATAATAATATCCTATGAGGGTAACACACTTATGACAAGGTCATTGGACGAGCACTAATCGAGTTGCTTTTGTAATGGTATGCCATTGGGGAGAGCTTAGTCATGATACTATAGTGGAATGAATTTGTAACTAAATGAGTTTATAATTAACAGGTAAAAAGTTGGAACTTAATTATAAATCATTTGAGCCTCAATATATGTCTAATCCGTCCCTCTACTAGCTCGGTGAAACCAGAAATGAATTGCATGTTGAATTAAATCAACATAAATGGTGAAAATGGAGAAATGAGAAACTTTTGAAAATTATTATGGTTTTCTCCAAAATGAAAATGAAAAAAATGGAATTATTTGAAAATGAATGTGATTTTCTCCAAAATGAAAATGATCTGGAAATGAATTTATGTTTTTCGAATTAAATGAAGTTCAAAAAGGGAAATTAATCATTGGACCCAATATTGTAAAGTCGTGATGATTTATCGAAATTAGAATTGAGTTGAGAATATTATTTAATTGGAAATATATTGAGATGTTTATTTTTGGAAATACAAAAATAAATATCGGGTTGGATCGAGTTATAAAGTATTTGGTTAAAAGCCCAAAAAGTATTTGTAATTGCACTTGATATGGGAGAGGACCAACAGCCCCCTTATGTTAATGAGGGGGACGAAAAACCCTAGTATTATTAACTAGGGTTACCGCATATACTCCGAGATAGACTTGGAGTTCGTTTTTCTAGTTGAAATAAAGTTTTAAAATTCAATAAGGGTTCTACCTTCTCTCCCTATAAATAGATGGAACCGATATGGCTATTTACACAACTTTAAGATATTGTTACTGTAACACCCTCCCCTACAAAGTCCTAGTGTTCGAATACTATTTATCAAAGTATGGTGTTTAGAGCAAGTACTGAGTGGGTAAGGTATTAACTGTGACTAAGAATGTAAGTTTGCAAGTGCGCCTTTCAGTGAAGTCTACATTAGACGAGCTTGGTGGTTTGGTGGATTCCCTTGTAATGGTGTTTAGAGCAAGTTCTGAGTGGGTAAGGTATTAATTAAGACTAAAAATGTAAGTCTGCAAGTGTGCCTTTCGGCGAAGTCTACATGAGGCGAGCTTGGTGGTTTGGTGGACTCCCTTATAGAGTATACCCCACCCTAGTTATTAGATAATTATGTTAAGTCTTTAGTAGAAGAAATATTTATTATTTTATTATTATATTACTTCTTCAGTTAAACAATTTAGTTAAGAAAATGAGAATTGGTTAGAATAAAACTAAGTTACTATAGTCGATAAGGCTTACATGTATGATGAGAGAGAAAGTGCTTAGTCACAGGAATCGAAGGAGTTTAGTGGGATAATCAAATTTATCCACTAAACCCAGCTTCCGTGTATAGTTGTATAAGGTTGGTATTGGCTTCTTGAGCAAGTTTTATGTTTTCTCTTGCACCCATATTTTCTTTTCAAACTTTTTCTGCACTTTTCTCTTGAAAATCCTTAGACTAGAAGCCTTCTTAAAGATTTGGGTTCACTATATTCAGCCAAATTTTTTGTTTTAGCACCTGGTAAATGCCGATGAACCCTAGGTTATTTTATGGTTATTTACGTGATCTTTGAGCTGCACGCTTTAGCATCCATTTGGAGTGTAAGGAAGGAAACTTCTTGAATCTGGGATTTGTGATGATTTTTCTTGTAAGTTTGTTTAGTTTTATGGTATACAGCCTAAAAATTTAACTATTTATATTATATATCTCAAGATACTTCTGAAGGTTCTCATGATAAGGGCAAGGGTCTTGCTGTTTGATCTTGCTGCACTTTCTGGTGAGTTCCTTCTTACTCCATGTGTGTATGTAATGCTGTGAAGATGAAATATTTGTACAAGAGTGATGGATGATTGTTGTATTAGTCTGGTTTAGTCTGTCTTTGTTAAAGATGTAAGAACCTTTCTTTGTGTTTATGCTACTACCCCCTTGCTTCTGAAATGAACAATGTGATCTGAAATATGAAAATGAATTCATAGCGTTGCCTTCAATGAAATGAGCATTGAATTGGCAAATCGCAATACATGAAAATGGTTGTGTAACCTCTTGTAGGGCAAGTGTTATTGTAAACAAGATTGACAAATCATGACAAAGGAAAATGAATGAACGAATGATATGACTTTTAATATGGACTAGGTTTGTGGCTAACACGAAGAAGGTGGTCTATGTGATTGCATGGGCGTAGTGTACACACCAAAAGAATAGTGTCCGGTGTATAGTCTATCTGTGTTTGGTATACGCCAACTGGCGATCTATGTGACTGTGTTGAGTTGGCAATGTTTATACGAATTATATGTGCATATCATAATGTTTTCCTCTAGAACTCACTAAGTTCTTTGAACTTACTTAGTTACCTTTCCTTCTCAGGCTTGCTGATGAAATAGAGGGATCTATGAAGACTACGTCAAAGGATTAACGTCGCCGTGAGACTTCTTATATTATGTATTATGTATAACATGGGGGTGGTGTGAAGACATTTACATTTTGAAGAATATATTTTGCAACTAAACTCTTGATCATGAACCTATGGTTATAATGAAATATCAGTGAAGTATTCATGGCTTTCAAAGGGTACTATCTTATTTATTCTTGAATGATAAAATATTTTATATTTTATACTAAATTAGGCTGTAGTTTAAATTGGTTTACACCAGATACATTTTAAAAGATAATGATTTTAAGATACTTGCGTGCCATTCCTGGATCCTCCTTAAGGATCAGGTTTGGAGTGTCACAAGTTTGGTATTAGAGCCAAGTTTTAGTTGATTGTAAAAAATCGAAGGAAGTGGTACACCCCCATCATGCATAGTACATCTCTAGCTTAATCTCTAATGTTTTGTGCTAAGATAACACTTCTTTTTTAGTGAGCAAAGAAAATGTGTGGTAGCTTTAGAGAAGCCACTAGTGAAGAGATGGAAAGTCATGTCCCTACCCAAGAATATGTTACCACGACCAACAATAATAACACAGGAAATGCAAGGAATGCATTTAGAAATATATTATTTTCAATGATGACTCAACTATTCGACCAATTCATGGGAAATGAACAAGAACAATAGCCACAACAATCACAACACCCTCATCAGCCAAAACCTGAAGTGCTTCGCCCGACTCAGCCTGCTTCGTCTGTACCTGCTATGGCTCCCCCTAAGGCTGATCCTGTTGGCGAGAGAAGCTTGAGGATAAGTCGATTTGTGATTTTAAAGAGTTGGTGGAAACTTTTTAGGAATGTTAAAAGCAATTTCCCCTGGTAAGATTTTTGGGGACGAAAATCCCTAAGGGGGAGAATTGTAACAGCCCGATTTAGGGGCTAGTCAGAACAGTGACCTCGGGATCACTAATCCGAGGTTAGAGAAAAATATTTTCATGTTATTTTATGTGTTATAACATGTTTATAGGGGTGCATGAAAATTTTGGTGCTTTAATTTTAGCGATTTCTTGCTTAATCGCGAAAAAGGACTAAATCGCATTAAGTGCGAAAGTTCTATTTTATTTGCTAGAGGTGCCAAATAGCTATAGAATATCAATTGGAGGTCCCAAATGTGCAATTTTGCCTTGTTTTAAGTGAGTTGGCCGGCCATGTGACATAGGGGACAAGAGCATTTAATTTTGGTCAAAATTGGTGGAAATTAGGTGGAAAAATGAATAAAATAAGATGAAATAAGCAAAAAGCTATCATCTTTTTATTTTCTTCTCTTCTTCCACCAAAAATACAAGCAAGAATGGGGGTTCTTGAAGCTGAAAATTTCAGCAAGATTTTCTTCACTCAAGTAAGCGATTTTGATGATTTTAATTGATAAATTTTGTACTTTTGGAGTCCCCAAAGCTTAAGCTAGCTAATGAGGGGACTAATTTGCAATATGGTTGAAAGTATAGGGACTTGCCATGAGAGAGTTTATGTAGGTTTCTAAATTTTTATGGGAGAAAATGAATGTTAGAAAGATAAGAAACAACTTTTGTGAAAGGTGTTGTTATGAAAACACCTAATTAGGACTAATTTGTAAATGTTGCAAATTGGTAATAAGTGCATGAAATAGTTGAAATTTTGGGTTGCTATAGAAGAGAATATGATTTGGCTAGGCTTGATTAGTAAAGAAGATGGATGAAAATTTATTTACGAGCCCAGGGGTAAAATCGTAATTTTGCCAAAGTATAGGGGCAAAATGGTCATTTTTGCCTAAGTAGAGATTAAGTTGTAATATGATCATTAAGTGATTAAATGAGTAAATTTTATTGTTCTAGATTGAAAAAATGAGATTCGAACCTAGAACGGAAGAAAAGAGAAATGTGGGAAGAAAGGTCCCTTTCTACCCTTTTCGGTATCGAGGTAAGTTCATGTGTTAAAGTTTACAACCTTGAGTGAAGTATTTGCAATATTTCGATGTTGTATAAATTGGTTATTTTTTCGCTATGTGTACGTTAGATATGTTTTGATATGATGTCAAGACATGAAAGTATTGATTTAATCCATGAATAGTGGAAATGTAATTAGTATGATACGATGGTAATTAAGGTCCCGTGTAAGACCATATTTAGAATATGGCCTCGGTATGGGATTTCGTATAAGACCATGTCGGGGACATGGCATCGATATGTTAATTCATGTATGACCCTATCGGGGGTATGATGTCAGTGTGACTCTATGTGTATAAGACTCAAGGGAGTTACTTAACAATTTTAATGACTCAACAAGTATTTTGAAATTGAGAATGAATGTGTTGTACCATGAGAGGTACATGTATGTGTTAGAGGCTGAATTGAGATGAATTCGGTATATGATGAACCCATAGGGGTTATGTGTACATGATGCACTTTGGTTGCATAAGTTATAATTATTAATGCATTGTGTGAATGCAAAGCGATTATAGTAGAAAGCTAAGTAAGAATGGTAGTGTGTGAGGATGTTCAGGTAAACATTTGAAGTAGATAAACTCATGTGGATAAATATCCATGAATGTACAATAACGGTGAAATTTGTGTGCGTTACCACCTTATTAATTATTAAACGATGGGCTGTGTGAGATACCATCGCTTATTTATTTCAGTTGGTGGGCTAAGTGCGATACCACCGAAATTATAAATGATTGGTGGGCTAAGTGCGATACCACCCTAAATGCTTAACTATGATGGGCTGTGTGCGACGTTATCGTTAAGCATATTATCTAGTGGGCTATGTGCGATACCACTACAATTACCCTTTTTGGTAGGCTAGGTGCGATACTACCCTACTATCTGATTGTGGTGGGCTAAGTGTGAAACCATCGAATACTTTAGCATTGTGGGTGGATTAGTGAGAATTCATGATGTGTGGTATCATGAGTAATGGGCGATATGGGTGATTTATTGAAAATGTTTTACGTGATTATGTGGTGACAAGTGCAGGGATGCATGCTAATTAATATGGGCATCTGGCTCGTGGCATGGTTAGAAATTGGTAAGAGACAGAATGAGTAAGCTTCAAGGGTGATTGTGTAGGTAACTATGAGTTTAAGATGTAAAACTCATTATAATACCTTACGATTGGGTATAACTAATGGTCATCAATATCTGATTATTATATGCATATGAACTTACTAAGCATTATTGCTTACTCCTCTTCCTTTCTCATCTCTTATAGGTTATTTTAGCTAGCTCGGGTTGGAGGTCGTCAGGGATGTTTTCACACTATCGAGCAGACACTTGGTATGAGGTTTCGAGTCCTTATGAGTCATGGCATGTATAGGGCTAGTATTTAAGGTTGATTAAGTCATAGTTGAGATCGCCAAATGTGATAATCCAAGATTTGTAATCGATGATATGTGGAGTTTTGTAATGGAATTTGTATGTGTGCAATGTAGAGTGGCAAGGGCTTGGTAGATAGCACGATAATTGTCCACATGGGTAGACACCTGCAGCGTGTGTCAAGACCAGGTGTGGGAGGCACGGCTAGCACATGGGCGTGTGCCCAAGCCGTGTGAAGTCTGCACTTTACATTTGGAATTTAAATTGCCCACGGCTGAAGCACACGGGCGTGTGTATATGCCGTGTGGATAAGTCAAAATGCTAAGTTTTAGCATACGGGCCATGGCCATGAGCGTGGCAAGGCCATGTGAAATTATTCAGTGTCGCCCACGGGCTAGTCACACGGGCGTGTGCCTAGGCCGTGTGACACAAACAGAATACTCATGATTTTATACACGGGGTAGGGACATGGGCGTGTGACCACACGACCTGACCACACGGGCGCGTCCCACTTTACATGGGCGTGTGGCCCCTATTTTATTGAGAAGTTTCTCAAATTCGTAAAAGTTCCCGGGATAGTTCTGGTACCTCTCGGAAGTATGTGTAGGGCCTCCTAGGCTGAGTATGTACAAGTGATGAGTTTAAACAAAATTTTATAACCCCGATCAAGATGTTTAAGAAAGATCAGTTAGGTAACGCCTCAAACCCTATTCCGGCTTGAATACGGGTAAGGGGTGTTACAAGAATGATAAAAAGTGAATGTGACTATTGTGGTAGAAGTCACGGTGGTGAGTGTAGGAAGAAATTTGGAACTTGTTTTTGTTGTGGATCCAGATACCACTTGGTTAAGGATTGTCCATCTAAGTCTGAATTTAGCACTAATCAATAAATTAAAAGCCAACAAAAGTTTCAACAGGAGAATAGATCTAAGGTGGCAGCTAAATCCAGGTTCATATAGGGATAAAAAAGTAAGAACTTTAGTTCGACGAGCTCTGGCACATCAGCTCGAGCTTACGTGATGAAGGCTTCTGAAGATGCAAATCCACCAGAGGTTATAACTAGTAACTTTTCTTTTATTGACAATAGTATTTATGCTTTGATTGATCCTGGTTCTACTCATTCTTACATCTATACTGAGGTTATAGAGGGTCTTAGTCTTGAGATAGAACATTTTGAAACGAATGTGCTAGTAATGAATCCTATGGGTCAAAGTACTGTAGTGAATAAGTTGATTAGGAATTGTCCTTTGGTTTTTGGCGAACACACATTTTTTATGGACTTGTTGTTGTCGAGTTTTCATGATTTTGATACCATTTTGGGATTAGATTGGTTGACTAGACATAATGCTATGGTTAATTGTTGAACTAAAAGTGTACACCTAGTAAATGTTGAGGGTAAAGAGATATTGATGTCTAGTAAACAATTAGAATTGACGAATAGAATTATTTTTGTAGTGTCTGCCAAGAAGATGATTGTTCAGGCACAGATGCTTATTTGACGTACATCATGGATACACCCAAGTCTAGGAGTGAGATCAATTAAGTACCTGTAGTGAGAGAGTTTTTGGATGTGTTTCCTGAGGAACTTCCTGGGATGCCTCATGAGAGGGAGATAGAGTTCTCGATTGAGTTTGAACCTGGGGCAGCCCCTATATCGTGTACGCCCTACAAAATGGCGTCGTTAGAGTTTAAAGAATTAAAGAAATAGTTGTAAGATCTGTTAAGTAAGGGTTTTATTAGGCTTAATGTGTTACCATAGGGTGCGCCAATTTTATTTGTTAAGAAGAAGGATGAATCGATGCGCCTATGCATAGACTATCGTCAACTGAACAAGGTCAGGATAAAGAAAAAATACCCCCTGCCAAGGATTGAAGACCTATTTAATCAGTTAAGTGGGGCTTCATTTTTCTCCAAGATTGACCTAAGATCAAGTTATTACCAGATAAGGATTAAAGGTGATGATACGCCCAAGATAGCTTTTCGATCAAGGTATGGTCACTATGAGTTTTTGGTAATGCCGTTTGGGTTAACTAATGTGCCATCAATATTTATGGAATTAATGAATATGGTGTTTCAGACCTATTTAGATCAGTTTGTTGTGGTCTTTATCAATGGTATATTAGTGTATTCTAAGAATAAGATTAATCATAAAGAGCATTTGAGGATTGTGTTAACAGCCCTGCGCAATAATCAGCTGTATGTAAAGTTTAGTAGAAGTGTGTTTTGGCTGAAAGAAATGCATTTTCTGAGACATGTTATCTCAGCGGATGGTATTATGGTGGATCTTGTTAAGGTTAAGGTAGTTCTAGAATGGAACTTGCCTAAGAATGTTTCTGAAGTCTGCAGCTTTCTAGGGTTAGCTGGGTACTATAGGAGGTTTGTGAAAGGTTGTTCGATGATAGCATCACCTCTCACACGGTTTTTGAAAAAGAAGGAAAAATTTGTTTGGAGTGATGATTGTCAGCAAAGATTTAACAAATTGAAGACAGTTCTGACTGAAGCTCCTGTATTAGTACAACCAGAGCCTGGGGTAGAATACACAGTTATGCATATGCATATCTGAAAGAGTTAAGATGTGTGCTTATGTAAAGTGGTAAGGTTATAGCTAATGCACCATGCCAAATGAAACCTCATAAAAGAACCATCCTACGCATGATATGGAATTAGCAACAATGGTCTTAGCATTGAAACTTTGGAGACATTATTTGTAAGGAGAGAAATGCCATATATTTTCTGATGACCAAAGTCTGAAGTATTTAATGACCCAAAGGGACTTGAATTTGTTCCAAAGGAGATGGTTAGAGCTGTTAAAGGACTATGACTTGACAATTGAGTATCATCCAAGAAAAGCAAATGTAGTGGCAGATGCATTGAGTAAGAAAACTGTGGCAGCCTTGATGTCTCTCTAAGCTAAGGTGACCATGACTGATAATGTAGCCTTGATGGAAGAATTAGTTGTAAGAGCAACCTATCTTTCACAGATATTGGAGGAACATATGAAATATATCTAGTGTGATCGATTCAAGCAAAGAATGATGTCTGGAAAAGAAGTAAACTTCAGTATAGGAAAGGATGACGAGCTAAGGTTCAGGAACAAAATGTTTGTACTAGTGGGGAATGGACTGAGAAAGGAATTGCTAAAAGAAACTCACTAATGACCTTTTTCACTGCATCCTGGAAGCATCAAAATGTGTAGAGATTTGAAAGGCTCTTATTGGTGCCCTGGCATGAAAAGGGAAATTACAAAGTATGTTTCAACTTGTTTGACTTGTTAGAGAGTCAAGGCTGAACATCAAGTTCCTTTAGGTAAGCTATATCCTTTGGAAATTCCAGAATGGAAATGGGATAGGATCATTATGGATTTTGTATCGGGGTTATCCTTTAATCCATCTAAGAAGAATTCTGTTTGGGTTGTTGTAGATCAGCTTACAAAGTCATCTAATTTTCTGCCAGTGAATACTACCTATTCTCTGGAGAAGTTACCTGAACTTTATATTGCTTAAATAACACGGTTGTATGGATTACCATCTTTAATAGTGTTTGACAGAGATCCAAGGTTTAGTTCAAGGTTTTGGAATCAGTTACAAAAATCATTTGGATCTAAGCTGCAATTTAGTACTGCATTTCACCCTCAAATTGATGACCAATCAGAAAGAGTTATTCAGGTTTTAGAAGATATGTTAAGAAGCTGTGTAATCAACTTTGGGATAAACTGGGAAATATATGTTCCTTTAGTTGAGTTTTCCTACAAAAATAGTTACCATGCCAATTTGAGGATGTCGCCATTTGAAGTTTTGTATGGTAGAAGGTGTAGAACACCTATTTGTTGGATGAAACTTAGTGAGAAAAAGACAGTGGGGCCAGATCTAGCATGCGAAACTGAAGAGAAAGTTGCTCTCATTCGCAGTCACTTAAAAGCTGCACAAGATCGATAGAAAACATATGCAGATTTGAAAAGGAAATAAATCTCCTTTGAGGTTGGAGATAAAGTGTTTTTGAAGGCTTCCCATTGGAAAAAGATCTTCAGGTTTCGCCAGAAAGGAAAATTGAGTCCAATGTTTGTAGGGCCGTATGAGGTTTTGGAGAGAATTGGACTCGTGGCGTACAAGTTAGATTTGTCTCCTAAATTATAAAAAATCAACAATGTGTTTCATGTATTGATGTTGAGAAGATATAGATCCAATCCTGATCATGTTGTGTAGATTGAAGAACTAGAGGTTGAACTGAACCTGTCCTATGAAGAAGAACTTGCTTGTATCCTAGCCAGAGAAGTAGATGAGCTGGGAAATAAAAGAATTCCCTTAGTTAAAGTGTTATGGAGGAATCATAATACTGAAGAACCTACTTGGGAAAGACAAAGCCTAATGAGAGATCAGTATCCTCAGTTATTTTCAAGTATGAAATTTGGGGAAAAAATTTCCTAAGTAAGGGAGAGTTGTAATACCCCGCTTGGCGAAGTCCTAGTGTTCGAATACTATTTATGGAAGTATGGTGTTTAGAGCAAGTTTTGAGTGGGTAATGTATTAACTATGACTAAGAATGTAAGTCTGCATTGGGCGAGCTTGGTGGTTTGACAGACTACACTGTAGAGTATACACCACCTCATTTTTTAGATAATTACGTTAAGTCTTTAGTAGAAGAACTATTTTTTATTTTTTTATTATATTATTTCTCCGGTTGAAAAATTTAGTTAGGAAAATGAGAATTGGTTAGAATAGAACTAAGTTACAATAGTCGATAAGACTCACATTTATGATGAGAGAGAAAGTGCTTAGTCACAGGAACCGAGGGAGTTTAGTGGGATAATCAAACTTATCCACTAAATCAAGCTTTCGTGTATAGTTGTATAAGGTTGGTAATAGCTTCTTGAGCAAGTTTAATGTTTTCCATTGTACCCATATTTTCTTCTCAAACTTTCTCTACACTTTTTGTAACACCCCTTACTCGTGTTCGACGCCAGAACAGGCTACGAGACATTACCGGACTTAAACACAAGCAACCATACAAAACCGAGACATAATTTCCATCCAAATTTAAAAATTTTCAAATACATTCATATCGTCCCTAAAACGAGCCTACGAGGCCTAAAATATACAGTGGAAGTAGTTCGGGACTAAATCGAGAACTTTTGAAAATCATACAACACTTAGAAAATTTTTCAATAAAACAGAGCCATACGCCCGTGTGGTGGACACGCCCGTGCTACAGGCTGTGTTCAAAATAAGGAGCTCTCCGACTTGTGCCACACGGCCGTGCCACACGCCCGTGTGCTAGGCCGTGTGGTCGATTTAATTTTCATGATTTTTCATAAAATAGGTGCAGACTTCACACGGCCAGGGCACACGCCCGTGTTTGAGGCCGTGTCGTCCACACGGCTGAGACACACGCCCGTGTATCTGCCCATGTGCTCAATCATCGAGCATTACGTTTTGCAACAATTAAGGTGCATGGGACACACGGCCCGAATCACACATGCCGTGGGAGGCGGCCGTGTGTCGTACACGGCCTAGACACACGCCCGTGTGTCTACCCGTGTGGACAAAAATAAGGCTATTTACCAAGCCATTTTTCCACCCTTTCTGTTTTGCAACAATTAAGGTGCATGGGACACACGGATCGAATCACATGCCGTGGGCAAAGTAGCGTGTGTCGCACTGCGGCCTAGACACACGCCTGCAGTGTGTCTACCGTGTGGACAAAAATAAGGCTATTTACCAAGCCATTTTTCCACCCTTACTTGCACCAAACTACACAACAACAAGCAACACCAATCCAAGCATATACATACAACCAAATCAGCCACAAACTGTAACACCCCTAACCCATATCCGTCACCGAATTAGGGTTACGAGGCATTACCGAACATAGCACAGTTCAGAACAGTCATTTATTACAAATCCAGCTTCGTAATTCAAAACTCATCAGAACACTTATCTTAATCACTTTTGAACTTAAATCTACTATATTACTTTCATTAGCATATTTTAAAAATTATTCAGATATAAATATATATATATATATAAATATCATTACACATCATATACCAAACATATAATAAATAAATAAAAAATATCAAAAGCTAATTATCACACATCACATTTTATAATCTAAGCATGTTCACATATTAAAATCAATTATCAACCATAAAATGCAATTTTGGTTATCATACATTATGGCCGAATATATTAATGGTTAATAACAAACATAATACGCATTCACATCCAAACAAAATGAACCATAACTCAATTTAGGTATCACTCATTTATGCGGCATTGATTTCATTTAAACTAACATACTTTAAATCTAAACTTACTTCTTTCCTAATAACCAAAACCATGCGCATATGACCTTGATATTTTAAGCCATTTTAAGCCCAAATAACAACTACAAATACACATAGTTCGCATGCCAATTTATATGCTTTAATATGTGCTAAAATTTCATTCACACAATCAAGCTAAATTGTTTCTTATTCGGTCATTCTATAAAACATTCAATACATAAAATATATATTTAGATAAATATACTATAAACCAAATATCATGCTTATCATTATAGTTCCAACGCCATATTCATATATATACAAATACATTTACATTATCAAAGAAACTAAACCTCAAACATTAATAAACCACATCAACTTCATTTCATCGATATGCCATTATAAACCAATTACTAAACTAACTACACATATACAATTTGAACCTCATACCAAATTTATTTATTTCATTTTCGTTTTATAACAATCAAAACATATACATTCATGCCTTTATAAACCGACCCTAAATAATTAAACAGCATAACGGAACATACAACACAACCAAACCACATATTTAGCTATTTTAAATTCATCACATATCCGAATATACAAGCACATTATAACCAATTTTGTAACAACCCATAAGGCCGAACATGCATAAATTATTACATATCATATAACCTAATTCAATGAATATTCCATCAATAATATACTTAGCATCTCACTTATATTTTCAAATTCGCACCTCAAGACTTATACCTATCATGAACCATGGCTTAATTCAAGCACTCATTAATAAACCATATCAACCAAGTTACATATAAACTCACTTTAACCAAGATCATACAGACAAACATAAACATAGCAACTATGTTTCACATATAATAAGCCAAGGCCAAATTGCTAAAACCAAACATATAAAGCACTTAACCAAGAACACATAAAACTGAACTTAAACATAGTGATCAAGCCATTTTCGCATGGCTATATATATACATGTTTCAAAATCAAACATTCTATCTATGCTATACATGCCATAAGCCCAAATTCAACTTAGTAAAATACCGAAGGAAACCGTCGATAGTGTGATAAGCTTTGCTGACTATCCCCGAGCTCGTAACGAGACTCCAAAATCTATAAAATAGAGATAAACAAGAACACACACACAGTAAGCTATTTAAGCTTAGTAAGTTATAAGCAAAACAAATATATAAACACTTGCATAATAACATTAGGTTAACAAGGCTGGTTACCCCAAAATATTAAGCACAATTATAATTTAGTACCAAGATCACATTTTACTTTCACACATAAATATTATATAGCCGAATACACAAATTAACTTCACAAGGCCGAATAAATAATGCTCACATATTCAATCACATAATTCACTTAACATTTTATCATTTCAAATAACCAACTTACCTTGTTTTCATATAAACAAATAACTGACACATACCTAAACCTTTGATTCAATTACACATTCGGTCTTTACTTCACATTGCCCGTTGAATCTCTTAAACATCATCAAAAGCACATTATTTCAAATCAATATCAATAAGCTCTACTATTCAATTCTTACTCATGAATCAATACCTATTTTTTTTTCTACCTCTTTTCAAACTCATACACATAAGTCAACAACCACATAGGTTCCGTACGTACCTGTACCTCATCATATTTATTTATTACATTTCCCACGTCACCTTATTGATCGAGATGTTATATCATATGATAATATTTTATATTCAATGAACTCGCACACTTAGTGCCAAATGGATAACTGAAGCTATATATATAGATATCGCACGCACAGTGCCAAAACCTTGTAACGTATCGCACACTTAGTGCCGTCACATTTAACTTCTCGCACACTTAGTGCCAAATGTAACACCCCGAACCCGGCCTAGAAGTTAGGCCCGAATCTGGTGTGTCACATGGAAGTAAAAACTTGCTTGAGAAATACAGCCTCTTTGTTAAAAACCCAAAACACTTAAGCAATTCATGTCTAATTGAAAACGTAATTATCTTTAAAAACCTTTTCGTTTGCGGAAGTATATTTGAAATAAACAATTTACGAAAATGTGACGTTTAGAAATAGAGTTGCAGAAGCATTTTGAAAACGTTATGAAAGCGTAGATAAAATGCAAGTATTTTTGAGAGGTTGTTTGATAAATCGATAATCGAACTAGTAATCTTTTAAAAGCGTGACTTTTGAAAATATCATTGATAATTTGAGAGAAAATTTCCAATGTTAAAAATATTTGTAAAAGTTTGTTATGAAATCCATATGTTAATCAATTTTGGAAAACCTTTATTTAAGTTTTAGAAAATTCTCGTTTTAAACAATTTAAGCAAAATAATAAGTATATCAACCATAAAGCAAATAATAAAACACTCCAGAGGCCTTCATTACAACATAAAAACCCAAAATAGTAAAGTGAACGGAATTAAAAATCTAAAGTTCAAAATAAAACATCGTTTCTGAAGTATGGCCTCCACCGAGTCACCCATGGGCCCACGTCCTCAAATCCTTTGAGCATTACCGCAAGGGTTAAGAAAAAGGGGGTGAGTTACAAGAACTCGAGTGTGAAATCCTTTACTGAAGTCATCCACTTTGGGCTGAACCCGCTTAGAAATATCTTGGGCCTAAGCCCATTTAAGATAATCTTGGGCCAAAGCCCAATTACAAAATAGTATATATATATATATATATATATATATATATGAATGCAAAGTATGCAACCCAACCCATCCATCCAATCTCTCCCCCGTACCAGCCAGTCTCTCCTGTGGGGATCAAGTCAACCCACCCCGCCAGTCTCTCCAATTTGCAGTCAAGCTGCCATTTATACTATTTGTAGCTGAGCCACCAGATTCATATACGGTAAAATGATCGACATAGAGTCGTTAATTCATATGTTAGGCACATAGCCATTATTAGAATTTGTGGCAATGCCACCGGTCTATACTTCTCTTCATTCAAATTTTCCCATCCCATGCAATATGTAAAGATGCATCATACATAATCGTAAAACATCCATATAAAAATAACATCCATTAGCCTATTGAATACTTTTTATGAATCAGCCCATTAAAGCAATACGATCATTCGGCCCATAGGGGCATTTTGATGGTCGGTCCATAAGGACATTTCGATGCATCGGCCCATTATAACAATCTATCAAATCGGCCCATAGGGGCATTTCGGTAAATCGGTAATTTTACCCACTAAGGGTAATTCGGTAATCTCGCAACCCAGGGGTATTTCGGTAATTTACACTCCAAGGGTATTTTGGTAATTTCGCAACCACGGACTTAACTACTAATTTGGGCATAAAAATTTTAAACTGTCCATCTGCGTCATACTGACTAAATTGACTATAACTCGAGTTAGAAAACTCGAAATTTAAATCCGTAAATTTTCCTTGAAACTAGAATCATATATCTTCTTACTACAATTTTTCCAAAATTTTTGGCTTAGCCGTTTAGTACAGTTTATTCCTTAAAGTTTTCCTTGTTTCACTGTCCAACGATTCTAACCTCTCTTACCTTAATTTCAAATATCTCACTGTACGGTTTTCATATTCTGTTCCCACTTGTTTCTATTGAAAATAGGATAACTAAGGAATTTATACATATAAATTATAACTCATTATTCACTTTGTAAAATTTTATACGATTTTACCAAGACAGATCAGGAAACCACGAAGTCATTCAGAACCAGTCTCACTAAAATTAAGATATCTCAGAATATAAAATTCCTTTTCCTTCTCCGTTTCTTCCATATCAAATTAGACACAGTAAGCTTTAATTAGATATCTTATTCACTTATTAATCCCTTTTCTCCTATTTTCCGTGATTTTTCAAAATCACGTCACTGTTGCTGACCAAAAACTGTTTCATTGCAAACTATGGTTACCACTACGGACATATGCACCCCAAGTGATCACGGATGCCGGTTTCCGGTTTTCTTTGGAATTTCGACTGAATCATAGAATATATCATACAAACATTCAGAGAGGTTTGAGATTACACACCATTTCAAACACGTAATCGAAAGGGTACGGAATTACACACCTTGATTACGAGTTGTGCTTTCTACCGTTTCAACACCTATAATGATAATTGATAGAAGGTTAGTCTCTACTTTGATAATCGTAACCAAAAACACTTTACTAGGCTAACTCTACTTACCACGAATGTGATCTCCCTTAGTGCACCAAAAATTGATCCTACCCTTTGGTTACTGAATCCCGTCCTAACAATATTTGGTGAGCGAAAGAGTCGTTAGTAATTATCCCACCTTTGGCCAAAACAAATCTTATAACAACGTTCTTACCCCACTTGCTTGACGAGTCGACGATAACGATTTGGTTAATACAAATCACTTGTGCTCCTTCACCTTGTTGAAAGCCCGATTCGATTCAAGAAGTGAGTGCCAACACGAACGAGAAAGAAATAACGTAAAATGAGATGAAGAATTCAAAGGTTCGGTTATGGAGGGAAAAATAGACAAGAAAATTCGGCTATCAAAGAGAGTATGACCAAAAATACATTGATTTTTCAACCAAAACAAAGGAGAAACTTGCACGAATGGCTAGAAGATTTTGGCCAAAGCAAAAAGGAAGAAAAAGAAAAATATTAGTAAGGAAGAGTACCTAAAAATGCTAAGAGAACCCCAAACCTTAGCATGCACAAAACTTTGCAAAATGACCAAAGAAGATTTCGGCTCTCCCTATTCCTTCACAAAACCGTGTGGCATCTTTTGCCCAAAAGGATAGATGTTGACCAAATTAACTTTCCAAAACATCACCCACGATACTAGCCAACATGTTCCCTTCTCTTGCCATTTTCTTTCATTTCTTTCCTTACCCTCATCCTTACCTTATATCCTTAGCCACCTTGCCAAAATTAAAAAGTCCAACTTGCCTTATTTACTAGCTTGGCCGACACTTAGGGAAAGAATACAAAAAAATAGTCAAAATTTGCACACAATGGGATTTGAACCTCTTCCCTCAAGGTACTTCATCTGGCGCCATATCCCCTTTTACCAAATGCTCATTTATGCTAGCACATTACTCATTTAATTCCATAAACATTGAGGTCACTTACTATCTCTCCTTAAAGTGCTTAAACACAAAATTCTTCCTATAACTTAACTTGAACCCGGAACTTCCTAGAAACCTCGTAACTCTCCAAAATCACCTTCCTAATAAGTCCAACTTGAAATAATGCCATTCTCAAATTCCCATGAATTTTAAAACGCTTCTACGCTCAAGGCCCAATGGGCCCAATAGGTCCAATTCTACTAGGCCCAATTTTGAGATGTTACACCAAATCCTTGTAACGTATCGCACACTTAGTGCCGTCACATTTAATTTCTCGCACACTTAGTGCCAAATCCTTGTAACGTATCCCACACTTAGTGCCGTCACATTTAATTTCTCGCACACTTAGTGCTATATTTCATACTATTATTTCCGTACATTAATTTCACATATTACAAATCAACATATAAATCTCATGTTTATATATAATTAACAACACATATATATATATGCTTATAAACTTACCTCGGATATCGACGAACGTAATCGACTACTCGACTACTTTTGACTTTCCCCCAATCTAATTTCGTTTTCTTTAGTTCTTGATCTAAATAAATTCAAATTTAACTAATTTAACCACATATTCATTCAATTTAATCCAAAAACACATAAATGGGCAAATTACCATTTTGCCCCTGACATTTCACACTTTTTGCAATTTAATCCTTATTGCATAAAACACAAACTACACAAAATTTACACATACTATAGTTAGGCCGAATATTCACAAGCATTATACAAGTCCATATATTTCATTTTTTTCACATTTTAGTCCTTAAAAAAATTATTTTCACAATTTAGTCCAAATTACTCAAAATTATCCAAAAATCCAAAGACAAAACATGTTAATCTAACACATATATTTCATAATTCATCATCAAACATCATAAAACTCATAAACTCATCAATGGCAAAACACAAAATCATCATCAAATTCAAAAATTAAGACATCAGCTTTGAAGATAACATAGCAATGATCTCAAAAACGTAAAAATTATCAAAAACCGAACAATTAACATACCTTAATTGAAGAAACACAAGGCCGAACCCTAGCTTGTTTTCTTATTTCTTTTCTTTTCTTTGTTTCGGTCATAAGATGAGAATATGAATTTGATTTTATGTTTTTGTTTTATTATACTAACTTATATTATAATATATATTATTTTAACCTTTATATATAATATATATATAAAAAAAACTATATAATATAAACATAATGCAAATGCCGTCCACTATCTTTATTAATGGCAAAATTGCAACATAAATCCCCCATATTGAAAAGACATCAATAATTAGGCACTTTCACAATTAACCATCAAATTTTTATTTTACGCGATTAAGCCCTTTTATTTAATCGGACACTCAAACAACAAAATTAAAACACGAAAATTTAACACAAGTAAAATCACATATAATAAAAACTGAAAATAATTTTAAAATATTTTTCGGACTCGGATTTGTGGTCCCAAAACCACTATTCCGATTAGGGTCAAATTCGGGCTGTTACACAAACAAGACATCAACACATCATTCACCTGCTATCATTTATCAGACACAAACATCACATATATCTAAACTTAAATCATGCAATTTCCCACATCCATGAAAAGTATCATCATATGTATATATATGTATATATATACTTAAACCAATATCAGCCAATTTCAATGGCCATTTACATTTGGCTAAATCAATTATGACACATACCAAAATGACCAAGTCCCTATACATGCCATAACTCAAAATATCAAAATCAATGGTACCCAAAATATTGAGTTGATAGTGTGAGTGGATCTCTGACAGTTTTCGGTCCCCGAGCTGGCTTGGTGACACTATAAGACAAGGGAAAAAGAAAGGGGAGTAAGCTATATAGCTTAGTAAGTTCCTATGCAAATAATAAGTATTATAATCACACATGTATCATACAAATAAACATGATAAACTTGGCATAAATAGAATCAAGATCTTCTACTCATAACTTACTCATTCATAACCTTACCGAGGGTTTCATCACATATCGAGCTCATTAGTAAATGAGTTTTACGTACGTACCTGTACCAACTCGCAACATAATCATAATATTTCAGAACTTCGACATACTCGTTGAATTTACTGTTGAACCACTTGGAATACTAAAGGATACTCGGGAATCTCGCACGCACAATACTATACCAATGCCATATCCCAAATATGGTCTTACATGGGATCTCTTATCGAATCCAATAGCCCAGCTATGGTCTTACACAAAATCTCATATCGATGCCATATCCCAGATATGGTCTTACACGAAATCTCAAATAACCCTAATGTCATGACATTTGTATCCTAACTATTCCTAAGGTTCAACCGGGATTTCTCGCTTGTTGAACTTTGTCGATTACGTTCGAAGAGTAAATCACAATTCATACAATATTAAAGCAATTAAAGCATAAATAACAATGCATTATTTTCATACGAACTTACCTCGGTACAAAAATAGTAGAAATGGGACCTAATCATTAAATACTTTGTTTTTCCCTCGATCTAGGTCCGAACCTCATTTCTCTTGATCTATAATAGAAAATTTAACTCATTTATTATTCACATTATTCAATTCACTCCAAAAATCTTATTATGGAAAAATTACATTTTTGCCCCTAAACTTTGACATATTTACATTTTAGTCCTTAGGCTCGTAAAATGAAATCTATTCGATTTCTTCAAGACCCAAGCCTAGCCGAACCTATCTCATTCTTATAACAGCCCACATTTTTCATTAAATCAGATTTTTACTACCTATTTTACAAATTTTTACAAATAGGTCCTTTTTAGGTATTTTCATGAAAAATCACTTAGTAAAAGTTGTTTATCTAACATTAAACTTGCATAATCTTTCATTAAACATCAAAACACATACATGTCTAACATGGGTCAAACCCTAGACATCAATCGTAACTCAAATTAATAGTAGAAATAGATAGATCAGATGATAATGACCTAAAAAATGTAAAGAGCATTAAAAACGGGGCTAGGATGTACTTACAATCAAGCTTGGAAGCTGAACAAACCCTAGATATGGTGGTCTTAAAATTTTCGGCTATGGTGAGGAAGATGGACAAGAATTTTGGCTTTATTTTCCCTTTTTATTCATTTATTTACCAAATGACCAAAATGCCCTTCACTTAAAACTTTGAAATTTTATCTCACCATGTCCATTTTTGTCCACTAAATTAACAAATGGTCTAATTACCATCTAAGGACCTTCAATTTAAAATTTCATAGAAATTAGACACCTCTAGCACGTAGAACTCAACTTTTGCAGTTTTTACAATTTAGTCCTTTTTACTAAATTGAGTACCCAAACGTCAAAATTTTCGAACAAAATTTTCGTGAAATCATTTCGTAAAACTGTAGACCATAGAAATGTAATAAAAATGAATTTTACTACGTCGGATTTGTGGTCCTGAAACCTCTATTCCGACTAGACCCAAAATCGGGCTGTTACAACTCTCCCCCCATTAGGGATTTTCTTCCCCGAAAATCTTACCAGAAAATAGGTTTGGATACTGTTTTCGCATAGCTTCCTCAGGTTCCCACGTAGCCTCCTCAACACCGTGTCTTTGCCATAAAACTTTCACTAAGGCTATACTCTTGTTTCTCAACTGTTTAACTTCCAAAGCTAAGATCTTGATCGGTTCTTCACCATACGTCATATCCGGTTGAATCTCAATCTCTGATGGAGAAATCACATGTGAAGGATCAGAACGATATCGTCGCAACATTGACACTAGAAACACATTATGAATTCTTTCCAACTCTATCTGTAAGGATAACCGATATGCCATTGGCCCTATTCTTTCAACAACTTCATACGGCCCAATGAAACATGGACTCAGCTTGCCTTTACGGCCAAATCTCAAAATCTTCTTCCACGGAGATACTTTCAAAAATACTTTGTCACCGACCTGAAATTTGATCTCTTTTCTCTTCAAATCTGCATACGACTTTTGTTGATCTGAAGCTGCTTTCAAGCAATCACGGATTACCTTTACTTTTTGTTCGATTTCTCTGACCAAATCAACTCTGTGAATCTGTTTCTCACTAAGCTCGGTCCAATACAAAGGTGTTCGACACTTGCGGCCATACAATGCCTCATAAGGCGCCATCTTTGTACTTGATTAAAAACTATTGTTATAAGCAAACTCGACTAATGGTAGATATTTTCCCAACTACCTTCAAATTCTAGAACACAACATCGGAGCATATCCTTAAGAATCTGAATCGTTCTTTCTGATTGGCCGTCGGTTTGTGGATGAAAAGCGGTGCTAAAGTTCAGCTTCATTCCCAAAGCTTCTTGAAACTTCTTCTAAAACTGCGAAGTAAACCTCGGATCTCTAATCGAAATAATAGAAACAGGCACTCCCTGCAATCTCACAATTTTAGCAATATACAATTCAGCTAGCTTGTCAAGTGAGTAATCGATACGTACCGAAATAAAATGAGCCGATTTTGTCAATCTATCAACAACGACCCAAACGACATCTTTCTTTTTCACAGTCAAAGGTAAACCCGCCACGAAGTCCATCGTAATTCTATCCTATTTCCACTCGGGTACCATCATTGGTTGAAGTAAACCCGAAGGTACTTGGTGTTCGGCCTTTACTTGTTGACAAACTAAACATCTCAAAACAAACTCCGAAATATCTCGTTTCATACCTGACCACCAATACAATTTCTTCAAGTCATTATACATTTTTGTACTACCCGGATGCACAGATAAACAACCATTATGTGCTTCATGAAGAATTTTCTGAATAAGTTCATCATTTTTCGATACACAAATTCTACCTCGGAACATCAAACAATCATCGGATTCGATATGGAAATCTGAATCACTACTCGATTCACAATGAACTCTTTTGGTTTGCAAATCACTGTCACATTTATGAGCTTCGCAAATTTGTTGAAGGAATAACGGTCTAGCTCTCAACTCGGCTAGGATCAAACCATTATCGAAAAAGTCAACCGTGTATTCATCGCTCTCAAAGCAATCAAAGTCTTTCTACTCAATGCATCTGCGACTACATTTGCCTTACTCGGGTGATAGTCAATCACTAGCTCATAATCCTTCAGTAATTCGAGCCTTCTCCATTGCCGCAAGTTTAAATCTTTCAGAGTCATCAAGTATTTTAAACTCTTATGATTGGTCTAAATGTGGCACTTCTCACCGTACAAATGATGACGCCAAATTTTCAAAGTAAAAACAATGGCGGCCAATTCCAAATCGTGCGTCGGATAATTTTTCTCGTGCGGTTTCAACTGTCTCGAGGCATTAGCTATCACTTTGCCCTCTTGCATCAATACACATCCTAATCCATTCAGTGACTCGTCACTATAAATCACAAATTCTTTTCCCAGTTCAGGTTGTACTAAAACCGGTGCCTCAGTCAATAATGTTTTTAACTTCTCAAAGCTTTATTGACATTTTTCTGACCATTCGAACTTAACATCCTTTTGCAACAGCTTAGTCATAGGAGTAGCAATCATCGAAAATCCTTTGACAAAACGTCGGTAATAACCGGCTAAGCCCAAAAAGCTTCTGACCTCCTATACACTCTTTGGCGGTTTCCAATCAACAATTGCCGAAATCTTACTGGGATCAACCCGAATACCATCACCTGAAATGATATGTCCCAAGAATCCGACTTCTCGGAGCCAAAACTCACTTTTACTGAATTTAGCAAACAACTTCTTATCTCTGAAAATCTGCAACACAGTTCTCAAGTGCTTGGCATGTTCGGCCTCGTCTCGGGAATAAATCAGAATGTCATCAATAAACACAACCACACATTTGTCCAAATACGGTCGAAAAATTCTATTCATCAAGTCCATAAAAACAGCAGGTGCATTAGTCAGTCCAAAAGGCATAACAAGAAATTCATAATGCCTGTACCTTGTCCTGAAAATAGTTTTCGGCACATCCGACTCTTTAACTCTCAACTGGTAATAGGCAGACCTCAAATCAATCTTTGAAAATACTATTGCCCTTTTCAATTGATCAAACAAGTCATCTATCCTCGGAAGAGTATATTTGTTCTTTATAGTCACCTTGTTGAGCTGTTGGTAATCAATACAAAGTCTCATGGATCCATCTTTCTTCTTGACAAATAACACCGGTGCACCCCATGGTGAAAAACTCGGTCTTGTAAAACCCTTATCTGTCAACTCTTGCAACTGAGTTTTTAACTCTATCAATTTGGTCGGATCCATTCTATACGAAGCAATAGATATTGGCGCGGTTCCTGGTACTAAGTCAATACCAAACTCAACTTCTCTGACCGATGGCAACCCTGGCAACTCTTCCGGGAACACATCCGGATATTGAAAAACTATCGACACTGATTCAATTTTCAACTCAGACACTTTTGTATTCAACACATAAGCTAAATAAGCTTCACAACCCTTCCTCACATATCTTTGGGCAGACATCGACGAAATCACAATAGGCAATTCACCCGACTCATCTGAATCAATCCGAAGAATTTCACCATTTTCACATTTCAGTTCAATAATCTTTCTTTTACAGTTCACTACGGCATCATGCAATGTCAACCAATCCATACCCAAAATGACATCAAACTCATCAAATGAAAACAACATTAAATCAGCCGAAAAACAGTGACCTCGAATCATCAAGGGACAATTCTTGCAAACCCTATCAACTAATACATGTTTGCCTAAGGGGTTTGACACTCTAACCACAAACTCAGTAAACTCAACTGGCAAGCTCTTACTAGCTACTAAATTCACACAAACATAAGAATGAGTCGATCCAGGATCGATCAATGCAATAACATTAGTATCATAGAGAGAAAAAGTACCAGTGATAACGTCGGGAGATGTCGCTTCTTCGCGAGCACGAATGGCATAGGCTCTAGAAGGTGCTCGAGCTTCGGATCTCCCAGCTAAATCTTTCATCACTCCTTTACTACTAGTTCCATTTCTGGTATTTCTCGGTGGCCTACCCCTATTGGTAGTATTACTCGGCCTCACACTCTAAAATTTTTCTTTCTCAGCCATTTCAGGGCAATCTCGGATAAAATGCTCTTGAGAACCACACTTAAAGCAAGCCTGGTCATTCACTCTGCACTTGCCGGGATGTCTTCTTCCATAATGTTTACATTCGGGTCTATTAGACTTTACATTACCCACAATTTCCATTGAAGTAGCTTGAGATTTAAAACTCGAATGTTACTTCCCACGATCTCTGTGTGAATACCCCGCTGAAACATTCGAATGGGAATACATTTCTTTAGATTTCTTTGACTGAGATGGAAATGACTTACTCATCGGCCTTTTCCTCGAATCTCTAGCTTCAAGATGAGCTTTCCTCTTCTCTTTATACAACTGTTCGGCCTTACAAGCCCGTTCAACCAATACCACAAACTCTTTCAGCTCTAAGATTCCAACTAACACACGAATATCCTCATTAAAACCATCGTCGAATCTCTTGCACATGATAGCCTCGGTGGAGACACACTCCCGAGCATATTTACTAAGTCTGACAAATTCTCGCTCATACTCAGTAACTGGCATCCGACCTTGTTTCAGTTTAAGAAATTCTTTACGTTTCTGATCGATGAACCGTTGACTAATTTATTTCTTTCGAAACTCATCTTGAAAGAATTCCCATTTAACCTTCTCCCTTGGTACCACCGATACTAGCGTATTCCACCAGTGATATGCAGAATCTCTCAGAAGTGAAATGGCACACTTTAAACACTCATCCGGTGTGCAAGATAGTTCATCAAATACTCTGATAGAGTTTTCGAGCCAAAACTCGGCTATTTCGGGATCATCATCTACATTAGCTTTGAAATTCTTAGCCCCGTGCTTTAAGATCTTATCAATCCGGGGCTTGTTCATTCTTATAAATTCCATACCTTGTGGAGTTACGGGAACCGGTCGAGGAATAGGTGGGGGTGGAGGAGGTTGGGCATTCGGATTTGTTCGAACAAATTCCGTATACCACTCATTTATCATGTGGAGAAAGGCTTCCCTACCCCCTTCTCCCTGACTAACCGTAGGAGGTCTACTATTAGATGGCACTGCCCCTTGAGCAAGAGTCGGTGCATTACTTTCAATTTCATCAGCCTCAGCTCGATTGGGATCCATTTACTATATGAAAACACAATTTAATATTGTCAGAAGTCATCACACTATCACAGTTCATTTATGGCATGTATAGCTAGACTCTTACACATGCTACGTTAGTCTGATAATCGGGTAAACTGTAGCTCTCATACCACTAAATGTAACACCCCTTACCCGTATTCGACGCTAGAACAGGGTACGAGGCATTACCAGACTTAAACACAAGCAACCATACAAAATCGAGACAAAATTTCCATCCAAATTTAAAACTTTTGAAATACATTCATATCGTACCTAAAACGAGCCTACGAGGCCAAAAACATACAGTGGAAGTAGTTCGGGACTAAACCGAGAACTTTTGAAAATTATACAACACTTAGAAATTTTTCACTAAAACAGGGCCACACGCCCGTGTGGTCCAAGGGACACGCCCGTGTGACCCTTGGACACGCACGTGCCATAGGCCGTGGTCAAAATAGGGAGCTATCTGACTTGTGCCACACAGCCGTGCCACACGCCCGTGTGCTAGGCCGTGTGGTCGATTTAATTTTCATGATTTTTCATAAAATAGGTGCAGACTTCACAGGGCTAGGGCACACACCCGTGTTTGAGGCTGTGTCGTCCACACGACTGAGACATACGCCCGTGTCTCTGCCCGTGTGCTCAATACCGAGCATTCTGTTTTGGAACAATTAAGGTGTAGGGGACACATGACTGAATCACATGCCCGTGGGGTAGACCGTGTGTCGCACACGGCCTAGACACACGCCCGTGTGTCTACCCGTGTAGACAAAAAAAAGGCTATTTACCAAGCCATTTTGCCACCCTTACTTGCACCAACCTACACAACAACAAGCAACACCAATCCAAGCATATACATACAACCAAATCACCCACAAACAAGACATCAATACATCATTCACCTGCTATCATTTATCATACACAAACATCACATATATCTCAACTTAAATCATGCAATTTCCCACATCCATGAAAAGCATCATCATATGCATATATATGTATATATATACTTAAACCAATATCAGCCAATTTCAATGGCCATTTACATTTGGCTAAATCAATTATGACACATAACAAAATGACCAAGTCCCTATACATGCCATAACTCAAAATATAAAAATTAATGGTACCCAAAATATTGAGTTGATAGTGTGAGTGGATCTCTGATAGTTTTCGATCCCTGAGCTGGCTTGGTGACACTATAAGACAAGGGAAAAAGAAAGGGGAGTAAGCTATATAGCTTAGTAAATTCTTATGCAAATAGTAAGCTATATACCAATGCCATATCCCAGATATGGTCTTACATGGGATCTCTTATCGATGCCAATAGCCCAGCTATGGTCTTACATGAAATCTCATATCGATGTCATATCCCAGGTATGGTCTTACTCGAAATCTCAAATAACCCTAATGTCATGACATTTGTATCCTAACTATTCCTAAGGTTCAACCGGGATTTCTCGCTTGTTGAACTTTGTCGATTACGTTCAAAGAGTAAATCACAATTCATACAATATTAAAGCAATTAAAGCATAAATAACAATGCATTATTTACATATGAACTTACCTCGGTACAAAAATAGTAGAAATATGACCCAATCGTCAAATACTTTATTTTTCCCCCGATCTAGGTCCGAACCTCGTTTCTCTTGATCTATAATAGCAAATTTAACTCATTTATTATTCACATTATTCAATTCAGTCCAAAAATCTTATTATGAAAAAATTACATTTTTGGCCCTAAACTTTGACATATTTACATTTTAGTCCTTAGGCTCGTAAAATGAAATCTATTCGATTTTTTAAGACCCAAGCCTAGCTGAACCTCTCTCATGCTTATAACAGCCCACATTTTTCATTAAATCAAATTTTTACTACCCATTTTACAACTTTTTACAAATATGTCCTTTTTAGGTATTTTCATGAAAAATCACTTAGTAAAAGTTGTTTATCTAACATTAAACTTGCATAATCTTTCATTAAACATCAAAACACATACATGTCTAACATGGGTCAAACCCTAGAAATCAACCATAACTCAAATTAATGGTAGAAATAGATAGATCGGATGATAACGACTTCAAAAATGTAAAGAGCATTAAAAACGGGGCTAGGATGTACTTATAATCAAGCTTGGAAGTTGAACAAACCCTAGCTATGGTGGTCTTCAAATTTTCGGTTATGGTGAGGATGATGGACATATCTCACCATGTCCATTTTTGTCCACTAAATTTAAAATGGTATAATTACCATCTAAGGACCTTAAATTTAAAATTTCATAGAAATTAGACACCTCTAGCATGTAGAACTTAACTTTTGTACTTTTTTACAATTTAGTCCTTTTTACTAAATTGTGTGCCCAAACGTCAAAATTTTCGAACAAAATTTTCGCAAAATCATTTCGTAAAACTGTAGACCATTGAAATGTAACAAAAATGAATTTTACTACGTCAGATTTGTGGTCCTGAAACCACTGTTCCAACTAGACCCAAAATCGGGTTGTTACACTTTTCTCTCGAAAAACCTTAGACCAGAAGCCTGCTTGAAGATTTGGGTTCGTTGTATTCAGGCAACTCCTTCTTTGTTTTAGCATCTGGTAAATACCTATGAACCCTATGTTATTTCATGGTTATTTACGTAATCTTTGAGCTGCACATTTTAGCGTCCATTTAGAGTGTAAGGAAGGAAACTTCCTGAATCTGGGTTTTGTGATGATGTTTATTGTAAGTTTGTTTATTTTTCTAGTATACAGTCTAATAAGTTTAACTATTGATATTATATTGCTCAAGATACTTGTAACACCCCTAACCCGTATCCGTCGCCGGAACAGGGTTACAGAGCATTACCGAAATTTATAGAACAATTTAAAATATTTCAAGAAATTTACTATTCATATTCCGTGATTATGCATAACATCCCTTATATGGACTCTCGAGGCCTAATATGAACATTAGAATCGAATCGGGACTAAATCGTGATCACTAAATTTTTTTCGCAAAATATCAAAATTTCTCTTATGAACAGTATCCACACGCCCGTGTGGTCTAGGGACACACCCGTGTGATCAAGCCGTGTGGCTCACACGGTCATAAGACATGCCCATGTTGTAGGCCGTGTGGCTATACACGCCCGTGTCCCTAATCGTGTAACTCTCTAACTTATAAGGCATGAAGAATTTGAAGTCACACGGCCAAGTCATACGCCCGTGTGCTAGGCCGTGTGGTTAATTTAATTTTTACAAATTTGGTGCAGTTTTCACACGACCATTTTGCACGTCCGTGTTCAAGGCCGTGTCATCCACACGGCTGAGACACACGCCCGTGTCTCTGCCCGTGTGCTCAATTTTGAGCATTCTGTTTTGCAAATTTGAAATACAGGGGACACACGGCCAGGCCACATGCCAATGTACCAGGCTATGTGTCACACATGGTCTAGACACACGCCCGTGTGTCTACCCGTGTGGACGAAATAAAGCCATTTCCTAGCCTCATTTCTCACCCAAACTTTGCCATTTTCCTGCACCAACACTTACAAATATTTTCTTACCAATTGAAGCATAAATATAAAGCCATTATACCATTTTTTATTATATAAAATCACTTACCTTCATCCTAAATTATTTACTTTACTTACCTCTTATGTAACTTGAGTTTTTCATTATAATTTCATACTTATATTTTTACATAAACATGTGTTATTCCATATCCATCTATAACATCAAAACATGTGTTATTCCATATCCCCTTATGTGTTATTCCAATGGCTAGATTAGGTTCAACATATACAAACCATAATTTGGTCAAATTTTCCTATACATGCCATTATACCAAAACAAGATTTTCATTTATACCAAAATAACGGGAGGATAGTGTGATGAATGCTTTGACCGTTCTCCAACCTTCACAAGCTTTGAGCACTATAAAACAGGTTAAAATAAACCTAGTACGCATTATACGCTTAGTAAGCTCGTATAAGCAGAATTTAACTTACCAATCATATTTAACATTTAAACCATTCATAAGCATACTTTCCATTCAATTTGGCAGTTTACCTAACCACATGCATCCAATCAAACATGTTAATCACAAATATACCATATTGCATTGATGAGCTCATCATACCATATTCCATCAAGTTTTCCTCTTTTCATTTCATATTCCTCATGTCTCATTAATCATTTTATCCGTTGAACTATTGAATTTTTTGATGGATATTTCTGATAGTACATTCAAAGTGTACAATTCCATTATCCGTCAATTCATATCCAGTAGTATCTATTAAGGTACACTCTCGAGCCACATAACATACAGTAGAATTACCAGTCCAGGCTAAATTCTGTCTGTAACATACACTCTAAGAGCTTTGTCAGGATTACCAGTCCAGGCTAAATCCTTTCAGTGACAAAGAATTCTCTATATAGTTTATTCTGGATTACCAGTCCAAGCTAAATCTAGTCAATTAGGATTACCAGTCCAGGCTAAATACTAATTGAAACATATACTCGAGAGCCTCATTTCGAATTACCCGTCCGGGCTAAATCCATTCTGCAACACATGCAGTTTTATCAGGGAAATCACCTTTATCCATCGGAATTCAATATTAACACAGAATTTAACCCTTTTCAATAAATTTCCAACATATACCATTTCTTCCATTGCAATTTCCATACATTTCATATATACTATCTCATATAACATATTCAATGTAATATAGCATTCAAAACAACACATTTCTATGCTCATTTAAGTTATACGAACTTACCTTAATATTTGTTCGTAACTGAAATCTACTAATCCGAAATATTTTCCTTTCCATGATCTAACTCTTTGTTCTATCTTTCTGGATCTTTTCAAACTTGATTAGTTTCTTCTCTCTCTTCTAGGGTTTCCATGTATTTTGGGGTTGAAGATGATATATAATGATGTTATTTCATTTTAATTTAATTATCATATTTTAATTTTCCCATTTTCCAATTTAGTCCTTAGCCTTTTCTAATTTTTCCATGGATGATTCACCAAAAATATCTACATATTTTTATTCAATGGTCTAATTACCAAATAAGGACCTCAAGTTTTAAATTCCATAGCTATTTAACCCATATAGCTACTAGAATTCAAATTTAACATTTTATGCAATTTAGTCCTTTCTACAATTAAGCACATAATTGATAAAATTCTCTTATCAAAATTCTCATGCAACTTTTCTATCACATTACTAATCATTTCATAATATTAAAATATTTTATCTTTCTAGTTCAGATTTATGGTTACGAAACCCCTGTTCCGACTTGACTGAAATTGGGCTGTTACAATACTTCTGAAGGTTCTCATGATAAGGGCAAGGGTCTTGCTGTTTGATCTTGCTGCATTTTCTAGTAAGTTCCTTCTCACTTCGTGTATGTATGTAATGCCTTTGTTTAAGTTTTATTAAATGTAAGTTTATATATGTTGTGAAGATGAAATATTTGTGCAAGAGTGATGGATGATTATTGTATTAGTATGATTTGGTCTGTCTGTGTTAAAGATGCAAGAACCTTTCTTCGTGTTTATACCACTACACCCTTGCTTCTAAAATGAACAATGTGATCTGAAATGTGCAAACGAAATCATCGCATTGCCTTCAATAAAATCAACATTGAACTGGTATATCGCGATATATGAAAATGGTCGTGTAGCCTCTAGTAGGGTAAGTGTTATTGCAAACAAGATTGACAAATCATGAGAAATGAAAATGAATGAACGAATGATATGAATTTGAATATGGACTAGGGTTTGTGGCTAACTCAAAGAAGGTGGTTTGTGTGATTACATAGGCTTAGTGTACACGCCAAAGGAATAATGTCTGGCGTATAGTCTGTTTGTGTTTGGTATCCAGTAACTGGTGAACTGTGTGACTGTGTTGAGTTGGAAAGGTTTATACGAATTTTATATGTATATTGCAATGTTTTCCTTTGGAACTCACTAAGTTCTTTGAACTTACTTAGTTACCTTTCCTTTTGAGGCCTCCTAATGAAGTAAAGGAATCTTTGAAGACTACGCTAGAGGACTAACGTCGCCATGAGACTTCATATATTTTTTATTATGCATGACAATGGGGTGGTGTCAAGACATTTACATTTTGAAGAATGTATTTTGTAACTAAACTCTTGATCATGAACCTATGGTTTAATGAAGTATTCATGGTTTTCAAAGGATACTATCTTATTTATTCTTGAATGGTAGAATAGTTTATATTTTATACTAAATTAGGCTATAGTTTAATTGGTTTAAGCCAGATATGATTTTAAAAGATAGTGATTTTAAGGTAGTGATGCGTCATTCCTGGATTCTCCTTAAGGATCGGGTTTGAAGTGTCACAGTTACTTTGCGTGAAAATAAAGAGTATTTATTCTCAACTATTAAATTTATTTTTCGGAATAACAATTCTTTCGGTTTCTATTTGACAAAAGATTTTTTTGTATTCACATTAAAAGTAAGAAAACTATTTCTGGTTCTTTGTTTGATTCAAATCGTTCGAGTTCACACTTGAAGCAGTTTGTGGTACGAGAATAGCGCAGAAGGTCGTCCAGTTGAAAGCCAAGATTGAAAAGGATCCATCTATCTAAAAATACATGTGTGAATTTAATTTAGGGTTTATTGTTGTAAATATAACAAATCAGTTTGGTTTTCAAAATTTTTATTTTCTGCTGTGCAAGAAAACTTTTTTCATACTGAATTATTTCCAACATGAACATCGTTGCTTCCATGGAAGAGTAAATCACGACCCTCACGTTGGAATTATTGCAAGAGGTTTGTGGATCTATAGATGGGGAAACCTCTTATAGTTACTTCAATATGCCCCTGTGCTTTTACCTAAAGATTTAGTTAAGAAAATTTAGTTACTTCAATAAACCTCTTATAGTTACTTCAATAAGCTTTGAAAATTTAGTTAAGAAAACAATTTATTATAACAACGAAAGTTTAAAAATTTTCTACACTAAGTCGGTTTGTGATATTTATAGCAATAAACTTTTACCTAAATATACCTGTGCTTTATGCAAGACAAATCTCGACTTTCAACTGAACGACCCTCTCCACTGTCGTTGTATTCAGAATTGCATGGAATGTGGGCTCGAACAACATGAACGAAACATAGAACAAGAAATTGAATTATTACTTTCAATGTGAAAGTAACTTCTCTCTCTATAAACCGAAAAGGTTGTTATGTTGAAAAATATAATTTATGCTTAGGAATAAATTCTCTCTGTATTTTCAACAGAATAAAAATTTATGAAGCAAGTATATTTTCCTTTACAAGAGGTGTCTATTTATAAAAAAGAGATAAGAGAATCCTATTTGAATAAGAATAACATAAATAATATTTATTTTATAGAAAAGACTACCCTAATCCAACTAGGATAGAGGCGGTGGGTGGCACAACTAAATAATAACACTAGGGTTACCGCTCCCCTTACATGTAATATTAGGGGATTTGGGTCTCTTCTGTATTGGGTTCAATTATATGTGCTTCTTGAACTTTTAACTCAACACTTTATAATTTAATCCAACCAATATTTATTTTCTATTTCCCAAAATAAATATTCTTTATTTAATTAATTTAATTAACTAAATTAATTTATCAAATAAATAATTTTCTCAAAAACAATTCTAATTCTATTAAAATCATGACAACTTTACTATAAAAGAATCTATAAGAAAATATATTTAATGTTTCTACATTCAACGGATTAACTATGGCTAATTAATTTAGTTCCATTTTAAAAATAAATTATTTAATTGATCAATTAAATAATAATTCGAAAAATAATAAATTAATTATTTAGGTCATTTTCATTGAATGTGAGACTTGAGTCTTGAAAGAAGAGAATTTAGTAAGCTAGTAAGCTCCTAAGTCTCCTTGTACTCATGATCTAGAGGAAAAGAGAAGAAAGAATTCTTGATAAGTTTCTGTATAATGGGTTCAAGGTTTTAAGGTTTAAACACCTTTGGTTTAACTGATAAATGGTTGTCATGCTTAGCTGCCAGGATGAAGGAGGCTCTGGCGTTTGGATAAGCTAAATTGGTGAGGAGATAGGATGTAAGGTGAGTTTCTGTACTCTACCATTGGGTGGTTGGTGTTGTTTTGCTATTTGTATGATCTACGTGTGTGTCTGCTCTAAGCTTATTTAAATTCACGGATTGTGTATAAATATGTTGTGTATGCATAACACTGTGTAAGAGAGTGTACGTTTGCAAGTATGTTTACTAGATGACCTATGGTTGTGAATTGACGTATTGATAAGTGGCGCACTGTATGTTATAGTAATAAGTTCAATGAATCGTATGAAATTCATGTTTATATTCTATGCGGAGTACGAAAGGAATTACCTTAACGGGGTAGGTTAAGATAGGGACAGATGGCGTAATGGAGGAATGTGTAGATTGTGATGGGATTTAAGGGAGTTAGTGACATCGTGGAATGGTTATCTACTAGCTTGCTAGAGCGAAATCATCATTACGGTCTATCGACTCTATGGAGCGACATTGTGGTGACGGTTATTGACTGGTCCTTCAAGGCGACACCTCAAAAGTGGTTTATTGATTCCTCGGAATTGGAAGTCCATGGTTAGTCATGGCATGATCCAGTGGTGAACAGGTATACGTTATAAAAAAAATGGAGTCCATCAGGACATTGAACTAGGAAGCTCGCCATGAAATAAAAGGAGAAGTCAGTGTATGACTGGTGCGATGAGTAGTAAGAAAGAATGATCATGGTGTATTTGAGAACATGGGAAAATGGGATAATAAGAGGATCCACCAAAATGCGATGGCAAGTGGAGCATATAGAAGCATATTAACGTAGGTATATGTGAGAGGAAGGAGAAATTCCTTTAACGTATTGCCAAATGTAGTATTTTTCATTAAGAGTCCCCCTGAGTTGATGCGAAACCATCATTGGCTAAGCAATTACAAAAGGGATTATCATATTTTAAATCATAAATGGTGATCGATAAATAAGTACCTAGAAAAGTGGGTAGTCTGCCAAAGTACCATGTGGAACGGAATGTTTGCCCAAATCTAAATGATCGATAAAGTCCGCCAAGGATTTTCAAAGAAAGAAGATGTTCGTCAAGACTTTTTGGCACGGATAGTCCACATGGGGACTAACAGAGGTAGAAGTCTGCCAAGGGTAATTTAAAGAAGAGAGAGTCCATGGGGGAGACTATCTGATATTTAGAGCTTCTTGTTAGAATGGACTGAAATGGGGGAGTCCTATGGGACTATCTAGTAGGTATGAGTCCGCCAAGAAAGAAGGGTGCCTATCCACCACCCAAGTTCCATATCCAAGGTTGCCAATAATGGCATCAGTAAATGGGTCTTCCTTTGAGGAGGGATTCATGCATTGGATAAATCATAAGAAATTCATTGTTGGGAATACACTAACAAATTTAAATTGAGTTTAGTATGGAATGAGGGGATCAAGGTAAGAAACCAATAGTTATGGTGAGTCATCTAATAGTTTGTCAATATTGGTATTCACATATATGGTTATTTTATGATGAGTCAAATATAGAAGGCAAAAGTGGAAGTATGAGATGAAGCCAGACAGGGTCAAGTCCCATAAAAAGGGGTGTCTGGGAAAGTATGATTACGACTACACTTTTGGCCTAATGTAAAGGTATTAGCAACACCATGTCAAACCCGCGGAATCTCCTAATTCACTCACGAAATTTTTCCTCTGTGCATTAATTATTATTTACCCATCATATTAAGATTTTTTCTATGAATACTGTTGTATAGAACCTCACTAAGTTCACCTAGACTTACTTTTGTAATGCTTTGAATGCAGGATCAAGGGATGATTCAAAGATCATAGGGGGACCAATCTATACATCGCTAAATTGCGCGAGCGGTGCTATAATTGTATTATCTGTAAAGAGGGGCACCCTTAGAGGCTAAGCATCAAGGGAAATTGCTTTAGTGTATCTATAATAGAGTTTTGTGTCTCAAGCTAATGAAATAAATTATTCGCAATTAATAAGACAGAATGATTGTAGGGACTGAACACTTGTAAGGATTAAAATATAATTGGAATCAAAATTTAAATTGATTATCATGTATGGATTTGGATGAGAGTGATTTAGTAATAGTGGATTCTTATTTTAGTATTGACTAAGTCTATAAATAACCAGATAGAAATTTTGTTAAGGATTCTGGGTTAATTGTGACGCTAGGTACTCGGACCTTGAGATCAGGTTGTGTATAGGGTGCTACATCTCCACTTTCACACGAAACTTTTTGAATTTATCAAAAGTTACGCTCTTGTGGTGCATTAGGTACACATAGCCATATTTGGAATAGCCATAAATAAATGTTACATAATATTCGAAACCACCTCTTGCACTGATATTCATGAGGCCACATAAGTTAGTGTGTAGAAGTTCTAAGGGTTTCACGACCATCGTTCCTTGTGCATTAAAACATCGCTTAGTCATATTACCTTCGAAGCAAGATTCACATTGTGGAAGAGCAACTTATTTAATAGAACTTAAAGTGTCATCTTTCACAAATCTAGTGATTATTTCTTGGTTAATATGACCAAGTCTCAAATGACAAAGGTACGCTTTATTAGAGTGATAAGTTTTTAAGTCTTTCATTTGAAATTTTAGTCTTAAGCAGTGTGTACATATTTGGTTTGATAAAATATAGATTATCTAACATCCATCCATTATAGATAAGTTAGTGGTTTCTAAATATTAAAAGTCACGGTCAAGCTGTCTTTATAAAAACATGCAACGAAAATCTTGTTTCTTTTAAAACTTGATTCATAGAAAACGTCTTTCAAAATAATCTTCCTAAAATTATCAAAATAAATATGTACATATCCCACTGCTTCAGCTTTCACAGTTGTCTTATTTCCAGTCTGCAATGATAGACTCTTATCTCTAAGATCTTTTGTCTCCTAGAACCACTGTAGCGAAACACACACGTGATTAGTGGCTCTAGAATCAATGATCCAGTAGTCTATTGAATCTTTCACTAAACAAGCTTTTATCATAATGAGTTTCATACTTTTGCCTTTGGTGGCCAGGTATTCCTTCCACTTTTCCTAGTTTGCCTTTAAGTTCCCTTTCTTACTTTAGGAGAAGCATTTAGACTTAGATAAGTCTTTAGGCTTCATGGTTCTCTTCCTTTCCACTTGTGCTGGCTAAGAGAAATTAGCCTTGGACAAGCTCCTAAACATCATCTCAATCTTAGTGTTCTGGTCCAAATTGGCCTCATTATCTGCGGCATTGGAAAAGTATCCCATAAGAGTAATCATATGGTCTTTGACCAGAATGCCGGGCTTTTATTGGGCATTCATCAAACTAATAATAGCCTACTATCGAGCCAAGATAGCTTAGCCTCGGAACATGTCTTCTAGTTTGTCTAGAACCGCTTTGGCAATCATATAGCTTTCTAATTGCTTATAAAGGGTGCTAGTCACGTTTGCCAGCATGTAGCAACAGGCTATCTCAGTAGACTCTTCCTAGCGTTTTCTAGCCTTAGCTTGAGTGGTTGAAGGGTATTTTTTAATCAATAATTTTCTTTAGTGTCTCACAACTTAGGACAATCCTTAGGTTTCTTTTTCATTCCTTCTAATTATTTCCGTTCAGTTTGTTCCTAGTGAGTATATTTAATAAGGGAGTAGGTTTCAGTTTCGAACTGAAAATAAAACATTAATTCATTATTATCTTTGTGTTAAAAAAGTATTTGAAAATGTTTTGCAACATTATGATATGTGTTAAGAGGATGCATGCGTCTTACATTAAGCCTTAAAAACATTTGTAAGCTATTGAAACGATAATTCCTACACCCATTGAATCAAGTCACCATGGGGTAATCTTAATCAACTAGTAAGAACATGGATTTCCATCCAATTAGTATATAAACCTAATTCCTTAGGCATTCACACATACTAATAATCATTTAACCCTTGACCATCATTCGAACTTAAGTAGAGCTTCGTGGGAAGTTACCTAACTAGAAGATCTTGACTGTATAACCATCAACTCAACACCTATCACATCGTGTACCACAAATGAGTCATTGTGGGATAATCTCACCAAGTAACATGTTGTGACTAGTTGTCCTCTTTGAAGAAAGAACTTCTTATTATGTCGCATGATAGTACCTACAACAGGGCTTGTCCAACTATAATACGATTACAAGACATCTCTACTTACTTTCTGAAATTCTCCTTAGTGAGGTCCACATGAGAATCCTATCGTGGGGTAGTTAAATTACCATGTCATCACAAGAGACAATTGGTGGAGGTTGTTGGTCTTGTTTAGGAATCTTCTCCCACTCAATTTTTTAAAAACATGCAAGTTTTTTAATTTTTGGTTTCATCAAGAATGATTAATATATGCATGACATTTACACGTGGCATTCTTTTCTAAGCTATATGGCATGCTTATTTTACATATGCATGAACATACAATCACAATCAAATAAATATCATCAAGCTATCACAATTAAAAGCATAAAATTTAAATGACCTTGACCAACCTTAGTTTGCATAATTCTATCCTAGAAAAAAATTTACAAATTTCACCCCAAAACATACTTTGGGTCTTCTATTTTGCCACCACGGACACCTGTTGCGGTACCGATTCACATTACCATCATCGTCGTCTTTCCATCACCGTTTTCTTTTCGTCATTGTCACCGACCATTACTAGACTATCTTGAGTCATCACTAGATTGTCGTCGGACCTCCGCCACTGGCTACCTACCAAGCCATTTGCCACCATACAAAGCAACCATTCTTATACCAATTCACTTAAACATAAATCATGACCATAAGGCACTTCTAAGAACTCAAAATCAAGACATCCACACAAGCATATACTTCATGAATTTCATCACCATTGAATATATGAACTTGTCAAGTATTGGCCAATTTTCAATGACCATTTACAAAATGAATTGAACCACATTAATAGCCAACACTTTGGCTAAGAAATATGACATAACAAAATGACCTAGTCCTATACATGCCATACTCAAAATAAATCTAACTTTGCTATACCAAAGTGAAGTCGATAGTATGATTCCGAACTCCGACGTCGTACGATCCCCGAGTTATCCTGGCGATACTACAAGGAAAAGGGAAATGAGAGGGGTAAGCATAAAGCTTAGTAAGTTTACGTGAATTAAATAACAACATATAAGCTCCTAATGTCATCCATCCATTACATTGTATAAGAACACAAGGTCTCAAGCATTGCTATAACTTACTCATGCTCACTCTTACCAATTGCATGTCATAACGCAATTCTCATACATTTTTCTTGAATTACTCACATGTACCTGTATCACTTCATCACATATCTTTAGCACTAATTTCGTCTCCATATAAATTTAGCTATTTACCCATGAAATCACTTGGGATACTCGAAAATACATAATTTATCATCATTCAGATAAATACGATGCCAATGCCACATCCCAGATGTGGTCTTACATGGGGTCACCTCTAGATGCCGATGCCATATCCCAGATATGGTCTTATACGGGATCTCATATCGATTATCGATGCCATATCCCAGATATGGTCTTACACGATTCTCATATTCGATGCCGATGCCATATCCCAGATATGGTCTTATACGGAATCTCAATTCGGTGCCGAGGCCATGTCCCAAACATGGTCTTATACGGGACCTTACCCATCTCAAGTCTTGATGATATTATTCTCTTATTTATTTATGTCCAACTGGGACATCAACATCATGATTCTCATCATTTTCTCATTCAACATCATTACTCAAATTCATAGAATAAATATACATCTTTAGTAATATCAAGCATTTTATAACATAATAACATGATGTTGAATTTATTTCACACAAACTTACCTCGATCTCAAAATAGGCCAAATTGCCAATCTGGTCCGATACCTTGCCTTTTCATCGGTCAAGGTTAATTCCTCGTTCTTCTTGATTTGCAAGGAGAAAAGCTTGCTAAAATTTTTGAGCTCTCAAACCCCTATTTTGCTGCTAATTTTTGGTGGAGGAGAAGAGAAGAAAAGATGATATCTTTCCTTTCTTTATTTTATTATAATACATCAATTTAGTCCACCAAATTCCTACCAACTTTGACTTATTTTTCAACTCCTTGTCCCCTATGGCCGGCCACCCTATATCTAAGGGTCTAATTGCATATTAAGGGCCTCCAATTAATATTCTATGGCTTTTAGACACCTTTAGCTTGTAAAATAGAACTTTCGTACTTTATGCGATTTAGTCCTTTTTCGCAATTAAGCATGAAATAGCTAAAATTAAAGCACCAAAATTTTCATGCACTCTTGTAACCATACTATAACTCATAAAATAACATTAAAATAATTTTCTTCAACCTCGGATTAGTGGTTTCGAAACCACTATTCCAACTAGCCCCTAAATCGGGCTATTACAAAATTAATACTTAAGGAATAAACTCCCACTATTTTTAGGCAAAATAACAATATCTCAAAGTTGTGTATTTTAGCCTTACCGGTGCAATCTATTTATAGGGAGAAGAGGTGAAACCCTTGTTGAATTGTAGAAGTCTATTTTAATCGAAAAATGAACTCCTAGTTTAACTAGAATTAGGTGGGGTGGAAACCTTAGTTAAATAAACTAGGGTTTGTCATTCCTAGCATTAAACATGAGTGGCTTTTGGGCCTCTTCTATATCTGGTCCAGTTACAAGCAGTTTATTGACTTTTAATCTAATACTTTATAATTCAATCCAACTCGATATTTGTTTCTCTATTTCCCAAAGTAAATATCTTAACTTAATTTAAATAAATTAATTTCTCAATTAAATAATTTTCTCAACCCAATTCTAATTTTGTTAAAACCATTTCAACTTTACCGAAAAAGAATCTATTAGAAAATATATTTAATATTTCTAGATTCAGCGGATTCAATATAACCAATTTATTCATTTCCATTTTTAAATTTTAATTGTTTAATTAATAAATTAAATAATAATTCGTAAAACCATAAATTAATTATTCAGGCCATTTTCATTTAGAGAAGATTACATTCATTTCCAAATGTTCCCGATTTCTCTAAATTTACGATTTCCATCCATTTTTGTTCATTTGATTTAACATGCAATTCATTTTAGGTTTCAACAAGCTAGTGGAAGGACAGATGAGACATATGCGATTAAGGCTCAGATGATTTATAATTAAGTTTTAGCTTTTCACTTATTAATCATAAATTTATTTACTCACAAAGTCATTCTATTATAGTATTATGACTAAGCTCTCCTTAATGGCATATCATTACAAAAGCAACTCGATTAGTGCTCGTCCAATGACCTTGTCATAACTGTGTAACCCTCATAAGATATCCTTAATCTCTTTGTAATAAATCCGTTCTCCCAATATGATCCTACTTTATCTCATTGTAACGATTACATCTACCTTCAGGAAAATTCAATTACTATCAAATAGTAATCAAGTCATTCATCACAAAGACGAACGACCCGTGGTCACGTTTTACTCTTCATCTACCATGTAATGCCAATGAGAGGATATCATTTACCCATATATTGGGATATGAATTCCACTATTGTGAATTACACTACATACTGTAGAAGTTGTATAGTTAATGCTCCAAATTTTGGTTCATTATCTATTTGAACTCAGGCTTTTACTTACATCAAAGTATATGAGTCACGCATCCATAGCCCGTCATCCACTCAGGATTAAGGTATGCCACCCTTTGATTGTCACAAGTGAATAAATGGAACCTTTAGGGGTTAAATTGAAAGAGAACGTCAGCTGACGATCTTTACTGAAAGATCATGAAAAGATATTAATTGATATTGGATAGGGTTGAGAACCAAGTCTGGTTCGGTTGGATTAGAACCAACCAGTCTCTTAGTGGGAGACACAATGATAATTAATCGGTGGATTTTACATGGTTGAAGACCGTGAGAAAAGGGCTATATATATAGCTGAGAAGTGACTTCCAGGGGGGATTTATTTCAAGTCTATTTCATTTTCTTCCTTTTATTCATCTTCTTCATTGCTCTGAAGATGGGATGATTACGGGAAGCTTTGCATGTAGCTATGATCATGAGTTTTAAGTTGGGAAATGATCGCCTTCGGACGTACTACTGTCCAGAGTGTAGTACCGCAATAAAATATAGAGTTATGAGGCGGTATCCTCAAGTATATGGGACGAGTTGTAATATAGATTTTACAATGAAGTAGGTGAGAACTCAGAGAATCGTACCCAAGGTTGGCGAGTACTAAATCAATTTTAACCTAAACAATTAAAGATCTAATTAATAAATTAAGTCCGTTATAGTACGAGAATAAAAGAAGAAGTATTTTTATGGTTTTTAAAATAATGAAATAAAAATCATAAAAGGAAATGAAAACTGCAAGAGATAGAGATCAAATGAATCAAATCTGCGGATGGGTGATCAGCTCGCTTCAGCAACTCCAATTAATTGTCGTTTCGGGTTCTTCGTCAACCAACTAGAAGCTACCCTAGCAGGATCTTCCGATCTTCCACTAGTATAATGAGTCAACAAGAGCTACTTATCTTCCGACCTCATAGTCCAGACTGGCTTGGGGTAAAGGTGTTCACGAATGGGCAATACCAATTTTGGGTTAATTCCCACATTGATGACTTCTCAGGGTTTTTAGGACTAGGGTTTGTTGCACATTCTTCTTTTTCCAAACAGTTGATCTATTGAGTAACCCTACAAAACATTTAAGAGATCATGCATCCGCTCACTAATCCCCCATAGAAGGATTAGTTCCGCATGGCTTTCATGATTAACATGGAAAGAATGAAAGAATTAATCATATGGAATGGATTGTAATAGAGGGTTTATGAAAGCCTGATTGATATTGATGAAAGTGCAAATCGAAAAAAGTTGATCTCCTTTACTATCAGATCTCTTGAAGAAAACAAATAATTAACACTATGGAAACCTAAGAAAGACAGAAAGAAAGAAAGAAATAAAACAAAACTGAAACCTAAAGAGAAAATCTAAGCTAATGGAATGGTTTCCATAATGTGTGCCAAGGGGGTCTATTTATAGCCTTCAGGTAGTCGTCGTCCTTAACCCTAGGTTAGCTGACGTTCCTAAGCTTAAAGTTTCATTGTGCAGACCAAAACGCCCCTACTTCGTGTTTTATTCTTGTTATAGAGTCGATGTCGCGACACACCAGGACCTGTGTCGCGACATAGTAACCAGTATGTTCCTCTGTAGCCATCTTTAGGGTATGTCGCGACACCCTTAACATATATCGTGACATTGAAGGCAGTTTCTCACTTTCTCTATTTTCTCTCTATGTTGCGATATCGAATCTCCCATGTTGCTACATAGTGTCCAGTATTAACCCAAAATGCCTTCTAATGGTCTCTTGCACACTCACGAAGTACGTTAGCTCTCCCTAGGCCTAATTTGGCCCTTAAGGTTAATAAAAGACTCAATGTGCATATTTTATTACATGAAAGTAAAACTAAAAAAACATAATTAAAACGTAACGAAAATGCTTGTTTTCATGCTCCTTGAATGTGAAAACTAGTTTAATTTGCTACACCGAATTACGAATGATCAAACTCCCCCTCACTTAAGTCATTGATTGTCCTCATGCAATCATAAACACATATGACAAATAAAAATGACGAACCTTGAGCAAGTATGGTACAAGTATTGATTTCGGAGCATATGAGTTAGGCTTTTCATGCTTACTAACAATTTCAACATGATGAGTCGACTTACCACTTTTGATCACAAACATCTATGTTACGTATGTTACAAAGTAAACAAGTATTAAGGGTCTCACCTATAGGAATCCATCAACAGGTCATATAAGTACTTTGATTATTCGAGCAGAACACAAATAGTCATTTATTGATATGTTCAGTGTGATGTCCATTCATGTACGAGGATATTTTAGGTCACAAAGGACTTTTCGGCTTGTAACGTTCTGAGGCTTAGGACAGGTATGACATTAAAAAATAGCAAGCATTAAGAATGGTTACAAACACGAAAATAGTTTGACACATCGTATTGGTCTTTATTCTTCCCCTTTGGTGGCCCTTTCCTGCTTACTACCTTATTTCTCATTTTCTCACCTTTCTTGTCTCTCCATATATAGGAAGTCATAGCATGACATAGTAACTATGGCTAGCCTTATGAGTTTTTGTGCACCAATGAACGAGTTTTTCTTTCTTTTGTGACTTTGTGACTTTTCTCTTTTTCAATATATCTCACACATGAATGCTTTTTTGCTAATTTATGGCCTTTTCTCCTAGTACTAATTTCCTTTTTGGGTTTTTCTCTTTGTTTTGCACATTAGGCTAACCTATTATCCCCACATCACACTAATCTTTCCTATTTCACTCTATTTTTACAAACTCTGCCATGATGTATCTATTTAACCCTCAATACGTATGGCTAGATGTCTATAATCATACAGTACAGGACCAAAGAAAAAGGGCAAATGCAAATTGACGTTTTCCAAGAAATGTCAATAGGCTCAAAAAATGGTACTAAATGTGAAATATAAATATGGCAACTTTTTGGCTCTGGATGTGTTCCAAATAATGCCTTAGGTCATCCCTAAATATATCAACATGCACAAATTTAATCAACCAAACAAATACAAATTCAAATGTTTATCATTCATACTAGCATGCGCGTTTCCTTGTATTTTCTATATCACTTGGTACAAATGATAGCTTAATACCTATTTATAGTGTAACATATAGAACTTTAGTAGTTTACGAATCAAAAATTTAAAATCTCCTATCATCATGCCAAATTTATTCATAAACACAAGCAACCTATGTACATAATTCTAACCAATCACTTGTATTTCTACAAGCTCAAGCAAACCAAAGGACAAGAAAAAACAACAAAATTAAAAATTTAACAAAAACAATCTATGTTACCCCCTACGTTTTAGTCAACACATTGTCCTCAATGTGTAGCCCACTAAAAGATAAGGAAAGAAGTAATGCGATTGATCATGATCGCTCTAACTCCTATTGGTGGGTGCTTCCTCCTTTGATCATGTAAAGTTCAGATATGTTTGTGTCTCCTTTGTGTTGGGTTCCTAAATAGAAAATTTAAATAGGATGCAACACACTAAAATTTTCTTATTAATACACTAAAATTTTCTTATTAATCCTACTCCTATGAAGTTTAAATTAAAATTATCCAAATATTAATAATTTTTTTTATAATATTAAAAATAGTTCAATCATCCTCCTTATTGTCCATCTACTCATCCCCGTCATCCTCTTCTTCTCCTTTCCCTTCGCTCTCTGATGCTTCTTCTTCTTGCTCCACACTCGTCGGACCGAACATATCTGGTGTATAATTGAGGACTCGAATGTTATTTTCCTAGCAAACTCTTGAAAAATTGGTCCTGATTCTTGCATCCACTGAACCATCCAATCTAACTTTGGATGACTATTCTCACCAATGTCTTATTGAGTTCGTGCCAACCTTTTTGACGAAGCAGGTGTAGCTGTCGTTTCTTGTTGTCACTTGTTCCAATCATTTATTTGCGTGGCCCGCAGATCGATGTATTTTTGGAACAATGTGTCTTCAATAATTCTTTGGGATGGTTTCAATGACTGCTCAGTGGATGTCATAGGTACACCTGCCTTTTTTTATAAAGCCATCACTAGATGGGGAAAGAATACTCTCACCTTCTAGCTACTAATGCATCTTCGCATGTTCTGGTGGATCCATTTGCCAACACATACCTACTTTTTCTGCAAAATAGCATAGAGTAAAATTGCTCTAAAGGAATTAATGTTAGAAACATTTAAAACAGGTACAATTCATGTGCTAACAAATTGAATCCACATCTTAGCTTTTGAAAACATAATAGCTTGATGGAAAGATACAGGGATATTGGTACTCACGCAATACTTTCATTCACCCCTTCCTTTAGTTAAAAAGTGTATAATATTATCCATATCTATGTCTCTAAAATATTCTAAGTTAGTTTCATCAATGAAATCATTCTCATAGTATGGAACATTATAAAAGTCGCAAATTATTCTAAGGGTTACTTGCACCTCTTTCCCTCACACAAGTATTGTATCCCAAATATAATCTTCAATATTTCTAGACTTGTGATCCCGTAAAGATGCGTAGAACTCTTGGACAATGGGGAGCACGAAATTATCCTTCAGGATCATCCAAAAATGTTCCCAACGATGATACCTAACCAGTGGCCAAATTTCTTTACACAAAATCATCGATGGATCAAATCCTCTCTCTTGAATAAATGTCTTTCAACATTCGGATTTAGAAAAGTAAAGAGATTTTGAACCATTGATGGCTCTGTTTCCATTGTTCGCCTAACTTTCCTAGGAGGCATGATATTTCAATCCTAATGACTTACTAAAATAAATGAGGAAATAGAACAGTAAAAAGTTTGAGTTTAGGAACTCTTAACCTTGAATGTATAGTTAAAGTTCGTTTGAATACTTTGCTTGCCTATGATGTCCCTGTTCCTTTGTTGCATCGCGTAAGTAAATAGGAGTGTTTTAATTAGAGATTTGAGAGAGTTTGAAGGGGTAAGGGTTTAAGGAGTGTTTTAATTACGAGTAAATTGGAGTTTAAGTTGTAAAATAGGGTTTTAAAGGTTTAGAAATTGGGTAAAATTAATGTTAAAGCCTCCGGGTTGTGCAATGGTCAGGTCAACCTCGCAGAAAATTGTAGTGATGTTGCGACACAAGGGTTCCGTGTCGCGACACATCCGCCAGTCTAGAGATTCTCAGTGACTGTCTGCTACGTCGCGACTTGCTGTTGTGATGTCGCGACGATGACTCTATTTCAGCCCAAAACTCCATCTTAAGGATGTTACGATCCAAAGATAAACCTACATAAAATAAAAGTTAAAATCTAAACTATGTGGTTAGTTAAGTATACAATAATTTACAAATATCATGCAACAATTTACAAAATTTAACTTATACTGCCAGATTTATCCAGCAGTATTGTCAATTCACCCGTGAACAATATTTTTATTCTATCAATCTTTATCCACCGTCCATCGTGCCATTCTGCCCTTGCCCATTTGTCCCGTTCCTTGAACCTGTTTGTTCTTTCTGTATTCATAAAATGAAGCATTTCCCTTGATTTGGGAATGTCAAAAATAGATAAGCTTTTGAAATGCTCCCCTAATTGCCTCCTATTTTCATTGTTCGGTTGATAGCCACATTTGAAGGTTTCAATCTCACCATTAATTTTCATTATCAACTCATTTTTCTCTAAATCAATGATCTAGAAGTGGCCAAGAAAGGTCTTCCTAGTAAGATTGGTATCTCACGATCTTCCTCAAAATCAAGTACTACAAAATCCGCAAGGGCAGTAAAGTATCGCACCTTGACTAACACATCTTCTAGTACCACCTTCGGGTATACTGAAGACCTGTCAGCCAATTGCAATGTTATTTTAGTTGCTTTAAGATTCCCTAACCCGAGATTTTAAAAAATTGACAAGGGCATTAAATTAATACTAGCTAATAAATCGCATAGGGCTCTATTAAAGTGAATACTCCCTATTTCTATGGGAATGGTAAAACTGCATGGGTTTTTCACTTTTCTCAGTACTTTTTTGGAAATAATTACACTATAGGAAACACTTAAATTAACATATTCTCCTACCTTGATTTTCTTACGCCTTTCCATCATCACCTTTAAAAATTTGGCGTACTTAGTGACCTTCTCAATTAACTCGATCAAAGGTAGGTTAACATTTAAGGTTTTAAAGAAATTCAAAAAACTTACGAATTAATCCTCGTCCCACTTTTTTCTTTCTTCTAGTATTGATGGATATGGGACTTTTTTTTTTATTTTGGCATCTTTAGGTGTCTCTTTTCCTGCCTTAGCCGCTGGTGCATTCTTCTCTTCTGGTTCAGGTTCATCTTCCACTTTTAGGGAATTGTCTTAAGGTTCATCAATATAATCCACAGTTACCTCTGGGGTAGGTATTTCTAGGCTACTTAGTTCCTTGCTTGATCGGAGTGCTATAGCTTTCACATGCTCTTTACCCTCCCTCCATGGATTATCTTCCGTGTTACTGGGAATACCTCTGCCAATTTGTCTTTTGATGTCGCCCATTGATGTGTCTCTAACTAACTATGATCACAATAAAGGCAAGCGCACCTATCGTTTAATAGTATAGTTATGGTAAGACCGAAAATATCGTATCCACAAGGACCAAGAGTACTAGTAATTACTATCTTCCTATTATCTAGCCTAAGAATTGGAGTGATTTATTTTAAACTAATTAAAAGCACGACAGAGAATGAATTGGGAAAATACTTTTTAGGCAACTTTATGAAAAAGGCAATACCCAAGGAAGAATCCACCTAGACTTCACTTATTACTTCTGATTCATATGATTTATTCACTTGACTTATTCCGTAGAAATCCCTGATTTATGTTAATATCTCTTTTAAGACTAAAAACAACTGACTCTAGGTTGATTAATTGAAATCTCTTTCTAATTAAAACCCCTATTATCACATTAACTCGATCTATGGATTCCCCTATTAGATTTGACTCTAATCCGGCAGATTTACGTCGTCCTATATCTAGGATTGCATTCAACTCCGCTTAATTATGTTGATCTACTATTAAACAGGGACTTTTGCTCCTCTGAATAAACACGTTCGACTTGAATCAATAACCTGAATTATCAAAACAAGAATAAGAACTCACAATTAAGAATAAGAACAAGTATTTATCTTATAAATCAAATAGTAATAAGATCCGTCTTAGGTTTCATTCCCTCAGGTATTTAAGGGATTCAGTTCATACTGATAGGGGAAAACATCTTAAAATAAGGAAAACTACAAAACATAAGAAAACCAAAAACTTCAAGAGAAATTGATAGGAGATCTTCAGTCTTGGCAGAGATCCTTCTTCCAAGTTGCTTCCAATGGCTGTCTTCGAGTATTTTCTACCTTCTACTCCGTGTGTCCTCTTAGGTCTTCCCCTAGGGAGTTTATATAGGCTTTGGAACACCTTTCTTGGTCCACAAGTAGTCTTTTCCGAATAGAATTAGCCTTGGGTCTGGCAGGGACACGCCCGTGTGACACGCCCGTGTGTGATAGTTTAGGCCGTGTTCAATTCTGCTCGCCACACACGGCCGTGTGGTCTGCCCGTGGACGATAGTCCAGGCCGTGTTGATTTCTGAGGTAGGCCCATTTTGTCCCTTTTGGCCCGTTTCTCGTTCTTTTCGACTCCCTAAGTGTAAAACATGAAATTAAAGGATTAGGAGCATCGAATTCATCAAATCTAATGAAAATTCATCCAAAAATAAGCCAAGCATGGGGTCAAAATATGTATAAATTATGGTTTATCAAATATCCCCACACTTAAGCCTTTGCTTGTCCTCAAGCAAAATTCCCAACTCACAATTAAAATTAACTTCCTCAATTCATAATTCTAATCAATAATTTCTCATCATAATTCGTAGATAATTTATACATTGATAATTTAACTAAAAGAGTCCTTAAAGATTCAAACAATCAAAGTCACAAATTTTTGTAGCACGAAAACATAGGTGTTTCCCCTTATCTAAATAATTACCTTTGATTCAAAACTGACAAGAATTGACATCCTCACTAAAGATTCACTCAAATCACTCAAAGTGTTTAAGGTTCAAATTAAGCACTCAAAAGTCAAACATGAAAAGTTATTACCATAGGCTTGCATGAAAATCAAATCTCCACCACTATAAAATGAGATGATACACAAATCAAAGGGTCTTAAAAAGGATTGTAACGGGGCTTGGGTTTAAAGGTGTGGATAAAGGCTGAATTAGAGGGTTAGAATTGAGATCGAATTGACAATTTACCTAACTAGAAAAGTGGACTAATACTGAATAATTACATCAATTAAAAACTTATCGCTGATAAAACGAGCTTCTTCTCAAAATGTGAAATTAACCGTTTAAGCTCAAATAACATAGAACTAATAATGAATAAATTTCCAACTTTTTTTTCACGTAATAAGAAGGAAATTAACAACTGAAGTAGAGAACATAGTTAGGCAACTGGTCAAATCAAATCTCGACAAAAAGGGGTTAATATAATAGGAAAAATTCTCAATGAATCAAAAAGAATGGGTTTTGGGTTGATATTAAGGGTGAGTCAAGAAACGGTTTATTAGGATCAAAGGGGTTCACTAGGGGTTAATTATGAAGGTAGGCTTGTTTTTGGGGTAAGTGGGTTAAAACATAGGTGCCTTTATCATCTCAGTGTATCAAATCAAAAGGTGTGGTCTCGACATGCATAATCGAAGCAAGTTCTAGAATAACAAATCAATATTGACACACTCATTGTAACACCCCTTACCCGTATTCAATGCCGGAACCGGGCACGAGGTGTTACCGTATTAAAAACCTCAAGATCGCCACTTAGGCACAATATGACCACTCTCTTTGGCCATCACAACAACCTCAATCCCGACTTATGAGGCCTCTCTCAAACACACGAGGGCTCTCGAGACCACATCGAAAACTCTTACGATCTTAAAATTTTTCCATCTATACAGGCTCACACGTCAGGTGTAAGATTTGGCACGCCTAGTGGATGTCACACACGCCCATGGTCAATACCCGTGCATGAAAACTCAAGCATCCTGCCAATGCCCCACGGTTAGGGCACACGCCTGTGCCCTCCACCCGTGGTGCACACTGACTACCTTAACATGGCTTAGAGTCTAGACACACGCCCGTGTGGCTAGCCCGTGGCCAACACTGATTAACACACACGTTCTAGGCACACGCTCGTGTGACTAGTCCGTGGTCTATTCTGACTTAAAATACTAACATGCAGGGGACACACGGCCAAGTCACACGCCCATGGGCTGACCGTGTGTCACACATGGCCTAGACACACGCCCGTGTGCCTACCCACATGGACAATAACAAAGCTATTTGCCAAGTTCTTTTCACCCTTCTAGCATACACAATCATGTACTCATTGAACACATCCATAATCAACTCAAAATCTTACAATCTTATTTAGATAACTACATCTTTTCATATAATAAAGTACCAACAACTATGGCATTATACAAAATAGTTTATCCATCTAAAGGCCAACACATCATAGCCATATACAACAAAATTCACTAACTTGTCTAGCCCCTATACATGCCATATACAAAACATTGTGTCTCATGTACCAGAGTGTGCTGATAGTTTATCTCGATTCAACCCTTTTGCTCTATAAGACAAGGGAAAAGAAAGGGAGTAAGCTTTGAGCTTAGTAAGTTTACACATAAACAATTAAGCAACATAGTATAAGCTAAACAACAGTTTAGCATTATACTAACATATAATGTACAACTATGCTTACTCTTTCTATCCCTTACCACATTTCCAACACATCATAAGTCACTTACTCGTAACCATTGACATCCACCCCTGCATTCAATATCACATTTACACAATATACAACACATCATTATTTCTCGATAGTACATCCACACAGCTAATCCACACAGCTAATCCACATTTACCAAATTGACCCACATCTCATACTTTGGAAAAATTACTCTTTTGCCCCAAATCTTTCTCATAATTACACTATTACCCCAAGGCTCGTAAAGTGATTTTTATTCAACTTCTTAGCCTTTCATGCTTAGCTGAATCACTTACTCAACTAAAGAAATCATCAATTCTCATTACAACACACATGTATGACCAAACTTAAGATTTTTACAAACTAGTCCCTACATGCATTTTCTATGGAAACTCATTTAGCAAAAGATGTTTCTACTACATCAAGCTTTCATAATATTCCATAAAACATCAAAATACATGCATGTCATACATGGCCACATTTTTGAACATCCATCATAGCTCATCAAATAGCTAAAAATAGCTTACTCATGCAACAAGGACTTCAAAAATACAAAGAATATCAAAAACGAGGCTAGATGCACTTACTAGCAAGCTTGAAATTTTTGAAGGACCCTAACAATGGCTCTCTCAAATTTTCGGCAGCCTTGGAGAATAAGATGAATGAATTTTTTCATCTTTTCTCCTATTTTAATCACTTAATTGTTAAATGACCAAAATGCCCTTTTTGATAAACTTTCTATTTTAACTCATCCATGCCCAATTTTGTCCAAAAGTTAGAAATTGGGAAAATTGCTATTTAAGGACCTCTAATTAATATTCTAAAGCTATTTCACACAAATAGCTTCTAGAATCTCACATTTTGCAACTTTTGCAATTTAGTCCTTTTGGACAATTTAACCGTAATTTCACAAAATTGCTTCATGAAACTTTCACACTAGCATGCATACGTAGCATAAACCTCAAAAACTCATTCATAAACCTCGGATTTGTGGTCTCGCACCACTATTCCGACTAGGCCCTAAATCGAGATGTTACACTCATAACCCATAAAGTGAGCAAGAAGAATATATGCTCTAAAGGCTCAAAATCTCACAAATTAATGTTTTAGATGTCAACCTTGCAAATTTCAAACTTCAAAGTAATATTTAAATTTAGGAAACAACCTAATAAATTTTTAATTCTGAAAATAGACTTATCATGATTGATTCTCTAATGTCTTAAAGTTTAAACCATTAATGCACAATTACCTATGACTTAATCCCAAATATATCAATAAAAATCATAAGTCAATAGAAGTTTCATTCTAATAGTAATATGAGAAAATTACTTAAGAACAAGACATAATTCAGGGATTTTCTAATAATACTATAATTAACCTCCCCACACTTAAGATGTACATTGTCCTCAATGTACAAAGATAGATAATAGCAGTATAGTAAGAAAATCATAAGATAGAGAGAGAAGTGAAACTTCCTGAATTTTGGATAGAATTCGTGAAAATACGCCTGATGAACTAAGTAGAGGTGAAGGTGGGGGAGGATACTTCGGTAGCACCTTAAACCTTTTGAAATCGAGTTAATGAAGCTGCCGGTATGAACTGGTCTATCAGGAAGTGGTGGCATATCTGCTGTAAAGTTGTCGCGCACGTGGAGACCATGCCGGGATCCTTCCGTTTCTTCGAAGCGGGGATGGCGACCTTGGTCTTGCCTCGAGTATTAGTCATTGTGTACCTAAAAACGATTTGCAATAAATAATTCAAGCATCAGCACAAGTAATATCGAAATAGTCCTAAATAACATGATATTCCTAACATAGTGAATTTAAAAGTTAAGCAAAAAGTAGTATTTTTAAACTAACTTATGGTACCCTAAGCTAGATCTAAATGGAATGAATAATAAAAACAAAATAATAAAGATATTAAAAGTAAATAATAGAAAATAAAATATGGATTCAAAATAAAGGGGAAAACGAGTGACCAACGGTGGCAAGGATGGTGGCTGGAGTGGAGCGCGACGGGTTTCGGGTGGGGGAAAGGCTGGCGGCATAAGGTAGAGGCTGGTGTGGTGGCGGTGCAAAGAAATAATAAGGGAAAGGGGAGGAAGAGAGAAAGAGGGAAAGAAGAGGGAAAGGGGAGAAAAAAAGAGGAAGGAGGGATGAAGTTGGTTGGTGGTTGCCGGAAGTGGGAAGGGGGAAAAGCTACAGTGGCTAGGGTTGGGGGGAAAACTTGGAGAAAAAAGTGAATAGGAGAAGGGGGTTTAAATAGGGATTGGGGCACATGGTCGAGGCCCACACTCGTGTGCCCTGTATTTAGCCCGTGTGTTTCATAAATATAGGTTTAGGGCGTGTCTGAGTCTTGACCCACGCCCGTGTTAATTAATCAGTATCGACCACGACCTATAGGTGCGGGCGTGTCGCACCCCCGTATGACTTACTCAGCTTCAACCACGGCTTTAGGGCACGGGCGTGTCGCACGCCCGTGTCATTTACTTAGTATCGCCCACGGTCTTAAGGCACGCCCGTATGGATTTTTCGCTTTCCATGTTCTTTAGTCAGTGTCGACCATGGCCATGGCATTTTATCACAGCCCGTGTTTTGGGGAAAATTTTTGTCCTATTTTCACACGGTCTCCGCCACGCCGATGTACCTGCTCGTGGTGCCCACACGGCCACAGCCACGCCCGTGTGTAAGGTCGTGTGGGTAGGGGAACCTGCGCCTATTAATTTGGTTAGTTTTTAGTTAGGTGCTAAAAATAAAAAATATGGACATTAATGAGGTTAGTGCTCGGGTTGCCTCCCGAGAAGCGCTTATTTAGAGTCTAAGCTCGACTCACTGATTGCTGTGATTTGTCAAAGTTTTAAAATTTATAAAAAGAGAATGATCGAACCTGGAAACTAACTATGACAACGATTTGAGGCAAGCGCACCTATCGAACAGTAGTATAGCTAAGGCAAGACCGGATTGTCGAACCCAAAGGAACTAAAAGGACTAATACTAACTTTCTTTTTATTATCTAGCCTTAAAATTGAAGTGAATTGTTTTAATCTAAAATTAACTGACTACTAAGCTAAAGATGCGAAGACAAAGAGAACGAAATTGAGAAATTACTTGTGGGAAAAACCAATTGATTAAGACAATACCCGAGGAAGAATTCACCTAGACTTCACTTGTTATTTAACTCTGAACCAGACGATTTATTCACTTGACTTAATCCATAGGATTCCCTAATTTATATTAATACCTCTCTCGAGGCTACTAACGTCTAACCCTAGGTTGATTAATTGAAATCTCTTTCTAATTAAAACCCCTAGAATTGCATTAACTCGATCTATGGACTCCCATATTAGGTTTGACCCTAATCCAGTGATTTTCGTCATCCTATCTCTAGGGTTGCGATCAACTCCACTTAATTATTCTAGATCTACTCTTAGACAGGGTCTATTCCTCCTCTGCCTAAGCACATCAGTACTTGAATCAATATCCTGAAATATCAAAACAAGAATTAAGAACACATAATTAAGAACAAATCAAGTATTTATTATATAGTTCAGAAAACAATAAAAAGATTCGTCTTAGGTTTCATCCCCCTCAGGTATTTAAGGGTTTAGTTCATAATGAACAAAGAATACATCTCAGAAGAAAAGATAAAACAAAACATAAGAAAAGCCCTAAAACCCCTGAAGGAATTGAAGAGAAGATCTTCCGTCTTGAGTATGACTCCGGCTTCTTGAGATGAATCAACAGGCTTTCTTCGAGTAAATTCCCACAAATCTGCCCTTTCTAGCTCGGCTCCTTGGCCTAGGTGGACTCCCCGACAGAGGGCTTATGTCGACTCCCCTCGACTCCTCGCTTAAGTTGCCCCCTAGGGTGTTTATATAAGCTTTGGAATGTGTTTTTTTTGCCTCCAAGTATCCTAATCCGAGTGAAATTCTTACTAGGGTGTTTGTATAGACTTTGGAATGTGTTTCTTTGCCTCCAAGTATTCTAATACGAGTGAAATTCCTTTTTGTCAAGGAAGGGACACGCCCATGGCACACGCCCATGTAAGTCGTGGTCAGGCCGTGTTCGAGTCTATCAATGAGGCCCGACCGTGTGGTCTTGGGCCCACGCCGTGTCGATTTTGTGATTTGGCCCATTTGGTCCGTTTTAAGCCCGTTTTTCGTTCTTTTCATTCTCCAGTGCTTTCCTGAGTATAAAACATGAAAAAAAAGATTAAGAGCACCAAATTACATAATTCAAGGCTTAAATCATCCAAAAGCATGCTAAATATGGGCTTAAAATATGTTACTATTGCGGTTTATCAAATACCCCCACACTTAAGCTTTTGGTTGTCCTCAAGCAAAATTTTCAACTCATAATTAAAACAAACTTCCTCGATTCATAATATTCATCCATAATGTTTTGTCATAATTCACAGATAATTTATACATGGATAATTCAACTCAAAGAGTCCTAAAGATTCAAACAATCTAAGTCATACATTTTTGTAGCATGAAAACGTAGGTGTTTTCCCTCTTCTAAATAATTACCTCTGATTCAAAATCGACAAGGATTGATATCCTCACTAAAGATGCACTCAAATCACTCGAGGTGTTTAAGGTTCAGGAAAAAGCACTCATAAGTCAAACATGAAAAGTTAATCCCATAGGCTTGCATGAAAATCAAATCTCCACCACTATAATATGAGATGATACACAAATCAAAAGGTCTTTAACAGGGTTGTAACGGGGCTTGGGTTAAAGGTGTGGATAAAGGCTGGATTAGAGGGTTAGAATCGAGATTGACTTGACAAATTACCTAAAAAATGAGCTAATAATTACATCAACTAAAAACTTGTAATACTAATAATACGAGCTTTTTCTTCAAGATGTGGAATTTAACTGTTTTAAGCTCATAGAATAATGAATATGCTTCATTTTTTTTAAGAACAAATCAAGTAATAAGAAGATAGAATTTAACAACTGATAAAGAAAATAGTTAAGTAATCGATCAAATCAAATCTCGATATAGGGGTAGTCGAGAAGAATGGTGATAATGAATACAAAGGGTTTTGGTTTGAAATTAGTGGGTGAGTCAATAAAAAGGGTTGTTAGGATCAAAAGGGGTTCACTAGGGGTTAATTGTGAAGGTAAGCTTTTTAGTGGAGTGAGTGGGTTAAAACCTAGGTGCCTTTATCATCTCTGTATATCAAATCAAAGGTGTGGTCTCGACATGTATAATCGATGCAAGTTCTAGAATAACAAATCAATGTTGACACACTCATAATCAATAAAGTGAGCAAGAAAAAGAATATATGCTCTAAAGGCTCAAAATCTCACAAGAGAAAATTATGGGTTTTTGACATCAACCTCGTAAATTTTAAACTTCAAGGTAATAATTAAATTCAGGTAGACAACCTAAAAAAAATTCTAATTTTTTTTTGAAAATAGACTTATCATGCTTGATTCCCTAGTCCCTTAAAGTTTAAATCATCAATGTACAATTAACTATGACTTAATCCAAAACATATCACGAAAAATCATAAATCATAGGAAATTTCATTTTAATCATGATATGAGAAAATTACTTAAGAAACAAGACATAATTCAGGATTTAAGAATAATGAAAAAAAATTAGGCACTTTTCAGATTCACCCCCCACACTTAAGATGTACATTGCCCTCAATGTACGAAGATAGATAAAAACATTATAGTAAGAAGATCAAAAGATAGGGATAGAAGTGAAACTTCCTGAATTTTGGATGGATTCCTTGAGAGTGAGGCTTGTAGGTATTTGATTTGGAGGTGAAAGATAAGTTGGAGGAGGCGTCTTTGGTGGTGGTGTGGTGGTCGCCAACAATTTCTGCGCTAGATGAAGAATTTGGGTAACTCGTGAAGAATTAGCCAGGAAATAATAAGGATAATTCAAATTATACTAATTATATATTTAAAGGAAAGAAAAATAAAAGGAAAGAGTGTAAAAAGTGAAATAAAACTAAAAGAAAAGATTTGATAGACTGAAAAGTCCTTATTTTTGGATGGTTCGCGAGGTGGGTGTGACGATAAAATGTGAAGGTGCTGTCATATCTAGTGGAGGTTGGTGTTGTTCGTTAATAGCCCCTTTGAACCTAAATTAAAGAAATCAAAATATAGTAATATAAATTTAAAGACGAGAAGGATAAAAGAAAAGAAATTAAAAGCTAAAATAAGAGAAAAAGAAAAATATAAATGGACTCAAAGGTCCCACGGGCGTGTCGCACGCCCGTGTAGATTTCTCAGTTTCGACCACGGCCGAATCGCACGATCATGGCATTTTATCGCAGCCCGTGTTTTGGGATAAGTTTTGTCCTGTTTCCACACGGCCACGACCACGCCTGTGTGCAAGGCCGTGTGGTAGGGAAACCTGCGCTTAAAAATTTGGTTAGTTTTTAGTTAGATGGTAAAATTCGAAAATATGGACGTTAGTGGGGTTAGTGCTCGGGTTGCCTCCCGAGAAGCGCTCGTTTAAAGTCTTGAGCTAGACTTACCTCTCATTCGCATAATCATGGTGGTTTGAGGAGGTGAAAATCCTTTCTCATGCGATCAATTAGGTTATTGATATATAGTTTAAGTCGAGTAGTGTTTACCTTAAAAGTGCTAACTTTAGGATTAGCTACCTCGACTGTTCCATTTGGGAAGATTTTGAGTACCTGATCTCCTATCTTAATTCGGGTTGTCCCATCGTTAAGTTTATCGTGGAGTTGCCTCGTTTTTGCTTTGTGTGCTTTTAGTTCCTCTTTGAAGTGTGTCTTTCACTCGTCTAGTCCATCGATCCGAAGCCTTCGTTCCTTATGAATTTCTTCTTTATTGACATGAGGTCTAGGATCTGGCTCGGTTGTGTAGTTTTGGGGTGTTTCCTGTACAGAAGGTTGAATCAAATGATTATTAATAGAATTTATGTTTTTACCTTGATTACTCGCTGTCCTAGCCCAGTCAAGAGTGTGAAGAGTGATCGTTTCGTCGCCTACACGAAGTGTGAGTTCACCGAATTGCTTCTCTGTGTGGTCTTTCATCATTGCATCGGGATATGGCACACGAGGTTGGTACTCTGTAATTGCCGATTTTGGTATATCATGGCTCACCTCACCCTTACCTTTATCTACTACATTTTCTTGCCTTGGTTCTGGTTCATTTAACCCTTCATTATCGTAAATAGTTGTGGCCTGAATTTGCTCTTTAGGGCTAGTTTCAGTGTTGCTTGGCAAGCTACCTTGTGGTCGTTCTGAGATCAGCTTAACAAGCTGACCTAATTGATTCTCGATCTCTTGAAGCAATGCTTGCTGACTTTCAAGTGTTGTCTCAGCTTTTTGAAGACGGGTTTCTGAGACTGCTATGAATTTTGTCAGCATCTCCTCAAGGTTCGCCTTCTTTTCCTGTGGGTAGGGCTGATTTTGAAAATTTGGAGAGGGTTGTTGTCTTTGATTACCTTGACCACCCCACGAGAAATTGGGATGGTACCTCCAACCTGAATTATAAGTGTCACTATAAAGATTATTTTGAAGACTAGAATAGTTACCCATATAGTTGACTTGTTCGTTCTCTGTGCTAGGGTTGTAGGATAGATATTCTGTGTTGTTCACCCCTCCTCCATTTGTATTGTACTGTATTACCGGATGTACCTGCATAGAACCATACAAACCATCAATTTTTTTATTTAAAAACTCTACCTGGTTTGATAGCATGGTTACTGCGTCGAGGTTGAAGACACTGGCGGCTTCTGTTGGCTTTATCCTCATGAATTGCCACTGATAGTTATTCAGTGCCATCTCCTCTATAAACTAAAATTACCTGTCAAAAGCAAATAAAAGAAAAATTAGCAAAGTAAAATAATAAAAAAATAAAAAAATAAAAAAATTGCGATAAAATGGCTAAAGTAATAAAAATTTAGCGTTCTTAATATTTTAGTTCCCCGGCAACGGCGCCAAAAACTTGATCGCTGTGATTTGTCAAAGTTTTAAAATTTATAAAAAGAGAATGATCGAACCTGGAAACTAACTATGACAACGATTTGAGGCAAGCGCACCTATCGAACAGTAGTATAGCTAAGGCAAGACCGGATTGTTGAACCCAAAGGAACTAAAAGTACTAATACCAACTTTCTTTTTATTATCTAGCCTTAAAATTGAAGTGAATTGTATTAATCTAAAATTAACTGACTACTAAGCTAAAGATGCAAAGACAAAGAGAACGAAATTGGGGAATTACTTGTGGGAAAAACCAATTGATTAACACAATACCCGAGGAAGAATTCACCTAGACTTCACTTGTTATTTAACTCTGAACCAGACGATTTATTCACTTGACTTGATCCGTAGGATTCCCTAATTTATATTAATATCTCTCTCGAGGCTACTAACGTCTAACCCTAGGTTGATTAATTGAAATCTCTTTCTAATTAAAACCCCTAGAATTGCATTAACTCGATCTATGGACTCCCATATTAGGTTTGACCCTAATCCGACAGATTTTCGTCATCCTATCTCTAGGGTTGCGATCAACTCCACTTAATTATGCTAGATCTACTCTTAGACAGGGTCTATTCCTCCTCTGCCTAAGCACATCAGTACTTGAATCAATATCCTGAAATATCAAAACAAGAATTAAGAACACATAATTAAGAACAAATCAAGTATTTATTATATAGTTCAGAAAACAATAAAAAAGATTCGTCTTAGGTTTCATCCCCCTCAGGTATTTAAGGGTTTAGTTCATAATGAATAAAGAATACATCTCAGAAGAAAAGATAAAACAAAACATAAGAAAAGCCCTAAAACCCCCTGAAGGAATTGAAGAGAAGATCTTCCGTCTTGAGTATGACTCCGGCTTCTTGAGATGAATCAACAGGCTTTCTTCGAGTAAATTCCCACAAATCTGCCCTTTCTGGCTCGGCTCCTTGGCCTAGGTGGACTCCCCGACAGAGGGCTTCTGTCGACTCCCCTCGACTCCTCACTTAAGTTGCCCCCTAGGGTGTTTATATAGGCTTTGGAATGTGTTTCCTTGCCTCCAAGTATCCTAATCCTAGTGAAATTCCTATTAGGGTGTTTGTATAGACTTTGGAATGTGTTTCTTTGCCTCCAAGTATTCTAATCCGAGTGAAATTTCTCTTTGTCACGGCAGGGACACGCCCATGGCACATGCCCGTGTAAGTCGTGGTCAGGCCGTGTTCGAGTCTATCAATGAGGCACGGCCGTGTGGTCTTGGGCCCAGGCCGTGTCGATTTCGTGACTTGGCCCATTTTATCTGTTTTAAGCCCGTTTTTCGTTCTTTTCATTCTTCGGTGCTTTCCTGAGTATAAAACATGAAAACAAAGGATTAAGAGCACCAAATTAAATAATTCAAGGCTTAAATCATCCAAAAGCATGCTAAATGTGGGCTTAAAATATGTTACTATTGCGGTTTATCACTCACCTTTCATTCGCATAATCATGGTGGTTCGAGGAGTTGAAACTCCTCATTCCTGCTATCAATTTTGTTAATAAGGTTTTAGACGAGTACTATTTACCTTGAAGGTGCCAAATTTGGAATGAGTTACCTCGATTGTACCGTATGGGAAAATATTAAGTACCGTGAATGGGGTTGTTCCATTAGGTTCAGAAGTGGCAACACGAGGATCTGCATTATCCATTAGGACTCAGTCTCCAACCTTAAATTGATGGGTTTTATTTTTAGGCTCGTCATGGTTCTGCTCTGTTTCATCGTGTGCTTTCAATTTCTCCTTAAACTGTGTTCGCCATTCATCTAGTTCCTCGATCTGGAGCCTTCGTTCCTCATGAACAGTTTTGTTCTCTGTATGAGAGCTAGACCATGGTTCTGTCATCTTTTTTCGATGAATTTCCTGCAAAAAAGATTGAACAGTAAGTTCACTTACATTATCAGGACTTGTATCATCTTGATTACTAGATATTCTGACAGAATCACGTGCTTGGAGTTTAATCATGTCATCACCTACACGAAGTATTAATTCACCTGTACCGACATCAATAATGGTCCTAGCAGTTGCTAAAAAGGGTCGTCCTAAAATTAAAGGAAGTAACATCCCGGTTTAGGGCCTAGTCAGAATAGTGGTTCGAGACCACAAATTCGAGGGTCATGAATGAGTTCTTGAGGCTTATAATATGTATGCATGCTAGTGTGAAAGTTTCATGAAGCAATTTTGTGAAATTGTGGTTGAATTGTCCAAAAGGACTAAATTGCAAAAGTTGCAAAATGTGTGTTTCTAGAAGCTATATGTGTGAAATAGCTTTAGATTATTAAGTAGAGGTCCTTAAATAGCAATTTATCCAAATTCTAATTATTGGACAAAAATGGGCATGGATGAGTTAAAATTGAAAGTTTGTCAAAAAGGGCATTTTGGTCATTTATCAATTAAGTGATTAAAATAGGTGAAAAGATGATAGAAATTCATTCATCTTCTTCCCATAGCTGCCGAAAATTTGAGAAGCCATTGTTAGGGTTCTTTCAATTTTTCAAGCTTGCTAGTAAGTGCTCCTAAGCCCAATTTTTGATATTCTTCATATTTTTGAAGTCCCGGTAGCACGAGTTAGCTATTTATAGCTATTTGGTGAGCTATCATGGATGTTCAAAAATGTACATATGTATGACATGCATGTATTTTGATGTTTTATGGAAGAATATGAAGGCTTGATGTAGTAGAAACATCTTTTGCTAAGTGATTTTCCATGAAAATGCATGTAGGGACTTAGTTGTGAAAATCTTAAGTTTGGTCATACATGGGTGATTTGGTGAGATTTGATGAATGCTTTAGTTGAGTAAGTGGTTCGGCTAAGCATGAAAGAGTAGAAAGTTGAATAAAAATCACTTTACGAGCCTTTGGGACTAAAGTTAATATGAGAAAGTTTAGGGGCAAAATAGTAATTTTGCTAAAGTATGAGATGTGGGTCAATTTAGTCAATGTGTTTATTGAATAAGCTGATTTATTCATTATAGATCAAGAAAAGACGGCCGGATCGAAACCGAGGCAAAAGCAAGGTGGTGGACTAAATTGTACATTTCAATACTTTTGAGTATCGAGGTAAGTCTATGCATAAACAAGGCATTCATACTTACAATTTGTTGTTGATAGCTAGTGTGTAGCTAATTCGAGATTGATTTAGAACCTATGTGGTTCAAGTAGAATGAATGTAGTAGAAATAGTGAATGAATGTATGATCGAGAATGATTGGGAATCTATGTGGTTTAAGTAGACTTGTGCATGTGTTGTGATAATGCTAGATGGTAGGCTAAGTGCGATACCATCCTAATGCATATTGACGATGAGCTAGCTATGTGCGATGCTATCGTGAGGTATATCATCTAGTGAGCTATGTTTGAATCACTACGAATACCATTGTGGTAGGCTAAGTGCGATACCACCTTATTAATCAAATGTGGTGTGCTAAGTGCGAAACCAGAGATATTATGTGTGTGGATTGGTTTGTGTGTATTAAGCGTGTGGATGAGTAGTGTGGATTAGTTATGTAAACTATTTGTGTGGATAAGTTATGTGGATTGATTGTGTGGATGTATTACGATAAATAATGATGTGTTGTATATTACGTAAATGTGATATTGAATGCAGGGGTGCATTTCGATGGTTATGAGTATGTGACTCATGATGTGTTGGAAATGTGGTAAGGGATAGAAAGAGTAAGCATAGTTGTGAATTACTTGTTGGTATAATGCTAATAGTTGCTTAGCTTATACTATGTTGCTTATTTGTTTATGTGTAAACTTACTAAGCTCAAAGCTTACTCTCTTTCTTTTCCCTTGTCTTATAGATTAAAGCATTGAATCGAGATACGAGGATCATCAGAAGATAGCCCATATATCAGCACACTTTGGTACATGAAACTTAATGTTTTGTATATGGCATGTATAGGGGCTAGATAAGTTAGTAAATTTTGTTGTAAATGGCTAAGATGTGTTGGCCTATAGATGGATAGCTTATTTTGTATAATGCCATGGTTGTTGGCTATTACATTATATGAAAGAAAGATGTAGTTTTCTATGTGAGAATGCACTTCAATTTGAGTTGATTATGATGGTGTTAGATGAGTATATGTTGTGTATGTTAGAAGGGTGAAAAGAACTTGACACTTAGTCTTGTTCTTGACCATGTGGGTAGACACACGGGCGTGTGTCTAGACTATGTGTGACACACGATCAGCCCACGGACGTGTGCTGTGGCCGTGCGTCCCCTGCATTTTAATATTTGAAAACAGAATAGACCCCGGACTAGTCACACGGGCGTGTGCCTAGGGCGTGTGGGATTGATCAGTGTTGGCCACGGGCTAGCCACACGGGCGTGTGTGTAGACTCTAGGCCGTGCGAGGGAAGTCAGTGTTCACCACGGTTGGGAAGCACGGGCGTGCCATGGCCGTGGGGCATTTGGCAGAATGCTTGGGTTTTTAGGCACGGTCTGGGGACTTGGGTGTGTGTGCTCATGCACGGGCGTGTCTAATCTTGCACGGGCGTGTGAGACCTGTATAAAAGGGAAAAATTGTAAGGATCGTAAAAGTTCCGGATTAGTCTCGAGAGCCCTCGTGTGTATGAGCGAGGCCTCGTAAGTCGAGAATGAGGTTATAACGAGTAATGACGTTGAGCCTAAGTGCCAGTTAAGCGGTTGGAGTTCAGTAACGCCTGAGGCCCGGTTCCCGGCGTAGAACCCGGGTAAGGGGTGTTACATTTAGTGGTATCAGAGCTATGGTTTAGTCGGTTCTAGGACTATCGTAGCGGGTGTAAGAGTCTAGCTATACATGCCATTAGTGTACGGTGATAGTGTGGTGGTTTCTAATGATTTTAAATCTTGTTTTATATAGAATTTGGATTCCGATCCATTGACTACTGATGAAGCAGCTAGTAATGCACCGGCTCCTGCGCAAGGAACCGTGCCGGTGCAAAGTGGACCCGAGGTGAGGGGTCAAGGGGAAGAGGCACGAGAGGCCTTTCTCCATATGATGAGTGATTGGTACTCGGACTATATTCGAGCGAACCCTAACGCTCAACCACCTCCACCTCCTACCATACCTCAGCCAAATCATGTGGCTCCTCAAGGTATGGATGTAGTGAGGATATCGAAACCCCCGGTGGATAAGATTAGGAAACACAGGGCTGAGGAGTTTAGAGCTAAGGTAGATAATGACCCAGAGAGGGCGGAGTTCTTGTTGGAGAACTCGATGAGGGTGTTCGATGAGCTCTCATGTACACCTGAGGAGAGTTTGAAGTGTGCCGTATCATTGCTGAGAGATTCGGCGTACCACTGGTGGAAGACGCTGACGTTAGTGGTCCCAAAAGAGTGGGTGACATGGAACTTCTTTTTGGAAGAGTTCCGGAAGAAGTATATAAGCCAGAGGTTTATTGACCGAAAAAGGAAAGAATTCCTTGAGCTGAAGCAAGGAAGGATGACAATAGCTGAGTATGAGCGTGAGTTTGTTAGGCTTAGCAAATACGCTCAAGAATGTGTGTCGACAGAGACCATCTTGTGTAAGAGGTTTGAAGATGGGCTGAATGAGGATATCAAACTCCTAGTGGGCATTTTGGAGTTGAAAGAATTTGTGGTGCTAGTTGAGAGGGCAAGTAAGGCCGAGGAATTGAGTTCAGAAAAGAGAAGGGATGTGAGTGAAGCCCGAGATCTGAGAAAGAGACTGATGGGCAAGTCGTATCAAGCTCAGTCGAAAAGATCCAAGGAAGTGAATTCTCGGACGTCAGCCTCAGTGGGATATTTGCATCGAGACTTGGACAATACTCGTCAGGGTTCGAGAGTCCGAGCTCCCTCGATGGAAAGTGTGGGCAATACAAAGAGTAAACCGGAGTGTCCTAGTTGTGGTAGGTATCACACCGGAGAGTGTTGGGGAAATAGTCGGAAATGTTACAAATGTGGTTCCCGACCACTTTATCCAGAATCATGTCCGAGAGAGGATGATAAGAAAGAGAGGCAAGAAGTGAGACCTTGTGAAGTGTCTACCAGGGGTAGACCACCAAGGAACCCAAGAGGTGGGGCTAGTGGTAGAGGTGCGTCCAGGGACTCTGCTGTGAGACCAGAGGGTCGGGTACCTGCGAAGACGTACGTCATTCGCACTCGTGAAGAGGCATCCTCCCCTGATGTGATAACGGGTACTTTTTCTCTCTTTGACACCTCTGTTATTGCTTTAATAGATCCAGGGTCTACTCACTCTTATATTCGCATGAGATTAGCATCTAGTTTGAGTATGACCATTGAGTCTACGGACATTGTGATTAAGGTGTCAAACCCGTTAGGAAAGCAAGTGTTAGTGGACAAAGTGTGTAAGAATTGTCCTTTGTTGATTGAGAATCATTGTTTTCCGGCAAACCTGATGTTGTTGCCGTTTGATGAGTTCGATTTAATCCTAGGTATGGATTGGTTGACTACCCATAGTGTCTTAGTGAACTGTGGTAATAACATTATTGAACTGAAATATGAGAGTGGAGATGTAGTTCGAATTGAATCAGGTCGATCAGACAGTCTACCCGTGATGATTTCTCCCTTAGTGGCCGAGATATGTTTAAGAAAAGGGTGTGAGTCCTATCTTGCGTTTGTGTTGAATACTCAAGAGGTTGGAGTAGGGTTTGAAACAGTGCCAGTGGTATGTGAGTACCCAGATGTGTTTCCGGAAGAGTTACCCGAATTACCTCCAGAGAGAGAGGTCGAGTTTACAATTGAGTTGGTTCAGAGAACGGCCACTATTTCGATTGCCCGTCATGAATGGCTTTGTAGAGTTGAAAGAACTGAAGGTTCGATTACAAGAGTTGACAGATAAGGGTTTTGCAAGACCGAGCTACTCTGCGTGTGGTGTGCTCCGCATTATTTTGTGAAGAAGAAAGATGGGTCTATAAGGTTGTGTATAGACTATAGACAATCGAACAAGGTGACGGTTAAGAATAAGTATCCTTTACCAAGGATTGATGATCTTTTCGATCAAGCAAGGAGCTACTGTGTTCTCCAAGATAGACTTGAGGTCTGGTTATTATCAGCTCAGAGTGAAAGAGCAAGATGTGTTGAAAACTGCATTTCGGACAAGGTATGGCCATTATGAGTTTTTGGTTATGCCGTTTGGTTTGACGAATGCACCTGCGATTTTTATGGATCTGATGAACCGTATTTTCAGACCATATGTGGACAAGTTTGTGGTTGTCTTTATTGACGACATATTGATCTATTCTCGGGATGAAAATGATCATGAAGAGCACTTGAGAATTGTCTTGCAAACTTTGAGAGATAAGCAGTTGTATTCTAAGTTTAGCAAGAGTGAGTTTTGGCTCCGAGAGGTCAGATTCCTAGGACACATGGTGTCAGGTGATGGTGTCGAGTCGACCCGAGTAAGATATCGGTTGTTATGGATTGAAACCGCCGAGGAACGTGCGTAAATCGAAGTTTCTTGGGATTAGCGGGATATTACGGACATTTCGTAAAGGGGTTCTCTCATTCTGCTACCCGATGATGAAGCTATTGCATAAAGATGTCAAGTTTGAATGGACTGAGACATGTCAACAGAGCTTCGAGAGACTGAAAACAATGTTGACTGAGGCACCGATTTTGGTTCAACCAGAATCGAGGAAGGAGTTCGCGGTATATAATGATGTGTCATTTAATGGTCTTAGTTGCGTGTTGATGCAAGAGGGTAAGGTAGTCGCTTATGCCTCGAGGCAGTTAAAACCGCACGAGAAGAATTATCCAACTCACGATTTGGAGTTGGTTGCGATTGTGTTTGCGTTAAAGATTTGGCGACATTATTTGTATGGCAAAAAGTGCGAATCTTTACGGATCACAAGAGTTTAAAGTATTTGATGGATCAGAAGGATCTGAATCTGAGATAGAGACAGTGGCTTGAATTGTTGAAAGACTATGAGTTAGTCATTGATTACCACCCGGGAAAAGCGAATGAAGTTGCAGATGCCTTGAGTAGGAAATCCCTGTACGCTCTAAGAGTTATGAGAGCGAGTTTAGCATTGTCGATGATGGTGCTATTTTGGCAGAGTTGAGAGCTAAGCCACTATTTGTTCAACAAATATGTGAAGCTCAGAGAAATGACAGCGAGATGCAAGCTAAGATAGCTAAGTGCGGATCAGAAAGTGATTCTGATTTTTGAATGAATTTGAATGGTTGTCCGATGTATCGTGATGAATTTGTGTTCCTAAAAATGAGGAGTTGATTCGAAAGGTTTTGCATGAGGCCCACAAGTGGATGCTTGTCAAGACATCCGGCAAGATTTAAAATGTACAATGATTTGAGGAAGTCGTATTGGTGGCGGGTATGAAAAGAGATATTTGAGTTTGTGGCAAAGTGTCCGATTTGCCAACAAGTGAAAGCCGAGCATCAAGTGCCTTGGGATTGCTTGACCGGTGATGGTTCCCGAATGGAAGTGGGATCGGGTTACCATGGATTTTGTGACGGTGTTGCCGATGACTCAGAAAGAGAGATCTTTGTGTGGGTTGTTGTGGATAGATTGACGAAGTCGGCTCACTTTATTCCGAAGACGTGTTGATTATTCTTTGGATAAGTTATTTGAGTGTATGCGTGAGCAGAGATAGTGAGATTGCATGGTGTACACTGTGTCTATTATATCGGATAGAGATCCGAGGTTTACTTGAGATTTTGGAAGAAGTTGCAAGAGGCCATGGGTACGAGATTGAATTTCGAGATCGCGTTCCATCCGCAATCCGATGGTCAGTCTATAAGAGTGATTCAAGTTCTTGAAGATATGCTTCGATGCTATGTGCTAGAATTCGAAGGTAGTTGGGAGAGATATCTACCTTTGGTCGAATTCGCCTATAACAATAGTTATCAGTCGAGTATACAGATGGCACCGTATGAGGCTTTGTATGGCCGTAAGTGTCGGACTCCTTTGTATTGGACCGAGCTTAGCGAGAAATGGATCCATGGGGTCGATCTAGTAAAAGAGACCGAAGAGAAAGAGAAAGTAATCCGTAATAGTCTGAAAACTGCTTCTGACCGACAGAAGTCGTATGCGGATTTGAAAAGAAAAGAAATAGAGTTTGAGGTAGGCGACAAAGCATATTTGAAAGTATCGCCGTGGAAGAAGATTATGAGATTTGGACAAAAAGGGAAATTGACTCCAAGGTTCATAGGGCCGTATGAGATTACAGACAGAATTGGCCTGTAGCTTACCGGTTGGCTTTGTCGGTAGAGTTAGAAAAGATTCATAACGTGTTCCATGTGTCGATGTTGCGACAGTATCGCACCGATCCTTCACATGTGATTCCTTCAATGGAAATTGAGATAAGACCGGATATGTCTTATAAAGAGGAGCCGATTAAGATCTTGGCTTGAGAAGTGAAACAGTTGAGAAATAAGAGCATATCACTAGTGAAAGTGTTATGGCAGAAACATGGTGTGGAAGAGGCTACGTGGGAAACGGAAGAAGCTATGAGAGAGCAACATCCAAACCTCTTTACTGGTAAGATTTTCGGGGACGAAAATTTCTAAAGGGGGGAGAGTTGTAGCATCCCGATTTAGGGCCTAGTCGGAATAGTGGTTCGAGACCACAAATCTGAGGGTCATGAATGAGTTCTTGAGGCTTATAATATGTATGCATGCTAGTGTGAAAGTTTCATGAAGCAATTTTGTGAAATTGTGGTTGAATTGTCCAAAAGGACTAAATTGCAAAAGTTGCAAAATGTGTGTTTCTAGAAGCTATATGTGTGAAATAGCTTTAGATTATTAATTAGAGGTCCTTAAATAGCAATTTATCCAAATTCTAATTTTGGACAAAAATGGGCATGGATGAGTTAAAATTGAAAGTTTATCAAAAAGGGCATTTTGGTCATTTATCAATTAAGTGATTAAAATAGGTGAAAAGATGATAGAAATTCATTCATCTTCTTCCCATAGCTGCCGAAAATTTGAGAAGCCATTGTTAGGGTTCTTTCAATTTTTCAAGCTTGCTAGTAAGTGCTCCTAAGCCCAGTTTTTTATATTCTTCGTATTTTGAAGTCCCAGAGTACGACGAGTTAGCTATTTATAGCTATTTGGTGAGCTATCATGGATGTTCAAAATGTACATATGTATGACATGCATGTATTTTGATGTTTTATGGAAGAATATGAAGGCTTGATGTAGTAGAAACATCTTTTGCTAAGTGATTTTCCATGAAAATGCATGTAGGGACTTAGTTGTGAAAATCTTAAGTTTGGTCATACATGGGTGATTTGGTGAGATTTGATGAATGCTTTAGTTGAGTAAGTGGTTCGGCTAAGCATGAAAGAGTAGAAAGTTGAATAAAAATCACTTTACGAGCCTTTGGGACTAAAGTGTAAATATGAGAAAGTTTAGGGGCAAAATAGTAATTTTGCTAAAGTATGAGATGTGGGTCAATTTAGTCAATGTGTTTATTGAATACGCTGATTTATTCATTATAGATCAAGAAAGACGAAGCCCGAATCGAAACTGAGGCAAAAGCAAGGTGGTGGACTAAATTGCACATTTCAATACTTTTAAGTATCGAGGTAAGTCTATGCATAAACAAGGCATTCATACTTACAATTTGTTGATGATAGCTAGTGTGTAGCTAATTCGAGATTGATTTAGAACCTATGTGGTTCAAGTAGAATGAATGTAGTAGAAATGGTGAATGAATGTATGATCGAGAATGATTGGGAATCTATGTGGTTTAAGTAGACTTGTGCATGTGTTGTGATAATGTTAGATGGTAGGCTAAGTACGATACCATCCTAATGCATATCGATGATGAGCTAGCTATGTGCAATGCTATCGTGAGGTATATCATCTAGTGAGCTATGTGCTGAATCACTACGAATACCATTGTGGCAGGCTAAGTGTGATACCACCTTATTAATCAAATGTGGTGTGCTAAGTGCGAAACCACCGAGATATTGGCTGTGTGGATTGACTGTGTGTATTAACTGTGTGGATGAGTAGTGTGGATTAGTTATGTAAACTAGCTGTGTGGATAAGTTATGTGGATTGACTGTGTGGATGTATTACGATAAATAATGATGTGTTGTATATTACGTAAATGTGATATTGAATGCAGGGGTGCATTTCGATGGTTATGAGTATGTGACTCATGATGTGTTGGAAATGTGGTAAGGGATAGAAAGAGTAAGCATAGTTGTGAATTACTTGTTGGTATAATGCTAATAGTTGCTTAGCTTATACTATGTTGCTTATTTGTTTATGTGTAAACTTACTAAGCTCAAAGCTTACTCTCTTTCTTTTCCCTTGTCTTATAGATTAAAGAATTGAATCGAGATACGAGGATCATCAGAAGATAGCCCACATATCAGCACAATTTGGTACATGAAACTTAATGTTTTGTATATGGCATGTATAGGGGCTAGATAAGTTAGTAAATTTTGTTGTAAATGGCTAAGATGTGTTGGCCTATAGATGGATAGCTTATTTTGTATAATGCCATGGTTGTTGGCTATTACATTATATGAAAGAAAGATGTAGTTTTCTATGTGAGAATGCACTTCAATTTGAGTTGATTGTGATGGTGTTAGATGAGTATATGTTGTGTATGTTAGAAGGGTGAAAAGAACTTGACACTTAGTCTTGTTCTTGACCATGTGGGTAGACACACAAGGCGTGTGTCAGACCATGTGTGACACACAGTCAGCCCATGGGCGTGTGCTGTGGCCGTGCGTCCCCTGCATGTTAATATTTGAAAACAGAATAGACCCCAGACTAGTCACACGGGCGTGTGCCTAGGGCGTGTGGGATTAATCAGTGTCGGCCACCGGCTAGCCACACGGGCGTGTGTCTAGACTCTAGGCCGTGCAAGGGAAGTCAGTGTTCACCACGGTTGGGGAGCACGGGCGTGCCATGGCCGTGGGGCATTTGGCAGAATACTTGGGTTTTTAGGCACGGTCTGGGGACATGGGCGTGTGTGCTCATGCACGGGCGTGTCTAATCTTGCACGGGCGTGTGAGACCTGTATAAAAGGGAAAAATTGTAAGGATCGTAAAATTTCCGGATTAGTCTCGAGAGCCCTCGTGTGTATGAGCGAGGCCTCGTAAGTCGAGAATGAGGTTATAGCGAGTAATGACGTTGAGCCTAAGTGGCGATTAAGCGGTTGGAGTTCGGTAATGCCTCGGGCCCGGTTCTCGACGTAGAACCCTGGTAAGGGGTGTTACAAAGGAACATCACTATCCTCATCCATGTCTAAAACAACAAAGTCTACTGGGAATATGAATTTATCAATTTTGTCTAGCACATCTTCAATTATACCCCTAGGCATTCTAATGGTTTTATCAGCCAATTGAATGGTCATCTTAGTTTGTTTGGGTTTCCCGAGACCTAGCTATTTAAACATTTTATAAGGCATAACATTGATACTTGCCCCTAAATCAGCTAAAACATTATTAACAGATAAACCACCAATTAAGCAAGGAATCGTAAAACTCCCTGGATCTTTTAATTTGCGGGGTAGTTTATTCTGTAAAATTGCTGAGCAAACCGCATTTAGCTCCACATGCGACGCATCGTCTAACTTCCGTTTGTTTGCCAAAAGCTCTTTTAAGAATTTTACTTAATTGGGCATCTGCGAAAGAGCTTCAATAAACGGTAAGTTAATATGTAATTTCTTTAGAAGTTTAAGGAATTTACCGAATTGTTCATCTGTGTGGTCTTTCTTCGTCGCATTGGGATATGGCACACGAGGTTTATTATGGCTTATTATGGCTTACCTCGACCTTACCTTTATCTACCATGTTCTCTTACCTCGGTTTTGGTTCGTCTAACCCTTCGCTATCGTGAGCAGTAATGGCATGGAGTTGCTCCTTTGGGTTAGTTTCAGTGTTGCTTGGCAGGCTGCCTTGTGGTCGTTCAGAGATTAGCTTAGCAAGCAGACCTATTTGGTTTTCGAGCCCTTGAATTGACGCCTGCTGGTTTTTGAGTGCCGTTTCAGTGTTTTAAAAACGGGTTTTTGACACCGAGATGAATTTTGTTAGCATCTCCTCAAGGTTCGGCTTCTTCTCCTGTGGGTAGGGTTGCTGTTGAAAGCCTGGAGGGGGTCGTTGTCTCTGATTTCCTTGACCAGCCCATGAGAAGTTTGAGTGGTTCCTCCAACCTGGATTGTAAGTGTTACTATAGGGATTATTCTGAGGTCTAGAATTATTACCCATATAGTTCATCTGTTCGCTTTCTATGCCAGGGTTGTAGGATGCATATTCTATATTGTTCGTCCCTCCTCCATTTGTATCGCACTGCATCACTGGATGTACCTGCGAAGAACCACATAAACTATCAATCTTTTTATTTAAAAGCTCTACCTGGGTTGATAGCATGGTGACTGCGTCGAGGTTAAAAACACTGGCGGCTTTTATTGGCTTTGTTCTCATGACTTGCCACTGATAGTTATTTAGTGACATCTCCTCTATAAACTCATAAGCCGCTTCAGGTGTTTTGTTATTTAGGGTACCGCCGGCAGCTGCATGAATCAGTTACCTAGTTGAGGGGTTCACACCATTGTAAAAGGTTTGAACCTGTAGCCATAATGGTAACCCATGGTGAGGGCATCTTCTCAGTAGATCCTTGTATCTCTCCCATGCATCGTATAGTTTTTCTAAATCCATCTGCACAAAAGAAGAGATATCATTCCTCAACTTAGCCGTTTTAGCCGGCGGAAAATATTTAAGTAAAAATTTTTCTGTCATTTGTTCCCATGTAGTGATTGATCCTCGTGGTAACGAGTTTAACCACTGTTTAGCTTTGTTTCTCAACGAGAAGAGAAACAACCGAAGGCGAATGGCAACATCAGAAACGCCATTTATTTTGAAAGTATTATAGAATTCTAGAAAAATTGCTAAATGAGTATTTGGGTCTTCGTCCTGCAAACCATCAAACTGAACAAACTGCTGAATCATCTGAATAGTGTTAGGTTTCAGTTCAAAATTATTTTCAGCAACAGCAGGTCTAACAATACTTGATTCAGTTCCTGTTAAAGTAGGCTTAGCATAATCATACATAGTACGAGGAGCAGGATTTTGATTCACCGGATTTGCGGCAACCACAGGAGGTAGCGGATTATTATCAGCCATCTCCTCGGTAGTATTATTATCGTCCTCTTGCTCTTCCTCTATGTATTGTAGACTTCACCTTATCTCTCTTTGGTTTCTACGAGCGATGCTCTCTATCTCACTGTCGTAAAGCAATGGTCCTGATAGGTTTCTTCTAGTCATAAACTAGAGACTCCTGCCAGAAGCAAAGAAAGTGTAAAATTAGAAAAGTAAAAATAAAAATAAATTGCAATAAAATAAAAATGGCTAAAGAAATAAAAATTTAGTGTTTCTAATATCTTAGTCCCCAGCAACGACGCCAAAAACTTGATGTGTCTCTAACTAACTATGATCACAATAAAGGCAAGCGTACTTATCGTTTAATAGTATAGTTATGGTAAGACTGGAAATATCGTATCCACAAGGACCAAGAGTACTAGTAATTACTATCTTCCTATTATCTAGCCTAAGAATTGGAGTGATTTATTTTAAACTAATTAAAAGCACGACAGAGAATGAATTGGGAAAATACTTTTTAGACAACTTTATGAAAAAGGCAATACCCAAGGAAGAATCCACCTAGACTTCACTTATTACTTCTAATTCATATGATTTATTCACTTGACTTATTCCGTAGAAATCCCTGATTTATGTTAATATTTCTTTCAAGACTAAAAACAACTGACTCTAGGTTGATTAATTGAAATCTCTTTCTAATTAAAACCCCTATTATCGCATTAACTCGATCTATGGATTCCCTTATTAGATTTGACTCTAATCCGACAGATTTACGTCGTCCTATCTCTAGGATTGCATTCAACTCCGCTTAATTGTGTTGATCTACTCTTAAACAGGGACTTTTGCTCTTCTGAATAAGCACGTTCGACTTGAATCAATAACCTGAATTATCAAAAGAAGAATAAGAACTCACAATTAAGAATAAGAACAAGTATTTATCTTATAAATCAAATAGTAATAAGATCCGTCTTAGGTTTCATTCCCTCAGGTATTTAAGGGATTTAGTTCATACTGATAGGGGAAAACATCTTAAAATAAGGAAAACTACAAAACATAAGAAAACCCAAAACTTCAAGAGAAATTGATAGGAAATCTTCAGTCTTGACGGAGATCCTTCTTCCAAGCTGCTTCCAATGGCTGTCTTCGAGTATTTTCTGCCTTCTACTCCGTGTGTCCTCTTAGGTCTTCCCCTAGGGAGTTTATATAGGCTTTGGAACACCTTTCTTGGTCCACAAGTAGTCTTTTTCGAATAGAATTAGCCTTGGGACCGACAGGGACATGCCCGTGTGACACGCCCGTGCGTGATAGTTTAGGCCGTGTTCAATTCTGCTCGCCACACACGGCCGTGTGGTCTGCCCATGGACGATATTCCAGGCCGTGTTGATTTTTGAGGTAGGCCCATTTTGTCCCTTTTTGTCCCGTTTCTCGTTCTTTTCGACTCCCTAAGCTCTCCTGAGTGTAAAACATGAAATTAAAGGATTAGGAGCATCGAATTCATCAAATCTAATGAAAATTCATCCAAAAATAAGCCAAGCATGGGGTCAAAATATGTATAAATTATGGTTTATCACCCATTATGCTCATCAATTGGCTCATTTAATCCTCAAGCTTAGTTAATGTTCTTGTTGAGTTGGTGCACTTAGACTGCGCTTGGTTGATATCTGTTCTCATTGACTGCATCTGTAACACCCCAAACCCGGCCCAAACATTACGACCGAATTTGGTATGCTACGGAGGAAAAACCTTTGGAAATCCCTTGTTAAGTCGTTTTAAATTTTGATAAAAGATATTGTTTTGTTTTAAAACAATTGAGGTGTTATGAAGAAAGCATTACTTAATGTCATTTAAAAATATACTAAGTTAGGTTGTTACAGTTTCAAATGTACCCGATGGTACTTTAAAAACATTTTTGCGTTTAATTTGAGAAAACATATGCATCCGTTTTAACATCATCAAATAGTTTAAACAAACCATTCAAAACATGCAGCAATAATAGAATAATCCTAGGAGGCCTTATTACAATTAAGCAACATAAACCCAACAGAAAAATAGATAAAATCCAAAATTCATTTATTAAAAATCTCCATCGCATGGCCACCTCGAGTCCATCAGGCTCCTCATCCGCGATCTACGAGTCACTGAAAAATTAAAGGAGAAGGTGAGTCACCAAGACTCAATGTGTAACCCTTCCCGATTTAATGCAATAACATACACAAATTATAACCAATTAACATGCATAAGTTTAAATGCACCCAACCTAACCATCCATACGCTTTTTCTACCCCTTGTGGTACCAAACCACTGGTGGTGCCAAACCACCACGGTGTCCAAAGACACAATTGTGTTACCAAAACACTGGTGACATATAGTCACGAGATGTGATGCCAAATCACTGGAGATACTAAATCTCCGGTGTCCGAAGACACAAATCGAATGATGGGGCCAACCCATCGTGTGATACCAAATCACCGCAGACGATCCCATATCTCAAAGTGGGGCCAACCCACGGTGGTATTAACCACGAGGACAAGTCGCTATGAGGTGCCAAACCTCTGGAGGTACCAAACCTCTCGGTGACCGTAGTCACGATGTGTTACCAAAACACGGTGTCCGTCGACACGAATATCACCGCCCCTCCTCTCATCAACCCATAACAATCATTTATATGCATGTACCACAAATCATGTTAATAGATTTATTTAACAACATCCAATCGATTTATCATAAGCCATATATCAAATAATACACATACCAAATGTGTCATGCTTCCCAAAAGCATCAAATAATAATCACATAGTAATAAGAACTTACCCAAATCCTTGTCAATACCATGAAGGTATTTCATCCATGTCTACACAAAACGTTTAGGCATAAAATAACACTTAGCATATTAAAAGTTATAAGATGTGTATGTATACACACTGGCACCAAAAAGAGTTCTAAATCCCAAATAGACAAATCGGCCACACAAGTATTCTTGCCCCTATATTCGGCCAAAAATGAATATTAGAACCATGGCCTAATCGGCCAAACCAAAATAATTGAGAAAGGTTCCTTGTGAACCTAAAATCTTACCCAAAGCCTTGAACACTTATCCAACACACTCCTAAAAGAATCGGCCTCACTTCCCTACAATCAACCATCATCAATAATGTTTATTAGCCTTGGCTTAAACGAAAACTTAAAAGAGTAATCCTTTGAAATAAGCCCTTACCACTTTACCAAAACCGATTTCTAGAGAAGTCCCAGATGATAACTATCTTACCTTCAAAATTCGGCCAAAGTTGATCAAGATAGGAGAAGAAAATTCGGTATACCCAAGAGAGTGGATTCGGCTATGATTTGTTCAACACAATCAACCAAGGTTCAACTTGTATGGAAAAGATGAAGTAAGAAAGTGAACTAATAGTTTTGCTAAGTGCTTTTGAGAAGAGAAAAGAAAGAAATAGATAGAATATTATGGTATAGGAGATTCGGCTAAGAAAGAAAGAAGAAAATAGACAAAAGAGATAAGTGTTTCGGCAATGGTTGAAGAAAATACTCAAGTTTCGGTTTTGAGAGAATGAAAAGGAGAAATAGAAAATGAGCCAAAAATGACCAAATGGTCAAAAAGTATTAAGCTTAGCAAATGGTAAAATTCGGCTAGAAAGAAAAGAGTTTGAGAGAGAATTGTTTTGCAACTTTTGCACCAAATGAAAGAAATGACCAAAAATTCTTCCCAAGCCTTACCAACACTAGCATATTCGGCCAAATCCCCCCCCTTAGCCACATTGCCGTCCAAGTTCATGGCATAAAGGCCATGATTTTGTTTCCAAAACATAATCCTTGATACTAGCCCCATGTCTCCATATTTTCCTTAATTACTTGATTCCCTTCCATATGTTAACACTTGCCTTAAACCTATAGTCTACTAACCAAAAATTAACATGGTCAACCCTTATCTTAATTATCCTTGGCCGACACTTACCATACCAAAGCAAAAATAAAAGTTGTCCCAATGCTATTTAAGGGATTCGAACCTCTCCCCTCAAGCTAAACTCCATGCGCCATTACCAACTTGCCATGCACTCATCTTGTGTCACTTATTGCTACTTAAATTAACTTAAGTGCTAAGCTCATTTAATCCTCTTCTTTAAATAAGCCTTACTAAGAATTATTCTACTAAACCGAGCTTACTCAAGACCCTAATTAAGCCTTATATCAACACGAATAATATCACAGAAATTCAAATACAAGAAAAATAATTCAATCACAAATAACCCCTATTTTGGGATGTTACAGTTCTACCCCTTAAAATAATTTCGACCTCGAAATTACCTGATCAGAAAAGGTGGGGGTATTGCTTTGCCGCATCACCTCCTCGAGTTCCCACGCCGCTTCCTCCGTACCATGGTTTCGCCATAGCACTTTCACTAAGTGGGTACCGACTTTCTACGCAACACCTTGACATCACGATCTAAAATCTGAACCGGTTCCTCCTCGAATGATAAGTCGGAGTTAACCTCAATCTCTCGCATCGCACGATGTGCGATGGATCGACCTATACCGTCTAAGCATCGACACATGGAAGACATCGTGAATCGACTCAACTCTGCTTTGGCGATCGAGTGATAAGCTACCGGCCCTACTCGCTTCAACACAAGATACGGGCCGATGAACCTTGGACTTAATTTCCTTTTTGCCCAAAGCGCAACACCTTTTTCCAAGGCGACACCTCGAGAAAAACTTTATCTCCTACCTCGTATTCCATCTCCTTGCGCTTGAGATCGGCGTAAGACTTTTGCCTATCCGATGCTTCCTTGAGACGAGCCCGAATTACCTTAACTTTGTCCTCGGTTTCCGTCACCACCGGGACCCAAAACATGTCGTTCACCTAGTTCCGTCCAACACGTAGGAGTACGGCATTTTAAATCCATACTGAAGGCTTCATATGGAGCCATTTGGATACTCGCTTGATAACTATTGTTATAAGCGAATTCCATGTGATGAGATACTCCTCCCAAGCGCCATCTGAAATCCGTAACGCAACCTCTCGAGCATATCTTCTAAAATCTGAATCACTCTCTCCGATTGTCCGTCGGATTGCGGATGAAAAGTCATGGTCAAGTCCAATCTCGCACCCAAAGCTTGATGCAACGCTATCCAAAACCTCGATGTAAACCTCGGATCCCTATCCGAGATAATCGACATCGCACACCATGCAATCTCACTATCTCGGCTACATATAACTTAGCTAACCTCGGCGAATAATCTACCCTTACAGTATGAAATGCGCTGATTTAGTCGAACGATCCACAATCACCCAAATCGAATTCTTCTTGCTAGGCGTAAGAGGTAATCCGCGACAAAGTCCATGGTGATCCTCTCCCACTTCCATCGAGGAATCTTCACCGGTGAAGTAAACCGGATGGCAACCGATGTTCAGCCTTGACTTGTTGACACGTGCGACACTTACCCACGAACTCGCCACTTCCCGTTTGCACTGCCACCAAAATTGCTCTCTCAAATCCCGATACATCTTGCTACCTCCGGGATGCATAGCATATGGGCTGCTATGTGCGTCGAAGAATCCTTTGTCTCAACTCCACATCCTTCGGCATACAAGCTCTTCCTTTAAAGCACAAAACTCCATCAACGGGACGGACTAAAATCCTCTAATCCACCATTCGGACTTGCAACCTCCGATCATTCAAACCATCATCCTCTAACCGCTTCTCCTTAATCTGATCTAACCAAGTCGGCTTGACTTGCAATTCGCCAAAAGACTCCCATCATCGAGCGGACTAAGTCGAGCAAACATCGATCTTAAATCCGATACAACCTTACGACTCAACGCATCCGCCACCACGTTAGCCTTGCCAGGATGATACTCGATCGAGCGATCGTAGTCCTTCAATAGCTCAATCCATCTACGCTGCCTCAAATTCAAATCCTTCCGAGTCAAGAGATACTTAAGACTCTTGTGATCCGTATAAACTATCGACTTCTCTCCGTACAAATAGTGTCTCCATATCTTCAAAGCGAAGACTACTGACCGCTAACTCCAAGTCATGAGTCGGATAATTAGCCTCATGTGGTCTCAATCACGCCGAGATGCATAAGCCACTACCTTCCCTTCTTGCATCAAGACGCATCCCAAACCAATATGTGATGCATCGCAATAAACCGTGAATTCCTTGCACGCGCTCAAAGTTGAATCAAAACCGAGCTTCATCGTAATCTTCTTCAATTTGTCGAAACTTTCTTGTTGCTCCTCGGCCCACACAAATGGAACTCCTTTCCTCAACAACTTGGTCATCGGTGCGGCAATCAAAGAAAATCCTTCCACAAATCTTGGTAATACCCCGCCAGACCTAGAAAACTCCAATTTCAGCCATGATTTAGGCGGCTTCCAATCTAACATCGCCTCAATCTTTCGAGGATCCACTCTAATCCTCTACTGAAACAACGTGACCCAAGAAAGTCACCTCCTTAAGCCAGACGCACTTACTAAATTTCGTGATGTTGCTTTTCCTCGAATCTGCGCAACACCACTCGCAAATGCGCATCATGCTCCTCTTCCGACTTGAATACACCAAAATATCATCTATAAAGACCACAACAAACTGATCCAAAAGCTGTTGAAATACCCTATTCATCATGTCCATGAAAGCTGCTTTGGTGCATTAGTCAAACCAAACGGCATCACCGGGAACTCGTAGTGTCCATACCGAGAGCACGAAATGCCGTCTTATGGATATCGACCTCTTTCACCTTGGTTGATGATATCCGGACCTTAAATCAATCTTAGAAAACGCGCAATTTCTTTTCGGTGATCAAACAAGTCATCTATCCTCGGCAAAGGATACTTGTTTTTAATCGTCACTTATTCAATGGCGCGTAGTCTATACACATCCGCATCGTACCATCCTTCTTCTTGACAAAAAGTACCGGGCTCCCCAAGGTGAAACACTTGGTCGAATGAAACCTCGATCCAACAACTCTTGTATCTCGAGCCTTCAATTCCAACAATTCGCCGGTGCCATCCTATACGGAGCTATGACACTTTGGCGCGCTGTTCGAATAAATGATCTATACCAAATTCGACTTCACGATCCGGAGGCAATCCGGAAGTTCTTCAGAAATACGTCGCAAATTCCTTCACAGTTTGAACTTTCCCACGAGAAGACTCCTTAGCTTCCAAAGCACACACATGAACTACGAACGCCTCACGGCCCTTCCCGACCATCTTCACGGCTTTCAAATGCGGATACCACATTGGATAGATAATCTCTCCTATTACCTATCATGACCACTTCTTTACCTTCAACCGCCGTCTTCAAAACCATACGCTTAGCAAAGACAATCCAAACTTGCTTGGTACTTGACCAACGAGTCCATCCCAAGAATCGAGATCAAACTCCTCAAACGGCGGTTCCATCGGATCGGCTACAAACACTACCCCTTGGAGTTCTAGGGGTATATCTCTATATCTGACTTATCTACTTCTACAGAGTGACCTAAAGGACTAAGTACAGTCATCCTCTTAGAAGCGGATCTAAGGAACTAAACTCATGGTCTCAACTATACTACTAGCAACGTAAGAGTGCGTCGAACCCACATCTATCAAGGCGTTATATGGAACACCAAAAATTAAAAGCGCATCGGTTATGACGTCCGGTGCGTCTCCTTCCTCACGACGCCTCGCAAAGATACACCAAACCAGTCGCCTAGCCTCCGTGTTGCCAATACCTCCCCGTTGCTCCGCGACCTCCACTAGAGCCATAGCCACCTCTACCATAACCACGACTCTCTCTGCGGTGCTGGTCCCTCCTTTCTCGAATCGGGCACGACCTTGACCTTCGGGATCGATTCCTAGCTTGCTTACGCGACAGATCCCTCACACGATGTTCTAGCGAACCACACTCGAAACATCCTTTCCTCCGGTCCAACATTCACCCCAATGAAACTTTCCACAACGGTTACACTGGGCGGTCTTTGATTAGCATTTGTGGACCTCCCCGCACGATTTGACCCACTCTGCCTAAATCTTTTTCGAACATTACCACGACCTGCAGACGATCCAAAGCCTCTCTTGACTTGCTTCTATCATAACTTTGCCTCGCGGACTCCTTGATTCCTTCGGCTACCTTGGCCTTCTCCACCAAGACGGCAAACTCACGTTCTTCTTGCCGTGGAGCAATCGCCACCTTAACTCGTCTCTAAGTCCGTCTTCAAAACGAACACAACGATCATGTTCCGATGCCACTATTCCCGAGCATAACGACTCACCTTAGAATTCCGCTTCATACTCCGAGACCGACTTATTCCTTGCACTAACCCCTGAAAAGCTTTCCTTTGAGCGTCAATGTAGCTTGATCCAACATACTTCTTCCGGTATGCGACTTTGAAGTACTCCCAAGTGAGATCATCCGCCGTAGCACCATCTCGGACCGTGAGCCACCATCGATATGACTCATCCTTGAGAAGCGACACGCTCCTTTCAGTTTCTCCTCATTTGTCAAATCTATTTCATCCATGATTCTTTCGGTCGATTCCGGCCAATACTCACCGTATTGGGCGCTACACTGCACACACCTCGGAAAAATTCAGCTCAGTTAGCTCAAGTCTCTCAGAACCGACTTCCAAGCTCCTCCACCTCCACCAATTCCAGCTACCCTTTCCGGAACCGAAGCATCGCTATGCGACACAGCGTCGCCACCCGCCCGATCCTCGCTCTTCACTCTAAAGGTTGGGGGTGGTGGTGGCGGTATCTCATTCTCGGATCCTTGACCCGACCCGACTGTGTTACGAGCACGGCCATCCTACCCCTTCCGCGCCCACGACGGCCACGCCCTCTAAAGCTCATTCTAACTATCGCGCTTTAACTGATTAGGAAAATTTTATGAAAAGAGTTTAATAGAGATTCTTTCGATCAAACAAGGTTTTAAGTCTTCTATCTTGGTTTACAGAATAATACATCCATTCCCTATACCTTTCATACTTATGCACTCTTGAGCATTACTGTCCCTTTCTAACCCGGGGTATTTCGTCATTTTTCCTAAAGGGTATTTTGGTAATTTTGTCAATCAAGAATATTTTGAAAATTTTCGAAGCTAAATTTGTCCTACCATCTAAAAAAATAATTTAATGATTTTAAAACCGAAGTTTTCCTTAAAACATGGCTAATCCCTTTCGGGTTTTATTTAGGATTTCGCCTATGATCGAGTCCTCTTGGTTAGAGTGAACCAGGAAGCTACGCACCAGGTAGGAATCCCCATGAAGAGGAGGTGAGTCACGAGGACCGCTTAAGTACCAAGCTCTTCCGGATTCAATCCTAGACATGCGCACCAAGGTTACCACACCCTAACTCGCGACTTGGTCGTAGGTTGGTTTAATTAGGCTCTTAAAGTCTTATGTCTTTGTTTGGAGTAAACTAGTCCTAAAGTTTAAAATACTATCACTATCTACGTCCCATGCTTCCTACCCTTCTCTGAAGAAATAATTCATACAAAAAGTTAGTGGTACTTACAGGCGGATCGGTGCCGGAGACTCAGTGCCATGCTTATTCAAAACCATAATATTTCAAATAGACCTACCAAAACATTTTTGGGCCTTGGGCCCCCACAGCCGAGCTTTGAACTGGGCTCTGATACCAATTTTGTAACACCCCAAACCCGGCCCAAACATTACGACCGAATTTGGTATGCTACGGAGGAAAAACCTTTGGAAATCCCTTGTTAAGTCGTTTTAAATTTTGATAAAAGATATTGTTTTGTTTTAAAACAATTGAGGTGTTATGAAGAAAGCATTACTTAATGTCATTTAAAAATATACTAAGTTAGGTTATTCTGATTTCAAATGTACCCGATGGTACTTTAAAAACACATTTTTTTGCGTTTAATTTGAGAAAACATATGCATCCGTTTTAACATCATCAAATAGTTTAAACAAACCATTCAAAACATGCAGCAATAATAGAATAATCCTAGGAGGCCTTATTACAATTAAGCAACATAAACCCAATGAGAAAAATAGATAAAATCCAAAATTCATTTATTAAAAATCTCCCTTTGCATGGCCACCTCGAGTCCATCCGGCTCCTCATCCGCGATCTACGAGTCACCTGAAAAATTAAAGGAGAAGGTGAGTCACCAAGACTCAATGTGTAACCCTTCCCGATTTAATGCAATAACATACACAAATTATAACCAATTAACATGCATAAGTTTAAATGCACCCAACCTAACCATCCATACGCCTTTTTCTACCCCTTGTGGTACCAAACCACCGGTGGTGCTAAACCACTGGTGTCCAAAGACACAATTGTGTTACCAAAACACTGGTGACATATAGTCACGGATGTGATGCCAAATCCTTTGGAGATACCAAATCTCGGTGTCCGAAGACACAAATCGAATGATGGGGCCAACCCATCGTGTGATACCAAATCACCGCGACGATCCCATATCTCAAAGTGGGGCCAACCCACGGTGGTATTAACCACGAGGGACAAGTCGCTATGAGGTGCCAAACCTCCGGAGGTACCAAACCTCGGTGACCGTAGTCACGATGTGTTACCAAAACATGGTGTCCGTCGACACGAATATCACGCCCCCTCCTCTCATCAACCCATAACAATCATTTATATGCATGTACCACAAATCATGTTAATAGATTTATTTAACAACATCCAATCGATTTATCATAAGCCATATATCAAATAATACACATACCAAATGTGTCATGCTTCCCAAAAGCATCAAATAATAATCACATAGTAATAAGAACTTACCCAAATCCTTGTCAATACCATGAAGGTATTTCATCCATGTCTACACAAAACGTTTAGGCATAAAATAACACTTAGCATATTAAAAGTTATAAGATGTGTATGTATACACACACGGCACCAAAAAGAGTTCTAAATCCCAAATAGACAAATCGGCCACACAAGTATTCTTGCCCCTATATTCGGCCAAAAATGAATATTAGAACCATGGCCTAATCGGCCAAACCAAAATAATTGAGAAAGGTTCCTTGTGAACCTAAAATCTTACCCAAAGCCTTGAACACTTATCCAACACACTCCTAAAAGAATCGGCCTCACTTCCCTACAATCAACCATCATCAATAATGTTTATTAGCCTTCGGCTTAAACGAAAACTTAAAAGAGTAATCCTTTGAAATAAGCCCTTACCACTTTACCAAAACCGATTTCTAGAGAAGTCCCGATGATAACTATCTTACCTTCAAAATTCGGCCAAAGTTGATCAAGATAGGAGAAGAAAATTCGGTATACCCAAGAGAGTGGATTCGGCTATGATTTGTTCAACACAATCAACCAAGGTTCAACTTGTATGGAAAAGATGAAGTAAGAAAGTGAACTAATAGTTTCGGCTAAGTGCTTTTGAGAAGAGAAAAGAAAGAAATAGATAGAATATTATGGTATAGGAGATTCGGCTAAGAAAGAAAGAAGAAAATAGACAAAAGAGATAAGTGTTTCGGCAATGGTTGAAGAAAATACTCAAGTTTCGGTTTGAGAGAATGAAAAGGAGAAATAGAAAATGAGCCAAAAATGACCAAATGGTCAAAAAGTATTAAGCTTAGCAAATGGTAAAATTCGGCTAGAAAGAAAAGAGTTTGAGAGAGAATTGTTTTGCAACTTTTGCACCAAATGAAAGAAATGACCAAAAATTCTTCCCAAGCCTTACCAACACTAGCATATTCGGCCAAATCCCCCCCCTTAGCCACATTGCCGTCCAAGTTCATGGCATAAAGGCCATGATTTTGTTTCCAAAACATAATCCTTGATACTAGCCCCATGTCTCCATATTTTCCTTAATTACTTGATTCCCTTCCATATGTTAACACTTGCCTTAAACCTATAGTCTACTAACCAAAAATTAACATGGTCAACCCTTATCTTAATTATCCTTGGCCGACACTTACCATACCAAAGCAAAAATAAAAGTTGTCCCAATGCTATTTAAGGGATTCGAACCTCTCCCCTCAAGCTAAACTCCATGCGCCATTACCAACTTGCCATGCACTCATCTTGTGTCACTTATTGCTACTTAAATTAACTTAAGTGCTAAGCTCATTTAATCCTCTTCTTTAAATAAGCCTTACTAAGAATTATTCTACTAAACCGAGCTTACTCAAGACCCCTAATTAAGCCTTATATCATCACGAATAATATCACAGAAATTCAAATACAAGAAAAATAATTCAATCACAAATAACCCCTATTTTGGGATGTTACAGCATCTCTCCCTCAATTCTATCTAGACGTTGACCACATGCTATATGGTCACTTGGGTTAGCTCTATCCTGGAGTTTCTAACTTGATTTGAATTGTTACCTCAAGTTCGAGTGATCTCTCCAACTGGGATTGTATGTGTTTGATTTGAGTTGTTACCTCAGCAGGATTATTGATATAATAGAAAAGTGGCTTGTCTCCTCCATGCATAGACGGTGTAGAAGTGGATTCAATACGATTGAGTCTATCCACTAGTTGCTGATATTTGTCATCCTCTTGAATAACTTTAACCATAGCTGGTTTCTGACCATATGTGAATCATTTAGCTGGCCAATGATAGGAGGTTAATGCTATATTTTTAATGATTTCGTATGCATCCTCATAGGTCCTATTCATAAGGGCTCCTTATGTTTCTTCATCTAGTCCAGATATTGTGTTTGCATCCAACCCATTATAAAATAATTGCAATCTCATCCACTCAGGAAATTCGTTGTGTGGGTATTTTTGAATAAACATTTTGAAGCGTTCAAACACCTCATAGAATATTTCTTCTTCCATCTATCTAAATAAAAAAAAATCTCTCTTCTTAATTGGACTGCTTTACTAATCGGGAAAAACTTCTGTAAGAATTTTCCAACAAGTTCATCCCACATCGTGATGGATCCTGGAGCCTGTGAATCTAACCAAGAAAAGACTTTATCAATCAGAGAAAAGGGGAACAACTGAAGATGAATAGTGTCATTGGTGACCTCGTTATACTTAAAAGTATCACAAAGTTGAAGAAACCATTTCAAATGTTGGTTAGGGTCCTTTGTCATAGTGCCCTTGAACAACAAATTATTTTGGATAATTTGTATCATTGTTGGTTTGATCTCAAAATTATGAGATGTAATAGCCGGCCTCGCTATACTTTCTTAAACCATATCTAAACTTCGTAGGGCATAGCCTCGTAAATTTCTCTCATTCCAAACCATATGCACACTTGTGGGGAACTGTGGTGCTGGTGGGTCCCCTGGTGGTATGTTAATTGTAGTTGGTGGTGGTGGATCTTGCATTTGCCACTGCTACTACTATCTGCGATTCCTTCGAATTATTCTTTCTAGATATATGGCTACTACAATAGGTGTGTCTCTACTGCGAGTCATTCACCAAACCCAGAAAGAAAAGATTAGTCATACTAAAATAAAATAAAATCATATCTATAGCTAAGAAATTTCATAATTATTCTTTTGGAATGTGAAGATTAAAATCGTTCTAGTGACGTTGCCTCCCTGGCAATGGTGCCAACAACTTGATCTCCTCCGGACGTACTATTGTCCAGAGTGTGAATACTGCAATAAAATAGAGAGTTATGAGGTGGTATTCGCAAGTATACGAGTCGGGTTGTAATATAGATTTTACAACAAAGTAGGTGAGTACTCCGAGAATCGTACCCAAGGGAGGCGAGTACTAAATCAATTTTAACCTAAGCAATTAAAGATCTAATTAATACTTTAATTCAGTTATAATACGAGAATAAAAGAAGAAGTATTTTTATGGGTTGTAAAATAATGAAATAAAATATCATAAAAGGAAATGAAAACTGAAAGAGATAGAGATAAAATAAATCAAATCTACGGATGGGTGATCAGCTCGCTTCAGTAATTCCAATTAACTATCGTCTAGGGTTCGTCGTCAACCAACTAGTCACCACCCTAGCAGGATCTTTTGATCTTCCACTAACGTAAGGAGTAAGCAAGAAGTATTAATCTTCTGACCTCACAGTCTAGACTTGCTTGGGGTAAAGCTGTTCACGAATAGGCAATACCAATTTTGGGTTAATTCTCACCTTGATGACTTCCCAAGGTTGTCAGGCTTAAGGTTTGTTTCACATTATTCCTGTAACACCCCTAACCCGTATCCGTCACCGGATTAGGGTCACGAGGCATTACCGATCTAAACCCAACTCAGAATCGACATTCGTATACATAAATCATACAAATTTGAATTAAATGAACTTTACTCGCATGACTATCAAATTCTGAATCCATTATTGAACATACAAAAATTATATAACGTTACATTATAGCTAATCAAATTTCATTAATAATTATAACTTACGCACTTTCGCATACATAAGAATCAATATAACTATACCATCTCATTCATAGAACATGTTAAAACATTATCATAGCAACTATCTCACATACATGTAGTTGGTCAAACCATTTACCTAACCAATTTGATACATCTCATAACCAAATACATGAGCACATTATTCCCAATTTAATAAAGCATATCATAAAGCCGGATATACCCAAAGTATTACCTATTCAATCACATTTCATACTTATCAATTCAATACATATACTAAAACCGAATTTCATAGTCATTTACAACTTCTAATCGAACATGTTTTAAGCTTAATAATAGAGCTATTTATAAGTTATGCATATTTTTACAAAATCTAGTTATAAAACCCATATTATCATTCATACATATCATGATTTTACTTACCCAATTACGCAAAGTACCATGGTCAAAATTCCTCAACTATTAACTAACTCAATTTTCAATCAAACCAAGTACATCCACCACACATAATATACTATATGGTATACTTCTAAAATGAGATGGATACGTGATCAAATACATATTATAAATAATTTCATTTGCAGACCATACGACCAAACACAAACATAATTACACTACGAAATATACTTTCATAATAAGTCGATACTATGACCAATTTCATATAAGACCAAAATACCATAAATTAGCCATTTTCGCATGGCATAAGAATATATACACACACACCATTCAAAATGACTTCAAAAAGTAACATAGCCTATACATGCCATAGACTTTGAGTTCATTCTCAAAAAGGTACCAAAATATTGACGATAGTGTGACGAGCTTCAACGACGATCCCTGAGCACGTGACGATCACTCAAAAGAAATCTAAAACACGAGAACAACCAAGAACCGAATAAGCTTTAACAACTTAGTAAGTTATAAGCAATTACAAAACTACCATACCTTATACCAATATAAAAGTAAGTTTGTACATTTTTATCTTAAGGCCGAAATTACACATATTCAAAAAATAAATTCCACAATAATTATATTTCACTTCCTCATCTCAAGGCAAATACATATACATATTTCTTAATTTCATATGCATATATCATTGAATGAATTTCTACTTATATTTCAAACCTTCATTAAACACATACTGATATGCAAATTACATAGCTCCATTTCAAACATCAATACTCACTTTACTAACTTTATATGATCTATCATCACATACCTGATCTTTTTAAGTTGCTTAACACTTTTAGTAACCGATATCCTTGAAGGGTTAATATTTCTGTACACTTAGTGCCTAAACCTGTAACATATCGCACACTTAGTACCGTTACATTTAACATCTCGCACAATCAGTGCCAAATTCTCGTAACGTATCGCACACTTAGTGCCCTCACATTTAGCCTCTCGCACACTTAGTGCTAATTGATCGATTTCGCACACTTAGTGCTCGGTATTTAAAATTCGCACACTTAGTGCATTACTTGAACCTGTTATTCGTTTAAATAAATACATATATAAAATTTAAATCCCAATTTCACACACACATATATATACAACTTAACTCATATCATTCCCATATCAACATCACATTCGGCTATGTCATTGACATATAAAATTAAGTCACATTCGTTTATGTTCATCTCTCAATCAATATCACACATGACTATATCTTTAACATATATATATACATCACATAGGCTATATTCATCTCTCAACCAATATTACATTCGGCAATATCACATTGTACATATATACTACTATTAAAATACATGTACAACATTATAGATAAAAATTCAATTTAACTCAATCGCTTAAAAACTTACCTCGAGTATCGACGGACTAGGTTTTCCGACTATTAAATTATCTTTGCTTTTCCCAGATCCAATCCCGATCCTTTTTGTTCTTAATCTAATAAATTTCAAATTTAGATCATTCAAACATATTTTCATTCAATTTAATCCAAAAACACATAAATGGGCAAATTACTATTTTACCCCTGACATTTAAAATGTTTACAATTTAGTCCCTATTGCACAAAACACAAAAGACTCAAAATTTGACCACACTTCTTTAGGGCCGAATATTCATAGTCCTAATACAATCTCATACATTTCATTTATTTAGCATTTTAGTCCTTCAAAAATTTATTTTTGCAATTTAATCAAAATCACTCAATTTCATCAAAAATTCAAGAACAAAACTTGTTAATCTAACACATATAATCAATATTTCATCATCAAACCACAAAAGCAACAAGCTTTCTTCAATGGCAATTCATGAAATACACAACCAATTCAAAAATTCAAGCATGGGTTAGCTAAATCACATAGCAACGATCTCAAAAACGAAAAAATATCAAAAACCGAGCTAAATACTCACCTTAATCAAGCTTAATCAAGGCCGAACCCTTTGAAGTGTTTTTTCTTTTCTTTTTCTTTTATGTTTCGGTAGAAGAAAGATGAACATGCAAACTTTCTTTTATGTTTTTTTTAATATTATAACTTTATAATATGAAAATTATTATTATTATTATTATTATTATAATTAAACATATAATGGCATAATGCTTTCTTAATGCCGTCCACTACACTTGCAAAAAGGGAAATTTACAACAATAGGCCTTCTCTTTATAAAGACACATCAATTTAACCGCTCAATCAAGCAAAAGGCTACTTTTACCACATATGCGATTTAGTCCCTTTTCTTAAATTAAACACACAAACGGACAAATTAACCCACGAAATTTTAACACATGCTCAATCATATATCATAGGCACTGAATATAATATTAAAATATATTTCTGACTTGGATTTGTGGTCCCGAAACCACCGTTTTGATTAGGGTCAAAATCGGGCTGTTACAACTCTCCCCCTTAAGGATTTTCGTCCTTGAAAATCTTACCGGTGAATAGGTTTTGATAATGCTCTTTCATTGTATTCTTTGACTCCCATGTTTCTTCCTCGACCCCATGCTTATGCCACAATACTTTCATCAATGAGATTTTCTTATTACGCAACTCTTTCACTTCTCGAGCCAAAATACGAATCGGTTCTTCCTCATAGGTCAAATCAGATTGAATCTCAATTTCTGACGGACTAATCACATGAGTAGGATCGGATCTATATCGTCGAAGCATTGAAACATGGAAAACATTGTGGATCTTTTCTAATTCAGGTTGCAATATCAATCTGTACGCAACTGGCCCGATACGCTCAATAATCTCATACGGCCCAATAAATCTCGGACCCAGCTTGCCCTTGCGACCAAATCTAAGTATTTTCTTCCATGGAGAGACTTTTAAAAATACTCGGTCACCAATCTGAAACTCTATATCTTTACGTTTCAAATCCGCATAAGATTTCTGACGGTCTGACGCTGCTTTCAAACTTTCACGGATCACTTTTACTTTTTGTTCAGTCTCTTTGATTAGATCAACCCCGTGTATCTTACTTTCACTTAGCTCGGTTCAATACAAAGGTGTACGACATTTACGATCGTGCAAAGCTTCGTAAGGTGCCATTTTGATACTCGATTGAAAACTATTATTGTATGCAAATTCAATCAAAGACAAGTATCGTTCCCATGTACCCTCGAACTCGAGAACACAACATCTCAACATATCCTCAAGTATTTGAATAATTATCTCGGACTGACCATCTGTTTGAGGGTGAAAAGCGGTGCTAAAATGCAATTTAGTACCTAATGCATCTTACAGTTTCTTCCAAAACCGCGATGTAAACCTCGGATCTCTATCCGAAACAATAGAAATAGGTACTCCTGTGATCGTACAATTTGAGAAATATACAACTCAGCTAGCTTATCAAGCGAGTAATCTGTACGGACCGAAATAAAGTGAGCCGATTTCGTCAATCTATCAATAATAACCCAAATTGCATCTTTCTTGCTCGGTGTCAACGGTAACCCAGATACAAAATCCATCGTGACTCGATCCCATTTCCATTTGGGTATCATAATCTTTGAAGCAATCCGGATGGCTTTTTGATGCTCGGCTTTTACTTGCGACATATCAAACATTTCGACACAAAAACTGAAATATCTCGCTTCATACCGTGCCACCAGTAATGCTGTCTCAAATCATTATACATCTTCGTGCTACCCGGGTGAACAGACAATCTACTATTATGAGCTTCATTACAAATCATTCAAATCAACTCAGGATCCTTTGGTACACATATTCGGTTTTTGAACCGCAAACATCTCTCAGCATTAACCTGAAATTCTGAGTCAGCATTCGAACCACAATGCTTCCTTTTCGCCATCAAATTATCATCAACCTTTTGAGCATCGCAAATCTGTTGAACAAATAACGGTCTCGCTTTCAATTCTGCTATAATCGCACCATCGTCAGTCATGGCCATATCCGCGTTTATTGCAAGTAAAACAAACAATGATTTTCGGCTTAAGGCATCAGCAGCCACATTAGCTTTTCCCGGGTAATAATCAATCACAAGCTTGTAGTCTTTTAACAATTCCAACCATCGTCGTTGTCTCAGATTCAGATCCTTCTGAGTCATCAAGTACTTTAGGCTTTTATGATCGGAATAGACATGGCATTTTTCACCGAACAGATAGTGGCGCCATATCTTCAGAGTAAAAACTATAGCGGCTAATTCAAGATCGTGCATCGGATAGTTCTTTTTGTGTGGCTTTAATTGTCTCAAGGCGTAGGCTACAACCTTACCCTCCAGCATCAAAACACAACCCAAACCATTCAAAGATGTAACAGCCCGATTTAGGGGCTAGTCGGAATAGTGATCTCGAAATCACTAATTCGAGGTTAGAGAAAATTATTCTCATGTTATGTTTTGTGTTATAACATGTTTTTAAACATGCATGAAAATTTTGATGCCTTAATTTTAGCAATTTCTAGCTAAATTGTGAAAAAAGGACTAAATCGCATAAAGTGCAAAAGTTCCATTCTATAGGCTAAAGGTACCAAATAGCCGTGAAATATTAATTGGAGGTCTTTAAAGGAAAATTAGACCATCTTGAATATGATGGCCGGCCATGTAGACAAGAGGGGACAAGAGCTTTTAATGTTGGTCAAAGTTGGTGGGTTAAATGGATGTTTTATAATAAAATAAAGAAAGGAAAAAGATATCATCTTTTTCTCTCTTCTTCTCAACCAAAAGTTGTAGCAAACAAGGGGTGTTTGAAGCTCAAAATTTCAGCAACTCATTTCCTCTTCAAGTAAGTGATTTTGATGGAATTTCTTGAAGAAAATTGTACTTTTGAGATCCCTTAAGCTTAAGCTTTCTAAAGAGGGGACTATTTTGCATTATGGTAAAAAGTTTAGAGATTTCCCATGTGATATTTTAAGTTGTTAGCTAAGTTTTTATGGAAGAAAATGAATGTTAGGATGGTGATATACAACTTTTGTGAAAGGTGTTGTTATGAAAACACCTAATTGGGACTAAAATGCAAAAGTTGTACTTTGTTCATTAAGTCATGAAATAGTTGGAATTGTGGATAGTTGTAAGAGGATTAAATGTTCAGTTGGGCTTGTTTAACAAGAAAATGTGATGAAAATTTATTTACGAGCCTAGGGGTAAAATCGAAATTTTGCCAAAGTGTAGGGGCAAAATAGTCATTTTTGCCTAGAGAGTAGATTATGATATATTAAGATTTAAAAGTGATTAAATCAGTAAATTTCATTGTTCTAGATCAAAGAAAACGAGTTTTGGACCTAGAACGGATGAAAAGAGAAAGGTGGGCAAATAGCCCTTTCGGCTCTTTCGACATCGAGGTAAGTTCATGTGCGAATATTGCAATTATGTATGAGTTAATTTAGTATTCCAATGTTGAATGGAATGTATGTTTACTATATGAATGTATGAAATATCTTTTGATGAAATGTCAAGGGAATTGAATCTAGAGTAATGGGAAAAGTGTATAGCATGATATGATGATGGTAAAAGTCTCGAGTAAGACCATATTGGACTATGGCCTCGGTGTAAGAATTCGTATAAGACTATGTCAGGGACATGGCATCGACATGTTAAGGTATGTAAGACCCTATTAGGGTAAGATGTCAATGTGAACTATGTGTATGAGACTCAAGAGAGCTATTTAATAATTTGAATGATTTAACGGATATGATGTATGTATGTGGTTGTACTACGAGAAACACAAGTATGTGTTAGAACTGAATTGAGATGAATTTAATATATGATGAACCCCTAGTGGGATACGTGTAGTTAATGCAACTTAGTTGCATAAGATAGATTTATTGATGCACTGTGTGAATGCAAGCGAGTATCGTAGAAAGTTAAGTAAGAATAGAAGTAAGTGAGGATGTTCTCGAACGAACATTTGAGTTGGAGATATACTTGTGGATTACCATCCATGAATGTAAATAATGGTGAGCTATGTGCGATATCACCTTATTGATGGTAATGATGGGCTGTGTGCGATACCATCTACCATATTATTATCGGGGGGATTTGTGCGTTACCACCTGATTAACTAATGATTGATGTGCTAAGTGCGAAAACACCATAAGTATAACTGAATGGTGGGCTGTGTGCGATACCACACTTTTAGAGATTCAATTGTGGGCTAAGTGCGAAACCATTGAGAGAGTAGTGGTATGAGCGATTTATCTAGAGTGGTTGATGTGTTGTTTCGTGTGATGAAATGATGATCGATCACGAGGAATGAATGTTATTCAAAGACGAAGCGATTGGCTTGTGACATGGCAAGAGTGTGGTAAGAAATTGAATGAGTAAGTCTCAACAATAGTTGAGTAAGTAACCAAAGGTTTATACGAGAAACTCTTTATGATACTTTATGGTTATGTATATTCAATGAATATCAGATTATGCTGATGAACTTACTAAGCATTATTGCTGACTCCCTTTCTTTCCCCATCTCTTATAGGTTATTTTAACTAGATCGGGTTGGGGGCCGCTGGAGATGTTTTCACACTATCGAGTAAACCCCTGGTATGGTGTTTCAAGTTCTTTCTAGTCATGGCATGTATAGGGATTCTTTTAGAGTCGATTAAGTTTTAATTGATGTAGCCAAATTTTGTTGGCCTAAGAGAAATTAGAGTTTGGTTGTGTTTAGCCATAAATAATGGCTTAAGTTGTTTGTAAATGTTGTGGGAATAATTCTCCCTAGTGTATGGGAGGAAAATTTTATTTTCATGAATCAAATGTATAAATTCATGTGTTTTAGTTGATGATTTGAGATTTCATTGAATTAGTATATGAATGTATGCAAATAAGGGTAGAAAATGGCTTGGTAGATAGCCTCTAAGTGCCCACACGGATAGACACACGGGCGTTTGTCTAGGTTATGTTCACCCTGTACCTTTGTATCCTAAGTCAGGATAGACCACAGGATGATTCCACGGCCGTTCGTATATGCCGTGTATGACACACGGTTAGGACACAGGCGTGTGCCCAGGCCGTGTAAGGCAAGTCGGTATATCAAGGTATGGCACACGGTCTAGGGCCACGGGCGTGTCAATGCCGTGTGAGGTTAGTTAGTGTTCACCACGGTTGGGGTGCACGGGCGTGCCATGGCCGTGGGGTAATTGGCAGAATGCTCGAGTTTTTAGCACTGTTAGGGAACATGGGCGTGTGTGTCCACCCACGGGCGTGTGAGCCCTGTATAAGAGAGAAAATTTTTAAGAATGGAAAAAGGTCCGATGGAGTCTCGAGAGCCCTCGTATGTTTGAGTGAGGCCTCGTAAGTCGAGAATGTTGTGATTGAGGTGACTAAAGAGAGTAGTCACGATTAGCCTAAGTGGCGACTGTGAGGTTTAAGTCCAGTAACGCCTCGTACCCCATTCCGGCATTGTATACGGGTAAGGGGTGTTACATTTAGTTGTATCAGAGCTATGTTTTAGTCAGTTCTAGGACTAACCTAGCGTGAGTAAGAGTCTAGCTATACATGCCATATGTGGACCGTGATAGTGTGATGTCTCCTGGCTCTAACGAAATTATTTTGTTGATGATTCTCAACCGAGCTAATTTCAGTAAGTTTGTATGATTTTCAAGTTTCATGAATATTTTATTGAATTGCTTGTGATGTTGCTATGTGCACATTATTTTTATGAAAATGTTTAATGATTTGTTAAACAAAGAAACCAATGAGATCAAGCATGAGGAAGTCCCGTTTGAAGTGAATTACTTAGGATACTCGCCCTATCGTATGAGACAAGAAGGTCCGTATAAGGCCAAGCCCAGGGCATGGCATCGGTAATCAAGCAAGATATCATGTAAGTCCAAGACAAGTCTTGGCATTGCAAAGCTATTATGAGATAGAGATCCCATGTAAGACTATGTCAAGGATATAGCATTGGCATCAAGATACATGTGAAATGAGATTTAGTATCCTCGGTTATTCATAGTAATTCATCGGCCAAAAGAGTAAAGCTTAAATGAGATAGCAAGAAAGTTAGTAGCAAAGTTGATATTATGCCATGCTAGTTAAGGCTGACTAACGAGTATAATACATGTTATGAATAATGATGCTGAGATTATGTTTATTATAGTAAGGTATACTGATCTATATGATCAAGTGTTACAGGTACCTTGTTTACCTTACAAGCATGAGACTAGTAAGTGCCATGATGTATGTGAAAAGCAGTAAGAGTAAAATGCAGGATATGAGTACGGTCGTCCAATGATAAAATGATGAATAAGACCATGGCGGTACATGTCATCTCATGTAAGACCATATCTGGGATATGGCGTTGGCACCTAGAGGAAATCCCATATAAGACCATGTCTGGGACATGGCATTGGTGATGATACGTGTGCTAGTGTAAGACCATGCCTGGGACATGGCATCGGCCACATTATGAGGGCCAGTGTAAGACCATGTTTGGAATATGGCATCAGCGTTGATACGTGTGCTAGTGTAAGACCATGTCTGGGACATGGCTTCAGCACCGAAGAAAGATCTTGTATAAGACCATGTCCGGGACATGGCATCGACATCTAAGTATGATCTCGTATAAGACCATATCTGGGATATGGCATCGATATTTGTTGTGAGATCCCGTATAAGACCATATCTAGGATATGACATCGGCATCAAATAGTAATCCCGTGTGAGACTACGTCTGGGACCTGGCTTCGGTATGAGATCGTGTAAGACCATATCTGGGATATGGCGTCGATATCGATATAAGATTTTGTGTAAGACCATAGCGAGGCTATGGCATCGTGACGACATGTAAAACAATACTTGGACTATGGCGATCAAGTAAACGACGTACTCAAAACCCGTAAGAAATTCTCTAAATTGATAAGCAATAGTAAGAGGAAGTAGAATCAAAGGTTGAATACTCAAGTAGATATTAATGTGGACTTGAGTAAGTAAAGTCACTGTTCGAAGTATGAGTGATAGAGATAATTGTAACGTGATAAACGTGAAAACTCACTTGAGACGAGTTAGGTGACTAGGATGAGGTTTCATTAATAATGAATAGTAAATCATATGTATGTAGTCACGAGAGTCAAGTTAAGGGGCTCTGTGACCTCACCCTCCTTATCACTGTTGAATTATGATGAGATGTTATGAGAGTCAAATTGAGTAAGTTTACATGTGGTTAATGCAGTACTTATGTTAGCATTTTGAGAATGCTTTGTATCACATCGATACATGATACTCTACTATATAGAGTAATTATTGTTGAACATGAGGTTGAAGTCCTAGGGGACTATAATGAAAAGGCTATCAGTGAGATATGAAATAGATAAGGTCCCGTATAAGACCATGTTTGAGGCATGGCCTCGGCACCAAGCTATGATTCTGTATAAGACCATATCTAGAATATGGCATCGGTAATGGATATGAGAATCGTGTAAGATCATATTCAGAATATGGCATTGGTACCTGATGTGGAAGTCCATATAAGACCTTATTCGGGATATGGCATTGGCATTTAGAGGTGACTCCATATAAGACCAGCTCGGGGGTGTGGCATTGGTTTCGTGCCTACATGAATGACGATGAATTTGCACCTTTGATTATCCCTAGTGATCAATGGGACGAATAGATGAGTCTAGAGGTATAAATGAGGTTAGTACTAAAGTCATGAGAAGGAGTGAATGCAGATATTCGTGAATGAATCACGAAGAAGCAAGTACGATGTGTGGCACTTGTGCATGGTTAGTTGATACCATGAAGGGATTATAATAATCTCCTTGAGTATTTTGTGTAAATATCTGTTGCCTTTCAGGGCTGATGCAGTTTTTCTTTTCATAACCTATGATTGTGCAAGAATGGTAACTGATAGTGAAAATCAGACAGAACAGTTGTCGATTTAGTCAATTGAAATCGACATTCCTTTATATCCTTGTAACCCTATACGGGTGCTTTGAGGAGGAAGTTCGTGATGATTGTAGTATAAGAAGTGAAATCACAAGTTTCATGTTGTATGATGAGCTTTCGAGTAAGCTGAATAGAGTTAATGAATTCGATCAAGATGTCCCTGTTATCGTGAGAGGTGACGGTGGTAAAGGTTTTAAATTAGCATAGCAAGAGAAACTCAGATGAGAGTGTGCTTGAATTATGATTCAAGTTTTGTGTATATTCACGCATGAATCAGTAAAGAGAATAAAATTTTGTGTGTACGTGAGTAGGGAGCATGATACAAAGATATGCTCATTGAAATGTCCTGACCATGATGGTTGAGTTGAAAGCTATAGAAGGAACTATTAATTGAAAGTTCTAGTACTGAGTTCACTCTGAGCCGAGAAAAAGAGTTGACAGATTGATAATCCAGAGACGATTACTCTTATGTCTTTGTTGTGAGTTAAACGTTATGAAATGAAGAAGTGGAAACAGCTAGAACTATTATAATGGCAAGTATAGTTATGATAATACTTCTCAGATAGTAGACATAGTACAGATGTCTGGATGAAGGACCCATGTTAAGCAATGCGATTTGGTTACTCGATTGACCTTAATTGATAAATCCAGGTTGGATAAGATTACCGTTGTTAAAGTTTCCTCGAGATAGAATTTGAATGATGTTGAATCCAAAACTTATACAGAAGTTTGGTATGAGATTTAGTAGTAGCATATCTACTAATGCAAGAATAAGAAAGTGCAGCTATGTACATAAATGTTTTGACAATAGAGTACATTTCACGATATGATTGAGTCTATGGTAAGAAGTAGTTGACCACTAAAAGCTGAGTTGTCAAAGCGTACAAGTCAAGATTATTACAGTTGGTGAATGCTTTAATGAGAAAGTGTGATAAAACCTTATAGATTTCAAATTTGGTTTGACAAATTCCCAAGGAGGGGGATGTCATTCAAATTGTGGTGAATCAACCAATAAAGATCCGAACGATTATTTGAACATATACAGAGTTCTAAATTAGTGCATTACTATATATAGTAAATGCCCAGTGGAAGAATAACCTAGGTCTCAAGTTATGTTTCGACCTTATGTATTATAGCTTAAGAGTTTTTGATAAGAGAGACACGAGGATAAGTGGATTTGTGATTTTGAAGAATTGATAAAAAAACGTTTTAAGGATGTTAGTAGTGACTCCTCTGATAAGATTTTCGGGGACGAAAATCTCTAAGGGGGAGAATTGTAACAGCCCGATTTAGGGGCTAGTCGGAATAGTGATCTCGGAATCACTAATTTGAGGTTAGAGAAAATTATTCTCATTTTATGTTATGTGTTATAACATGTTTTTAAGGATGCATGAAAATTTTGATGCCTTAATTTTAGCAATTTCTAGCTAAATTGTGAAAAAAAGACTAAATCGCATAAAGTGCAAAAGTTCCATTCTATAGGCTAAAGGTACCAAATAGCCATGAAATATTAACTGGAGGTCTTTAAAGGAAAATTAGACCATCTTGAATATGATAGCCGGCCATGTAGACAAGAGGGGACAAGAGCTTTTAATGTTGGTCAAAGTTGGTGGGTTAAATGGATGTTTTATAATAAAATAGAGAAAAGAAAAAGATATCATCTTTTTCTCTCTTCTTCTCCACCGAAAGTTGCAGCAAACAAGGGGTGTTTGAAGCTCAAAATTTCAGCAACTCATTTCCTCTTCAAGTAAGTGATTTTGATGGAATTTCTTGAAGAAAATTGTACTTTTGATATCCCTAAAGCTTAAGCTTTCTAAAGAGGGGACTATTTTGCATTATGGTAAAAAGTTTAGAGATTTCCCATGTGAGATTTTAAGTTGTTAGCTGAGTTTTTATGGAAGAAAATGAATGTTAGGATGGTGATATACAACTTTTGTGAAAGGTGTTGTTATGAAAACACCTAATTGGGACTAAAATGCAAAAGTTGTACTTTGTTCATTAAGTCATGAAATAGTTGGAATTGTGGATAGCTGTAAGAGGATTAAATGTTCAGTTGGGCTTGTTTAACAAGAAAATGTGATGAAAATTTATTTACGAGCTTAGGGGCAAAATCGTAATTTTGCCAAAGTGTAGGGGCAAAATAGTCATTTTTGCCTAGAGAGTAGATTATGATATATTAAGATTTAAAAGTGATTAAATCAGTAAATTTCATTGTTCTAGATCAAAGAAAACGAGTTTTGGACCTAGAACAGATGAAAAGAGAAAGGTGGGCAAATAGCCTTTTCGGCTCTTTCGACATCGAGGTAAGTTCATGTGCGAATGTTGCAATTACGTATGAGTTAATTTAGTATTCCAATGTTGAATGGAATGTATGTTTACTATATGAATGTATGAAATATATTTTGATGAAATGTCAAGGGAATTGAATCTAGAGTAATGGGAAAAGTGTATAGCATGATATGATGATGGTAAAAGTCTCGAGTAAGACCATATTGGACAATGGCCTCGGTGTAAGAATTCGTATAAGACTATGTCAGGGACATGGCAAAGACATGTTAAGGTATGTAAGACCCTATTAGGGTAAGATGTCAATGTGAACTATGTGTATGAGACTCAAGAGAGCTATTTAATAATTTGAATGATTTAACGGATATGATGTATGTATGTGGTTGTACTACGAGAAACACAAGTATGTGTTAGAACTGAATTGAGATGAATTTAATATATGATGAACCCCTAGTGGGATACGTGTAGTTAATGCAACTTAGTTGCATAAGATAGATTTATTGATGCACTGTGTGAATGCAAGCGAGTATCGTAGAAAGTTAAGTAAGAATAGAAGTAAGTGAGGATGTTCTCGAACGAACATTTGAATTAGAGATATACTTGTGGATTACCATCCATGAATGTAAATAATGGTGAGCTATGTACGATATCACCTTATTGATGGTAATGATGGGCTCTGTGTGATACCATCTACCATATTATTATCGGTGGGCTGTGTGCGTTACCACCTGATTAACTAATGATTGATGTGCTAAGTGCGAAAACACCATAAGTATAACTGAATGGTGGGTTGTGTGCGATACCACCCTATTAGAGATTTAATCGTGGGCTAAGTGCGAAACCACTGAGAGATTAGTGGTATGAGCGATTTATCTAGAGTGGTTGATGTGTTGTTTCATGTGATGAAATGATGATCAGTGCAGGAATGAATGTTATTCAGCACGAGCAGTTGGCTTGTGACATGGCAAGAGTGTGGTAAGAAATTGAATGAGTAAGTCTCAACAATAGCTGAGTAAGTAACCAAAGGTTTATGCAAGAAACTCTTTATGATACTTTATGGTTATGTATATTCAATGAATATCAGATTATGCTGATGAACTTACTAAGCATTATTGCTTACTCCCTTTCTTTCCCCATCTCTTATAGGTTATTTTAACTAGCTTGGGTTGGAGGCCGCCGGAGATGTTTTCACACTATCGAGTAAACCCCTGGTATGGTGTTTCAAGTTCTTTCGAGTCATGGCATGTATAGGGATTCTTTTAGAGTCGATTAAGTTTTAATTGATGTAGCCAAATTTTGCTGGCCTAAGAGAAATTAGAGTTTGGTTGTGTTTAGCCATAAATAATGGCTTAAGTAGTTTGTAAATGTTGTGGGAATAATTCTCCCTAGTGTATGGGAGGAAAATTTTATTTTCATGAATCAAATGTATAAATTCATGTGTTTTAGTTGATGATTTGAGATTTCATTGAATTAGTATATGAATGTATGCAAATGAGGGTAGAAAATGGCTTAGTAGATAGCCTTTAAGTGCCCACACGGATAGACACACGGGCGTGTGTCTAGGCCGTGTGCACCCTGCACCTTTGTATCCTAAGTCAGGATAGACCACAGGATAATTCCACGGCCGTTCGTATTTGCCGTGTATGACACACGGTTAGGACACGGGCGTGTGCCCAGGCCGTGTAAGGCAAGTCAGTATATTAAGGAATGGCACACGGTCTAGGGCCACGGGCGTGTCAATGCCGTGTGAGGTTAGTTAGTGTTCACCACGGTTGGGGAGCACGGGTGCGCCATGGCCGTGGGGCAATTGGCAGAATGCTCGAGTTTTTAGCACGGTTAGGGAACATGGGCGTGTGTGTCCACCCACGGGCGTGTTACATATTGCATGGGCGTGTGAGCCCTGTATAAGAGAGAAAATTTTTAAGAATGGAAAAAGGCCCGATGGAGTCTCGAGAGCCCTCGTATGTTTGAGTGAGGCCTCGTAAGTCGAGAATGTGGTGATTAAGGTGACTAAAGAGAGTAGTCACGATTAGCCTAAGTGGCGACTGTGAGGTTTAAGTCCGGTAACGCCTCGTACCCCGTTCCGGCATTGCATACGGGTAAGGGGTGTTACAAAAGATGCATCACTGAAAATAATGAACTCTTTACCCGACTATGGCTGAACAAGCACTGGGGCTTCAGTCAACAAGGTTTTCAACTGATCAAAACTCTTCTGGTACTTCTCCGTCCACTCGAATCTAACATCTTTTTGAATTAGCTTTGTCATCGGAGTTGCAATCATTAAGAAACCTTTCACGAAGCATCTATAATAATCGGCAAGTCCCAGAAAACTACGAACTTTAGAAACATTCCAGGGGGTTTCCAATCAAGTATAGCCGAAACCTTACTCGGATCAGCTTTGAATACACGATCTTTGAAATAACATGCCCCAAGAAGTTAACTTCGCGTAACCAGAACTCACACTTACTGAATTTTGCGTACAACTACTTATCACGCAAAATCTGTAACACAAGTCTCAAGTGTTCGGCATGCTCAGTTTCGTCGCGCGAATAGATCAGAATGTCATCTATAAACAAAACTACAAACCGATCCAGACATTGTCTAAATACCCGATTCATCAAATCCATGAAAGCAATGGGGCATTAGTCATCCGAACGGCATCACCAAAAAACTCGTAATGGCCGTATCTCTTTGGGAAAGTAGTCTTAGGAACATCGAGTCTCTAACTCGCAGAATGGCTGATAATAACCGATCTTAAATCAATCTTGAAAATACCGAGGCTCCCTTTAAGCGATCGAATAGATCATCAATGCGTGGCAAGCGGGTATTTATTCTTTATGGTCACTTTGTTAAGCTGTCAATAGTCGATGCACATCCTCAAAGTTCTGTCTTTCTTCTTCACAAATAACACTGGCGCACCCCAGGGAGAAAAACTTGGTCGAGCAAAACCTTTATCTGTCAACTCTTGCAACTGGGCTTTCAACTCTTCCAATTTAGTCGGTGCCATTCTATACGGAGCTATCGAGATCGGAGTCGTCCATGGTACCAACTCAATACCAAACTCTACCTTCCGAATAGGTGGCAATCCCGGCAATTCTTCCAGAAACACATTCGGATACTCACATACAACAGGTACAGCTTCAATCTTCTTTTCGGTCACTTTATTATGAATCACATAAGAAAGGTAAGCTTCGCAACCCTTTCTCATATACTTTCGAGTCAACATCGAAGATATCACTGCTGGTAGCCCATTTAAATCCGCAGATTCAATCCGAATTATCTCATTATTCTGGCACCGCAGATCAATAGTCTTTAAATCGCAATTCACTATGTCATCGTACACGATTAACCAATCCATACCGAGGATGATATCGTACTCATCAAATGGTAGTAACATCAAATCGGTGGAAAACATGAATCTCGAATCATCAAAGGGCAATTCTTGCACATCTTATCAACTAGCACACACCAGGCCAGGGGGTTCGAAACCCGAATCACAAATTCAGTAGACTCAACAGGTAAAGTCTTACTGAATACTAATGTTTCACACACATAGGAATGAGTTGAACCGGGGTCAAGAGAGCAATTACACTAGTATTAAAGAGAGTAAATATACCGGTGATGACATCTCGAGACGAAGCCTCCTCTCGGGCACGAATGGCATAGGCTCTAGCCGCACACGAGCCTTTGATCGAATAGTTGTATCCAAGTCCCTCTCTCGAGTCTTTGCTCCTACCTCTCGTATTTCGGGGTGGTCTACCTCTAGGCGCATGATCCGCTCGGTCTTGCACTCTGAGCATTATCCTTCTCAGCTAACTCCGGGCAATCCCGAATGAAGTGATCCTGTGAACCACACTTGTAGCAAGCTCGGTTGTTGGACTTGCCCCAACATTCACCAAAATGTCGCCTACCACACTGTTGACACTCGGGTTTATTCGGTCGAGTATTGCCAACACTAGCAATCGAGGTAGCTCGTGAACTCACTGGTGGTTGCTCTCGTATGGAAATCCGAGGATTAGTCTTAGATCGGACATCTCTTGTCATTTGGAACTTCTTTGATGCCATCGAGAAGTTTTACTTTGCGATCTCTTGCGAAAATCTCTAGCTTCAATTCAGCTTTTCTTTTCTATTTTCCGAGCTCTTGACCTTGCAAGCTATTTCGACAAGTACTACGAACTGTTTTTTATTTCAAGTATGCCGACAAGCAATTTTATGTCTTCATTCAGTCCTTCCTCGAATCTTTTACACATAGCATCCTCGGTTGCGACACACTCATGGGCATATCGGCTGAGTCTCACAAACTCACGCTCATAATCAGATACGGTCATACGACCCTGTTTTAACCCCAAGAAATTCGTTGCGTTTACGATCAATGAATCGATCGATATACTTTTGCGAAACTTTGTATGCGAAAGAAATCCCAAGTAACCCTTTCCTTCGGAACAACCGAAACCAAAGTGTTCCACCAATAGTAGGCAGAATCCCGTAATAAAGATATAGCACACTTCAAGCACTCTTCAGGTGTACAAGATAGTTCATCAAAGACATGAATAGTATTATCGAGCCAAAAATTCAGCCCGCTCGGCATCATCGATGTTGTGGCCCTAAACTCTTCAACTCGTATTTTACGATTTTATCAACATGAGGCTTATTTAATCTCTCAGGATTAATGATCGAAGGTACCACAGGCACTACAGGTGGATTATTCGGATTCGGGGGTTGTTGAACAGCCGGATTTGTCTGGATATACTAATTAAACCAATCGTTCGTTATGCTAAAGAAGGCTTGCTTAGCCCCCTCATCTAGGTTACTCGTAGCTGGTTGAGATTCAACCGGCGCGGTCCCTTGCGCGGGAGCAGGCGCCACACTCTCAACATCATCTGCTACGGCTCGTTCGGGATCAGGATCCATTTACTATAAGAAAGAAGAAAGACATATTTTCTTGTCAGAAGTCATCACACTATCACAATAAAAATTATGGCATGTATAGCTAGACTCACACGCGCTACGTTAGTCCAAGAACCGACTAAACCAATCAAATGTAACACCCCTAACCCGTATCCATCACCGGATTAGGGTCACGAGGCATTACCGATCTAAACCCAACTCAGAATAGACATTCGTATACATAAATCATAGAAATTTGAATTAAATGAACTTCACTCGCATGACTATCAAATTCCGAATCCATTATTGAACATACAACAATTATATAACGTTACATTATAGCTAATCAAATTTCATTAATAATTATAACTTACGCACTTTCGCATACATAAGAATCAATATAACTATACCATCTCATTCATAGAACATGTTAAAACATTATCATAGAAACTATCTCACATACGTGTAGTTGGTCAAACCATTTACCTAACCAATTTGATACATCTCATAACCAAATGCATGAGCACATTATGCCCAATTTAATAAAGCATATCATAAAGCCGAATATACCCAAAGTATTACCTATTCAATCACATTTCATACTTATCAATTCAATACATATACTAAAACCGAATTTCATAGTCATTTACAACTTCTAATCGAACATGTTTTAAGCTTAATAATAGAGCTATTTATAAGTTATGCATATTTTTACAAAATCTAGTTATAAAACCCAAATTATCATTCATACATATCATGATTTTACTTACCCAATTACGCAAAGTACCATGGTCAAAATTCCTCAACTGTTAACTAACTCAATTTTCAATCAAACCAAGTACATCCACCACACATAATATACTATATGGTATACTTCTAAAATGAGATGGATACGTGATCAAATACATATTATAAATAATTTCATTTGCAGACCATACGACCAAACACAAACATAATTACACTACAAAATATACTTTCATAATAAGTCGATACTATGACCAATTTCATATAAGACCAAAATACCATAAATTAGCCATTTTCGCATGGCATAAGAATATATACACACACCATTCAAAATGACTTCAAAAAGTAACATAGCCTATACATGCCATAGACTTTGAGTTCATTCTCAAAAAGGTACCAAAATATTGACGATATTGTGACGAGCTTCAACGACGATCCTCGAGCACGTGACGATCACTCAAAAGAAATCTAAAACACGAGAACAACCAAGAACCGAATAAGCTTTAACAGCTTAGTAAGTTATAAGCAATTACAAAACTACCATACCTTATACCAATATAAAAGTAAATTTGTACATTTTTATCTTAAGGCCGAAATTACACATATTCAAAAAATAAATTCCACAATAAATATATTTCACTCCCTCATCTCAAGGCAAATACATATACATATTTCTTAATTTCATATGCACATATCATTGAATGAATTTCTACTTATATTTCAAACCTTCATTAAACACATACTGATATGCAAATTACATAGCTCCATTTCAAACATCAATACTCACTTTACTAACCTTATATGATCTATCATCACATACCTGATCTTTTTAAGTTGCTTAACACTTTTAATAACCGATATCCTTGAAGGGTTAATATTTCCGTACACTTAGTGCCTAAACATGTAACATATCGCACACTTAGTGTTGTTACATTTAACATCTCGCACAATCAGTGCCAAATTCTCGTAACGTATCGTACACTTAGTGCCGTCACATTTAGCCTCACGCACACTTAGTGCTAATTGACCGATTTCGCACACTTAGTGCTTGGTATTTAAAATTCGCACACTTAGTGCATTACTTGAACATGTTATTCGTTTAAATAAATACATATATAAAATTTAAACCCTAATTTCACACACACACACACATATATATATACAACTTAACTCATATCATTCCCATATCAACATCACATTCGGCTATGTCATTGACATATAAAATTAAGTCACATTCGTTTATGTTCATCTCTCAATCAATATCACACATGACTATATCTTTAACATATATATATATATATATACATCACATAGGCTATATTCATCTCTCAACCAATATTACATTCGGCAATATCACATTGTACATATATACTACTATTAAAATACATGTACAACATTATAGATAAAAATTCAATTTAACTCAATTGCTTAAAAACTTACCTCGAGTATCGACGGACTAGGTTTTCCGACTATTCAATTATCTTTGCTTTTCCCCGATCCAATCCTGATCCTTTTTGTTCTTGATCTAATAAATTTCAAATTTAGCTCATTCAAACATATTTTCATTCAATTTAATCCAAAAACACATAAATGGGCAAATTACTATTTTACCCCTGACATTTAAAATTTTTACAATTTAGTCCCTATTGCACAAAACATAAAATACTCAAAATTTGACCACACTTCTTTAGGGCCGAATATTCATAGTCCTAATACAAGCTCATACATTTCATTTATTTAGCATTTTAGTCCTTCAAAAATTTATTTTTGCAATTTAATCAAAATCACTCAATTTCATCAAAAATTCAAGAACAAAACTTCTTAATCTAACACATATAATCAATATTTCATCATCAAACCACAAAAACAACAAGCTTTCTTCAATGGCAATTCACGAAATACACAACCAATTCAAAAATTCAAGCATGGGTTAGCTAAATCACATAGCAACGATCTCAAAAACGTAAAAATTATCAAAAACCGTGCTAAATACTCACCTTAATCAAGCTTAATCAAGGCCGAACCCTTTGAAGTGTTTTTCTTTTCTTTTTCTTTTGTGTTTCGGTAGAAGAAAGATGAACATGCAAACTTTCTTTTATGTTATATTTAATATTATAACTTTATAATATGAAAATTATTATTATTATTATTATTATTATTATAATGGCATAATGCTTTCTTAATGCCGTCCACTACACTTGCAAAAAGGAAAATTTACAACAATAGGCCTTCTCTTTATAAAGACACATCAATTTAACCGCTCAATCAAGCAAAAGGCTACTTTTACCACTTATGTGATTTAGTCTCTTTTCTTAAATTAAACACACAAATGGACAAATTAACCCACGAAATTTTAACACATGCTCAATCATATATCATAGGCACCGAATATAATATTAAAATATTTTTTTGACTCGGATTTCTGGTCCCGAAACCACCGTTTCGATTAGGTTCAAAATCGGGCTGTTACAACTCTCCCCCCTTAAGGATTTTCGTCCTCGAAAATCTTATCGGTGAATAGGTTTGGATAACGCTCTTTCATTGTATTCTCTGACTCCCAAGTTGCTTCCCCGACCCCATGCTTATGCCACAATACTTTCACCAACGAGATTTTCTTATTACGCAACTCTTTCACTTCTCGAGCCAAAATACGAATCGGTTCTTCCTCATAGGTGTTTGTCATGACTATGTGTTAAATTCTGAAATGTTGAATGATCTCTACTGGTTGTGTATGCTATGCATGGTTAGGATTGTATGGTATATGGGTGTCTACCCAAGGTAATTTGATGCGCATAAAATAGTTAAGATTTCATGTTTTACTAGATAACGTACTCTATGCTGGTTTGTAAGTGAAACGTGTGTATCGTATGATTGAAACGATGGGAAATACCAATGGGTTAGATGGATTTAGGATAGGGAAAAAGGTGATTCTGATAGATGTCATCTTATGATTTTGCTAAGTGCAGACCATGATGTGCGAAGCTCCGGGCCTTGTGGAGGGGACATTGCGATGTTCAAGCATCAAGGTTAGGAATGGAGGAATGGATGGAATAAAATGGGAAAATTACATGAGAAAGATAATTGCTAGGCCATGGACCCGATCGGAAACTATATGCCTAAAATGAATAAGACCACAGCTGAAAGATGTTATGGCATCATGAGATGGTTTGACAATGAAAATAAGTAAGACAATGGCTAAAATATGTTATAGCATCATGGTAAATTGGACTAAGACGATAGCTGGAAGACACTACGACATCACGTAGTAGTCGACTACGATGTTAAACATGAGAACTTCTGGGTGTAAGACAATAGCTGTGCTATGGCAACCAGTATTGTCCGTTGGATACTAAACACAGGGTAGTCTGCTAGGATGTTAAGTATAGGATTATATTGCATAAGACCAAAGCTCGGATGTGGCAGCATGAGAGAGATTCCACCGGGAAAATAAACACGATTGGATAAGTAAAGTAGTATTCGTGGGAATACCCCACAAACAAGGAAAAAGGGTTAAAATGGAAATTGGAAGCTTGGACACAAAATGATTAGCCAGTGGGTTGAAGGAATCCACCAATGAATGAGAAGCGTAAGAAAAATGAAAAAAGATTGCTAAAATAGTAGTTACGAAAGCCAATAGGGCGTGTGATTGGTAACCTAGTAAGGAATAGGCACGGAAGATGACATGCCATTAAGGCCTAGTGTACTGGTGTACGAAAGATGGTTTATCCAAGGATCATCAAATAAGGATCCGTTGTTAAGAACTACTAAGAGATGCTCAGTGAAACTGGTAGGTTAGAGTAAGATCATAAGCACCCCGGCGAGGGGACTTGGAATAGAGGGGTTTGCTTGGGACCCAAGATAGAAAGGTACTAAGAGGGATGACAAAAGTGACAGTATGTCTGTCAAGACTATTCCTCTCCAAGGGGAAAACTAATGTGGGAGTACCAGCCAAACGACTAGTTTTGTAGGGATCAAATATGTAAGAGAAATCTTAAGCTTCGACTACCACTGAGATGAAAGTCTAATGAATATTGTAGGTAATGCGAGCCACAACAGAAGGGAATGATACGCTTAAGAGCAAGGTACCACGAATTAGGTGGGTTATGAGGTTGTAAACTGATCTCGATTTACTTTAATGAGACATGGTCCACTAGAGTGACGAGAGACCCCATTAGTCATCCTAGCAAAGGGAAATTCGGTGAGTTTTGCGAGATTATTGTAAGATAAAGAGTCTGCTCTGGACTAAACAAATTCGGAATGGTTGACAAGAGAGAGACATACCAAGGTCCGTTATAAGGGTAGGTCTAAGGGACCACTTCATAATACCGAGGTGGGAAGAGGAATCCCTGCTGAGAATAAGTGGAAGAAAGAAAATAAATAAAGGAGAAAACAGGGTTCGCAGAGATGACAACACATATGATGAGTCGCTAAGGCAGAACCAAATTTGATATATCATCCAGGGAAAGATTTCCCAACGAACTATTCGTCAATAGACAGGGTTGAGTTAAGCCAAAACCCACTACATCGAGTTCAAGAGAATTTCATCTTACAAGCAAGAAATTATTTATATTTAGATATATGATATATATTATTTATGTCGGTTAATTCGGTTAATTATCAAATTTCAAACCGAATTAACCAATAATCGAACTTCCAAAAAATCATTAATCGACCTTCGACCAAATTAGATCGGTTAACCGAATGATTAACCGAATTAGATTGGTTCGACCGGTTAATTCGATCTTAATCGAAATTTGAACACCCCTACATGCAATTTATTTCTAATTTCAATGAGCTTCGGAGAGACCAATTAGGCATATATAATTAGATCTCAAATAATTTATAATTAATTTCCAACTTTTTGCCTATCAATTATAAACTTATTTAGTTACGAAGTCATTCCACTATAGTATTATAATTTAACTCTCCCTAATTACATACCATTATGAAAGCTATTTAATAAGTACTCATTTAATGACATTGTCTTAAGTGTGTTACCCTCATAGGATATCATTATTCTCTTTAGGATAAATTTGTTCTCCCAACATGATCCTATTTTATCTCATGGTAACCGTTACATCTCACTTCATGAATAGTCAATTATTATCAAATAGTAATCAAGCCATTTCTCATAAAGGCAAATGAACTGTGACCACGTTTACTTTTTATCTATCATGTATTGCCGATAAAAGGATCTCATTTACCCATTAGTTGACTATGAATTCAACTATTGTGAATGATGCTACATAGTGCAGAAGTCGTATATCGAACATACAGGCTTCCGATTCCTTATCTATTTGAACTCAAGCTTTTACTTACATTAAAGTATACAAGTCACACATACATAGCCCATCATCCACTCAAGACTAAGATATGTCACAATATGAACGTCATAAGTGAATAAACCCATAAATGGATCTGTGATCTATTATACTAGGGTTCTATCTGGTATACTGTCAGTCTAGTCAGTTACTTCTATATCTCTATCTTCTAGGAGTCATTTACTCCAGTGCTCAAGACAAAGCATCCCCCTAATTAGACTTGATAGATGACATATTAGTCTTTCAATCCATTTGCTCATTTTCGATTAGGCTAAGGACATTTTTAGGTTTATCTACTAATATAAGTTATCTTTTCGTATTACGATTTGACCACTTTATACCACTTAATATTAGTTAAACGTTAGATAACCAGTGAGCCAATATTTTCTTTCATTTTTCTTTGCACATAAAAACATTGAGGACAATATACAAATGATATTAATGTAATTAATGGTTTTTTTATTAAACCAATTTGTTCATAAAATACAAGTATACAAAATGAATATAGTAAACTTAAGGTACTAGATCCAATACTCATCCACAACCTCTTTGCTTCCTTCAAATTCCCAATCTCTCTTACAATGGCATAGTCGACTTGGAGGATCACTTGTCCCATTACAACAACAATATGAATATCCTCATCACCTTTGATGTTGTCTAATGCAGGGCCTTCTCCATGACTCTCTTTTCCATCCACTCATTTGACCAATTGGCCGGGTTACTTATAAGTAGATTTCTTCCAACAAGACTCTCTAGGAATCTCCCGCTTACATCAAGTCCATCCATCAGAGGGAGAATAAGTCTCATCGTGACTTTATGAGAAGATTTAATGCAGTTACAATGGTCACGAAAGGGCTTTTTCATGATTTGGTTATCCAAGCCTTTGTGGCCAACACCACACACCAGTTTTTGAAGGGCTCCATATTAGTAATCATTTGGATACATTGTCCACTTTATATGATATGACACATTGTTTTTCTAAAGGTGATGAAAAAGAATACGGTCATGCCAAACTATATGTTCTTACACCCCATCAAACTATATGTTCTTACACCCCATAATTCTAATCCTCCATGAAATTCCTCCTCTCTACAATGATACCAGCCCCAATAGAGGACTCCTCCTTTGATAGGAGATAGGATTCAAATAGTATAACTTTCCACATCAAAGAGATCACTTGATGGTTTATACTGTTGATACCCTATGTTCACATCCCAAAAATGACGGATCCAAAAAAGTAAGTAAGGTATTTATGTAAACTATTTTGGCGCATTATGGTAGTATAATCCACCACACTGTTGGCTTGCTGACAAGTTAGAGTAGTGGCGCATACTAGCATAAAAGTATTTGCCCGCTAGTGGTAGCTAAGGATTTAATTTCAGGGCGTCATTAAGTGAGGAAAGAGTACGCTCTAGAGTTTTGGTTGAGCACAAAGAGCCTACCAAGTGCATGGGATTACTGTAGGAGAGTTAATTTTCTTTAAGGCCACACCATGTGCGAGTCACTGCCAAACTATAGTACACTCAATTGGTTTGAGCAGCGTTCAAGTTGGTTCTCGTGACGAGATTAATTAGGAGTCAGTTTAATTGACTTGACCCACTCCATGACTGGTCAAACAGTAACAAAGATCTTTGTCAGATTCTCTTTACCTTTCCCGAATTTTGTGGAAAATCAAGAGATTTGGGTTAGGTAAGCATCGCCACTTGTTAAAGTCCATAGTAGGGGGACATGGAGTTTATTTCTAATGAAGGGTAAGACATTCCAGATAACTTTTCTTTCTACTCTACATTCTAATCCTTCTTTCTAACCTAAATGATCTCCTTTCATCGTTAAGTTAGAGCTAAGATTTTGCTTAATTAGTGGATAAGTCAACCTTTTGGTAAGTTTTATAGCCCTGTATGTTACGATTGTTGAAAAGTAAGAATGTTAAAAAGGTGTAAGAATAGTAGGGTGTGAGTGGAAGGCCCTACATGAGGGTCGTATATATTTGAAATGTTTGTAAACTATCTGTAAGATGGGATTCTAATGGAAATTTCCTTATATTTTAAGCAATTACTACTGCTAGATTGGGAAGGACAATTGAAACTGACGCTCCAAACCGAGGTAAAGGTAGGTCTCTGGTGAGTCTCTAGACTTGACTCCTGCATGTTATTTTATAATGATTCCTTGTATGGTTGATGTCCAAATAGATGAGCATATCTTCTTGAGGAGTTGCAGTATGTATGTATATGAGTTTGTTTCTGTGAAGCATCTTTATGTATATACTGAAATGTACGATGTACTGCATGAAAATGGCGATGTGTGGTAAGCATGTATGGGAATTTATGTGTGGGGAAAGTATGATTATTTTAAGAGTATGAGTGAATTCTATGTAAATGTGTCCATAATGTTAATTGAGTGATGCATGATAAAGTATGGTTGGTGAAAATGGGGTTTAGACAGAGTGTTTGGAATTATGGGATATGATAATGGACCCTGCGTGGTGTTTTGGTGACGTCTGTTGGGACAATAAACTCAAGAAAAGGCTAGTGAGGCAGATATGTGTAAAGACCATATGTAACACCCTTTACCCGTATCCGACTCCGGGATAGGGTACGAGGCATTATAGGACTTATTCACAAGTAAACATTTAAAACCGAGACAGGAAATTCCACTCAAATTTAAAACTTTTCAAAAACATTCATATCGTCCCTAAAATGAGCCTACGAGGCCCAAAACATGCATCAAAAGTGGTTCAGGACTAAATCTATAACTTTGGAAACTTTTGGAAAACTTAGAAAATTTTTCATGAAAAAGGGGTCACACGTCCGTGTGGGTTCGAGACACGCCCGTGTGACCCTAAGACACGCCCGTGTTTCAAGCCGTGTTAAAATTAGGGAGCATTCTATTTATGACGTCATCATCAAATTGAAGTCACACGGTCAAGTCACACGCCCGTGTGCTTAGGCTGTGTGATCGATTAAATTTTTATAATTTTTCATAAAATAGGTACAGACTTCACACGGCCAGGGCACACACCCATGTTCGAGGCTGTGCCATCCACACAGATGAGACACGCGCCCGTGTCTCTGCCCGTGTACTCATTACTGAGTATTCTGTTTTGCAACAATTAAGGTGCAGGGGACACATGGCCAAAACACATGCCCGTGGGGCAGACCGTGTGTCGCACACGGCCTAGACACACGCCCGTGTGTCTACCCGTGTGGACAAATATAAGGCTATTTACCAAGCCTTTTTGCCACCCTTCCATGCACCAACCTACACAACAGAACATAACACCAATCCAAGCATATACATTCAACCCAATCAGCCATACACAAGGCATCCACATATCATTTACATGCTATCATTTATCAGATCTAAACATCACATACTTAGCATCTCAAACCATGCAATTTCCCACATTCATGAAAACATCATCATATGTATACATAATTAACCAATATTAGCCAATATCAAATGGCCATTTACAAATTAATTATCAACTTTTGAAGCCAACACATAAGGCCAAATCAATTATGACACATGACAAAAAGACCAAGTCCCTATACATGCCATAACTCAAAATATTGTAATCATAAGTACCGAAAATGATAATTTGATAGTGTGAATGGATCTCCAACAATCTCTGATCCCCGAGCTGGCTTGGTGACACTATAAGACAAAGGAAAAGAAAAGGGAGTAAGCTTTAAAGCTTAGTAAGTTCCTATACAAATGATAAGCATCATAAACACACATTTATCATGCAACTAACATGAAATGACTTAACATAGATGTCATTAAAAATCTCATAGTCCAACTTGGCATGGATATTATTAGAAACCTTAATATCATATCTGGCACAATCATAACCTTACCGAGAGATTCTTCATATACCGAGCTCATTAGGCATAAGTTCCACATACATACCTGTACCAATTGGAAACACACCATGGTCTTTTGCAACGTTAGCATTTCCGTTACGTTTCCCGTTAAACCACTTGGAATACTAAAGGATACTCGGGGAATCTCACATGCATAGTACCATACCAATGCCATATCCCAGATATGGTCTTACATGGGATCTCATATCGAAGCCAATAGCCCAGCTATCATCTTACACGAAATCTCATATCGATGCCATATCCTAGATATCGTCTTACACGTAATCTTAATTAACCCTAATGTCATAACATTTGTATCCTACCTATTCCTAAGGTTCAATCGGGATTTCTCGTTTGTCGAACTTTGTCAATTTCGTTAAAGAGTAAATCAAAATTCATATAATAATATAGCAATTAAAGTAAGAATAACAATGCATTATTTACATACAAACTTACCTCGGTACAAAAATAGCGGAAATGGACCTAATCGTCGATAACCTTGTTTTTCCCTCGATCAAGGTTCGAAACCCTTCTTTCTTGATCTATAATAGAAAATTTAACTTATTTAATAATCACATTGCTCAATTCAGTCCGAAAATTACTCTATGGAAAAAGTACATTTTTGCCCTTAAACTTTGACGTATTTACATTTTTGCCCCTAGGCTCGAAAAATGAAATCTATTCAATTTCTTTAATTCCCAAGCCTATCCGATCCTCTTTTATACTTATAGCAGTCCATATTTTTCATTTAATCACACTTTTACACACATTTTATAATCTTTTTTACAAATAGGTCCTTTTGACATTTTCATCAAAAACCACCTAGCAAAAGTTGTTTATCACACATCAAACATGCATAATCTACCATTAGACATCAAAAGACACAAATATCCAACATGGTTCAAACCCTAGACCTTGATTATTCCTTAAATTAGTGGTAGAAATATGTAGATCAAGTGATAACGACTTCAAAAACATAAAGAGCATTAAAAACGGGGCTAGGATGTACTTACAATCAAGCTTGGAAGTTGAGAAAACCCTAGCTATGGTGACCTTCTAAATTTTGACACTTGGGGGAGAAGATGGACAATATTTTAGCTTGATTTTCCTTTTTTATTCTTTTATTTACCAAATGACCAAAATGCCCTTCACTTAAAACTTTGAAATTTTATCTCACCATGTCCATTTTTGTCCACTATCTTAAAAAATGGTCTAATTACCATCTAAGGACCTTTAATTTAAAATTTCATAGCAATTAGACACCTCTAGCATGTAAAACACAACTTTTGCACTTTTTTACAATTTAGTGCTTTTTACTAAATTGAGTGCTCAAACGTCAAAATTTTCTAATGAAATTTTCACGAAATCATTTCATAAAACTGTAGACCATAGAAATGTAATAAAAAAACAAATTTTTCCATGTCAGATTTGTGGTCCTGAAACCACTGTTCCGACTAGCCCCAAAATCGGGCTGTTACACCATAACCATGACACATTCTAAAAATGGTGGATGAGGCACTTTTGTCTACTAAGGTTTCTGCTTGTCCTGGAAGTAATGATGGGCAAACCTCAGGCAATGCTAAGTTTAGGAAAATCCATATTATCAAACACGACAGTTTGTGTGGTGCCTTGGTGGCAAGCCAAATCGAGCCTTTAAGACGAGTAATCTGAAAAGCCTTTTTGGCGAATTATCTTAAAGGCCTTTATGGCGTATTATTCGAAAAGCCTTTGTGGTGAGTAATCTGTAAAATCTTTATGGAAAATTTTCTGAATGGCCTTTGTGGCGTATTATTTGGGAAGCCTTTGTAGCGAGTAATCTGTAAAGCCTTTGTGGTGAATTATTTGAATGGCCTTTGTAATGTATTATTCAGAAAGAATTAGTAGTGAAGTTACCTATAAAGCCTTTGTGGCAGATTATCTGAAAGGCCAATGTGGTGTATTATTCAGAAAGCCTTAGTGGCAAAGTTATCTATAAAGCCTTTGTGGCGAATTATCTGAAAGGCCTATGTGGTGTATTGTTCGGAAAGCCTTAGTGGTGAAGTTATTTGGGAAGCCATTGTGGCGAGTCATCTAGAAAAATTGTTTGGAGAATTCTATAACGCCTAAGTGTGAGGGGTTATTTCGCCTTTATGACGAGATCTAGGTATGCCTTTGTGGCATTTTCTGAAAGAGTTCTCAGCAGCATACCCGACTAATGAATCCGTCATGGTAACCCGCCAAGATAGGGAGCTTGACATATCTAAAATTATGGATGGGGTAAGTGCCCGCCAAACCTGGAAGTTCTCACGTTATGTATCGAAGTCATCTGGGATTCTATTGGATGATCTAAGCATTGCGTTCATCAGAATAAGTTTGATGTCTGGATTGACTTAAAGATATAGTGTGACTGGAATTTTTCCAGCAGCCAGAGCCAGTGTAAGAATCTACTAAGAGTAGTATCTGCATGTATAACATTCAGAGAAATGTATCCAAATTCTATCTTCAAATGAAATAGGATCAGCATTAATGTGTGAAGCTTGTGATCCTCTCGTAGGGCAGAGTGTGCATAAAGTGGTTAAGTGTAGAGATTGGCGTATAATTATCTGCCAAGAATTAGAAAAGTATCTGCCAAGGTCTAAAAAGAAACCCTAAATCCTTGAGTCCAAGAATTATACAGCATCGTTTAAAGGTAATATTGGTTGAGACTTACTAAGTTCCATTGAACTTACAAAGTCTATTTGTTATGCAGAATCTTGGAATTGAATTAGTGCGCCAAGAGGGACCAAGCTAGGAATGCTCTAGGGTGGCGGTTTGAAGAGCAATATTATGCATACAGAGGGGCGTTTTTGGATATAAGGCATACAGTACTCTACGCCATGATTAAGTGGTTTTTAACAAAGTTTTAAGTTATAATATATTAAACTACTTTTGAGAATATGTTGTATTTAGTAAACACCTCTTTTAAAATCTTTTGACTTAGGAAGAATATAAAGAAATGAGAAGTATGTTTAGTATGGTTTTCGCCCATTGAAAAATTTTGTTAAGTATTTAAGTTTGGTACCATCTTATATCTAGGTCCGGTAAATCGGGTCAGGTATGGGATGTTACACCTCATCACTTAGGACCCGTCCGGGATGGTCAACCCGATTGACTCCATCTGCTATTCTATAGGAGGGTTAGCCCTCTGTAAAGTATAAAATCTACTTAATGGTCACAAATGTTTTTAAGACAGGGGAGATGTAACACCCCTTACCCGTATTCGACACCGGAATAGGGTACGAGATGTTACCGGACTTATATGCAAGTAATCAAACAAAACTGAGACATGACTTCCCACTTAAATTTAAAACTTTTCGTAAACATTCATATCACCCCTTAAACAAGCCTACGAGGCCCAAAACGTATATAAGGAGTGGTTCGGGACTAAACCGAGAACTTCAGAAAACTTTCAAAAAACTTAGAAAAATTTTCCATGAAAAAGGTCCACACGCCCGTGTGGAAGAAGGGACACGTCCGTGTCGCATATCACATGCCCGTGCTTCAGGCCGTGTAAAAAATAGGGGACATTCTGTTTATGACATCATCAACCAAATAAGGTCACATGACCAAGATACACGCCCGTGTCCTTAGGCCGTGTGGCAAATTAAATTCCTAAATCAAGTGCTGACTTCACACGGCCTGGGTACATGCCCATGTCCTGTGGCCGTGTCTTCCACACAGTTGAGACACACGGCCGTGCCTCAGTCCGTGTGGTTACTACTCGGCATTCTATTTTTCCAACTTAGGATGCAAGGGGACACACGACCAAACCACACGCCCATGGGGCAAACCGTGTGTCACACACGGCCTAGACACACGCCCGTGTGTCTACCCGTGTGGACAAAATAAGGCTATTTACCAAGCCTTTTTTCCACCCATACTTACACCAACCTACACAACATTAAAACCACACTAATCCAAAACATATACATATAAATTCAAGGCATTTAATATAGCATAACTAAGTGCTTCACCATCATCAACATCCATAATCACATGCAACATATCATCATTCAACCATCAATAATCATAGGCCATACCATAGTGGCAATGACACTTACATGCATATATGAATAGATTTACACCAAAGTAATCATTATGAGCCACATCTCATGGCCTTATACAAAATGAATCGAATATCATCCTAAGCCAACACATTTGGCTAAACCAATATGACATATAACCAAAAATACCAAGTCCCTATACATGCCATAATTCAATGTAAATCTCAATATACCAAAATGCATGGATAGTGTGGGTGATCATCCAACGGTCTCCGTATCCCGAGCTGGCTTTTTGACACTATAAAACAAGGGAAAAGAGAAGGGAGTAAGCTTTAAGCTTAGTAAGTCTATATGTAAACAATAAAAATCATACCACATACTTATCAATCAAGAACGTTACATACTAATCAAGAACAATTCAGATCCTCGTAGTTGTACTTACTCATTCTAAATCTTACCACATTCCAAATACATATCACAAACATTGCTCACATTTACATGCACTTATACCCTGCACTTGTCACCATATAACCACACATAATTTCACTTAGTTAAAGTTTCTCGATGAACACTTCAGAATAATACCAGATACACGGTGGTTTCGTTCACAGCCCACCATTAACAATAACACGGTGGTATCGCACACAGCCCACCAACAATTACTTATTCACGGTGTTTATCCGTATCATTTACCTATTTCAAAGGTTCATCCGAGAATTTCCTCACTTTCTATCATTTTAATAGATGTCAATAATATTCATTCGCATTTCACATAATACATTTATATGTAAAAAATAAGTAAAAAGGATGTATCATTTACATATAAACTTACCTCGATACAAAATATGTCAAATTTGAAGTTTAGTCCGAAACCTTGCCTTTTCCTCGGTCAAGGTTGATTCCACGTTCTTCTTGATCTATAATGATAAATTCACTCATTTAATCACCACATTAATCGAGACATTCCAAAATTCCTACTTTGGCAAAATTACCGTTTTGCCCTTAAACTTTTACAAAATTATAATTTTACCCCTAGGCTCGTAAATCGATTTTCATCAAATTTCCTTATTAACCAAGCCTAGCCGAATATTTTTAAGCTTATAGCAACTCATAATTCCAATTATTACACACATTTACTACCTATTTTACAATCTTTACAAAAAGGTCCATTTTAGGTGTTTTCATGAAAAATCCTTTCACAAAAGTCGTTTATTAAACAACCAAAATTCATTTTCTTCCATAAAAATTCAGAAAACAACACTAATGTTCTCATGGCAAAACCCTAGACTCTAAACCATTTTACAAAATAGTCTCCCTATTAGCTAGCTTAAGCTACAAGGGTTCCAAAAGTACAAAAATTATCAAAAATAACCATCAAAAACACTTAGTAGAAAAGGCTCAAGTTGCTGAAAATTTTCAAGCTTCCAAACCCTTATGCTTGAGTGAAAAATCGGTGGAAGAAGAAGATGATAGGAAAAAAAAAGATGATATCTTTCTTTGTTTTATTTTATTTTATTCATTTAGTCACCTAATATTACCAAAACATTGACTAAATTAAATCTCTTGTCCCCTATGGCCAGCTATCACCCTTAGAAAGGCCTAATTTCACATTAAGGACCTCTAATTTAAGGTTCTATAGCTATTTAACACCTCTAGCTTGTAGAATACAACTTTCGCACTTTATGCGATTTAGTCCTTTTTTCAAAATTAAGCATGCAATCACTAAAATTAATGCACCAAAAATTTCATGCACTCATATAATCATGATATAACACATAAAATAATATTAAAATAATTTCTCCAGTCTCAGATTAGTGATCCTGAAACCACTGTTCCGACTAGCCCCAAAATCGGGCTGTTACAGGAGATGCCCAAGGTCTCAATGACACTCTAATTTCCATAATCCCCAAAATTAAAGCGTCCACGAGAATCCAACAACATCGACCCATTAGTCTTGGTAACATGGCCTACAAAATAATCACCAAAATCATGGTGGCGAGGATTAGGCCACACTTAAAGAAGCTCATTTCTCCATAGCAAGGCACCTTAATTCTGGAAGGTAAACTGCAGACTATGTGATCATCATTCAATAGATGATGCATTCATTAAAACGAAAGAAGGAAAAGGAATGCCTCATGATCATTTAATTAGTCCTTGAGAAAGCATATGACAAATTGGAATTGGGCCCTATGAGAATGGTCCTCGTTCACTTTAACTTCCCCTCTAAATGGACTGAACTTATCCTAAGATGAATTTCCTACACCAGAACAATTTTACTCCTCAATGGATCGCGTTTAAAGAGCTTTCTAACCTTTAAAAGAATTAGAAAAGGGGACCCCCTATCCCTTTACATCTTTATTCTCTGTATGGAATAATTAAATCTCAAGATTCTGGATGCAGTGGAGCAAAAAGAATGGTACCCAATTTGCACAAACATGGGTGGTCCACTACCCTTCCACCTCTTCTTTATAGATGATGTTATTCTGCTTTCCCGTACGAATAAGAAATCTACCAGTCCATTAAAAGAAGTTTTGAATTCCTTCATGATAAAGTCATGTCAATCAGTTAATTCTCATAAATTATAGTAGTGTTCTCAAAAAACTCTAGACATGAAAAGAAAGATTGGATCATTAAAGAAATTAATATGAATTATTCAAGTAATATTAGACGTTATTTGGGTTTCCCCATTCATTCCAAAAGAGTAAGCAAGAGAGACTATGAATTTGTGCTTGATAAAATCCAAAACAAACTTTATACTTGGAAATCTAATCTCCTCTCACTAGCTGGTAGGCTCACCCTTATTTAGGCTACAATGGGAGTTATCCCTAAGTATTATATGCAAGGTAGCTTACTCTTGGTGCCAATTTGGAAAAAAATTCGATCAACTTAATAGGAACTTCTTTTGGAGAGGATCAGTGTAACAGCCCGGTTTAGACCCTAGTCAGAATAGTGGTTTTGGGACCACAAATCCGAGGTTAGAAAAATATTTTAATATTATTTTTCGTGTTTACAGTATGTGATTGAGCATGTGTGAAAATTTTGTGTGAAAATTCTATCGATTGTGTGCTTAATTTGCAAAAAAGGACTTAATCGCATAAAATGCAAAAGTTGTGTGCTGATTGTAGAATTGTTAATTAGGCATGGCTTATTAAAATGTGAGTCCTTATGTTGTTATTATTCCATGTGCCAAATGGATGGACAAAAATGGGTTTTAGTTAATGGAATTTTAAAGGATATTAATAAGGTTATAATGGTAAAATGATTATTAATGCATATTAAATAAAACAAATAAGAAAAACAAGCCATATTCTCATCTTTCTTTGCCGAAAATCAAAAGAAAATAAATGAAAAAGAGCTTAAGGGTTTCGGCTAGAAGTTGGCTCAATCAAAGTATGTTTTGAGCTCGGTTTTTGATGATTTTTACGTTTTTGTGATCGTTGCTTCGTGTTTTCTCAAGCCCATGTCTTAATTTTGGAATTTGGTGAAGAATTTGAAATGTGTCATTGATGAATGCTTGAGCTTTTTGATGTTAGTTGATGAAATATGAAATATATGTGTTAGATTAACATGTTTTGTCTTTGGATTTTTGGTGAATTTGAGTAATTTGGATTAAATTGTGAAAATAATATTTGGAGGGACTAAAATGTGAAATAAATGAAATATATGGGCTTGTATGAGCATAAGGAGAATTCGGCTAGGCATATATGAAGTGAAATTATGTGAATTTGATGATTTAATGAAATAGGGACTAAAGTGTCAAAATGTGAAAATGTGAGGGCTATTTTGTAAAATGCCCTAAATATGTGTTTGGATTAAATTGAATGATTTGGTGAATGAATGAGTTAATTTTGAATATATATAGACCAAGAAAAGATAGATTTGGATCGAGATCGAGGCAAAGACAATGTGCTCGATTGATCAACTTGTTTTGTTATTTCGACGTCCGAGGTAAGTTCGTGTATAATACGAATCGTTTAAATTGTATTCATGTATTATGTAATGAATGAATTTAATTTGTTGATGAATCGATAATGATAAATGTGGGTTTGAGAAATATGGCACTAAGTATGCGGAATTAGAATCGGGACAGAGGTGAATAGCACTGTCTGTGCGAGGTAATGGAAGCTGATCGTGTCCAAACTAACTATGACAACGAATAAGGCAAGCGCACCTATCGTTCGGTAGTATAGCTATGGCAAGACCGGAAATATTGTATCCTCAAGGACCAAGAGTACTAGTAGTTACTATCTTTTTATTATCTAGCCTAAGTATTAAGGGAATAGATGCTTAATTAACTAATTACTAAACTAAGGGTGCTAAGACACAGAGAGTGAATTAGGAAAATACTTTTGGGAAAGCCAGTTGATTAAGACAATACCCGAGGAAGAATCCACCTAGACTTCACCTGTTATTTAACTCTGAACCAGACGATTTATTCACTTGACTTGATCCGTAGGATTCTTTAATTTATATTAATACCTCTTTCGAGGCTACTAACGTCTAACCCTAGGTTGATTAATTGAAATATCTTTCTAATTAAAACCCCTAGTGTTGCATTAACTCGATCTATGGACTCCCATATTAGGTTTGACCCTAATCCGGTAGATTTTCATCATCCTATCTCTAGGGTTGCGATCAACTCCGCTTAACAATGCTAGATCTACTCTTAAACGGGGACTTTTGCTCCACTGCCTAAGCACATCAATACTTGAATCAATATCCTGAAATATTAAAACAAGAATTAGGAACTCATAATTAAGAACAAATCAAGTATTTATCATACAATTCAAAAAACAATAACAAGATCCGTCTTAGGTTTCATCCCGCTCAGGTATTTGAGGGGTTTAGTTCATAATTAATAAGGAATACATCTCAGAAGAAAGTAAATAACAAAACATAAGAAAAACCCTAAAACCCTCTGAAGGAAATTGAAGGGAAGATCTTCTGTCTTGAGTGTGATTTCGGCTCTGAGATGGATCAACTGGCTGTCTTCGAGTAATTCCATGTGTTCAGCCTTCTCTGGCTTTGCCCCTGTCGAACCCCCTTTTTAGGTCACACTTAGGGTGTTTATATAGACTTCGGAATGTGTTTCTTCGCCCCTAAGTATCCTTTTCCGAGTAAAATTACAACGGGTCAAGGCAAAAACACGCCCGTGGAGCACGCCCGTGTGAATCAAGCCCAGGTCGTGTTCGTGCCTGTTAAAGGGGCACGGCCGTGTGGTGAACCCCAGGCCGTGTGATTTCTTATTTTGGCCCATTTTCACCGTTTTTGGCCCGTTTCTCGTTCTTTTCATCCTCCTATGCTCTCTTAAGTATAAAACATGAAATTAAAGGATTAGGAGCATCAAATTCCACAATTCAAGGGATTAATTCATCCAAAAGTATGCTAAATGTGGGATTATAATATGTATATATTACGGTTTATCAGAAGCCTAGGCTTTATTGATTGGCACTGTGTGTGCGATACCGAGATAAATTCTGTTAAATGTAAAGGCACTAAGTGTGTAACACCCCTTACCTGTATTCAAGCCAGAACAGGGTTTGAGGCATTACCTAACTAATCTTGCTTAAACATCTCGAATAGGGTTATAAAATTTTGTTTAAACCCATCACTTGCACATACTCGACCTAGGAGGCCTTAACATACTTCCGAGAGGTATCAGAACTATTCCGGGAACTTTTACGAGTTCGAGAAACTTTTCAACAAAATAGGGGCCACACCCCCGTGTGGGTCTAGGAACACTCCCGTGTGCCCCTAGGACATGCCCGTGTCTTCCACCCGTGGTCGACACAGACTAATTTCACACGGCCTTGACACGCCCGTGGCCCTGGCCCGTGTGCCAAACCTTGGCATTCTGACTTATCCACACGGCCTATACACACGCCCGTGTGCTTTAGCCGTGTGGCGGTTTAAATTCCAAGTGCAAGGTGCAGACTTCACACGGCCTGGGCATACGCCCATGTGCTAGCCGTGCCTCCCACACGGTCTAGACACACGCCCATGTGTCTACCCATGTGGACAATTAGCAGCTATCTACCAAGCCTATTGCCACTCTCACTTGCATACATTCATACACCATTACATAAACTTCACATATCATCAATTATAACTCTTGAATTATCACATTTAATCATAAAAATGAAGTCTTCATCCCATACACGAGGGAGAACTATTTCTAGTACAATTACAATATACTTGAGCCATCATCTATGGCTATACACAATCGTTTCACGACTCATTTAGACCAACACATTTGGCACATTAACTATAACTTAAACTAAACAAAAATAGGATCCCTATACATGCCATAACTCATAAGGACTTGAAACTTCATACCAAGTGTCTGCTCGATAGTGTGAAACATCTTCAGCGGTCTCCAACCCGAGCTAGCTAAATTAACCTATAAGAGATGAGAAAGGAAGAGGAGTAAGCAATAATGCTTAGTAAGTTCATATGCAAATAATAATCAACTATTAATATTCGTATGATTATACTCAATCACAAGGTATTATAATGAGTTTTACTCTTAAACTCACGGTTACCTATTCAATCATTCATAATGCTTACTCATTTCGTCTTTTACCACATTCTAACCATATCTCGGGCTTAATGCTCACATTCATTAACTTACATCCCTGCACTTAACATCACATAGTCACATGGTACAACACATCGTAACTTCTCAATGAACCATTCATACTACCAGTCACTCGGTGGTTTCGCACTTAGCCCACCATCAATCTCTAGTAGGGTGGTATCGCACATAGCCCACCATTTGATACTAAACTCGACGGTATCGCACATAGCCCATTGGTAGCAAATAATATGGTGGTAACGCTTTGATCCACCATTAATAATATTGTTGATGGTATCGCTTTACTGCCCATCACTAACAATTAATAAGGTGGTATCACACATAGCCCAGCGTTATTATACATTCACGGATATTTATCAACATGCGTTTCCCTATTTAAAATGTTCATCCGGGAACGTCCTCACACAACATCATTATTAATTAGCCTTCTACAATAATCGTTCGCATTTACGCTATGCATTAATAATTATAACTTATGCACTCAAGGTGCATCATTTACACATAACCCACTATGGGTTCATCATATGCCGAATTCATCTCAAATCAGTTCTAACACAAACCTGTACCTCTCGTGGTACAACCAAATTCATTCTCATTTTCAACATACCTGTTGAATCACTCAAAATGCTAAATAATATTCGTGAGTCTCATACACATAAGATCACATTGACATCATATCGATGCCATGTCCTTGACATGGTCTTATACAATATCTCACACTGAGGCCATATTCCAATATGGTCTTACACGGAACCTTAACCAACATTATATCATACTATTTGTATTTCCCACTATTCTTAGTCTAAGTTAAGACTTTCATTTCTTGACATCACGTCAAAAAATATTTAACGTATACATAGAGCAATAAATAATCCATACAACATAGAAATATTAAATATTTCATTTAGAGTTGCATAATTTAGCACATGAACTTACCTCGATGTCGAAAAGGGTAGAAAGGGACATATTTGCCCACATTTCTCTTTTCTCCCGTTCTAAGTCCGAATTGTGTTTTATTTGATCTAGAACAATAAAATTTACTCATCCAATCACTTTATACATCATAATACATCATAATCTATACTTAGACAAAAATGACTATTTTGCCATTGTACTTTGGCAAAATTACAATTTTGCCCCTAGGCTCGAAAATCACTTTTTGTCACATTTTCTTATTAAACAAGCCTGGCCAAACATTTAACCCTCTTACAACTATCCACAATTCCAACTATTTCATGCATTAATGAACAAACTACAACATTTGCATCTTAGTCCAAATTAGGTGCTTTCATGACAACACCTTTCACAAAAGTTGTTTCTCATCTTCCTAACATTCATTTTCTTCCATAAAAATCAGAAACCAACATAAAATCTCTCATGGCAAGTCCCTAGACTCTCAACCATATTGCAAATTAGTCCCCTCATTAGCTAGCTTAAGCTTTGGGGACTCCAAATGTACAAAAATTATCAACTAAAACCATCAAAATCACTTACTTGTAGAGAAGATGAGTTGCTGAAATTTTGAGGTTCAAGAACCCCCATTATTTCTTGTATTTTCGGTGGGAGGAGAGAACAAAATAAAAAGATGATAGCCTTTTGCTTATTTCATCTTATTTTATTCATCTAGTCAACAAAAGTTACCAACCCTTGTCAAACTTTTAATTCTTTGTCCCCTTGACCGTCCATCACTCTTAGGAAGGTATAATTGCACTTTAAAGACCTCCAATTTACATTATATAGCTATTTGGCACCTCTAGCAAATAAAATAGAACTTTCGCACTTTATGCGATTTAGTCCTTTTTCGCGATTAAGCATGAAATCGCCAAAATTAAGGCACCAAAATTTCCATGCATCCTTATAAACATGTTATAACACATAAAATAACATGAAAATAATTTCTCTAACCTCGGATTAGTGATCCCGAGATCACTGTTCCGACTAGCCCCTAAATTGGGCTGTTACAATTCTCCCCCCTTAGGGATTTTCGTCCCCGAAAATCTTACCAGGAGAAGTTGCTCTTAGCATTCCTGAAACGTTTCCACCAACTCTTTGAAATCACAAATCGACTTATCCTCAAGTTTCTCTCGTCAACAAGCTTTAAGCTGTAGTACACAAGGTCGAAGCAGAACTTGAGACCTAGATTACTCTTTCTCCAGGGCACATATATTCAGTAATCTTAAAACTGTGAACTCGGCACATGTCAAAATGATCATTTGGATTCTTATCGCATACTTCACTAAAATTATGATGACAACCCCCTCCTTGGAAATCAAGTCACTTCGAAATTGAAATCTATTGTATTCTATCTCACTTTATCACTAGGATATTCACCGAATGTAATAGTCCTGACTTGCACGCTTTGAAAATTCAGCTTTTAGTGGTCGACTACTTCTGACCATAAACTCAATCATATCGTGAAATGTACTCAATTGTCAAAACATTTATGCATATAATTACAGTTTTTCTTAGTCTTGCATGAGTAGATATGCTATTATTAAGTCTCATACCAAAACCTTCTGTATAAGTTCTGAATTCATCAACATACAATTTCTACCTCTAGGTAACATCAACAATGGAAATATTATTCGACCTGAATTTTTAATATCTTAGTCAAACTCATTCAGAGCTTAATTAAAATACCATCCATTATTTCACTTCTGAACTCCTTTGTCTCGAAAGGAAAAACTCGCTCCAGTCATTATGTAACACACTTAACCCGAAACCATCGCTGGAATAGGGTTAAGAGGCATTACCGGACAATAGAATCATTTCGCAACTCATTTACGACACAAAGTCAATCATCATCATAATACATCAAACATAAACAATTAGTCCCTTTTTTAAGGCGTATAAGACCTTAAGTAGATGCTAGGGAGGGGTCGGAACTAAACTGAAACACATACAGAAACTACTCGAAATTTAAAACTTTTCTAGGTTTCAAGGGATACATGCCCGTGTGGGCAAACCGTGTGCCTCCCACGGCAGCTGGACACCCCCATGTGTCCTCCCCGTGGTCGAATCTGACCTTACATCCACGGCCACCAAGCACGCCCGTGTGCCTTGGCCGTGGTCGAATCTGACTTCCCATCCGCGGCCACCAAGGACGCCCGTGTGCCTTGGTCGTGGTCGAATCTGACTTTACACCCACGGCTACCCAGTACCCCGAGTGCTAAGGCCGTGTACTCTTAGGCCATATTCTGACTTTCTCACACGGCGACTAGGCACGCCCGTGTCGTGGCCGTGTGCTATTAGGCTAGCTACTGACTTAGCCCCATGGTCACTAGGCACGCCCGTGTGCCACAACCGTGTGGCTCAATTAGGCCATTTGCAAGGCCAAAATGCCACCCAAATGGGTCAATATTACAAGCACATTTGAGCATCTTTATACACACAATTTGGCAACCAATTTCATGTCCAACAATCATCATATCATCACATAGAATCTCATCCCTAAGCATGCCATTTTATACAACCAAATTACATGTAAATCTAGGTATAAATCATCCATAACCTCACTAAATCACTAAAGCATTAATTCATCATTGAATTCACCATTCATATGCTAATTCATTACCATCATGCCATATCAAAATATGCACCAAATACCATATTCACTCATGCACATTACCAACACTTAGCTAGCCACATCACATGACTATTTACGCATCTCAAATATGATTCAAAACAACTAGCCTATACATGTCATATTTCAACTATGTACATCTTTCCAAAAGTACCAAAATAGAATGCCGATAGTGTGGTTAAGATCTTTGACGATTCGGATCCGAGCAAGCTTTTGCGACATCGCAAAGCAGAGAAACAAATCACACAGTAAGCTTTCAAAGCTTAGTAAGTTCATAACATGATACATTATAATAAAACAAATCATTACATAGATTATTTCACATATGCATATATATATCATGCCATCAAAAACTAAAATTCTCATTTAACATTTCATAATCTCATTCATAGATTCATCAACCACATAGGTTCCGAGCGTACCTTAGTCAACACCTAATAGTCAATTACATTTGATACTCAATACTCACTTTTCCCTTTCGATCAACTTCTATCTCTTCTTTGATTCAATCGCACACTTAGTGCCCCGATATTTAGCCGAAGCTTAATTATCATCGCACACATAGTGTATTTATATCAAACCGCTCTTCAATCGGTATCGCACACACAGAGCCAACCACAAAGTCGTAGCTTATTTTATTTCGTACACACAGTGCTGATCATCTCGATCACATTTTCGAATACGCACACTTAGTGCCACATAACTCAAACTCGACTCTCACATAGCATCCACATTTCAATATCATTATAACATTCATTTCATAACATTTAACATAACTAAATGTTCGTATTATGTCCGAACTTACCTTGGACGTTGAACTATCGAAACGGTCAGTCAATCGAGCACTTTATCTTTGCCTCGATCTCGATCCGAACCTCTCCTTTCTTAGTCTATACACATTCAAATTCAATCCATTCAATCACCAAATCATTCATTTTAGTCCAAACACTCATATTTAGGGCATTTTACAAAATAGCCCTCACATTTTCACATGTCGACACTTTAGTCCTTAATTCATAAAATCATCAAATTCACATAATTAGCTTGCACCCATGCCTAGCCGAATTCTCATTATATTCATACATGCCCACACATTTCATTTATTTCACATTTTAATCCTTCAAAATGCTATTTTCTCAATTTAGCTTTAATTAGCTAAATTCATCAAAAGTTCAAGAATAAAACATGTTCAATAAACACATATCTTTCATTTAACACCAACACTCATCACAAAGTTTACCATTTCATCAATGGCACATTTTATAAAAATCATCAATTCACAAAATTTAAGCATGGGTTTTGTAGAGCACAAAGCAACGATTACAAAAACGTAGAAATTATCAAAAACCGACTCAAAATCATACCTCAATCAAGATGAACAATGGCCGAATATCACAAAGCTTTTCTTCCTTCTTTTCTATTTGTGTTTTCAGTGGGCAAAGATGAACACATTCATCTTATTTTCATGCTTTTGTTTTATTATTATTACTTTATTAAACATTTTACTCATTTGCCCTTTCATTAAACATATAAAACAAATAAATATTAAAGCTAATATGTCATTTAGCCATCCACTATCTTTAAAAAGGTTAAATTGCCTCATAAGGCCTCCACCTTAAAAGCCAACAATAATTAAGTACATAACAATCAGCACTCAGCATTTACACTTTATACAATTAAGTCCTTTCTCACAATTTGACACACAGTCGATAAAATTATCACACAGAATTTTCACATAGACTATATCACACCTAATCAACACCAAAAGTGATATTAAAATATATTTACGACCTCAGATTTGTAGTCTCGAAACCACTGTTCCGACTAGGGTCTAAACCGGGCTGTTACAACTCTCCCCTTTAGGAATTTTCGTCCCCGAAAATCTTACCAGTGAATAATTGTGGATGTTGCTCTCTCATAACGTTCTTAGGCTCCCACGTAGCCTCTTCAATTCTGTGTTTGTGCCATAATACTTTTACTAAAGAAATTTTCTTATTTCTAAACTCTTTGGTCTCCCGTGCCAAAATTCAGATCGGTTCTTCACTATACGACAAGTCTGACTGAATCTCAATTTCGATAGGAGTAATCACATGAGGCAGTGTCCGATCATCTTGTCGAAGCATTGACACATGAAATACGTTATGAATCTTTTCTAACTCAGATGGCAATCTCAATCTATAAGCAACCGGTCCAACTCTTTCAATAATCTCATATGGTCCGATGAACCTCGGACTCAGCTTGCGCTTTCGGCCAAATCGAAGTATTTTCTTCCACGGAGACACTTCAGAAACACTTTATCACCAATTTTGAATTCAATATCTTTTCTTTTCAAATCTGCATAAGACTTCTGACGATCTGAGGCTACTTTCAAATTGTCACGAAATACTTTCACTTTCTGTTCAGTTTCTTTTATCAGATCAACCCCATGAATCTTATTCTCACTCAGCTCAGTCCAATACAATGGAGTTCGACACTTTCGACCATAAAGAGCCTCATATGGTGCCATTTTAATGCTAGATTGAAAACTGTTGTTATACGCAAACTCAATTAAAGATAAATGCTTTTCCCACGTACTTTCAAATTCAAGTATGCAACATCTCAGCATGTCTTCAAGAATCTGAATGATTCATTCCGATTGACCATCTATTTGCGGATGAAAAGCAGTACTAAAATGCAATTTCGTGCCTAAAGCATCTTGCAATTTCTTCCAAAATTGCAAGGTAAATCTCGGATCTCTGTCAGATACAATAGATAATGGTACTCTGTGCAATCTCACAATCTCATCGATATACAGTTCAGCTAACTTATCTAAAGAATAATCGGTTCTCACCGGAACGAAATGAGCTGATTTCGTCAATCTGTCCATTATCACCCAGATTGCATCTTTCTTACTCGGAGATAAGGGCAAACCCAACACGAAGTCCATCGTGATTCTCTCCCATTTCCACTCAGGAATCATAATCGGTTGTAACAAAAACGAGATGAACTTGATGTTCGGCTTTGACTTGCTGACAAACTAAACATTTCGACACAAAGTCAGAAATGTCTCTTTTCATGCCAAGCCACCAATAGAACTGTTTCAAATCATTATACATCTTTGTACTCCCCGGATGCACAGTTAAATAACTATTGTGAGCTTCATTCAAAATCATCGAAATCAACTTTGAATTTCTCGGAACACAAATCCGATCTCTAAATCTCAAACAATCATCACTACCTACTCAAAATTCTGATTTAGCATTTGATTCATACAAAATTCGTTTAGCCATTATTTCAGCATCCCTTTTCTAGGCATCACAAATCTGCTGTACGAACATCGGCTTAACTTTCAACTCAGCTATAACTGCACTATCATCACACAGATCTATTTGAGTACTCATAGCTCGCAAAGCATATAACGATTTCTGACTCAAGGCATCAGCTACAACATTAACTTTACCCGGGTGATAATCTATCACAAGTTCATAGTCTTTCCACAATTCTAACCATCTTCTCTGTCGCAAATTCAAATCTTTCTGAGCCATCAAAAACTTTAAGCTCTTATGATCAGTATAGATGTGACATTTTTCCCCAAATAGATAGTGACGCCAAATCTTCAAAGCGAACACAATTGCAGCAAATTCAAGGTCATGCGTCGGATAATTCTTTTCGTGCAGTTTTAACTGTCTCGAGGCGTAAGCAATGACTTTCCCCTCTTGCATCAGCACACAGCCCAAACCATTCAATGATGCATCACTGTAAACTATGAACTCTTTGCCTAATTTGGGTTGAACCAAAACTGGTGCTTCCGTCAACAACACTTTCAACTGCTCAAAACTCTGCTGACACTTTTCTGACCACTCAAATCTAACATCTTTCTGTAAAAACTTCATCAATGGAGTCACAATCATAGAGAAACATTTCACAAACCACCTATAATATCCAGCTAGTCCCAGAAAACTACGGACTTCAGACACATTTCTCGGAGGCTTCCACTCCAAAATAGCAGAGATTTTACTCGCATCAACTCTTATTCCCGCAACTGATAAAATATGTCCCAGAAATCTAACCTCACGCAACCAAAATTTACATTTGTTAAACTTTGCATATAACTATTTCTCACGTAGAGTTTGTAGCACGATTCTCAAATGCTCAGCATGCTGCACCTCATCACACGAATAGATCAAAATATCATCAATGAATACCACAACAAAGCGATCCAAATACGGTCTGAATATCCGATTCATTAGATCCATAAACACTGCAGGAGCATTTGTTAGTCCAAAAGGCATCACTAAGAATTCATAATGTCCATACCTCGTTCTGAAAGCGGTCTTCGGTACATCAGATTCTTTAACTCTTAACTGATAGTAACCAGATCTCAAGTCTATCTTTGAAAACACTGTAGCTCCCTTCAACTGATCAAACAAATCATCAATACGAGGTAATGGATATTTATTCTTTATCGTCACTTTGTTCAATTGTCGATAATCAATACACATTCTCATAGTTCCATCTTTCTTTTTCACAAATAACACAGGAGCTCCCCAAGGTGAGAAACTCGGTCGTGCAAATCCTCTATCAGTTAATTCTTGCAACTGCGACTTTAACTCTTTCAATTCTATTGGTGCCATTCTATACGGAGCTATAGAAATGGGAGTGGTCCCTGGCATTAATTCAATACCAAATTCCACTTCCCGAATCGGAGGTAATCCCGGTAATTCCTCAGGAAACACATCTGGAAACTCATATACCACAGGCACAGATTCAACTTTCTTTTCCGACACCTTTGTATCAATCACGTACGCCAAATAAGCTTCACAACCTTTTCTCATATAATTCATAGCTTTCATTGCAGATACAATAGCTGGTAATCCTTTCATATCATTGGATTCAATTCGAACTATCTCACCTTTTTTACTCTTCAACTCAATACTCTTTCTTTTACAATTCACGATGGCATTATGCAGAGTAAGCCAATCTATACCCAGAATTATTTCAAACTCATCAAATGGTAGTAATATCAAATTGGCCAGAAAACATATATCACGAAACATCAATGGGCAATTCTTGTATATTTTATCCACCAAAACACACTTGCCTAAGGGGTTCGACACTCTAACCACAAATTCAATAGACTCAACAGGTAGATTCTAATTCAATACTAAGTTCATACACATATAGGAATGAGTTGATCCTGGATCTATCAATGCAATGACATCAGTATCAAATAAAGTAAAAGTACCGGTGATGACGTCTGGAGATGATGCTTCCTCTCGCGCACGTATAGCATAGGCTCGGGGCAGTGCTCTCGCCGACCTCACGGTGTGTCAGTAGTCCCCTTTGGCTTCCACTCACATTTCTGGTGTTTCTGGGCGGTCTACCTCTAGCCGTCACATTACTCGGTCTTTCATTCTGAACATTTTCCTCTTCGACCATCTTTGGGCAATCTCGAATAAAATGATCTCTGGATCCACATTTATAACAAACTCTATTGTTATACTTGCCCCAGCATTCTCCCACATGTCGCCTTCCACACTATCTACACTCAGGTTTATTACTTTTGGCACTATCGATACTTGATTCCATTGGAGCTTGAATTCTCGGACCAACACTTAGTCTTGCGCGATCTCTACTCGGATGCCCAAACGAAGCATTTGATCGGTTGCTTGCATCTCTGAATCTCTTCGTCAAAGGTTGAGAGAACCTATTCATCGATCTATTCCTTTTATCACGAGCCTCAGAATCGGCTTTCTTCTTTTCTTTACTAAGCTCCTCAGCTTTGCATGCTTTTTCGACTAACACAACAAATTCATTTATATCAAGTATCCCAACCAACAATTTACTGTCTTCATTCAATCCCTCTATGAAACGTTTGCACATAGTAGCTTCAGTCGAAACACATTCCCTCGCGTATTGACTCAGTCTTACGAATTCCCGTTTGTACTCAGTAACAGACAAACGGCCTTGTTTAAATTTTAGAAACTCTTTACGTTTCTGATCAATGAAGCGTTGACTGATATACTTCTTTCTGAACTCAACTTGAAAGAAGTCCCAGGTGATTCTTTCTCTCGGAACCACAGATATCAATGTTTTCCACCAGTTATAAGCCGTGTCTCTCAACAAGGAAACTGCACACTTAATACACTCATCAGGGTTCAATGACATCTCATCGAATACTCTGATTGTATTCTCAAGCCAAAACTCATTTCCTTTCAAAGATCGTCATCAGATGTGGCCCTAAACTCCTCGGCCCCGTATTTTCAAATCTTGTCTACAGGTGGTTTATTCAATCTGATCGGATCTACAACTTGTGGCGCAACAGGTACTTGTGGGGGTGGAGGTTGTGGAGCAGCCGGATTCATTCGAACGAACTCCGTAAAACACTCACTCATCATTCGGAAGAAGGCTTGCTTAGCCTCTCCTCCCTCACCACTTTCATTCGGCCTAGATGTGGTCGGCGCTGTCCCTTGAGCGGGAGCAGGCGCATTGCTTTCTACATCGTCAGCAACTGCTCGATCGGGATCCATTACTATATGAAAACACATTTTCAACTGTCAGAACTCATCACACTATCGCAATTTCATATATGGCATGTATAGCTAGACTCACACTCGCTACGTTAGTCTGAGAATCGGCTAAACCGTAGCTCTGATACCAATAAAATGTAACACCCCTAACCCGAAATCATCGCTGGAATAGGGTTAAGAGGCATTACCGGACAATAGAATCATTTCGTAACTCATTTACGATAAAAAGTCAATCATCATCATAATACATCAAACATGAACAATTAGTCCCTTTTTAAGGCGTATAAGACCTTAAATAGATGCTAGGGAGGGGTCGGAACTAAACCGAAACATATACAGAAACTACTCGAAATTTAAAACTTTTCTAGGTTTCAAGGGATACACGCCCGTGTGCGCAAACCGTGTGCCTCCCACGGTAGCTGGACACCCCCATGTGTCCTCCCCGTGGTCGAATCTGACCTCAGATGCACGGCCACCAAGCACGCCCGTGTACCTTGGCTGTGGTTGAATCTGACTTCCCATCCGCGGCCACCAAGCACGCCCGTGTGCCTTGGCCGTGGTCGAATTTGACTTTACACCCACGGCCACCCAGTACCCTGAGTGCTAAGGCCGTGTACTCTTAGGCCATATTCTGACTTTCTTACACGGTGACTAGGCACGCCCGTGTCTTGGCCGTGTGCTATTAGGCTAGCTACTAACTTAGCCCCACGGTCACTAGGCACGCCCGTGTGCCACAACCGTGTGGCTCAATTAGGCCATTTGCAAGGCCAAAATGCCACCCAAATGGGTCAATCCTACAAGCGCATTTGAGCATCTTTATACACACAATTTGGAAACCAATTTCATGTCCAACAATCATCATATCATCACATAGAATCTCATCCCTAAGCATGTCATTTTATACAACCAAATTACATGTAAATCTAGGTATAAATCATCCATAACCTCTCTAAATCACTAAGGCATTAATTCATCATTGAATTCACCATTCATATGCTAATTCATTACCATCATGCCATATCAAAATATGCACCAAATACTATATTCACTCATGCACATTACCAACACTTAGCTAGCCACATCACATGGCTATTTACACATCTCAAATATGATTCAAAACAACTAGCCTATACATGCCATATTTCAACTATGTACATCTTTCCAAAAGTACCAAAATAGAATGTCGATAGTGTGATTGAGATGCTGACGATTCTCGGATCCGAGCAAGCTTTACTGACACTGGAAAGTAGAGAAACAAATCACAGAGTAAGCTTTCAAAGCTTAGTAAGTTTGTAACATGATACATTATAATAAAACAAATCATCACATAGATTATTTCACATATGCATATATATATCATGCCATCCAAAACTAAAATTCTCATTTAACATTTCATAATCTCATTCATAGATTCATCAACCACATAGGTTCCGAGCGTACCTTAGTCAACACCTAGTAGTCAATTACATTTGCTACTCAATACTCACTTTTCCCTTTCGATCAACTTTCGTCTCTTCTTTGATTCAATCGCACACTTAGTGCCCCGATATTTAGCCGAAGCTTAATTATCATCGCACACATAGTATATTTATATCAAACCGCTCTTCAATCGGTATCGCACACACAGTGCCAACCACAAATTCGTAGCTTATTTTATTTCGCACACACAGTGCTGATCATCTCGATCACGTTTTCGAATACGCACACTTAGTGCCACATAACTCAAACTCAACTCTCACATAGCATCCACATTTCAATATCATTATAACATTCATTTCATAACAATTAACATAACTAAATGTTCGTATTATGTCCGAACTTACCTCGGACGTTGAACTATCGAAACGGTCGGTCATTCGAGCACTTTATCTTTGCCTCGATCTCAACCCGAACCTCTCATTTCTTGGTCTATACACATTCAAATTCAATCCATTCAATCACCAAATCATTCATTTTAGTCCAAACACTCATATTTAGGGCATTTTACAAAATAGCCCTCACATTTTCACATTTCGACACTTTAGTCCTTAATTCATAAAATCATCAAATTCACATAATTAGCTTCCATGCCTAGCCGAATTCTCATTATATTCATACAAGCCCACACATTTCATTTATTTCACATTTTAATCCTTCAAAATGCTATTTTCTAAATTTAGCCCTAATTAGCTAAATTCATCAAAAGTTCAAGAATAAAACATGTGCAATAAACACATATATTTCATTTAACACCAACACTCATCACAAAGTTTACCATTTCATCAATGGCACATTTTATAAAAATCATCAATTCACAAAATTTAAGCATGGGTTTTGTAGAGCACAAAGCAACGATTACAAAAACGTAGAATTTATCAAAAACCGACTCAAAATCATACCTCAATCAAGATGAACAATGGCTGAATATCACAAAGCTTTTCTTCCTTCTTTTCTGTTTGTGTTTTCGGTGGAAAAAGATGAACACATTTATCTTATTTTCATGCTTTTTTTTTATTATTATTACTTTATTAAACATTTTACTCATTTGCCCTTTCATTAAACATATAAAACAAATAAATATTAAAGCTAATATGTCATTTAGCCATCCAGTATCTCCAAAAAGGTTAAATTACCTCATAAGGCCTCCACCTTAAAAGCCAACAATAATTAAGTACTTAACAATCAGCACTCAGCATTTACACTTTATACAATTAAGTCCTTTATCACAATTTGACACACAGTCGATAAAATTATCACACAGAATTTTCACACAGACTATATCACACATAATCAACACCAAAAGTAATATTAAAATATATTTATGACCTCAAATTTATGGTCTCGAAACCACTGTTCTGACTAGGGTCTAAACCGGGCTGTTACACATTAACCTTGCTGAAACTAGGGTGTTACCAACTAAGGTCAATCGAGTAACTAATTCGCATTGCTTAAACCAGGATCTTCCTCCAAACATCTGCATTATGTCTACTATCTGAGAAGTATTCCCAATAACTATACATACTATTGTAATAGTTCAAGCCATTTTCATTAACTCACATTCAAATTTTCTGCGGCATTAGAAACTCTATCTCATTAGGATTCAGAAAACACATGACGTTTTCCCCACAATTTATGTTATAACCTCTATTTCACAACTCAGTCACAAAAGTGATCGTCTCAGGACCACCAATCCAACAATCTATTTCGACGGAATTCCAATCACCCAAAAATGTAAACTACCTCTTTACACTCGGGTATTAAAATACCTTTCAATTTCATTAGTACATCATACGAATTTACAAACTTTTTTTTTTCATACTGAACTCAATACTAAAACTTTCAGTTAATAATACCCTTAATGGCTTTCAACTTAACCATCATGGTTAACATATTTCAATGAGCATACCTCTGTATCATGCTCCCTACTCATGTACACATAAAATTTTCATTCTCCTTATTGATTCATGCGTGAATATACACAGAACTCGAATCATATCTCAATACATCAATCTACTCTTTTCTCTACACAGAGAATATATTTTGAACACACTCTCGTCTGAGTTTCTCTTGATATGCTAATCTAAAACCTTTACTATCGTCATATCTCACGATAGCAGGGACATCTCGATCGAATTCATTAACTCTATTCAGCTTGCCCGAAAACCCATCGCACAACATGACACTTGTGGTTTCACTTCTTATACTAGAATTATCACCTTTCTATGATCAAATCAAAAGCACAATCATAGTAGATATGACTATCACAACTCAAAGAACACACACACTTTAAAGATAACCATGATCAGTGGAAATATAAGGGAAATCTCACATAAAGTTTCATCACCAACTTCCTCCTCAAAGTACCAGAAAAAGGTTACAAGGAAATAAAGGAATGTCAATTTAAATTAACCAAATCGACAATCGTTTTGTCTAATTTTACAATCAGCTAACATTCTCACACGACCACGATTTCATGAAAAGAACAACCACATCACCCCTGAAGGGAAACAGATATTAATTAACCGTACACAAGTCATAGGTTTCTTGCCATACTTACTCACACTTGCCCTTATTTAGCACATATCGTGCCACATATCGTACTCGTTTCTTCGTGACTCGTTCACGAGTACTTGTATTCACTCATTCACATGACTTTAGTACAATTCTCATTTCTACTTCTAAACTCATCTACTTATCCCATTAATCACTAGGGATAGTCAAAGACACATATTCACCGTCATTACTGTAGGTACGAAGCTAATGCCACATCCACGAGGTGGTCTTATATGGAGTCACTTCTAAATGCCAATGCCATATCCCGGATATGGTCTTATATGGACTGTCACGTCAAGTATCGATGCCATATCTCGGATAAGGTCTTATACGATTCTCATATTCATTACCAAAGCCATATCTCGGATATGGTCTTATACGGGATCTCAACTCGGTGCCGAGGCCATGTCCCAGACATGGTCTTATATAGGACCTTATCTATTTCATATCTCGATGATAGCATTTTCATATTCACATGTTCCAATAGGACTTCAACATCTCATTCAACATCAATTTAATGAAGTATCATGCATCAATATAATACCAAGCATTCTCAATTATGCTAACATAAATGTTGCATTAATCACATACAAACTTACTCAACTTGACTCTCATAAACATCTCATCATGATTCAACAGTGGTAAGGGGGTGAGGTCGTATAGCCCCTAACTTGATTCTCGTGACTACATACGTATGATTTGACATTCATCATTAATGAAATATCATCCTAGTCACACAACTCGCTCCCGGTGAGTTTTCACGCTTACTAATTGTTTCTATCACCCATAATTTCGAACAGTGACTTCACTTTCTCAAGTTCCACATTAATGTCTACTCGAGTACTCAACATTAAACCCTGATTTCTCTTACCATTGCTTATCAATTTAGAGAATGTCTTACGGTTTGAGTACGTCGTTTACTTGATTGCCATAGTCCAACTACGGTCTTACTCGTATCAAAACATTATAGCCCAGCTATAATCTTACATGTCGTCACGATGCCATAGCCTCGCTATGGTCTTACACGAAATCTCGTATCAATACTAATGCCATATCCCAGACACGGTCTTACATGGAAACTCATGTCGATACCGATGCCATATCCTAGGTATGGTCTTGCATGGGATCTTATATTGATATCGATGCCATATCCCAGATATGGTCTTACACGATTTCATACCGAAGCCAGGTCCCAAACGTGGTCTTACACGGGATCATGTATCGTTGCCAATGCCATGTCCCAGACATGATCTTATATGGAATCACATGTATTGCCATGGTCCTACCATGGTCTTATTCATCAATTTGTCATTGAACGATCGTACTCATCTCCTGCATTCTACTTAATCAAACTTCCCAATTTGACTCCCACACTATAATATGTGTGGCTTCGTAACAGAGTCATAAAACAAAACATTATACATCCTCTACTTTAACAGTCGCACATAAGATTCAACTATGTGGACATATTGATCATACATCATTCAAACAGTCGTACATACACACATATCTCGTTCTCTGGATATATTTACTCACTATATGCACCTAACCCAATAGGTTGAGTACATAACATCGTATGCATATCAAGCTAATAAAAATAAGCTTATCACTTTATAGCTCTCATTTCAATCCTCAACTTAGAATTATCTTATTTCATACCTTATCACACACATGTCATAAACTTCTATTCATACCTCTCTGAATTTCAACAATGCATAAGCGCATTTCAATTACCTCATTATCACTTACAACATTATTGGATTTAGCTCGATTGGGAATCATCTTTGTCTTAACAAAAAAATTTCGTTAAAGACGGGAGATATCACACTATCACGGTCCACATATGGCATGTATAGCTAGACTCTTACTCACGCTAGGTTAGTCTGAGAACCGACTAAACCATAGCTCTGATACTAATAAATGTAACACCCCTTACCCGTATTCAAGTCGGAACAGGGATTGAGGCATTACCTAACTAATCTTGCTTAAACATCTCGAATAGGGTTATAAAATTTCGTTTAAACCCATCACTTGCACATACTCGACCTAGGAGGCCCTAACATACTTTCGAGAGGTATCAGAACTATTTGATACTAAACTCGACGGTATCGCACATAGCCCATCGGTAGCAAATAATATGGTGGTAACGCACACAGCCCACCATTAATAATATTGTTGATGGTATTGCACACAGCCCATCACTAACAATTAATAAGGTGGTATCACACATAGCCCAGCGTTATTATACATTCACGGATATTTATCAACATGCGTTTCCCTATTTTAAAAGTTCATCCGGGAACGTCCTCACACAACATAATTATTAATTAGCCTTCTACAATAATCGTTCGCATTTACGCTATGCATTAATAATTATAACTTATGCAATCAAGGTGCATCATTTACACATAACCCAATATGGGTTCATCATATGCCGAATTCATCTCAAATCAGTTCTAACACAAACCTGTACCTCTCGTGGTACAACCACATTCATTCTCATTTTCAACATACATATTGAATCACTCAAAATGCTAAATAATATTCGTGAGTCTCATACACATAAGATCACATTGACATCATATCGATGTCATGTCCTTGACATGGTCTTATACAATATCTCACACCGAGGCCATATTCCAATATGGTCTTACACGGAACCTTAACCAACATCATATCATACTATTTGTATTTCCCACTATTCTAAGTCTAAGTTAAGACTTTCATTTCTTGACATTACGTCAAAACATATTTAACGTATACATAGAGCAATAAACAATCCATACAACATAGAAATATTAATATTTCATTTAGAGTTGCATAGTTTAGCACATGAACTTACATAGATGTCGAAAAGGGTAGAAAGGGTCCTATTTGCCCACATTTCTCTTTTCTCTCGTTCTAGGTCCGAATTGTGTTTTATTTGATCTAGAACAATAAAATTTACTCATACAATCACTTTATACATCATAATACATCATAATCTATACTCAGACAAAAATGACTATTTTGCCATTGTACTTTGGCAAAATTATAATTTTGCCTCTAGGCTCAAAAATCACTTTTTATCACATTTTCTTATTAAACAAGCCTAGACGAACATTTAACCCTCTTACAACTATCCACAATTCCAACTATTTCATGCATTAATGAACAAACTACAACATTTGCATCTTAGTCTAAATTAGGTGCTTTCATGACAACACCTTTCACAAAAGTTGTTTCTCATCTTCCTAACATTCATTTTCTTCCGTAAAACTCAGAAACCAACATAAAATCTCTCATGGCAAGTCCCTATACTCTCAACCATATTGCAAATTAGTCCCCTCATTAGCTAGCTTAAGCTTTGGGGACTCCAAAAGTACAAAAATTATCAACTAAAACCATCAAAATCACTTACTTGTAGAGAAGATGAGTTGCTAAAATTTTAAGCTTCAAGAACCCCCATTCTTTCTTGTATTTTTGGTGGGAGGAGAGAAGAAAATAAAAAGATGATAGCCTTTTGCTTATTTCATCTTATTTTATTCATTTAGTCAACAAAAGTTACCAACCCTTGTCAAACTTTTAATTCTTTGTCCCCTTGACCGTCCATCACTCTTAGGAAGGTATAATTTCACTTTAAAGACCTTCAATTTACATTATATAGCTATTTGGCACCTCTAGCAAATAAAATAGAACTTTCACACTTTATGCGATTTAGTCCTTTTTCGCAATTAAGCATGAAATCGCCAAAATTAAGGCACCAAAATTTCCATGCATCCTTATAAACATGTTATAAAACATAAAATAACACGAAAATAATTTCTCTAACCTCGGATTAGTGATCCCGAGATCACTGTTCTGACTAGCCCCTAAATCGGGCTGTTACAAAGTGTGCGATGATATTTAAGCTTCGGCTATGAAATTGGCACTAAGTGTGCGATTTAAACGATTGAATAATGAGGATTGATTGAAAGGTGGCATCAAGCATTTAGTAGCAAGAATGAATGTTAACTAAATGTTGGCAAAGGTATGTTCGAAACCTATGTGGTTGATGATATCATTTATGGACAAATGGTTAGTTGTGTAAGCATATGACTAAGGATGAGATTATGCATTCTTGTAATATAATCTATGTGATGGTTTATTTTGTATATAGATTTTGAATCATAGAGTTAAATGTATTATATTACGAACTTACTAAGCTTTAGAGCTTACTCTGTGAAATGTTTTTTTGTTTTACAGTATATTTAAAGCTTGCTCGGATTTGGGGATCGTCAGTGACTTAATCACTCTATTGGCTATCTATTTTGGTATTTTTTGAAGATGTATATATTTGAATATGGCATGTATAGGCTAGTAGATATGGTATATTTTGAGTTGTATAGTTCTTGCCATGTGATATGGCTTGAAAGATGGATAATTTTGGTATATGCCTTAGATGTGCAAAAAGAATGGTTAATATGTGAATGTGTGCTCTATGTGAATGGTCTTTATGAGTAGTCTTAGAGATATGGAAGTAGTATGATCATGCTTTGAAATAGTATGAATTTGATGATACATAAATTTCATGTTTTTGAATGTGTAATTGATATTTGTGGTAGTAAGTTGAGAGAGATTTGTATAGGAAAATGATTGATGATGTTATGGGGTTATAAAGATGCATAATTGGTATATTTTGATTGTATTTGTGGCATGGTTTGGAATTGTTTTGATGCTTGTAGGTGATTCCTAAGTGTGGGTGGAAAGTTTGGCCTTGCAAATGGCCTATAATTGCCCACACGGTTGAGCACACGGGTGTGTGGCTCGACCGTGTCCTTCGTGGTTGTATTTCAAAATAAGTCAGACTCGACCACGGCCTGGACACACGGGCGTGTGACTGGCTGTGTGGTACAAGTCAGTGTCGACCACGGGTGAGGCACACGGGCGTGTCTCAGGCCGTGTGGACAAGTCAGTATGTATGCCCTGTTTTGCCACGGCTCGGACACATGGGCGTGTCTGAGGCCGTGTGAGGCACACGGCCTGCCCACACGGGCGTGTGACCTCTGTAGCTTTGAAAAATATTTGATTTTTGAAAAAAATTTGTATGATCCCAGTTTAGTCCCGACCCCTTTCTAGTGCATGTTTAAAGTCTCGTAGACCTCGTTAAGGGACTATATGTATATATCTTGATATGTTTTAATGATGGAATACTTTGTGTTGAAAAAGGATTGTAAATGTTCCAGTTTGTTCGGTAATACTCTTTAACCCTAATTCGGCGATGGTTACGGGTTAGGGGTGTTACATTTTATTAGTATCAGAGCTACGATTTAGTCAATTCTAGGACTAACGTAGCGCGTGTGAGTCTAGCTATACATGCCATATATATAATTGCGTTAGTGTGATGAATCCTGATAGTTAAAAATGTGTTTTTGTATAGTAAATGGATCCCAAACGAGCAGTTGCTGATAATGTTGAGAGCAATGCGCCTGCTCCCGCTCAAAGGACAGTGCCGGTCAAATCTAGGCTGATTGCTAGTAGCCAAGAGGGAGAGTCTAAGCAAGCCTTCTTCCGAATGATGAGTGAGTGGTTTTCAGAGTCCGTTCGAACGAATCCGGCTGCTCCACAACCTCCACCCCCACAAGTACCTGTAGTGCCACAATTGACAGATCCAATCCGATTGAGTAAGCCTCTTGTGGATAAAATTTGAAAGTATGGGGCTGAAGAGTTTAGAGCTAAGGTTGATGATGATGCTGAACGAGCTGAGTTTTGGCTCAAGAATACAATTTGAGTTTTTGATGAGATGTCATTGACTCCCGATGAATGCTTGAAATGTGATATTTCATTGTTGAGAGATACGGCATATAATTGATGGAAAACGTTGATATCCGTGGTTTCGAGAGAAAGAGTCACCTGGGATTTCTTTCAAGTCGAATTCTGAAAGAAATATATCAGTCAATGATTCATAGATCAAAAACGTAAAGAATTCCTTGAGCTAAAACAGGGCCATATGTCAGTTACTGAATATGAACGGGAGTTTGTGAGATTAAGTCAGTATGTACGAGAATGTGTTTTGACCGAAGCTACTATGTGTAAACGTTTCGTTGAAGGGCTGAATGAAGATATTAAATTGTTGGTTGGAATACTTGATTTGAATGAATTTGTAGTGTTAGTTGAAAGAGCCTGCAAAGCTGAAGAACTGAGCAAAGAAAAGAAGAAAGTAGAATCCGAAGCTAGAGATGAAAGAAAAAGATCGATGAGCAAGTCGTATCAACCTCCATTAAAGAGATTCAAGGATGCAAGAAATCATTCAAATGTTTCGTTTGGACATTCGAGTAGAGAACGTGTGAGGCAAAGTGTTGGTCCAAGAACTCAAATTCCGATTAAATCAAGTGTTGGGAGTGTCAAAAGCAACAAGCCTGAGTGTAGACAATCTGGGAGACGACATGTTGGAGAATGCTGGGGCAAGTATAATAATAGAGTTTGCTATAAATGTGGATCACAAGATCACTTCATTCGAGATTGCCCAGAGTTAGTAGAGAAAGATAATGTTCAGAGTGTGAGACCGAGTAATACGACTATAACGCCCTAAATTTGGGCCTAGAAGAATTGGGCCTATTGGGCTTTGGGTCTCAGAAAATTTTTAAGCTAGCAAGAAAATGACAAATGACATGTTGGCTTTAAGGGTTAATAAACTTGGAGTGTCTAGGGGTGTTGGAGAAGTGCTGGGTTCAAACTTTGAGAAGGAATTTTCAATTAATTATTAAAGGAACCAGGGCGGTGAGTAGTTGGGCTTTTAGATAAAAATAGGGAAAGATGGCATCAAAGAGCCTTGTGGTGGAGTGGCTAAGTAACTCCACTTAGGGTATAAGAAGGTGGCGTTATGGGCCAGCAAGGAGATCCTAGGTTCGAAGCCTAGCATAGTATTTTTTTAGGAGTTTAATTTTGGCCTTCTAGAAGGTTTGAAGTGGTGTGATGATGGACTCTAAGGAGAGTGATCAGAAGAGAAAATTTAGGAAAAGGATTGGGGAGTTATCGTGGAGAAAAATTAGGAGATGAGATATGTGGAAGAGGTTGAGCCGAATTGGGAATTTGGGGATAGAAAATTCGGCTATAGGTTATAAATAGGTGTCAATTTTGGGTTTCTAGGCTAATGCCAAATTCTTTCTTTTTATTTTTCCGAAAACTACTTTTCTCTCCAAATACCTGAAAGCCGAAATCCCTTATTCTTCCTCTTCTATTTTGCGCCGATTTCTTCCCTTCCTTCTCATCAAACTCTTTTCTTTCCTTGGCTTCTAGTCTATTTCTTTTGTGCCGAATATTCTTGGTCCATAAAGTCCAGAATTCCTTTTTGTCGAATCCCTTGCATGCCACCCATTTTCTTCCACAATTTGATCAAAGCAATCCTTTTTTTCAGTTACTTAACCAAATATTCATTCTCTCCCTCTTTCAAATATTTTATTCTCCTCGCGTTGGTTAAATCTTCTGGGACTAGCTATCGCATTCATTTGGCCGATTGATAAGGAATTTACGATGAGCAAAGGGGGATCTAGTAAAGTGTCAGTAAAAATGCCGAATGAGTGTAAGCAAGTGACCACTACTCCCAAGTTTAAGCAACGTAAGGTGTCTGCGATTCGGGACTTTCTGCATGGATGCGGAAGGGGGACTACAATGGACCTCAGATTAATTAGGCAAATCGCAGTCGATCAAGGCAAGTATCGGTTGTCCTTCAGTGAGTGGTTGTAGTGGATTTATTTTAATTTCTTAAGTAAGTGACTGATGGAGGGTAATGTTTGAATATAGGTTCTGACGATTATGAGTACTTAGTACTCCAGGTGGTAAGGTGTGTACTTCTACCCTATGATTTGATGGTTTAATATAAAGCCGAAGGTTTGTACATACACTTCACACACGAAATTCGGCAAAAGCTGAAATCCCGGAAAATCAGAATGCTGAAAAGCCGAAAAGCTGAAAGGTTGGCACTGGCAACCACACGAGCTTTCAAACATTTGTGTGGGAACACCGATACGATTACCGGGGCCAAGAGAGCGATCTCATGGTCTCGGCCTTTGTTTGGTCGACAAGGCAGAGCGGGGCTAAATGGGCCTGCCGAGCTTATGGGCCCAAGTCAGCAAGAGTTGATATGTGAAATTGAATGATGGATTGATATGGATGGTTGTATGATTTGATTATGATCGGGCCTAATGGGCTACATAAACATGATTGGGCTTAATGGGCTATATGGACATGATTGGGCTTAGTGGGCCTTATGGGATTTTAGAAATGCATGCTAGGGTTTTAATGGACTCTAGGCCTAGTTTTGATAAATTCTTAAATAGCATAAAACTTAAGTTAATAATCAGACATGTCTGTGGACAAGTCGCTAGGTTAGAGTGTGACAATGGACATATGCATGTCTAGGATTGGATCTAGGGAGAGCTTGGTACATAAGCGGTCCTAGTGGCTCACCTCCTCTCCTCTGGGATCCTACCTGGTGCATAGTGTCTGTTCACTTTAGCTGCAGGGACTTGTTGACGGGCCAAAGTTCATAACTAAAACCCGAGATGAAAAAAATTACGAAAATACCCCTGTAGGGCAGATTTACTGAAATACCCTTGATTTGTGAAATGACTAAGATACCCCTTGATTTGCTGCATTCATATGATATTCTGTTTAGGTTGCATATGGGTTGGGAATTTGGAACGGAGGGAGTATATGAGGATCGCATGGTTGCTTGATGACCATGGATCCACCGATGGCTTTTTAAGCCCATTATATGATTAGCAGCTTTCCTGCAACGTTAGGTAGTACCGCAATCGGGCTACCCTTGAAGTGTATCAGATGGGTGGGTCGATTTAGGAATCCCCACAGGTGTATAAGGTTGGAAGGAAAATTTTGTGTAGCGGATGGATTATTTGGGGAGGGTTTTCACATCATTGCATGTACAATATTATTGTGATATTGATGTGATATGGGCTTCGGCCCAAAGGCCACCGCTACTAAGTTGGGCTCAGGCCCAAAATGACTGATGATTGCTTTATACTCATTGAGGGTTGTACACACTGAGTTTTTCGAAACTCACCCCCTCCTTTTCAAACTTTTCAGGTGACCCTCAGTAGGCGGTTCGACGAGTGGTGGGACTTAGAGGTGGCCAGCTAGCAAGATATTATTACTTGGATTTTCTTTAAAATTCCTAGTATTTTGAAATTATTTTGGTTTGGATTGTAAAAAGGGCCTTGTATCTTCAATTTGACTTTACATTTGGGTTTATTATTGTTTCAACTACCTAGTTATTAAACTTGAATAAATTTCTAAAGTTTAACATGGTTTTCGAAATAACTATAACATATGAACGTTTTCTTAAAACATGGACTTTCTTCATAACTTAACAAGTTTTTCCTAAGCTATGGTTGTTTTCAATTATCACGTTTCCGCAACTCCATTATTAAATACCAAGTTTTATAAATTGTTTGTTTTTAAAACTTCCGTAACTAAAAAGGGGTTTGTACTCAACATTTTACTTTATGAAGGGTTTTCAATGAAAACAAGGTTTTCGCTAAAACACTTCAATGTGACACACCGAATTCGGGCCTAACTTCTAGGCTGGGTTTGGGGTGTTACAACAACGGCTAGGGGTAGACCACCCAGAAACACAAGAAATGTGAGTGGAAGCCAGAGAGGGACTACCTATACAACTGTGAGATCTGAGGCGAGTGCACCTGCCCGAGCTTATGCTATTCGCGCTCATGAAGAAGCGTCATCTTCAGACGTTATAACTGGTACTTTTACTCTATTTGATACTGATGTGATTGCATTGATAGATCCAGGTTCTACTCATTCATATGTGTGTGTGAATCTAGTATGTAGTAAGACTCTGCCTGTTGAGTCTACTGAATTTGTAATTAGAGTATCGAACCCCTTAGGCAAGTGTGTTTTGGTTGATAAAGTGTGCAAGAACAGTCCGTTGATGTTTCGAGATATTTTTTTGGCTAATTTGATGCTGCTACCATTCAATGAATTTGATATAATTTTGGGTATGGATTGGCTCACTTTGCATAATGCTATTGTGAATTGTAAACGAAAGAGTATTGATTTGAGAAGTCAGAATGGTGAGATAGTTCGAATTGAATCCAATAATTTGAATGGGTTACCGGCTGTTGTATCTTCAATGAAAGCTTTGAATTATGTGAAAAAGGGTTGCGAAACCTATCTTGCGTATGTGATAGATACAAAAGTGACTGAAAAGAAAGTTGAATATGTACCTGTAGTTTGCGAGTTCCAAGATGTGTTTTCTGAAGAACTACCGGGATTACCTCCGATACGAAAAGTTGAGTTTGGTATTGATTTAGTGTCGGGAACAACTCCTATCTCAATAGCTCCGTATAGAATGGCACCGACAGAATTGAAGGAGTTGAAGTCTCGATTGCAAGAGTTGTGAGATAAAGGATTTGCACGCCATCGAGTTTCTCACCACCCAGGGTGCTCTGTGTTGTTTGCGAAAAGAAAGATGGAACTATGAGGATGTGTATTGATTATCGACAGTTGAACAAAGTGACGATAAAGAATAAATATCCACTATCACGAATCGATGATTTGTTTGATTAGCTGAAAAGAGCTACAGTGTTTTCTAAGATAGATTTGAGATCGGGCTATTATATCGACTACGAGTTAAAGAATCGGATGTGTCTTAAAAGCGCTTTTAGAGCGAGGTACGGACATTATAAATTCTTAGTTATGCCATTTGGACTAACGAATGCTACTTGATGTTTATGGATTTGATGAATCGAATATTCAGACCGTATTTGGATCGATTTGTCATGGTGTTTATTGATGACATTTTGATTTATTCTTGTGATGAGACGCAACATGCCGAGCATTTGAGAATTGTGTTACAGACTCTGCGTGAGAAGCAATTATATGCAAAGTTTAGCAAATGTGAGTTTTGGTTGCGTGAAGTTGGTTTTCTGGGACATATTGTGTCAGTATCTGGTATACGAGTTGATCCGAGCAAAATTTCAGCTATTTTGGAGTGGAAGCCTCTGAGAAATGTGTCTGACGTCTGTAGTTTTCTGGGACTAGTGGGATATTATAGACGGTTTGTGAAAGGATTCTCGATGATTACGACTCTGTTGACGAAATTGTTACAGAAAGATGTTAAATTCGAGTGGTCGAGAAAAGTGCCGCAGAGTTTTGAGCGATTGAAAGCATTGTTGTGAGAGGCACAGTGTTTGTCCAACTTTGAATCGGGTAAAGAATTTATAGTTTCTGATGATGCATCGTTGAAAGGTTTGGGGTGTGTCTTTGATGCAAGAGGGCAAAGTTATAGTTTATGTTTCGAGAGACGATTAAAGTCGCATGAAAAAGAACTACCCAACGCACGATCTTGAATTAGCTGCGATTGTATTTGCATTGAAGATTTGGCGTCATTACCTATTTGGTGAGAAATGTCACATTTATACTGATCACAAGATTTTGAAATATCTGATGACTCAGAAAGAATTAAATTTGAGATAGCAGAGATGGTTAGAATTACTAAAAGACTATGAATTAGTAATTGATTATCATCCGGGAAAAGCTAATGTTGTTGCTGGCGCTTTGAGCCGGAAGTCTTTATTTGCTTTGCGAGCAATGAGTACTCAAATAGATCTGTGTGATGATGGTTCAGTTTTGACTGAGTTGAATGTGATATCGATGTTTATACGTCAGATTTGTGATGCCCAGAAAAGTGATAATGAGATGATGACAAAACGAGCTCAGTGTGGTTTGAATTCTGATTCAGAATTTCAAGTGGATAATGATGATTGTTTGAGATTCAGAGATCGGGTTTGTGTTTCGAGGAATTTAGAGTTGATTCAGTCGATTCTGAATGAAGCTCACAATAGTCGTTTGGCTGTTCATCTGGGAAGTACAAAAATGTATAATGATTTGAAATAGTTTTATTAGTGGCATGGTATGAAACGGGATATCTCAGAGTTTGTTTCGAGATGTTTAGTATGTCAGCAAGTAAAAGCTGAACATCAGGTTCCATCCGGTTTGTTACAACCGATTATGATTCCTGAGTGGAAATGGGAGAGAATTCACAATGGACTTTGTGTCGGGACTACATTTATCTCTGAGAAATAAAGATGCCATCTGGGTGATAGTTGACAGATTGACGAAATCAGCTCATTTTGTTCCGGTGAGAACAGATTATTCACTTGATAAATTAGCTGAATTGTATATTTCTGAGATTATGAGATTGCACGGGGTGCCACTATCTATTGTGTCTGACAGGGATCCGAGATTTACCTCGCGATTTTGGAAGAAATTACAAGAGGCTTTAGGTACAAAGTTGCATTTTAGTACTGCATTTCATCCGCAAACAGATGGTCAATCTGAGCGGATCATTCAGATTCTTGAGGATATGTTGAGGTGTTGTATTCTTGAATTTGAAAGTACATGGGAAAAGCATTTATGATTGAATTCGCATACAATAATAGTTTTCAATCTAGCATCAAAATGGCACCATATGAGGCTCTTTATGGTCGAAAATGCCGAACTCTATTGTACTGGATGGAGCTTAGCGAGAATAAGATTCACGGGGTTCATTTAATCAAAGAGACCGAGCAGAAAGTGAAAGTGATTCGTGACAGTTTTACAGCGGCTTCAGATTGTCAGAAATATTATGCAGACTTGAAACGAAAAGATATTGAGTTTGAGATCAGTGATAAAGTGTTCTTGGGTCCAAGGTAAATTGAGTCAAATTGAGTCAAAAGAGGCAAATTGAGTCCGAGGTTCATCGGGCCGTATGAGATCATTGAACGAATTGGGCCAGTTGCTTATAAGTTGTTGTTGCCACCTGAGTTAGAGAAAATTCATAATGTGTTTCACGTATTGATGCTTCGACGATACAGATCTGATCCATCTCATGTGATTGCTCCTATTGTGGTTGAGATTCAATCAGATTTATCGTATAGCGAAGAACCGATCTGAATTTTGGCATGAGACTAAAGAGTTGAGAAACAAGAAAATTTCTTTAGTGAAAGTTTTGTGGCACAAACACGGAGTTGAAGAGGCTACGTGGGAGTCCGAAGATGTTATGAGAGAGCAATATTCGAACCTATTCACTAGTAAGATTTTCGGGGACAAAAATCCCTAAGGGGGGAGACTTGTAATAGCCCGGTTTAGACCCTAGTCAGAATAGTGGTTTTGGGACCACAAATTCGAGGTCGAAAAAATATTTTAATATTATTTTTCGTGTTTACAGTATGTGATTGAGCATATGTGAAAATTCTGTGTGAGAATTCTATTGATTGTGTGCTTAATTTGCAAAAATGGACTTAATCGCATAAAATGCAAAAGCTGTGTGCTGATTGTAAAAGTGTTAATTAGGCATGGCTTATTAAAATGTGAGTCCTTATGTTGTTATTATTCCATGTGCTAAATGGATGGACAAAAATGGGTTTTAGTTAATGGAATTTTAAAGGATATTAATAAGGTTATAATGGTAAAATGATTATTAATGCATATTAAATAAAACAAATAAGAAAAACAAGCCATATTCTCATCTTTCTTTGCCGAAAATCACAAGAAAATAAAGGAAAAAGAGCTTAAGAGTTTCGGTTAGAAGTTGGCTCAATCAAGGTATGTTTTGAGCTCGGTTTTTGATGATTTTTACTTTTTTGTGATCGTTGCTTCGTGTTCTCTCAAGCCCATGTCTTAATTTTGGAATTTGATGAAGAATTTGAAATGTGCCATTGATGAATGCTTGAGCTTTGTGATGTTAGTTGATGAAATATGAAATATATGTGTTAGATTAACATGTTTTGTCTTTAGATTTTTGGTGAATTTGAGTAATTTGGATTAAATTGTGAAAATAATATTTGGAGTGACTAAAATGTGAAATAAATGAAATATATGGGCTTGTATGAGCATAAGGAGAATTCAGCTAAGCATATGTGAAGTGAAATTATGTGAATTTGATGATTTAATGAAATAGGGACTAAAGTGTCGAATAGTGAAAATGTGAGGGCTATTTTTTAAAATGCCCTCAATATGTGTGTTTGGATTAAATTGAATGATTTGGTGAATGAATGAGTTAATTTTGAATATGTATGGACCAAGAAAAGAGAGATTTGGATCGAGATCGAGGCAAAGACAAGGTGCTCGATTGATCGACTTGTTTTGTTATTTCGACGTCCGAGGTAAGTTCGTGTATAATACGAATCGTTTAAATTGTATTCATGTATTATGTAATGAATGAATTTAAGTTTTTGATGAATCGGTAATGCTAAATGTGGGTTTGAGAAATATGGCACTAAGTGTGCGTAATTAGAACCGGGACAGAGGTGAATAGCACTGTGTGTGCGAGGTAATGGAAGCCTCGGCTTTATTGATTGGCACTGTGTGTGCGATACCAAGATAAATTTGGTTAAATGTAAAGGCACTAAGTGTGTGATGATATTTAAGCTTCGGCTATGAAATTGGCACTAAGTGTGTGATTTAAGCGATTGAATAATGAAGATTGATCGAAAGGTGGTATCAAGCATTTAGTAGCAAGAATGAATGTTAACTAAGTGTTAGCAAAGGTATGTTCGAAACCTATGTGGTTGATGATATCATTTATGGGCAAATGGTTAGTTGTGTAAGCATATGACTAAGGATGAGATTATGCATTCTTGTAATATAATCTATGTGATGGTTTATTTTGTATATTGATTTTGAATCATAGAGTTAAATGCATTATATTACGAACTTACTAAGCTTTAGATCTTACTGTGTGAAATGTTTCTCTGTTTTACAATGTATTTAAAGCTTGCTCGGATTTGGGGATCGTCAGCGACTCAATCACACTATCAGCTATCTATTTTGGTATTTTTGGAAGATGTATATATTTGAATATGGCATGTATAGGCTAGTAGATATGGTATATTTTGAGTTGTATAGTTCTTGCCATGTGATATGGCTTGAAAGATGGATAATTTTGGTATATGCCTTAGATGTGCGAAAAGAATGGTTAATATGTGAATGTGTGCTCTATGTGAATGGTCTTTATGAGTAGTCTTGGAGATATGGAAGTAGTATGATCATGCTTTGAAATGGTATGAATTTGATGATACATAAATTTCATGTTTTTGAATGTTTAATTGATATTTGTGGTAGTAAGTTGAGAGGGATTTGTATAGGAAAATGATTGATGATTTTATGGGGTTATAAAGATGCATAATTGGTATATTTTGATTGCATTTGTGGCACGGTTTGGAATTGGTTTGATGCTTGTAGGTGATTCCTAAGTGTTGGTGGCAAGTTTGGCCTTACAAATGGCCTATAATTGCCCACACGATTGAGCACACGGGCGTGTGGCTCGACCGTGTCCTTCGTGGTTGTATTTCAAAATAAGTCAGACTCGACCACGGGCTGGACACACGGGCATGTGACTAGCCGTGTGGTGCAAGTCAGTGTCGACCACAGGTGAGGCACACGGGCGTGTCTCAGGCCTTGTGGACAAGTCAGTTTGTATGCCCTGTCTTGCCACGGCTCGGACACATGGGCGTGTCTGAGGCCGTGTGAGGCACACGGCCTGCCCACACGGCCTGCCCACACGGGCGTGTGACCTCTGTAGCTTTGAAAAATATTTAATTTTCGAAAAAAACTTGTATGATCCCGGTTTAGTCCCGACCCCTTTCTAGTGCATGTTTAAGGTCTCGTAGACCTCGTTAAGGGACTATATGTATATATCTTGATATGTTTGAATGATGAAGTACTTTGTGTTGAAAAAGGATTGTAAATGTTTCGGTTTGTTCGGTAATACTCCTTAACCCTAATTCGACGACGGTTACGGGTTAGGGGTGTTACAATCAGAGGCAAAGAAAGTTTGCATTTAATTAAATGGGAAATTGTTATGAATCCAAAAGAGAAATGTGGACTTGACATAAGAAAAATGAAGCAAAAGAATCAAGCCCAAGTCATTGAACTTAGTTAGAGGTTAATTCAAGAAAGAGACAACCTATGGGCTAAAGTTCTTCTTATAAAGTATTTGGAAACCCCAAATCCAAGCCACCATAATCGAAATGCCTCACCAACTTGGATAGCCCTTCAAAAAGTGAACCATTTCATTGTAGAAGCCATACAATGGGTTATTAGTGATGGGAAAGCCATTAAATTTTGACTGGATAATTGGTTGGGTCATGGTCCATTAAGACATTATCAATATCCCCTTAACTCGAGAAAAGGACTATATCTATTTTGTTGAAATGAGAATGAAATGGGAGAGCCAAGGGCTTGAGGCTTTTTCTTTCCAAGTTTCAAATACCACCCTGAACCTTTTTATTAGCACCCCAATTTTTTGCCTAGATGAAAGCTAAGACATCTTTTGGTGGTACTTCTCAAATTCGAGCTACTTTTCCCTTGAAGGAGCTGATCATAATTGGAAAAGTTATGGAAATTGAGGTTCTCACCCAAGCTATAATTGTTCATTTGGAAATGCTTTTGTAAAGTTCTCTCTACAAAATACTTTCTTATTCATCGTGGCCTCAACCTACATGAGCTAAGGGAATGTCCTTTTTGCAGGAGTTAGATCGAAATGTTGAACACAATTTAAGATTTTGCCTTGTTTCCAATAACTATTGGAACTCAACCAAAGGTTCCTCCTTTTTAGGACACAATTGCAACAAGGACTGGGTAACTTGGTTGGGCAGTAATTTAAATGCAAAGGAATGGTTCCCCAAGCTAAAAATTCCTTGGTTGATAATTTTCACATTTTTTATGGGAATTTTCGTTGTTGAGAAACAATTTCATCTTCCACAAACAACTTATGTTTGATCTCCTCTTAACCAAGATTACATCAAAGGTTGGGGAGTATTTTGCAATTGTTGTAAACATCAAGAGAATCGTGGAACCATTGTCCATACCTATTATATGGCAAAAGCCAAAAGTAGATTTTGTAAAAATTAATACAAATGGCTTAACTTTGAGTAACTTAGGACAGGTTAGTGCTGGAACCTTAATCAAAGATCATAATGGTGATTAGATTTTAGCTTTTTTTAAACATATTCCAAGGGCTTCGAGTGTTCAAGTGGAGCTATGAGTGCTTTGCGATGGTGTAACAGCCCGATTTAGGGGCTAGTCAGAATAGTGATCTCGGGGTCACTAGTCTGAGACTTGAGAAATTTATTTTCACATTATATTATGAGACGGAGCATGATAGTATATGTGCATGAGAATTTTGGTGCTTTAATTTTAGCGATTTCATGTTTAATCGCGAAAAAAGACTAAATCGCATAAAGTGCGAAAGTTCCATTCTATATGATAAAGGTACCAAATAGCTTTAGAATGTAAATTGGAGGTCTTTAAAAGGCAATTAGACCCCCAATATATGCTTGGCCGGCCATGGACTAGCATAGGAGACAAAAATGGACAAAAAATTGGTCAAAGTAGTTGATAGTTGGTGACTTGTTTGACTAGTTTAATATCATCTTTCTCTCCATCTTTCTCCACCGAAATTTGCAAGAAAAATAGGAGTTTGAAAGCTCACAATTTTCAGTAAGCTCTCCTCCATTCTAGTAAGTGATTTTGATGATTCTTCTTTATGATAATTGTACTTTTAAGACCCCCTAGAACTTAAGCTTTCAAATGAGAGGACTATTGTGCAATATGATGCAAAGTTTAGATATTACCATGAGAGCTTTCATTGCTATTTGCTGCATTTTTATGGAAGAAAATGAGTCTTAGTTGTTGGATGAACAACTTTTGTGAAAGGTGTTGTATTTAAAACACCTAATTTAGACCTTGATGAAAAGGTTACAAAATTGTAGTAAATATGTGAAATGTTGAGTTTTGATGATAACTATAAGAGTATTAAATGCTCACCTAGGCTTGTTGAAGGTAGAAATGTGATTAGAATTTATTTCCGAGCCTAGGGGCAAAATGGTCAATTTGCCAAAGTCTAGGGGCAAAATAGTAATTTTGCCTAAGCATGATTATTGAAATGCTTTATTAATGAGATGATTAAAATGAGCTAAATTGTTGTTATAGAGTAAGAAGAACCGAGGATCCACCTCGATCGGGGAAAGAACAAAGTCTCGGACTAAATCGTCGACCTAGCTCATTTTGAAATCGAGGTAAGTTTGTATGTGATTAATGAAATATTTATGTTAGCATAATTGAAAATGCTTGGTATCACATTGATGTATGATACTTCATTGAAACGAGAAATTGATGTTAAGTATGATGTTGAAGTCCTAGTGGACTATAATGAATATGGGATTGCTATCATTCGAGATGTGAATTAGATAAAGTCCTGTATAAGGCCATGTCCGGCCTCGGCACTGAGTTAAGATCCCGTATAAGACAATATCCGAGATATGGCTTCGTAAAAGAATAAGAAACTCGTCTAAGACCACATCCGGGATGTGGCATCGATACTTGATGTGAAAGTCCATATAAGACCATATCCGGGATATGGCATTGGCATTTAGAAGTAACTCCATGTAAGACCACCTCGGGGATGTGGCACTGGCTCCGTCTCTACATGAAAGACGTCGAATATGCGTCTTTGACTATCCCTAGCGGTTAAAGGGATAAATAGATGAGTTTAGAAGTAGAAATGAGATTTGCACTAAGTTCATATGAATGTGTGAATACAGGTACTCGTGAATGAGTCACGAAGAAACGTTTACGACATGTGGCACGGTATGTGCTAAATAAAGACAATTGTGAGTAAGTATGGCAAGATGCCTATGACTTGTGTATGGTTAGTTAATGTCACGGATGGATTATTTTATGAGCTTATTGTTGCTATTTATATCCATGCAAACTTACTCAGCTTTATGCTTACCCCTTTCATTGCCCTTCTTCCTTGTAGTATTGCCAAGATAACTCGAGGATCATGGACGTAGGAGTTCGAAAATCACACTATCGACATCACTTTGGTATAACAATTTAGACTTATTTTGAGTATGGCATGTATAGGACTCGAGTATTTTGTTGAGTTGTAATTGTTAGCCAAAGTGTTGGCTATGTATGTTACTAAAGTCATTTTATAAATGGCCTTAAGTTAGGCAAATACTTGGAAAATTCTTTTGCTTAATGAAAGTGATTTTCTTGATGTGTATGCCCTTGTGTATGAATGTTGAATCAAGTATTTATATGTGTCTTTGGGTCATGAATTACGTTGAATGGAATTGGTGTATGTATGTTTGCAAGGTAGGGTGGCTAAGGGCTTGGTAGATAGCCTCCTAATTTTCCACCTGGGTAGACACACAGGCGTGTGTCTAGACCGTGTGAGCAGCACGGCTAGCACATGGGCGTGTGCCCAAGCCGTGTGAAGTCTGTACCTTGAACTTGGAATTTAAATCGCCACACGATTAAAACACACGAGCATGTGTGTGGGCCGTGTGGATTAGTCAGAATGCCAAGGTTTGGCACACGGGCCAAGGCCACGGGCGTGTCGAGGCCGTGTGAAATTTGTCAGTTTCGACCACGGGTGGTAGACACGGGCATGTCCTAGGGACACACGGGCGTGTCCCTAGACTCACACGGGCGTGTGACCCCTGCTTTGTTGAAAAGTTTCTCGAACATGTAAATGTCCCTGGAATAGTCCCAATACCTCTCGGAAGTATGTTTAGGGCCTCTTAGGCCAAGTATAAGTAAGTGATGGGTTTAAACGAGACGTTGTAACCCTATTCGAGATGTTTAAGCAAGATTAGTTAGGTAATGCCTCGAACCTTGTCCCGGCTTGAAGATGGCTAAGGGGTGTTACATTTATTGGTATCAGAGCTACGGTTTAGTCGGTTCTAGGACTAACGTAGCATAAGTACGAGTCTAGCTATACATGCCATATGTACGGGTGTCTGAGTAATGATAGTGTGATGGCTCCTGACGTATGAAATTATGTTTTATGTAGTATATGGATTCTGATCCAGATCGAACTATAGCCGATGATGCTGCGAGTAACGCGCCGGCTCCCGCTTTAGGGACCGCGCCAACTAATAGTAGACCCGAGACCTTGGGTCAGGGGGAAGAGGCTCGAGAAGCCTTTCTGTACATGATGAGCAACTGGTATACTGAGTATACCCGAGCAAATCCTAACGCTCAACCCCCTCCACCCCCACCAATCCCTCAACCTGCTCTAGTAGCTCCTCAAGGAGTTGAGGTGGTGAGAAGAGAAAAGCCTCCGGTGGATAAGATCCGAAAGCAAGAAGCCGAGGAATTCTGGGCAAATAAGGACGATGACCCGGAGAAAGCAGAATTCTGGCTCGAGAATACCATCAGGGTATTCGATAAGTTATCCTGCACGCCTGAGGAGTGCTTAAAGTGTGCGGTATCTCTCCCAAGAGATTCAGCCTACCGATGGTGGAACACCCTAGTGTCGGTGGTGCCAAGGGAGAGAGTTAGCTGGGAATTCTTCCAAGAGGAATACCAGAAAAAGTACATCAACCAGCGGTTCATCGACCATAAGAGGAAGGAGTTCTTGGAACTGGAGAAAGGTCGTATGTCAGTAACCGACTATGAATGGGAGGTTGTAAGGATTAGAAAGTATGCACAGGAGTGCGTGTCTACCGAAGCCATCATGTGCAAAAGATTCAAGTATGGATTAAATGAAGATATCCGTTTATACGTGGGAGTTCTCAAACTAAAGGAATTTGTAGTGTTGGTAGATAGAGCCTGTAAAGCCGAAAAGTTGGCTAAAGAGAAGAGAAGAGCTAAGAATGAGTCTCGTGACTCGAGCAAGAGACAACTGAATAAGTCTCACCAATCCTCATCTAAGAAATCGAGGGATTTCGCTACTCGATCAGTCATTTCAGCGGGGTTTTCAACCCGAAGTAAAGGCAAGCCATTTTTTGGGTCGAAAGGGCAGACCACATCAGTTGCTAGTGTGGGCAACGTCCGACCAAGTAGACCGAAATGCCCTCAGTGTGGTATGCGCCATTCTGGTGAGTGTCGAGCTAATGAGAAAACTTGCTTCAGATGTGGGTCCTTAGACCACTTTATCAGAGACTGCCCCGAGGTAGGCGAGAAAAAAAAGCCTCAGAATGCAAGATCGGGAAGTATTGCTAGGGAAAGACCACTGAAAAACCCAGGAAATGAGATGGGTAGCAAGAATCCATCTAGAGAGCAAGCTGCTAGATTCGAGGTAGAGCACCGGCGAGGACATATGCCATTCGTGCTCGTGAAGAGGCATCCCCCTCCGACGTAATCACGGGTACCTTTTCTCTCCATAATACTCGTGTTATAGCTTTAATTGATCCGGGATCCACACACTCATACATATGCATGAAATTAGTCTCTAGCATGAGCATGCCTATAGAGTCTACCGAATTCATAATAAGAGTGTCTAATCCCCTAGGCAAGTGTGTGTTGGTTGATAGAGTTTGCAAAGGTTGCCCTTTGATGATTAAGGGTCATTGTTTCCCGGTCGATCTTATGTTATTACCGTTTTCGAGTTTGATGTCATCCTTGGGATGGATTGGTTAGTTACTCATGGAGTATTTGTGAATTGTGGGAAGAAGCATATTGAGTTGAGAGATGAAAATGGTAATCTTATTCGTGTTGAATCAGATAAGCTAGATAGGCTACCAGTAGTGATGTCAGCCTTGTCGACTCAGAAGTATTTAAAGAAGGGATACGAAGCCTATCTTGCCTTTGTGTTGAACACTAAAAATACTGAATTGAAAATGGAGTCGGTACCCATAGTATGCGAGTACCCAGATGTTTTCCCAGAAGAGTTGCCAGGGCTATCTCCAGTTAGAGAGATCAAATTTGGGATTGAGTTAGCTCCAGGTACTGCCCCTATTTCTATTGCTCCCTATAGAATGGCTCCAACTGAGCTAAAGGAGCTAAAAGAACAGTTGCAAGAGCTAACGGATAAAGGTTTTGCAAGGCCGAGTTTTTCTCCGTGGGGTGCTCCCGTTTTATTCGTAAAGAAGAAAGATGGTTCCATGAGACTATGTATAGATTATCGGCAACTTAACAAGGTAACTGTGAAGAACAAGTACCCGTTGCCGAGGATCGACGATCTATTCGATCAATTGAAGGGAGCCATGGTATTTTCCAAGATAGATTTGAGGTCAGGGTACTATCAGTTGAGAGTCAAGGACTCGGATGTGCCGAAAACTGCGTTTAGGACTAGATATGGCCACTATGAATTTTTGGTCATGCCTTTTGGTCTAACAAATGCCCCGGCGATCTTCATGGATTTGATGAATCGCATTTTTCGGCCATACTTGGATAAATTTGTTGTGGTATTCATCGACGACATACTAATCTACTCTCGGGACGAGAACGAACATGTCGAGCATTTGATTATGGTTCTGCGAGTTTTGAGAGAAAAACAATTGTATGCCAAATTTAGTAAGAGTGAATTTTGGCTCAAGGAAGTGGGATTTTTGGGACACATTGTCTCGAGAGACGGGATTAGAGTCAACCCGAGTAAGACTTCAGTAATTGTTGAATGGAAACCGCCGAGGAGCGTAACTGAAGTAAGGAGTTTTCTAGGCCTAGCTGGCTATTATAGGCGTTTTGTCAAGGGGTTTTCCATGATAGCTACCCCGATGACTAAACTTTTGCAAAAAGATGTGAAGTTCGATTGGACTAAAAAGTGTCAACAGAGTTTTGAGAAACTGAAGACACTGTTGACTGAGGCCCCTGTTTTGGTGTAACCTGAGCCGGGAAGAGAATTTTTGGTTTATAGTGATGCGTCCTTGAATGGATTGGGTTGTTTACTCATGCAAGAGGGTAAGGTGATTGCTTACGCCTCTAGGCAATTGAAGCTGCACAAGAAGAATTACCCGACTCATGATTTAGAGTTGGCTGTAATTGTGTTTGCGTTAAAAATTTAGAGGCATCATTTATATGGTGAAAGGTGTCGGATTTTCACCGACCAAAAAAGCCTAAAATATTTGATGACTCAAAAGGAATTGAATTTGAGGCAACGAAGGTGGTTAGAGTTGATTAAGAATTATGAGTTGGTAATTGACTACCATCTAGGAAATGCGAACGTAGTCGCCGATGCTTTGAGCAGAAAATCATTGTTTGCACTAAGAGCCACGAATACTCAGATGACCTTGTTGGATGATGGTTCCATTTTAGCCGAATTGAGGGCTAAACCCTTGTTTCTCCAAGAAATTTGTGAAGCTCAGAAAGATGATAACAGTTTGCAAGCCAAGAGAGCTTTATGTGAGTCAAACGTGGAGTCAGACTTTCGGGTAAATCCTGATGGATGTCTGACATTTCGAGGTAGGGTCTGTGTACCCAGGAATGATGAGCTTATTTGTAGAATCTTGCATGAAGCGCATAGCGGATGTTTGAATGTACACCCAGGCAGCACGAAGATGTACAATGATTTGAGCAAATGGTATTGGTGGCTTGGTATGAAGAAAGAGATTTCCAAATTTGTATCGAAATGCCTGATTTGTCAGCAAGTGAAGGCTGAACATCAACTACCTTCGGGTTTACTTCAGCCCATTATGGTTCCTGAGATGAAATGGGATCGTATTACCATGGACTTCGTGACGGGCTTACCGTTGACTCTAAAGAAGAAAGATGCAGTATGGGTAGTGGTTGATAGACTCACAAAGTCAGCCCATTTTATACCAGTATGAGTCGACTATTCGCTTGATAAATTGGCAGACTTGTACATGTCAGAGATAGTAATACTCCATGGTGTACCGTTGTCGATCATTTCGGATAGAGATCCGAGATTTACGTCACGGTTTTGGAAAAAGTTGCAAGAAGCCTTGGGCACAGAATTAAATTTCAGTACAGCCTTCTATCCACAAACCGACAGATAGTCAGAGAGGGTAATCCAGATACTTGAGGACATGCTTCGATGTTGTGTTTTAGAATTCCAAGGTAGTTGGGAGAAATACTTACCGTTGGTGGAATTCGCCTACAACAACAGTTTTTAGTCAAGTTTGAAGACGGCGCCTTATGAGGCATTGTATGGGTGTAAGTGTCGCACGCCCTTGTATTGGTCAGGACTCAGAGAGAAACAGATACACGGGGTCGATTTGGTTAAGGAAACTGAAGAAAAAGTAAAAGTGATACGTGATTGTCTGAAAGTCGCCTCAGATAGGCAAAATTCCTATTCAGATTTGAAAAGCAAAGAGATAGAATTCAAAGTCGGTGATAAAGTGTTCTTGAAAGTATCACCTTGGAGGAAAGTCCTTAGATTTGGCCGGAAGGGCAAATTAAGTCCGCGCTTTATCGGACCTTATAAAATTACCGAGAGGGTAGGACCGGTAGCTTATCAGTTGGCCTTGCCACCTGAACTAGAAAAGATTCATGATGCCTTTCACGTATCCATGTTGCGCCGATACCGTTCAGATCATTCACATGTCATTGTAACAACAGAGGTAAAGATACAAGCGGACTTGACTTATGGTGAAGAGCCGGTTAAGATTTTGGCGCGAGAGGTCAAGCAGTTGAGAAACAAAAGCATAGCCCTTGTGAAAGTTTTATGGCAAAGGCACGGAATAGAAGAGGCTACATGGGAGCCCGAGGAAATGATGAGAAACCAATATCCCAACCTTTTTACCGGTAAGATTTTCGGGGACGAAAATCCTTAAGGGGGGAGAATTGTAACAGCCCAATTTAGGGGCTAGTCGGAATAGTGATCTCGGGGTCACTAATCTGAGACTTGAGAAATTTATTTTCACGTTATATTATGAGTCGGAGCATGATAGTATATGTGCATGAGAATTTTGGTGCTTTAATTTTAGCGATTTCATGTTTAATCGCGAAAAAGGACTAAATAGCATAAAGTGCGAAAGTTCCATTCTATATTATAAAGGTACCAAATAGCTTTAGAATATAAATTGAAGGTCTTTAAAAGGCAATTAGACCCCCAATATATGCTTGGCCGGCCATGGACTAGCATAGGAGACAAAGATGGACAAAAAATTGGTTAAAGTAGTTGATAGTTGGTGACTTGTTTGACCAGTTTAATATTAGAATAAAGAAAGAGAAAATATCATCTTTCTCTCCATCTTTCTCCACCAAAATTTGCAAGAAAAATAGGAGTTTGAAAGCTCACAATTTTCAGCAAGCTCTCCTCCATTCTAATAAGTGATTTTGATGATTCTTCTTTATGATAATTAGACCCCTAGAACTTAAGCTTTCAAATGAGAGGACTATTGTGCAATATGATGCAAAGTTTAGATATTACCATGAGAGCTTTCAATGCTATTTGCTGCATTTTTATGGAAGAAAATGAGTCTTAGTTGTTGGATGAACAACCTTTGTGAAATGTGTTGTCTTGAAAACACCTAATTTGGACCTTGATGAAAAGGTTACAAAATTATAGTAAATATGTGAAATGTTGAGTTTTGATGATAACTATAAGAGTATTAAATGCTCACCTAGGCTTGTTGAAGGTAGAAATGTGATTAGAATTTATTTCCGAGCCTAGGGGCAAAATGGTCAATTTGCCAAAGTCTAGGGGCAAAATAGTAATTTTGCCTAAGCATGATTATTGAAATGCTTTATTAATGAGATGATTAAAATGAGATAAATTTTTGTTATAGAGCAAGAAGAACCGAGGATCCACCTCGATCGGGGAAAGAACAAAGTCTCGGACTAAATCGTCGACCTAGCTCATTTTGAAATCGAGGTAAGTTTGTATGTGATTAATGAAATATTTATGTTAGCATAATTGAAAATGCTTGGTATCACATTGATCTATGATACTTCATTGAAATGAGAAATTGATGTTAAGTATGATGTTGAAGTCCTAGTGGACTATAATGACTATGGGATTGTTATCATTCGAGATGTGAATTAGATAAAGTCCCGTATAAGGCCATGTCCAGGACATGGCCTCGGCACTGAGTTAAGATCCCGTATAAGACCATATCCGGGATATGGCTTCGTAAAAGAATAAGAAACTCGTCTAAGACCACATCCGGTATGTGGCATCGATACTTGATGTGAAAGTCCATATAAGACCATATCCGGGATATGGCATTGGCATTTAGAAGTAACTCCATGTAAGACCACCTCGGGGATGTGGCACTGGCTTCGTCTCTACATGAAATACGTCGAATATGCGTTTTGACTATCCCTAGCGGTTAAAGGGATAAGTAGATGAGTTTAGAAGTAGAAATGAGATTTGCACTAAGGTCATATGAATGAGTGAATACAGGTACTCGTGAATGAGTCACGAAGAAATGTTTATGACATGTGGCACGGTATGTGCTAAATAAAGACATTTGTGAGTAAGTATGGCAAGATGCCTATGACTTGTGTATGGTTAGTTAATGTCACGGATGGATTATTTTATGAGCTTATTGTTGCTATTTATATCCATGCAAACTTACTCAGCTTTATGCTTACCCCTTTCATTGCCCTTCTTCCTTGTAGTATTGCCAAGATAACTCGAGGATCGTGGACGTAGGAGTTCGGAAATCACACTATCGACATCACTTTGGTATAACAATTTAGACTTATTTTGAGTATGGCATGTATAGGACTCGAGTATTTTGTTGAGTTGTAATTGTTAGCCAAAGTGTTGGCTATGTATGTTACTAAAGTCATTTTGTAAATGGCCTTAAGTTAGGCAAATACTTGGAAAATTCTTTTGCTTAATGAAAGTGATTTTCTTGAAGTGTATGCCCTTGTGTATGAATGTTGAATCGAGTATTTATATATGTCTTTGGGTCATGAATTACGTTGAATGGAATTGGTGTATGTATGTTTGCAAGGTAGGGTGGCTAAGGGCTTGGTAGATAGCCTCCTAATTTTCCACCTGGGTAGACACACGGGCGTGTGTCTAGACCGTGTGAGTAGCACGGCTAGCACATTGGCGTGTACCCAAGCCGTGTAAAGTCTGCACCTTGCACTTGGAATTTAAATTGCCACACGATTTAAACACACGGGCGTGTCCCTAGACTCACACGGGCGTGTGACCCCTATTTTGTTGAAAAGTTTCTCGAACATGTAAATGTCCCCGGAATAGTCCCAATACCTCTCGGAAGTATGTTTAGGGCATCTTAGGCCAAGTATAAGTAAGTGATGGGTTTAAACGAGACGTTGTAACCCTATTCGAGATGTTTAAGCAAGATTAGTTAGGTAATGCCTCGAACCCTGTCCTGACTTGAAGACGGGTAAGGGGTGTTACAGATGGACTAATTCTTGCTTTATCTAGAAACTTGTTGAACATTGAAATTGAAATTGATGCTTCTTCTGTTATAAGCTTAGTTAAAAATTTTGATCATGTCAACCATTTGCTACAAACTCTCATTTTGGGTTCCGCAACTCTCTTACCCTGCTTCCGGCAATGGATGTTGAAGCACATTTTTAGGGAAGCAAATTGTAGAGCGGACATTATGGCATGGAAGAGAAGCAATTTTCATCTGACGTCTTCCTTGGATTTTATTTCATGTACTGGTTCTCTTTTTATTTTTAATCAAGTACCTGGCGATTTTGCTTTTATTTTGTTGGTTGATGCCAATGGTATTATGTTATATTGAACCTTTGATTAAGTGTTAATTTAAGCTCAATCATTTTTATTGATAAAAAAACTAAAACTAAAATAAAAAAAATTATATATACAATTACTCAAAATTAAAATAATGAATTAAAGAAAATTTAGTTTAAATTTTTGGTAGGGATAATATGTTTAGCTAATAGCTTCCACTGGTTCATCAAAAATTACGAAAAAAATCAATGTGTAGATTCCAACCATCAATGGCGTATCCCCCAAAATTATAAAAATGTATAATTGGTATTTAATCCTTTAACTTTTGAAAAGTTTGGCCTCCCTTTAAGCTGTTGTTTGCCCCCTTCCAACTTTGAATAGTAAAAAATATTTCTTTTTGTTTTGTTCCATATAACATATGTTAACTTTTTAACTTTAAATATTTATATAATATTTTACAACTTTACAACTTTTCTTTTGGATGATAGTTGGTTACTTTTTAATTTAATATTAAATATGAATTTAGGTTAAAATTTAATTTATTAACTAGTGGAAAAGAAGTCTCTTTTGCTATTGCTATTAACTACTACTGTTATCAACATATGTTATTTAAACGCGGCATCGAGTTCATCTTCTAAGGTTTTTTTTTCATCTGTTTACTATTTTACTATTGTTTTTATTGTGTTTTAAAGTTTATAGTTTTATTTTATTTTATCTTTTAAGATATTGTAGTTATGAAGTCGGAAACAATTGATTCATTTTAAAAAAAAAAAGAAAAGTACAGAGACAACACAATCACCTTTAGAAGCGTAACAAATTGAGGTACCACCTTCATCATTTGCTCTTTTAAACTCTGATGCTCGTCCTTCTAAAATTCCTAGAGTTGAAGATGAGGCACTTGATTTGTCGAACTTAGAACGTGAACCTGGGTTACGTAAGCAAATATATGAGTATCTGGTAATTATGCTTGATGAAATTCAAAGATCTTATATTAAGGTTGGACCATATCAACCTATTCTTTCACAATATCTCTCTCCTACTTCATAAAAACATCCTTGTTATTTTCAACCATCATGGTTTAAACAATTTTCCTGGTTAGAATATTCATTTTCTAAAGAAGCAGTATTTTGTTTGTCTTGTTTTCTTTTTAATAGCAATCTAAGTAGTAGTTTTGGATCAAGTGCATTTACTCATAGTGGCTTTAGTAATTGGAAAAGGGTACACAATAGATACAATTGTGCTTTTTTTAACATATATGGGAAAAGATCTGAATTCACTGCATAACAATGCACAATGAGCTTATGTAGATTTAATGAATCAAGCTCAACATATTGAAGTATCACTTGATAGACAAACAACACAACAAATTGCAGCTAATCGTCTACGTCTAAAAACTAGTATAGATGTTGTTTGATGGTTAGCATTTTAATGGTGTGCTTTTAGAGGTCATGATGAAAGCTCGAGATCAAAAAATCGTGGGAAATTTCTTGAATTGTTATCACTATTAGCATCTTATGATGAGAAAGTTGAAGATGTTCTGAAAAGTTCTCTACAAAATGCTAGTCATACTTCTTCAACAATACAAAAAGAGATACTGCAAATTTATGCCAGTAGAGTTCGTAATGTAATTCATGAAAAAATTGTTAAAGAGTTCAGCATTATTGTGGATGAAGCAAGAGACCAATCAAAAAAGAGCAAATGACAATTGTATTGAGATTTGTTAATAAACAAGGACTGGTGAAAGCACGATTTTCTGATATAGTCCTTGTTAAAGATATTGCATCATTGACTTTGAAGAATGAGATTTTTAATGTTTTCTTGCAACATGGTTTTGACATACAAAATATACAAGATCAAGGCTATGATGGACCAAGCAATATGGATGGGGAATTTAACGACTTGCAAGCTTTGATTTTGAATGATTGACGATATGCTTATTATGTTCACTGTTTTGCTTATCGTCTTCAGTTGCAACAGCTAGAGAAGTAGTTGAAAAGCATCAATTTTTTAAAGACTTGTTTGATATTTTTAATGTTGCTTCTTCTTTTTCCCAAAGACATGATGAATTATAAAAATCCCAAGCAGCTGAAATAACTTGTTAGCTATCCATAAATGAGTTAGCAACTGGAACAGGAATGAATCAGATTGGCACTTTACAACGTCCTAGTGAGACTTGATGGAGTCCTTATTTAAATTCAGTTACTAGTTTACTGACGATGTACAATGCTACTAGCACGGTTCTTAAAAATCTAAAAAATACCGCTCCTAACTATACTAGGTGAGGAGATGCTCATAACGCATATAATAGATTTAGATCTTTTGAGTTTATTTTTATTTTGCATATGAAGGAAGTTTTAGGGGTTACTGATAATCTTTGTGAAGCTTTGTAAAGTCGTTCTCAAGATATATTAAATGTCATGATTTTAGTTTCGACAACAAAATATTTAATTCAAAAGTTGAGAGATGATGGAGGGATGAATTGTTGAAAATGTGATATCTTTTTATGAAACTTGGAAGTTGGATTTTTCGGATATGAATGCTCAATACATTGTGGGTCATTGTTGTAACATGGAAGATGTTACAATGGAGCATCATTATCGAGTGGGTATATTTTTTGCTACAATAGATACTCACTTACAAGACTTGAAAAGTAGATTTAACGAGCATGTTATCGAGCTTCTCACTCTTACTATAACTTTAGATCCCAATGAGTTTTTCAAGTTATTTGATATTGATAAATTTTACATTCTTGTAAACAAGTTCTATCTAGAAGATTTTTCTCAACAATAGATAGAACGTATCCCATATGAGTTGAAGCATTATGAACTTGGTATATGTAAGCATCTTGATTTGAAAAAAAATATCAACATTTTTTGAACTTTGTAGAAGCTTGGTTGAGAGTGGAAAGTCAGCCATGTACCCACTCGTTGATAGATTGATTAGTCTTATGTTGACTCTTCCAGTTTCAACCGAATCCTTAGAACGTGCATTTTCTGCTATGAAGATTATGAAGACTCGACTTCGTAGCAAGATGTAAGATGATTTTTTGAGAAGTTCTTTAGTTATGTATATTGAGAAAGAAATTGCAGAAAAATTTAATGTAAACAAAATAATTGATGATTTTAGTTATACGAAGGATCGAAGAGTGTAATTCAAATAAATTTTTAAATTTCTTTCTAGCTTATTTTTATTTATTAAATTATTTTTCTTTAATTAGTTTTTATTCTTAAAAATATTATTATTGTTCATTATATCGGCCCCCCTCTTGAAATTTTCTGACTTCACCTCTGCCAACCATCCTTCATTTTTTCTAGTTGGCCTTTTCTAACTTTTCGATTAAAATGTTACATAGTTATACATAATTCGAAAATAGATTTTTAAATCCGAACAAATGTAAGACTTAGGCTTCCTTTGGTTCACCGCTTAACGCTTGATGTGAGTGCGATTGGGCTACCAATCTCATCAGTATTCTTTGTTTGGTTCAAAGCATTCCGGTGCTGATGAAAATTGGTTTCAACCTCACCGCTGCTATTTGAAACGGACCTGAGATGAGAGCAAGCGATTAAAGGCAATTGGGGCAAGAGGTATTTTAGCGCACAAAAATACCCCGTTCTTCATCTTCCTTCTTCTCCATCCAGGTACTTTCCTCCTACTTCTTCTATTTTTCATCTTTAGTTTCAATTCAAATTCTTTAGTTTCTATTTAACCCAAATCATTGGCTTTTGAAGTGACTCATAAAAATTTCCGGGTTTTCAGTTTTAGGTTCGTTTTTTTTTGTTCTTCTTTTGTTGAAGCAAAAGGGTGAAAGTCATGGGTGAGAATAATCAGATAATAGGAGAAGATGATTACATTTTGTTGAAGGATTTCAAAGTGGAAACCAAGTTGATGAAGAAAAGGGTTTTATACTATGTTTCGGGTTTATATTTTCAACTCTAATGCATTTCCTTCCAACATTCTTAAACAGGTTTAGAAACTGCTGCACCCTTTTTATTTGAGTTTCTCTTTTTCTCTTAAAATTTAACCTTTTTGGATTAAGGAAATTACCCATCGCTCATTTTTTTTTTGTGAGTTTTATTAAAAGAAATTGTTTTTGTTCAAGGTAATTGTTAAAAGGGGGCTAAAAACAGCTTCTTTTGCCTTTTTGTATTCTTCCCTCACTCAAAATTTGCTGTTTGGTTGTTAGGAAAATACCCATGTCTAATTTAGTGTTTCTTTTAATGGTTTTGTGAAAGTTTTTGAAACTGCCATTTTCTGTTAACTATAAGAAATAAGAAAATTTTGCATCCAAATGTGGTTTTTAATTTCTTTTGTTGCTTCAGCTCTATTTCATTATCTATTAGAGCAACACTCATCATCCCAATTTCATTATCGTGATGATTTTTTCCCCTTAAAGTTGTATCATCATGTAGCTTTACTAGAGCTTTCAATTCCCATTTGTTTTTAATAACTTGATTTGTTTTCTGTTTATAGGTATATGCAGAGACTAACAGCAGTCCTCCTTTACTTGTTCTTAATGAAAAGACATTGATGATTTTTCCATTGACTTGTCTACTCAATGAAGCTCTTGGTCCTGGGAACACTGATTTACCTTCAGAAGTTCCTAAAGTGTCCGCAGAGATTGATCACACTCAAAACAACTGGATACATGTTGGATATGAGGTATGCCTTTAATATCTGACTGAATTACTAACATAAGGACATGATTGGTTTGAGAGCTGCATCTTGATTTGTAGCTTCATATGTTGCTTTAACATCTTGCCATAATGTTTGAATTGTTTGAGATAGTTTTGGGAATGAGTGAACTAAATGGACTTGTATTTATTTGGTCTGTTTAGTTGCCTTGGTTTCTAAACATGATCTCATGGATAATAGGCTCTTACATTTGTTATCTATTTTGTGTGTAACTTAAAACATTTTATTGGACTAACATTGAATACGAATGAATTGGGGCTAGACAAACAGCATTTCTATGTAAATTCTATAAATACAAGGCCCGATTGGACCATCATCCCCTTCTTTTTCTTTTGAGAATCTATCCTGTATAACTACAAGTTATCTTTTCTGTTTTAGTTTGATAAGTGGTTGATTGTTTAGAATATTTGAGAATGAGCAACACCAAAAGAAGGAACCGAAAAGAAAAAAAGAGAGCAAAGAGGAATTAGGCAAGTGTGTGTATGAAACTTTGAGGTTATATTGTGTACATCACCAATGACCAATCTCTCAAGGCATAAGAGAAAAAAAAAAAAAAAGGGGTAAAGACAAGTTAAATTTAACATCGATAGGAGCAGGAAAAATGTTGTTTGAGGCAACAAAGTTGCTCAATTTGCATATCACTCCTGTTTGTTTTTCTTCTTTTCAAATGGAGACATTACACGTGGCTTTACGCCTAAGGTTTTCATCAAGTATACTTTCAACTATACTTGATAGATGGATACTAATTTTATTTCCTATTTGTTACCATATACGTAAACATTTCTGTTTTTCTTTTCTTGTCGAGTTTCTTACGATTTTGTGCGGCTTTACATTAATGGGGAGATTGCGGGAGAGCTGCATCTCTCGTCCTCATCAAATGATGACTCCATGCCAAATGGTTCTAGGAAGAGGACATTAATTGGTATTACTGGTGATAGTAATTTGCGTGGGGCTTTATCCATGATGCAAAAGTCTTGCCTTCAACCTTATCTATAAAGGAGCAAGTATGTTAAGGTGGCTTTTACTTGTAGTTCTCATGCTTACTTGTAGTTCTCCTATTTCTATTTTTCCTTGTAGTTCTTCATGATTCCAGTGAATGTCCTGTTTGATTTAAACACTAAAATGTACCCACCCCAAGTTATCAAATTTGTTGTGAGTTTAGATACCTCATTTCTTTTCAACCACACCACAACACACAACAAATGAGCCAGGATGTTTGTATTTCTGCCATGTTTTTATTTATGTCTTGGATGCCATTAATACAGAATATGTAGTTATTGTTTTTGAAATTCCAGAGTGATGCTTTCTCCACTTTTCCTACAAATCTAAGGATCATGAGTCATCAAACACAACTATTCTGTCTTTGGTGTCATTGATGATTGAACCGCAAAGAGGATTAAAACTAATGTTGTAAGATTATGAAGAGTGTTATTTCATGTATGCAATATGAACTTTTTTTTGGTTAAGATTTGATATTTGGGAAAATCATATTTATCTTTGTTATAAAAGAATATTTAACTATAAAAATTTAAAAATAATTTTCATTTTATCTAATAAATAATTTAAATTGATTATATAATTCATTAAAATATTTATAATCAAATATTGGAAGATACATTTTAATATTTTATTAAATAAATTTATAAATTCACATATTTTAATAATTTTATATAACTAAAATAATTTAAAACTTCTATTATATATCAATTCTAATCTAATGTCCTTAATAGTCATTTTTTTATTTTCACCTCACCGCTACAGCTGCGTTTGAATCCAAACACACACTCCATCATTGTTTCTAATCTCTTTGCACAAGTTGTCCAATCTCACCGCTACAAGAACTAATCTCACCGCCACCATTGTTTTTAACCTCACCGGAGGTAAACACACCGCCCATCCAAACTAAGCCTTAGAGTATTGTTGAGAAATTTTCCGTTGTGTCTCATTGAAGGGAACAATCAATTATTTATATACATGGTTACTGTTCATGGAATTCACGTTCTTTGTAGACTCTATGCATGCGAGACATGTGTATTGTTATGGTCTACCTGTTGGACTTCATGGCCACCCCACATGCGAAATCCTTGGGTGTATGCGAACTGGGACCGCGAACTCCCCTTACGAGCACCCTTTGGCATGTGCAAACTGAGACTGCGAGCTCCCTTTACTGACCTCCCACTATAAGGCTTGCACACATCCATATGGTAGGGCCCGGTCAGGTCGCGGGTAGATGACTCGAACCTTATTTGATTTTCAAGTTGGTGATCATAAATACATAACAAGTATATTTTAATTTTTAAATTTGTACTTTATAATTTGACATAAATAAAAAAGTCAACCCAATACAAAACATGGGTAAACCATACTAGTGTAAAATTACAACGATGGCAAGCAAAGGTGAGAGGGACCATTGATGTGGATGCTTTGCATGCATGTGATATGTTTTCCTTTTCCTTTTTAGAGTTTAAATTTTGGAGAAAGAGTAGGGGCTTAGGATCTCATATCTTTTAGGGACCACCTCAAATCCCTAATATATATATATATATATAATTAACTATTGTTTTAGGAATTTAATTTCATAAAACCCCTAGATTATTGGCAGCACTGGATTGTCGGTGGATCCAAGCATGCTCCCTTCACATGCTAAAAGCTTTAAAATATCCTCCTTACCTAAAACTATACATTATACATACAAAAGTGGGAATATTTTCAGGCTTATAATCGGGGCCGGGGCCTCAACTTTCTTCTTGCCAATAAAACAATTGTAATGGTGAGGGGTTAGTAAGATTTAATTGTGTTTTACCTAAAATCTACCTGTCCAAGAACCTCAGCTTGTTTGGCAGCATTGTTTTAATAATTATGTTTAGGAAATTTATTATTATTATTAGTTGATATTGGATTTCATCATGTTGATATTAAAAAAAAAAAAAAATCAAATCACACAATTTTATTTAATGAAACTCAAAGTAGAATGTTTTGTTACATATATGACTACCCACTACAAATCATGCCGTATCTTTTAAAAGACAAACCAATTAATGGGTGTCGCATATTAATTATTTTATTTATGAAGTTAAAAAAACTTATTTTTGGGCCACAAAATTATAAATTTTAAAGAATTATCATTATAATTTTATAATTTCAGGTTGTTAAATTGTATGAAAACTTATGCTTGGATCATATGTGTAGGCCTAACAATAATATCAAATATAACTCATATATTCTCTAGGGACAGAATTAGGTTTAGGTATCTTTTCCAACGGGGACAGCCTAAGCCATTTTTGTAGATCACCATGGGACGGTGCTTTCATGTTTCTCTCTCTATATTTTTACATGTGAATGTGTGGACCTTTATTTTAAATCGCACAAATATCTCACATCCCATTTACAACTTCAAAATTTTATATTTTCCGCAATCTTAATTGGTTAAATTTTGTTATTAGTTCTTATATTTAGTAAAAATAGAGAATTTAATTAAATAAATTTAACTATAAAGCAACAATTTTGGAGACTAGTAATAAATTTTAATCTCGAATTGTGTTGGTCAAGAAAAGTTGATTAAAAAACAAGAAAAACTTTTACAACAAAAGGGATGAATTATTGTCCCTCTTTCACAATTTCCAACACACCTAATTTGCTCAAACTTCTGCATCTGACATGATTAAATAAGACAGACATAACCTTTTGTTTTTGGTGATTAAATTATGGTTGAGACACCCAAATCCCTGCCTGAGGACCAGAGATAATGCGAACAAAACAATGTCAAAACTGTGGTTTTCAGCTAAACAAACCAAAATCATGTTTGCTTACACTTCTCACTTCCTAACAGTTGGGCGTTAAAATGGGGTTTGGGACTCCAAAAACGACACATCAACCATACCAAAGAAAACTATGCATCAACGGCAATGCCATACCAAAATCTTTCATCTTTCTTTTACCACCCAAATCTATTAGTTAACAAATGAAGTGATAATACAAATTTTAAGGATTTTCTTTCAAGTTTTGTTAAAGAGTGTCTTTGCTCAATACATAAAATTATTTTCAACTTAACATTAATTGTTGATGTCTTGTAGCGGCTAATGTTAATTAGTGTCATATATGCATACAAATAATTGTAATATGCATATCACTTCTTCTTGAATTAAGTAAATAAATATTAAAAAAAAAAAAAAAACTTTCTTAAAATAATCCTTGGGGCTTCTCAAATGCCTCCTGTTTTAAGGAAGTAATAATGAGTTTTTATAACAAACCAAAAACCAATCTTAAATTTGGCTCCTGTTTTAAGCAAGTAATATTGGGTTTTTAAAACACTTCATTTCTTACTTTTTAATCCAAATTTTGAATGAATTTTTTTTAAACTATTTATTGGTGCGATCTATAAGATAAATAGTTTCATTTAAACATGGAATATACGTGGATTATGTCAATATTGTAAAATTTTAATGTTTTAATAAACACTGTTTTTTTACCTAATAATTAAATTGTATTAAATTAGTTTGGATAATTTTTTTAAAAATTATACAAATAATATTGTTACAAATGTAAAAATAATTATCAATAAATTAATTTTTTTTAAAAAATTACTTGAAATTAGAATCGATTAAAAATTATAATATTTGATAATAAAATATATTTAAAGTAATAAGTAATACTAATCAAAGAAATGAAAGTTTAGTTTTTTTTTAAGAAAAATTAAAATATAGAAAAATAAATTAAAAAAATATCAAAAATTTAAAATGTTAGCATATAGTTTAAAATACATTTCTTTCTGTAAAAACATGAATTGAAAAAAATAAATTTAAAAATGATATAAATAAAAATTTCAAATACGAGCATATTGTCTAAATTTATTTCAAAAATAAAATTATATTAATTTTTCAAAAAAGTATAAATATCTATAAATCAATTTCATTTAATCATATTTGGAATTTAATCTTTATATATGAATTTCATTTATATAATTTTATAGATTCCTTTATTATAATTATATTTAGAACTTAACCTTATATTAATTTCATTTAATTTAGTAACATACTAAATTTAAAAAATAAAATAAGTTTCAATTAATTTAAGATGAAAAACATATGTTATTTATTAATTAACCTTTTAGAACCTTTATGAGGAAATGAAAATATTGAATAACAAGAAAGAGATCATTTTCAAAATTTATAATTAATGTGAAGGTAAAGATAATTATTTGGTAAATTTCATATATTTAAATAAATATAAAATAAGAAGAACCTAGGTTATAATTTAAACCAGTAAAACGACTTATGGAAATAAGAGGAAAATACAAAAGGACTTCAATTGTAATTTCTCCATAATTCCAACTATAAGCTTTCACTCATTTTCACCGCTACTATAATATAATATCCATTAATTTATAATTTATTTTTTTAATATTATGTAACAATTCAAATTAATTTTAAAATTTTATATTAAAATAAGTATACAACAATAAAAAAAATAGCATAAAAATTATATTAAATAGTTAACAAAATTAAGAAAGATTAAAGTGGAATGAAATTATTACTAAAACCATCAAGTTATTTTGACTGAATCATGTTAACTATAAATAGATGAAGGGCTGAATCATAGGAATAAATACTTAAATTAATTTAGGGATGCAACAGCATACCATTTAGAAAAATATAGGGACTTAAGACAGAATTAACCAGAAACAATTTCTTACATATAGTATTTAGAAGGAATTAAATAATAATGAAAATATATATATAACTTGTTGAGTAAAAAAAGAAAATGTTAAAATAATAAAGAATAAGAGACCAAAAAGGAAACTTAAATAGTGAGCTGGTGGGCTTGACAAAGACATTGAATCTGAAGATAGATTAGAGGTTTAATTACGACATTAATGCATGCATATCCAAGTAAGGTAGACTCCTTATCTTCTTCATTAGTCAATCAAATCTGCTTAAAACATGCAATGATAGGGTTTAAGAGTCAACCAATTACTGTTCTCCTTTAACTCAGTATATATATTAATTTACAATTTCTTTTTTTACTTATAAAACACTTAATTTGGATTTAAAAGGTATATGTGAATTGAGATGAGTAAAATTCGATTTAATTCGAAAAATCGAACAAAATTAAATTTCGAGTCAATCGAATCGATTTATTTGATTTTTTCGACTCAATTCAAATAAATAATTCGAGTTCAAGTCGAGTTGAATTTTACAATTCGAATAATTGATTGGTGTAAATATCCCTTTGATTCTTGTCAATTTTGAATATGACCAAAATAATTCTAAAAAATTCACAATATTTATAAAAATTCCAAAATTTATATATTTTTAAAAAATATAAAGTTTTTTAAAGAATTTTAAAGAATATATAAAAAGAAATTTAAAATTTTTCTAAATTAATAGTTTTGGAATTAATGATTCAAGCCTATCATACTAAAATATCTTCTTCTTCTTTTTTTCTTCTTATTTTGCTTTGAATAAGTTTTCAAATATATATAATTTCAAATTTATGTGTTCTAACATGTTTAATTTTTAATTTAATTTCAACAATTTCACTTGATCCGATTTGACTCGACTTGATTCAAAAAAACTTCAAATCAAATTAGAATGATAAAATATTACTCGTGCAGTCGAAATTTTTCAAATCGAATGTCTACTCAGACTAGAAGAATACTCAAATTCCAAAGATTAAGTAGAGAGATAGAAAGTAAATTACACATACAAACATCACAAGTCGACATATACCTAAACTAAACTGGAGAGAAAACAAGAAACTACAGAATCGCCTCCATAGATAATGACACCATACCACAAAGGCCCTACTTACATAACGATTCATTTCATGTCCATTACTCTTACTATCATAATAACTATAAACCCTTTACTCAAACATCAAAAAGCGTCTTCCAAGTATAAATAAATTCCAATTTGACAGTGTTGAGAGTCGATGTAAGATTTTGGCACTTAATTTGTGTCTTCATTTGTATTTAAATTATGTTACTCAAATTAAATTTGAGAATTTTTCTGAATTAAAAAAAAAAATTCATAAACAAGTTTAGGAAAGTGTCATGTGTCCTTTATTTATTAATTTTTACTTTTTAATGTAATTTAAGGATACTTGACAGCTTCTTAATATCACTTGTAGAGTTTTTTAACCTTTTCTTTTTAAAGTTACAAGTATCTTTATAAATAAAACATATCCGAGTAACTATAACTAAAAGCTAATCATTATAATATACAATTGAATTGAAAATTGAAATACATCCACACGTAGGCAAGAACAAATCTGGACAAGGTCCCATCCATGGTTTAAATGGGACGAGACTCGAACTTAGGATCTCAAAGTTCCTAGTGTTTCAACCTTGTTGTTAGTGTTGATTTGCTTATCAATTATTTGTTAAATTGTAACTAAAGTAACAACTGAAAGAGAAAAGTAACAATAATGCACAAGAGAATGGGTTACAGACTTCGTAACCCTTTCCTATATCTACGAGGCTTACAAGTTATTATTTAAGTCCACTCAACAGCCTTATCCAAGCTTTAAAGTAAGCATGTTTAGAGCCATCAAGTATAGGGGGTCTTAACTCGAGATACATTCCATCTCTAAACAAATCAACAATAGGATCCTCACCTAATTCATTAGGTGTCTAGCTTTGATATTGACTGTTAGTGTTGAGTTGCTTGCCAGTTGTATGTTAAGTTGAAACTAAAGTAACAATTGAAGAAGAAGAGTAACAACAATGCAAACAAGAATCAGTTATGCATTTTAGAATTTTTCATACGTGTGAATCAACAATGCAAGTTGTGATCTAAGTTCAACTTACTCATCAAGTTGCAACCTCGCTCCTATGCATTCAATTAAGATCACTCATTTTTTCCCTTGAAAATGGAAATAATTTGTTCATAACCAAATTGCGATTAATAGTGGTTTCTCTAATGGACAAATAAGTGCTCTTTCTAAATCGTACATAATTCTAATAACAAGTCTTCAATATACAGGGTTTAGTAGACTCGTAATCTTCCAGCTAATGGGATCAAAATATGCTTCTGTGATTGGGTCTAATATGGCAACTTGTACAATATCCCGTTACAAAATGAAATTCTGCAACTGGTAGTATTAACACTCACCATTAAGCCAACCTTCATTGGCTTAAAAAAAGCATATATTAAAAAGTATTATGCTCCCATACGTGTTGTTTGGCTAATCTAGGATGTCCAAAGTCTTATCTCTTATTTAAGGAAGGAAATTAGACGTAGCTTAATAATAATTGCAGAGGCGTGTTATAGCCACAATGGGAACCTTCCATCTTCCCTGTGAGATAAGTAATTGTCGTTTCTGTGGTTGCAAACCAAAACTTGGATTCAGTTCAGATATATTAATTAATTTTCATTCATTTATGATGTTAGTCCTCCAAATGTCCATAAGATTTGGTTGGTTCTGTGTCACATTTATTTTATTTAATGTTTGATCACTATAAGTAGATATATTTCTTTTTCCATGCATGTGAAAATCTTGGGGCACAAATTTATTTTATTTTATGGGGATATATTTCTTTTAATTTTTTAAATACTCAATCCAAGCATTTTAGGTCCCCATATTTATATTTTTATCTATTATTTTTATTTATCTATAGTCATCTTAACATTTCTTTAATGTTTATATTATAGTATAGTAGTATATAATACTACCATAGATTTAGTTTATATATGTTATAAATTACAGAATATATAAAAATATTAAAAGCTTACAAAACGGGTCGGGTCGAGCCAAGTTCGAGCGTTGAATGTTCAAGCTGGAGCTCGACCCATATTTTTAAATGAGTCTAAAATTTTTATCCAATCCCATTTTTTAAACCTTATATTTTTGCGTAGACCTTCACAAATTTCAAACTTGAACAGATTACCCGACCCATAAACAAGTCCCCCTCCCCATCTCTCTCTCCTTTTGTCAAAGCTTTCCACCATTTTCTTAGAGGTTCCAAAATGTTGAACAGTCGTTAATGCCAAACAAGTCCCAAAAACTGTAGGATTAGATGGAGAAGATGAGGATTAGAAGTTGGTAAGGATGGAATAGTTAAAATGTTTTGAGAGTGTGATGCCATTGCCTAAAACTAAAACAAACTTGTCAATATTTTAATTATAGCAATTGAGATCCTAGTGTAGCAAAATAAGGGAGAGTAGGAAAATTTTGAAAATTATATAAACTAAATTATAGTGTAAATTAACCTCTGATGAATCAATGAATCCAAGCTAACATTTATTTTCTTTTCCGTGAATGTAATATGACAAATACAAAATCAACACAAATTTTACAATTTACATTAACATTAATAATTTCTAAACGAATTTGCTAAATTTCTAATAATATTTAAAACAACCAATTTTAATTCCTTCAAATATTTATATCAATTAACCTTTAAATTTTTTTATCCTATGAATAAGGAAAATTTGATTATTTCACATGTTTAATAATATGGTTTCAAATCCTCAATAATATTCCTTCAAATAGAGGTCATAACAGGCGGTTCTTCTTTGGATTTTGATTTTTCTAGGTTGGGAAATTTAAATAATTTTGAATTTTATAGATTATTAATAATTTAATTTCAAATATAATACTTTTATACGATCACAACACAATTTAAATTTAACTTATAAAAAGCATAAATTATAAATATTTAATAATTTTTTATATAAAATAATTAAATTGCTAGTTGTATATAAAATTTATTATTATATGATATGTATATAAATTGACGAAATTATCTTTTATTGTTTATTATTATATTATATTGACTATTGAACGACTTTTATATTTCTTATTTATAAACTTAATACTTACATTCTAAAGTATTTATTCCAAATATATTGTACTAAACCCAAACCTAAATAATACACCCATTATCTAAAGTCTAAATAAACTAATTATAGCCCAAATCTAAAATCCAAAATAAAAAGAAATTAAACCCAATTCAAAATCTAATTTAATAAAAATAATATTTTATTAAGATATTTAAATTTTAACAATATTTTATGTATTACTAATTATAGATATGTATTGTAATATACTAAATTACACATAACTATTGATACTATATCTTTTACTATAATCTAGAATATAATAATAGTTATATACGTATTAATAGTTTTAGTCATAGTTATGTACTATATTATTATATTATGTAATATATATCATCTATTATACTTGACTATTAAAACCGACTTAACGACCAAATTTGGCCAATTCAAGCAAATTAATTGGATATGCAATTTTGATTTTGGACCAATTAATAGTTACATATGTATTAATAGCTTTAAATTATATTATCACATTATATAATACTATATCAAATACTATAATACTAATACATAAAATATTAATTATTAATTATTATTGTTTATTATTATATTGATTGAAATATACTCTAAGTTCCTATGCTTTTCATGCATATGGAAGTTAATCTTCCTAATATATTATGTAATGCTATATCATAACATATAATATATACTATATTAATAGTTTATATATATACATTAATGATTAAATATTATAATATTATGTAATACTTATATATTTTATTATAATATATAATATAATAATAGAAACATATATATATGTACTAACAGTTTTAGTAATTGTTATATCCCATATTATTATATTATCGAATAGTATACCATCTATTATAGTTAGCTATTAAAATTGACTTAACCAACTAAATCGAGCTAATTCAAACAAATCGGTTGGTAAATTTAGTTTTAATTTTGGAGCAATTAATAATTATATACATGTATTAATAGTTTTAAAATATATTATTACATTATATAATACTAAATCACATACTATAATATTAGGGGTTAATATTTGGTACACTGGCAGTATACTCTTTTTTATTCTACAAGTAGTCTTAAAAATTATCGTGTCTCTTTTTTTTTTTTAATTTTATTATACTCCTATAGGACACTTGTTAACCCCTGTAGAGTCTAAAAACTCCACTAACAATGTACCAAATATTTTCCCTAATATTAGTACATAATATATTAATTAATAATTATTATTATTTATTATTATACTGGTTAAAATATGCTTTAAGTATCCGTACATTTGAAAGTTAACACTCCTACTATGTTATATAATGCTATATAATATATTAATATTATATATATGTATTAATAGTTTTAGTAATAATTATATGCTATATTATTATATAATGTAATAGTATATAATTTATTATAGTTAGCAATTAAAACCGACCTAATTAACCAAAACGAGCCAATTCAATCAAATCAGTTGGTAAATTTAATTTTTCGATTTGGTTTGGGTGGTTTCAATTTAAGGTTTAGTTAGACAATTTGTTAGTTTGGTGTTGTTGGTTTGGTTTTAGTTCTGAAATTCAAAACTGTTTAAATCAAATTAATCAACTTTACATCTATTAAATATAATATGTATTTAAACCCAAACCCAAACATAAGCCCAATATAAATTTATTCAAAACCCAACTTAAATAAAAATAAACCCAATCCAAAATAAAAATTAATATAAAGGTAATAATATTAATAAAAATTAATATTAATAAAAACATTAAACATTAATTAAATAAAAAAATTAATAGTAAAACTTAAATTCCCAAATCATTACAATTAGATTTATTAGTAATGTTATCAGTATTGCATAATAAATCATGCTCAATCATTTGTGTTAAGTATAACACTAGTTATTATATCATTAAATTAATATATTATGTCATAATATATTTTATATTATTATTAAATTTAAATTTTATAGATTTTAATAATTATTAAATTTATATTTATTATACATATATAATTATATAATTAAAAATATTTTATATTCAATTAATGTTTTTAAAATTTTATTTCACTTTATAATTTAACATAAAAATTTATTATAAATTACTTTTTCTATCAATAAAATATTAATATAAATATGTAATACTTATTAATACATTTTCATAAAATAAATAATTATCATTTTATTTATATTTTAAGTAATATCATAAAATTATATTAATTATTACTATCTGTTATGGCTGTTCAATTATAAATCCGGGCTCTGTGGTGGATTTATCTCTAGCTTAGGCTTGATCGATCTTGAACTTGGACTCTTACAGACTTGGGCTTTGGTTCCTTCAATGTAACACCCCTAACCCACATTCGTTGCCTGAATAGGGTTTCGGAGCATTACCGATCAAACAGACATAATTTCAAAACATTTCATATCATATAATATTCAAGTTAAAACCAATCAAACTCATATATATTGTCCCTTTATTCGAGCCCTCGAGGCCCAAAATACGTGATAGAAACAAGTCGGGACTAATTCGGAAGCTCAGAGAATTTTTCGCGAAATATTAAAAAAAAATTCAAAGCTGCAGGGCTCACATGGCCGTGTGGCCAAAATGTACCTTAAATAACAAGTTTACCATTCCCTACAAGCTTGAACATTAAGCAATTTAAAAATTATTCATTTAACCAGTTCAAAACACAATCAAATACATTCAAAACATATCAAAAATAATCATCCTAGGTGCCTAACCAATGTACCCTCATAGGTACCACAATTATATCATCATTTCATATCATTAAAACATCATTCAAATCATCATTTTAAATCATGCCTAATTCAATTTATTTTGCCTAATTCATGAACACTTAATCATTAACTTAATTTCACATGTTTATATATATACCAAACTAACATTATATTTATAACCTTATTTACAAACAATTCATAAAATAACTATTATTTAGACACCCTAGGTACATGCCGACACAAAAGGATAAACATCACCACGTTTGAGATCGGGATCGTTGTTGGATGCTGAATCGGCGATCAAAATTAAGTACCTAACCTGCGCACAGAAAATAAAACGTAGTATGAACTCAGTGGTATTTCTATAATCCGAATATTAAAAAGTAAAATAAAGTAATATGCACATTTAATCTTATAATAGCAATAGTCGTTCAATTTAATCAATTCATAACAAATCAATCTTAACATTTTCAATTTCTCATCAATTGCTATCTCAAATCGTTTTTCACAATAAAGTGCACAATTCATTTGTCTCATTTCCATTTCACTTTCAATACCTTTCAGTTCCAATCATAATATCATTTCATTTAATTGCCCCTATTAACACGACTCGGACTCAGATGGATACACGGATCCAACCAAAATACACCAGTTTGGCACCTAGTGCCTCATCGAATAATTCGAAGTAATAAGTTGACACCCAGTGTCTCATCGGTTAAACCGAAGTAAATTGGCACCCAGTGCCTCATCAAATTAATCCCAAGTAATAGATTGACACCCAGTGTCTCATCAACTCGAAGTCGAAGAATTCCCTGAACTCTTCCAATCCTATGGCATGCCATCTATATCCAACTCAGCCCGATAAAGTTAATAGGGTTTCAATTCACTTTCCAAATACAACCAATATTCATTTCAATTCAAATAATCAATATATTCAATATATATACCAATTCAATCAATATAAATTCAATAAATTTATCACATACTAAATCAATCCATTTCAATTGTAAAACACAATAATTCTCACCTTAATCACTTACCATAACATTTAATCAAAATACAACAATTAATAATTAGATTCGGATTATAGAAATACAAACCAGAACTTTCGAGCTACTCCTTATCGACTTTATCTTTTCCTTTCTTAGTCGAGGTTTCCGGCACAACGTTTGTTATGAAATTAAAACAATTAAAATTCATCAATACAATATAATTCAATTTCACATTAAATATTTCATTTTTTATTCAACATTTGCCTAAATTCCAATTTAGTCCCTAAACCGAGACTAACTTTTATTTTTATTCAATTTCCACTTTAAACTAAATTCAACTCTCTAATTTCATTCAAATCCTTAAATTTTGAATTTTTTTACAATTTAGTCCCTAATGCTCAAAATTTACAATTTATTCCACAATTCAATCCTTTTTAAATTCTATCTTAAAAATCTATCAATTTAGTCCCTAATATTCTAATTATTCAACATGAACAACATCTCAAAATTCAATAATTTCTAAAATTTCAACATAGATTAAGTAGTATTTAATACTAGGATTCTAAAAACATAAAAATTACAAGAAAAGGGACTAAATTGACTTACCAATTGAGCTTTGAACCTTAAAACCCTAATTTTTCTCTTTCTTTCTTTCTCTTTTTTCTTCCTTTCTTTTTCCCCCTGTTTCGTTCTATTCTCTGTTCTTTTGTTTCTTTTTCTTTTATTTATTTTACTTATTCTTTTATTTATTATTATAATAATATAATATAATATATTTTATATATATACTTAAATATTAAGTATACATAAATTATTATTATATTCTTATGTATTTTATTTTTACACTTGTATACACAATCACCATACACTTGTTAATTAGGGTTTAGTTTCTTATTTAGTCTCTTTACTTTTTCTTTAATCTATAATTAAACTTTCACCCTTTATTCAATTTAATCCTTATACCTAATTACCCTTAATTCAAGCTAATTCACCTAACCAAAACCTAATTAACCACATAACTAACTTCGTAAATATTTTTAATAAATATTTACAAATCTATTTTACGAAAATAGAGACCCGAAAATACACTTTTTGATAACCCGTGACTATCCAGTTGTTACAATTCTCCCCCTTAATAAATTTTGTCCTCGAAATTTACCTGAAAAGAGGTAGAGGTACTGAGTCTTTCGGTTCCCAAGTCACTTCTTCAACATTATGATTACGCCACAACACTTTTACTAACGGAACTCGCTTATTACGCAACTCTTTTTCTTCTCGTGCCAGAATCTTAACCGGTTCTTTTTCATATGACAAATCAGGTCGAATTTCAATATCTTCCGTTGAAATAACATGAGAGGGGTCTGATCTGTATCTTCTAAGCATGGAAACGTGAAAAACATCATGAATTTTCTGTAATTCTGGAGGCAAGGCCAAACGATATGCAACTAGTCCCACTCTTTCTATGATCTCATACGGCCCAATAAAACGAGGACTCAATTTCCCCTTTCGACCAAATCTCAAAATTTTCTTCCAATGTGAAACTTTAAGAAATACTTTATTGCCAACAGAATACTCAATATCCCAACGTTTCAAATTTGAATATGATTTTTATTTGCTGAAAGCTACCTTCAGTCTATCTCGAATCTTTTTAACAGTGTCCTCCGTTTCTTGAATTAATTCCGGCCCAATCATTTTTCTTTCATTCAATTCCATCCAACAAACATGTGATGACATTTACGACCATATAAAGCCTCATACGGAGCCATTTGAATTGTAACACCCCTCACCCGTATTCAACGCCAGAATAGGGTTACGGAGCATTACCAAACATTATTATACAATTAAACTTTCATTTCACATACATTTTCAAATTTCATATAATCAACATTCACATTCATTCATATCGTCCCTAATTCGAGCCTACGAGGCCCAAAACATGCATTCGGGGTGGTTCGAGACTAAACCGATAACTTTGTGAACTTTTAGAACACTTAGAAAATTTTGCTAGAAACAAGGGACACACGCTCGTGTGGCCCGGCCGTGTGTCTCACACGGCCAAAGACACGCCCGTGTCACAAGCCGTGTGGACATTCGAAATGGGAGCACATGGCCGTGTCCCAGCCCGTGTCCAACCCCATGTAACTCTCTGACTTGGGTCACACAGCCAACACACACGCCCATATGGCTAGCCCGTGTGCCTTAAAAATGGCCACACACGCCCGTGTGCCAGGCCGTGTGCTAGGCCGTGCGAAACCTGTAGGGTATACTAACCTATACCACACGGCCAAGTCACACGCCCGTGTGTGAGGCCGTGTGGAGCATACTGACTTGGTTTCTATTTCAACACCAGGGGAAACACGGCCATGTACATGACCGTGTATCACACACGACTGAGACACACGCTCGTGTCTTTGCCCGTGTGGACAAAAAAATAGGCTATTTATCAAGCCAATTTGCCACCCAAACTTGTGCACACCTACCCTAAACTCAATTGGCACAAATCATAGCATATAATATGCATTCAAACAACTTCACTCAAGCATAATCCATACCATTTCATTATCAACCAATACAAAACACAAATACCACAATATGCCATCAATATTCATACCAAACTTCACTTTCTCAAATTATCAATATGACCATTATCAACTATGCATTATTTGATCTCTATTCTCTAGCATGTCAATCATTCAAAACTTAACTATTAGATATCTATAATGCTAATTATCCACAAGCATCACATATCCAACATTCAAAACATCACACAAGCCATATACACATCTATATACATGATTCAAACATACCAAAATAAGCCAACTCCTATGGCAATATATGAATCAAACTTAGGACATTTACAAGCCAATTCAAATGGCTAAATCCATTACCAACACATATACCAAAATGACCAAAATCCTATACATGCCATATAACCAAAACATAAGCTCAAAAATACCAAAATGATAGTAGGATAGTGTGACGAAGTCTCTGACGATCCCCGAATCTGAGCTAGCTTTGAAATCACTATAAAACACAGTAAAATAAATAGAGTAAGCTTTATAGCTTAGTAAGCTCGTATGAAATAAACTCAATTTAATCATAAATGCACAATTCAACAAATTGAATATATTAACATGTAACTCATATTAACTAACAAACCTTTCATATATTCAATCATAAGATTATATATGAACTTCACAATTTCTTCTATTTAAAGTTTATACGGTTCATGTACATAACTGTACCATCTCGTATCAATCTCATGCCTATTCGTTTTTTATATACCCGTTGAATCATTAAAATATCGATGGATACACTTATTTTAGATCAATACTAATAATAACCATAAGTATTTCAATATTAATTTCATATGTCACTTACCAAGTCTTTCTGAATCGAAGAACGGCTTATGGATATGAGTACTGTAACAGCTTGAACTTGGGCCTAGTTGGAACAGTGGTTTTGGGACCACCAATCCGAAGAGAAAAAATTTATTTTTATTATATTTTTATAGTTTAAAATTTCACAGAATGATTTCGTGAAAATTCCGTTCAAAAATTTCGACATTTGGGCACTCAATTTAGTCAAAAGGACTAAATTGTAAAAAGTGCAAAAGTTGAGTTCTACATGTTAGAGGTGTCCAATTGTTATGAAATTTTAAATTGGAGGTCCTTAAATGGTAATTAGACCATTGGTTAAGTTTTTGGACAAAAATGGACATGAAATAGGTCAAATAGAATATTTTTAAGTTAGGGGCATTTTGGTCATTTAGTGATTAAATGATTAAATAAAAAAAATTAAAAGCCATTTTTTGTCCATCTTCAACCCCATGGCCGAATTTCACAAGGGGAAACCATGGCTAGGGTTTTTCAAGCTTCCAAGCTCGATTGTAAGTCCGTTCTAGCCCTGTTTTTAATGATTTTTACGTTTTTGAAATCCTCGTAACAAGATCTATCTATTTCTACCACTAATTTGAGATATGGTTAAAGTCTAGGGTTTTGACCCATAATGAATATCTGTTTATTTTTGTGTTTAATGGTAGAAAATGCATGTTTATGGTTAGATAAATGACTTTTACTAAGTGATTTTCGGTGAAAATGCCTAAAAGGACTAATTTGTAAAAGTTATAAAATGTGTCATAAAAGTGTGTTTTAATGGAAATTGTGGGCTGTTATAGTTATGAAAATGGTTCGGCTAGACTTAAAGTACAAAGAAATTGAATGAAAATCATTTTACGAGCCTAGGGGCAAAATTGTAAATACGTGAAACTTTAGGGGTAAAAACGTAATTTTTCCATAATATGATTTTTTGGTCACATTGAATAATGTGACTAATAAATAAATTAAATGTGATATTATAGATCAAGGTAAACGAGGTTTGGAACTAGAACGAGGGAAAAACGAGAAATTGACGAATAAGTCATTTTCACCGATTGTGCTACCGAGGTAAGTTTGTATGTAAATAATGCATCGTTTTTACTTACATTTTCATATTTTGATAAATGGTATGAATTGTGGCTGAATATTTGATGTAATTGACAAAATATCGACAAGTGAGAAATTTCCCGGTTGAACCTTAGGAAAAAAAATGGATACGAGTGACATGTCACTAGGGACCTATGTGAAATCTATGTGAAATTGTGACTAAGCGAATCCGGGTATTGGTCTTAAGTTCTACTAGTGGTTGGGTATACCGGCATGTATTGCGGATACCTGACAGCTTGTGTGAGCAGCACTGTGTAGTAACGAATGACCGACAGCTTGTGTGAGCAAACCAGTGAAAGTGAATAGCTCGAGAACGAGCCTCTATGTGAAAAGTGATGTGAAGTAGCTTTGGCTACAAGTGTTGCACTTATGTGCAAACTTCCGATGTATCCAATAATATTCCGATGTGTTCAACGGGAAAATGACTAAGTGTAATTGAATGTGATTATGTGATGAACAAGTGCAGGTACATGTGTATATATATTCATGAGCAATGTGCTCGATATGTGATCGAACTTTGGTAAGGCTGATATGGAGTAAGTGTTACAATGAAGACTTGTAAATATTTGATGATGACTAGCTATTGGCATGGCTAACTATGGATATACTTTAGTGTTATATGTGTGTAAATGAGAATTAATACAAGAAAACATGATAGAGTAAAATTAGCAATAAAACAGTTTGGACAGCAGCAGTTGTATCACTTTGAAAAATCACCAAAAATAGTGGAAATCGAATTAGAGGTTGAATAAGATATGAAATTAAATATTATTCAGTATATTTTCCTATAAAAGTAACGGTGTAAGCAAAAGAAGTTCATATTATGAGATATTTGAATTCTCGTGAGACAGAGTTAGAATGATTTTGGAATCCCCTGTTCTGACTTTGAAAAAAATAATTAAAAATTTTAAAAAATTAATTGTGGGTTATAATTTAAATTATTAAAATTATTAATAAGTCTATCTTCAAAATAAACAAACGGGAACATCATCCGGATCCCGTACGAGGAGATAATTAATTTTTAGTGAAGAAGGGTCGAAACTGTCAGACAGCAGAATAGGGGATACTTTAAAGAATAAACTGTACTTATTGGCTAAACCAAAAAATCTGAAACTTTTATGGTAAGAATATATGTGAGTCTAGTTTCAGTGAAAATTAACGGATCTTAATTTGGAGTTCTGTAGCTCGAGATATAAATAATTTAGTGACTGTGACTCGAGTAGACAGCTTGAGATGAACATGAGTAAATAGTGGAACTATGTGCAATTATGATTGTATTATCTTGAGAACATACTGTGAAGACTTATAAAAGCATGTTAGTAGATTACTTATTATTTACATACCTACTTACTAAGCTATAATGCTTACCCCCTTCCTTTCCTTTTTCCTATAGTGTCACAGATGTTAGCTCGAGTTGGAGGTCGTCGGAGATTCTATCACACTAACAAGTTATTGATTGGTATTGTATCAACGATCTTCAAGTATTTTTAAGTCTATGGCATGTATAGGGACTTGATTATGTGTATATGTTATTATGAGTTGGCCTAGAATGTTGGCCTAAACTATTTTATGGTTATTGTTGTATAAGGCCATTTAATGTGGCCAATTTTTGTTATGTTATAAGTCTATGATGATGCATTTCAAGGATGTGTATGCTTGCATGTGAATGGTTAAGTGTATGTGTTCCGGTAATGCCTCGTACCCTATTCCGGCGTCGAATACGGGTAAGGGGTGTTACAAGTACATCGTTTTTCTTGTGCCATATTCCAACTATGGTCTTACACATGCATTGTCATGGTCCTGCCATGGTCTTACATTCGTAGTGCCATAACCTAGTTATGGTCTTATCATCAGAATGCCATAGCCTAGCTATGGTCTTACATATAAATACTGTCATAGTCCAACCATGGTATTACGTTCAAGGTGCCATAACCCAGTTATGGTCTTTTAATTAAAATGTCATAGCCCAGTTATGGTCTTACATATAAACATTGCCATGGTCCAACCATGATCTTATCCGTCAATTCATCCTTTGCCACAAGACGATTGTACTCAATCCTGCGTTGTACTTGTTTTGAACATTTAATTCAATTTCATAATTCAAAAATAATTTTATTTTCAACAATAGATATGAATAAATACGTAATACCATTCATCTATTTAATAAATAAATATTAAAGTTTAACTGTACGAACTTACCTCGAATGTAAAAACGACGACACAAGTCAACTAATCCGAAACCTTGTTCTTTCCCCGATCTAAGTCCGTATTTCACCTTTCTTTATCTAAATATAATCAAAATTGACTTATTTAATATCTCTCTATTCAATTTAGTCCAAAATTCACATTAAGGCACTTTTACACATTTGCCCCTAATGTTTCACATTTTTACAATTTAGTGCTTATTTCATAAAATCACAAATTCATGAAATTCCACCTAAACCCATGCTAGCAAAATTTTAATTAGGTCCCTAGCAGTCCATATTTCTCATTTATTTCACAATTTAACCATGAATTTTACACATTTCACAAATTAATCCCTATTTGGACATTTTACTCAAAATCACTTTACAAATGTTGTTTATCTAACAACAAGCATGCATTTTCTACCATTAAACATCAAAATACATCAACATTCATCAATGGCAAAACCCTAAACCTTTAACTGTTTTGCAAAATAGTCCCTGGGCTAGCTAGAGTAAGCTGCAACGATCTCAAAAACATGGAAATCATTAAAAATGGGACAAAATACATACCTAATTGAAGAAAAAGAGATGGCCGAATGAAGAACCCTAACTTTGGCTAATCCTCTCTTCAATTTTAGGTGGTAGAAGACAACATTAAAGATGAGGCTTTTGTTTCTTTTATTTTAATTTACTTTATTTACCAAATTACAAAATTAACCTTTAATTAAACATTTAAAACACCTAATAATGTGTCCATAAATGTCCACTCACCATTATAATGGTCTAATTACTACTTAAGGACCTTTACTTTAATATTCCATAGCTATTAGACACTTTTAACTAATAAAACATCACTTTTGCACTTTACGCGATTTAGTCCTTTTTATTAAATTAAGCATTCAAACGATAAAATTTCTTAACGAAATTTTCACACAATCATACTATCATTCTGTAAACATTAAAATAATAATAAAATAAGTATTTTGACCTTGGATTTTTGGTCCCAAAACCATTGTTACGATTTGACTAAAAACGGGCTGTTACAACTCTCCCCCCATTAGGGATTTTCGTCCCCGAAAATCTTACAAGAAAAGAGGTTAGGGTATTGTTTTCTCATAGCTTCCTCGGGTTCCCACGTGGCTTCTTTGACACAGTGTCGTTGCCAAAGTACTTTCACTAAAGCTATGCTTTTATTTCTCAACTGTTTAACCTCTCGAGCTAAAATTCTGATTGGTTCTTCGTTGTATGTCATATCAGGTTGAATCTCAATCTCTGCCGGAGAAATTACGTGTGATGGATCTAATCTATAACGGCGTAACATCGACACATGAAACACATTGTGGATCTTTTCTAACTCTGACGGTAAAGCTAATCGATATGCTACTGGTCCTGTTCTTTCAATGATCTCATACGGCCCGATGAATCGCAGACTCAGTTTGCCTTTACGACCAAAACGAAGAATTTTCTTCCACGGAGATACTTTCAAAAATACTTTGTCACTGATCTGAAATTCAATGTCTTTCCGTTTTAAATCCGCGTAAGATTTCTGTCGATCTGAAGCTGCTTTCAAACTGTCGCGAATTACTTTTACTTTCTCTTCAGTCTCTCTGATCAAATCAACCTCGTGAATCTTTTTCTCACTAAGCTTAGTCTAATACAATGAAATTCGGCATTTGTGACCATATAAAGCTTCGTACGGTGCCATCTTTATGCTCGATTGAAAGCTGTTGTTATACGCGAATTCAACCAATGAAAAATATTTCTCCCAGTTGCCTTTAAACTTTAAAACACAACAACGAAGCATATCCTCAAGAATTTGTATTACTCTCTCAGACTGACCATCAGTTTGCGAATGAAATGCTGTACTAAAATTCAACCTCATACCTAGAGCTTCTTGCAATTTCTTCCAAAATCGAGATGTAAACCTCGGATCTTTATCCGAAATAATCGAAACTGGCACCCCATGCAATCTAACGATCTCAGAGATGTACAATTCTACCAATTTATCAAGCGAATACTCAGTACGTACCGGAATGAAATGTGCTGATTTCGTCAGTCGATCTACGACAACCCAAATAGCATCTTTCTTCTTCGGAGACAAGGGTAATCCCGATACGAAATCCATTGTAACTCTATCCTATTTCCACTCTGGTATCATCACAGGCTGTAGTAATCCCGAAGGCACCTGATGTTTGGCTTTAACTTGTTGACAAACCAAACATCTCGATACAAATTCTAAAATGTCTCGTTTCATACCCGACCATCAATACAACTGTTTCAAATCATTTTACATTTTTGTACTCCCCGGGTGAACAGATAGACAACCACTGTGTGCTTCATTCAAAATTTTCTGTATAAGCTCTAGATCTCTCGGTATGCAAACTCTACCTCGGAACAATAAGCAATCATCGGATCCGATTTGATAGTCTGAATCACTAGTCGACTCACATTGCATTCTTTTGGCTTGCAATTCATTATCATACTTCTGAGCTTCGCAAATTTACTGAAGAAATATCGGTTTAGCTTTCAACTCTGATAGAATCGAACCATCATCAGATAAGGTTAACTGAGTATTCATCGCTCTCAAAGCATATAATGATTTTTTACTCAGAGCATCTGCGACTACATTCACTTTCCCCGGATGATAATCAATCACTAACTCATAGTCTTTTAGCAACTCTAGCCATCTTCGTTGACGCAAATTCAAATCTTTCTGAGTCATTATATACTTTAAACTTTTGTGATCCGTAAATATGTGACACTTTTCACCGTACAAATGATGTCGCCAAATTTTCAATGCAAAAATTATAGCGGCTAACTCTAAATCATGCGTCGGATAATTCTTTTCATGCGGCTTTAACTGTCTTGAGGCATAAGCTATCACTCTTCCTTATTGCATCAAAACACAACCCAAATCATTCAATGACGCGTCGCTGAAAATCACAAATTCTTTACCCAATTCAGGTTGAACCAACATTGGTGCCTCAGTTAACAATGTTTTCAATTGTTCGAAACTCTGTTGACATTTCTCGGACCACTCAAATTTCACATCTTTTTGTAGCAATCTAGTCATTGGTGTAGCAATCATCAAGAATCCTTTAACAAAACATCGATAGTAACCAGCTAACCTTAAAAAACTTCTGACTTTAGATACATTTCTCGGTGGTTTCCAATCAACAACTGCAGAAATCTTGCTCGGATCAACTCGTATACCTTTTGCTAAGACAATGTGTCCCAAAAATCCTGCCTCTCGGAGCCAAAACTCACATTTACTGAATTTAGTAAACTGTTGCTTATCTCTCAGGGTTTGTAGCATAATCATCAAATGCTCGACATGTTCAGACTCATATCAAGAATAGATCAGAATGTCGTCAATAAATACAACAACGAATCTGTCTAAATACGGTCTAAAAATCCGATTCATCAAATCCATAAAAACAGCAGGAGCATTAGTCAATCCGAAAGGCATAACAAGAAATTCATAATGTCCGTACCTTGTTCTGAATGCAGTTTTCGGCACATCTGAATCTTTAACTCGTAACTGATAATAGCCAGATCTCAAATCAATCTTCAAAAACACTGTTGCCCCTTTTAACTGATCAAACAAATCATCTATTCTCGGCAAAGGATACTTGTTCTTTATCGTAACCTTGTTGAGTTGAAGATAGTCAATAGACATTCTCATTGATCTGTCTTTCTTCTTTACGAACAATACTGTCGCACCCTAGGGCAAAAAACTAGGTCGTGCAAAACCTCTATCTGTTAACTCTTGCAACTGAGCTTTTAACTCTTTTAGTTCTTTCAGAGCCATTCTGTACGGAGCTATCGATATCAGTGATGTTCCCGGTACTAACTCAATAGCAAATTTGACCTCTCTGATTGGTGGTAACCCCGATAACTCTTTTGGAAACACATCTGGAAACTCATAGACCACTGGCACTGATTCAATCTTAGATTCAGACACTTTTGTATCCAAAACATAAGCTAAGTAAGTCTCACAACCTTTTCTTACATATCTCTGAGCTGACATCGATGAAATCACAACAGGCAACCCACTCGACTCATCTTATTTAATTTGAATGATTTCACTATTCTGACATTTCAATTCAATAGTCTTTCGTCTACAATTCACAATAGCATCATGCAACGTCAACCAATCCATACTCAGAACTATATCGAATTCATCAAAAGGTAATAGCATCAAATCAGCCAGAAAATAGTAACCCCTAATCATTAAAGGACAGTTCTTGTAAACTTTATCAACTAGAACATACTTGCCTAAGGGGTTCGATACTTTAATTACAAACTCAGTAGACTCAAAAGACAAATTCTTACTAGACACTAAATTCTCACAAACATACGAATGAGTTGATCCAGGATCAATCAAAGCAATCACATTAGTGTCGTAAAGAGAAAATGTACCGGGGATAACATCTGGTGATGACGCATCTTCGCGGGCGCGAATAGTGTAAGCTCTGGCTGGCGGTCGTACTTCAGATCTTACTGCTGAATTTCTAGTAATGCCATGACTACCACTCATATTTCCAGTAATTCGAAGTGATCTCCCTCTCATAGTTGTATTACTCTGTCGAGAAATCTACAGTTTATCCTTCTCAGGTAATTCAGGACAATCTCGAATGAAATGTTCCTGTGAACCACATTTAAAACAAGCTCTGGTACTCATCCAACATTCTCCAAGATGTCGTCTACCACACTGTTTACACACAGATTTATTTGCCTTGACACTACCAACACTTGCTACTGAAGTGGCTTGAGCATTTTAGTTCACGAGTTGTTTACTACGATCCCTGCCAGAATATCCCACTAAAGTAGTAGAATGATTATGAAAATCCTTCAATTTCTTTGACGAGGAATGATATGATTTATTCATTGACTTCTTTCTTGAATCTCTAGCCTCATATTTTCGAATTTTATCCATAGACGGCTTATTTAAACGTAAAGGTTCCAAACTTAAAGGAACTAAGGGGACTGGTTGAGAAATAGGTGGGGGTGGAGGTTGCTGAGCAGTCGAATTTGTTCGAACAAACTCAGTGAACCCCTCAATCAACATTTGGGGGGAAGTCTTCCTTAGCCTCTCCTCCCTGGCTACCCGATACGAATCTTGATTCTGGTTGCGCTACTCTGTAAACGGAGGCAGGCGCGATACTTTCAACATCATTAGCTACAACTCGATTGAGATTCATTTACTATATGAAAACACATTTTAAACTGTCAGGAGATATCACACTATCACAAGTTATATATGGAATGTATAGCTAGACTCTCACATATGCTAAGTTAGTCCGAGAATCGACTAAACCGTAGCTCTGATACCAATAAATACAACACCCCTTACATGTATTAAACGCCGAAATAGGGTTATGGAGCATTACCAAACATTATTATACAATTAAACATTCATTTCACATACATTTTCAAATTTCATATAATCAATATTCATATTCCTTCATATCATCCCTAATACGAGCCTACGAGGCCCAAAACATGCATTCGGGGTGGTTCGAGACTAAACCGATAACTTTGTAAACTTTTAGAACACTTAGAAAATTTTGCTAGAAACAAAGGACACACGCCAGTGTGGCCCGGCCGTGTGTCTCACACGGCCAAAGACATGCCCGCGTCACAAGCAGTATGGACATTCAAAATGGGAGCACATGGCCGTGTCCCAGCCCGTGCCCAACCCCGTGTAACTCTCTGACTTGGGTCACACGGCCAACACACACGCCTGTGTGGCTAGCCCGTGTGCCCTAAAATGGCCACACACGCCCGTATGCCAGGCCGTGTGCTAGGCCGTGCCAAACCTGTAGGGTATACTGACCTATACCACACGGCCAAGTCACACACCCGTGTGTGAGGCCGTGTGGAGCATACTAACTTGGTTTCTATTTCAACACCAGAGGACACACGGCCGTGTACATGACCGTGTATCACACACGGCTGAGACACACGCTCGTGTCTATGCCCATGTGGACAAAAAAATAGGCTATTTACCAAGCCAATTTGCCACCCAAACTTGTGCACACCTACCCCAAACTCAACTGGCACAAAATATAGCATATAATAGGCATTCAAACAACTTCACTCAAGCATAATCCATACCATTTTATTATCAACCAATACAAAACACAAATACCATAATATGCCATCCAAATTCATACCAAACTTCACTTCCTCAAATTATCAGTATGACCATTATCAACTATGCATTATTTGATCTATATTATTTAGCATGTTAATCATTCAAAACTTAACTATTAGATATCTATAATGCTAATTATCCACAAGCATCACATATCCAACATTCAAAACATCACACAAGCCACATACATATCTATATACATGATTCAAACATACCAAAATAATCCAAATCCTATGGCAATATACAAATCAAACTTAGGACATTTACAAGCCAATTCAAATGGCTAAATCCATTACCAACACATACACCAAAATGACTACACCATCGAGTACCATCCTGGTAAGGCCAATGTGGTGGCAGATGCTTTGAGTCGTAGGGCGATGACTGATCTGAGAGCGATGTTCGCTTGACTCAGTTTATTCGACGATGGGAGTTTGTTAGCGGAACTTCAGGTTAGGCCTACATGAATTGATCAGATCAGAAGTAAATAGGTGGGGGATAAGTCGCTTGAGTCGCGATTCCGTCAGGTTGAGAATGGGGATACTGCTGATTTTGGGATTAACAGTGATGGGGTACTTTGTTTCAGCAGTCGGATTTGTGTACCGAGTGATGAGGAGTTACGACTGTCAATTCTGAGAGAGGCGCATAGTAGTCCCTATGCTATGCATCCCGGTGGGAACAAGATGTACCGAGATCTCCGAGAGTTGTACTGGTGGCCGGGGTTGAAGGCTGAGGTTACTGACTTCGTTGCTCGCTATCTGACTTGTCAGCAGGTTAAGGCTGAGCATTAGTTGCCTTCGGGGTTGCTGCAGCCGGTAAAGATACCGATGTGGAAATGGGAGCGAGTAACGATGGACATCGTTAGTGGATTGCCATTAACACCCACTAAGAAGGATTCAGTCTGAGTCATCGTGGACCGAATGACCAAGTCTGCCCACTTCATTCCGGTCAAGACAGACTTTTCTCTCCAGAAGTTAGCTAAGCTATATGTATCTGAAATAGTGAGACTGTATGGGGTTCCTGTCTCAATCATCTCCGATAGGGATCCTCGCTTCACGTCTCGGTTCTAGAAGAAATTGCACGTGGCTCTGGGTTCAAGGTTGGATTTCAGTACTGCTTTCCATCCTCAGACAGATGGTCAGTCGGAGAGGGTGATTCAAGTACTGGAGGATATGTTGAGGAGCTGTGTTATAGATTTCCGAGGCAGTTGGGAGGAGTATTTGCCATTGGCAGAGTTCGCCTATAACAACAGCTATCAGTCTAGCATTCAGATGGCACCTTACGATGCCATGTATGGGCGTAAGTGTCGCACGCCCTTATGTTGGACTGAGTTGAGTGAGCGACGTGTTCTGGGTTCGGAATTAGTTTCTGAAACTAAAGATAAGGTCCGATTGATTCGGGATCGACTGAAAGCGACATCTGATAGGCAGAAGTCATATGCAGATCTGAAGAGGAAGGATATTGAGTATTCTGTGGGGGACTTAGTTTTTCTCAAGGTCTCGCTATGGAAGAAGGTTCTGAGGTTCAGTCGCAAAGGTAAGCTAAGCCCTCGATTTATTGGGTCGTATCAGATTTTGAAACGAGTGGGGCAAGTTGCATACCAGTTAGAGCTACCTTCGGATTTGGATCGCATTCATGATGTGTTCCACGTCTCAATGTTGAGATGCTACCGCTCTGATCCCACGCACGTTGTTCCTATTGAAGACATTGAAGTTAGACCAGATTTGACGTTTGAGGAGGAGCCGGTCCAGATCCTGGATCAAGACATTAAAGTGCTGCGAAAGAAGTCTATCCCTTTAGTGAAAGTGCTGTGGTGAAATCACAGCACGGAAGAGGCCACTTGGGAGCCAGAGGATTTGATGCAGCAGTGATCGTTGATTTCAGAGTTTTAAATTTATAATGATCGAACCTAGAACTAACTGTGACAACGATTTGAGGCAGGTGCACCTATCGAACAGTAGTATAGCTTTGGCAAGATCGGATTGTCGAACCCAAAGGAACCAAAAGTACTAATACTAACTTCCTTTTTATTATCTAGCCTAAAATAAGTGAAGTTGTTTTTTTTAATCTAAATTTAACTAACTACTAAGCTAAAGACGCAAAGACAAAAAGAATGAATTGGGGAAATACTGTTGAAAAAAACTCAGTTGATTAAGACGATACCCTTAGGAAGAATCCACCTAGACTTCACTTGTTATCTAACTCGAACTGACGATTTATTTATTCACTTGACTTGATCCATAAGACTCCCTAATGTATATTAAACCCTCTCTCAAAGCGAATAACGTCTAACCCTAGGTTGATTAATTGAAATCTCTTTCTAATTAAAACCCTTAGAATTGCATTAACTCGATCTATGGACTCCCATATTAGGTTTCACCCTAATCCGGTAAAATCTCGTCACCCTATCTCCAGGCGCGCGATCAACTCCGCTTAATTATGCTAGATCTACTCTTAAGCAGGGACTTTTGCTCCTCCACCTAAGCACATCAAACTTGAATCAATATCCCGAAAATATTAACACAAGAATTAAGAACACATAATTAAGAACAAACCAAATATTTATCATATAATTCAGCAAACGATAACAAGATTCATCTAAGTTTCATCCCCTTCAGGTATCTGAAGGGTTTAGTTCATAATAATAAAAGAAAACATCCCAGAAGAAAAGATAAAACAAAACATAAGAAATCCCTAAAACCCCCTGAAGGAATTGAAGGAGAGATCCGCCGTCTTGAGTAGAATTCCGGCTTCTTGAGATGGATCAACTGGCTATCTTCGAGTGTTTCCCACAAATCTGACCTTTTCGGCTCGACTCCTTGGCCTAGCTCACCGCCCTTTTCTAGGTTATACTTAGGGTGTTTATATAGGCTTTTGAAATAGGTTTCTTTGCCCCTAAGTATCCTTTCCCGAGTGAAATTGCTCTTCTCCACGACAGGGACACGGCCATGGCACACACCCGTGTGAATCATCTTTAGGCCGTGTTCAGACTTTTAATGAGGTGACACACCCGTGTAAATCATGATCAGGCCGTGTTCTAGTCTATCAAGGAGACACGGCCGTGTTGGCTCAAGTCCAGGCCGTGTCGATTTTCACTTTGGCCCAATTTGGTCCGTTTTGAGCCCGTTTCTCGTTCTTTCCATCCTCTGGTGCTTTCCTGAGTATAAAACATGAAAAGAAAGGATTAAGAGCACCTTTTTATATAAATCAAGGGATAAATCATCCAAAAGTATGCTAAATGTGGGGTTAAAATATGTTACTTTTACGGTTTATAACATACCCCCACACTTAAGCTTTTACTTGTCCTCAAGAAAAATTCTCGACTTACAATTAAAATGAACTTTCCATGATTCAATATTCCTATCAACAATGTCTCATCATAATTCATAGATAATTTATACATGGATAATTTAACTCAAAGAGTCCTAAAGATTCAAACAATATAAGTCATACATTTGTAGCACAAAACATAGGTGTTTCCCCTCATCTAAATATTTACCTCTGATCCAAAACCTACAAGGATTGACATCCGCACAAAAGATTTACTCAAATCACTCGAAGTGTTTAAGGTTCAGAATTAAGCACTCAAATGTCAAACCTGAAAAGTTAATCCCATAGGCTTGCATGAAAATCAAATCTCCACCACTGTAATATGAGATGATGTACAAATCAAAAGGTCTTTGAAAGGGTTGTAACTGGGGCTTGGGTTAAGGTGTGGATAAAGGTGAATTAGAGGTTAGAATCGAGATCGACTGAAAAATTACCTAACTAGAAACAACAAACTGAAAAATAAATAATTACATGAATTTAAACTTTGAAACTAATAATACGAGCTTCTTCTTCAATAAATAGACTTTAATTGTATAAGCTCGCTTTTCATCATACTAATCTTTTGAATATACTTGATGTTTTTTTTAAAGATCAAGTAATAATAAAGAACTTTAACAACTGAAATAAAGAACATAGTTAGGCAACTGATCAAATCAAATCTCGATAAAAAGGGTAGTCAAGAAGAATGGTGATAACAAATACAAAAGGTTTTGGGTTAATATTAGTGGGTGAGTCAATAAAAAGGGTTGTTAGGATCAAAGGGGTTCACTAGGGGTTAATTATGAAGGTAGGCTTTTTATGGAGTAAGTGGGTTAAATCCTAGGTGCCTTTATCATTTCTGTATATCAAATCAAAGATGTGGTCTCAACATGTATAATCGAGGCAAGTTCTAGAATAACAGTTCAATGTTGACACACTTATAATCAAAAAGTGAGCATGAAAAAGGATATATGCTCTTATAAGGCTCAAAATCTCACAAAAATTATGGGTATTTTGATATCAACCTCGTAGATTTCAAATTTCAAAGTAATATTCAAATTCAGGTTAACAACCTAAAAAAAAAATTTCTGAAAAATAGACTTATCATGCTTGATTCTCTAGTATCTTAGAATTTAATTATCAATGCACAATTATCAATGACTTAATCCAAAACATATCCATAAAAATCATAAATCATGGAAATTTCATTCTAATGATAATATGAGAAATTTACTTTAAGACAAGGCATAATTCAGGGATTTGAGAATAATGCAAAAAGTTTGGCACCTAATTTCAGGAATTTGAGAATAATGAAAAAAGTTAGGCACCTTTTTAGGTTGTTCACCCCCCCACACTTAAGATGTACATTGCCCTCAATGTACAAAGTTATATATATAAACAATTAAGAATAAATTCAAAAGATATGGAGAGAAGTAAAACTCCCTGAATTATGGATGAAATCCTTATGTTGGAGGTGAAAGATAAGTTGGAGGAGTCGTTCTTGATGACGATCCTGCGCTAGATGAAGAAATTGGGTAGCTCATGGAGGATTAGCCAGAATATAATAATAATAATTAAAACTATACTAATTAAATAATTAAAGAAAAGCAAGCTAAAGTGACGAAAAATAAAAAAATAAAAAATAGAATAAAATTAAAGGAAAAGATAAGATAAATGGACCGTAGAGTCCTTATTGTTGGATGGTTCATGAGGTGGGCGTGATTTCTAAGGCTGTGGATATGGTGGTGGTCGTGATGTGATTCCCAAGCAGCCTGAAGAACCTAAAACTAAGAAATTAAATTAAAATAAACTAAATTAAGCATAAGATAGTCAAAGAGAAGGAAAATAAAGGAGAAGATAAAAGTAAAAGGAAAGATAAATAGTCTCAAAGACCCTTGGCTTGGCGAGTGAATGAAGCGGCCGGCATGAACTTATATAGATTGGTCTCCATGAGGAGACTGTGCTTGGCTTCTTCCGCTTCTTTGACATGGTTTTGGTGTAGCTCAAGAGTATAGAGAAAGGAGGGGAGAAATCTGATAAAGGGGAGGAAGAAAAGAGGTGGAAAGTAGGTGAGAAAAAGGAGAAGGGGGGTGGTTTTAAATGGAGTTTTGGGGTCTGACACTTTCCCACGCCCGTGTACCGTGTGTGTGTTGATTCACACGGCTGCCTCGCACAGCCGTGTGTCTAGGCGTGTTGGTTCACCCACACCCATTTTACAGATTGCCACGCCCGTTGGTGATAAGTCAGTGTCGTCCACGGCCGCGTCGTACGGCCGTGACGTTTTGTCGGTACCCGTGGGGTTGTGGTTGGAGTCCGTGACTCTAAAAATTTATTCTCTCTGACTCGTACCATCTCTGTTGTGTCAGTACGGTGATTCGGTACATCCACACGGCCACGGCCACGACCGTGTGCAAGGCCGTGTGGCCTGAAATTCTGTACTTTTGGTTAGTTTATAGTTAGGTACTATAAAGAAAAAAATAAAATAAATAAGACAAAATAAAATGTAAAAGTTAGTGGGGTTAGTGCTCGGGTTGCCTCCCGAGAAGCGCTCGTTTAAAGTCTTAAGCTAGACTTACCTCTCGTTTGCATCATCATGGTGGTTTGAGGAGTTGAAAGTCCTTCCTCATGCTATCAGTTTCATTATCATGATAGAGTTTAAGTCGAGATGCATTTATATTGAAAGTATCAAAAGTGGGATTACTTACCTCGACTGTTCCGTATGGGAAAACACTGGTTACCCTAAAATGGATTTCTTTGTTTGTGTTAGGGTCAGGAGGAGATATTCGCGGGTCTGCTTTATCTAATAATACTTGATCTCCGATTTTGAATTTGTCTGCTTCGTGGAATGGCTCTGGTTCAGCTTTGTGTATCCCTATTTTTTCCTTGAAATGCGTCTTCCACTCGTCTAGATCATCGATCTGAATCCTTCGTTCCTCATGAGTTATTTCTTTGTTGGCACAGGGTATAGGATCGGGTTTAGTTGTATTCTTTCCCGGTGTTTTCTGAAAAGAATGGTTAACCGAATGGTTATCAATAGAATATATTTTCTCACCTGGATTACTCGATGTTCTAGCTGAATCGAGAGCTTGGAGAGTGACTGTCTCATTACCTACACGAAGTATTAGTTATCCTACATCAATGTCAATTTTAGTCCTGGCAGTTGCTAAAAATGGTCTTCCTAAGATTAGGGGGATACTATTGTCCTCATCCATGTCTAAAACGACAAAGTCTACTGAGAATACGAATTTATCAATCTTTATGAGTACATCTTCGATTATACCCCTAGGAATTCTAACAGTTTTGTTAGCTAATTGAATGCTCGTCCTAGTTTGTTTGGGTTTCCCTAGACCTAGTTGTTTAAACAATTTATAAGGCATGACATTTATGCTTTCCCCTAAATCAGCTAACGCATTATCAATAGATAAACTACCAATTAAGCATGGAATTGTAAAACTCCCTGGATCTTTTAATTTCCGTGGTAGCTTATTTTGCAAGACTGCCGAGCACATTGCGTTTAGTTCCACGTGTGATACCTCGTCTATCCTTCGTTTGTTCGTCAAAAGCTCTTTTAAAAATTTTCTAAAATCTGGCATCTGTGAAAGAGCTTCAAGTAACGGTAAGTTAATATGTAATTTCTTTAAAAGTTTAAGAAACTTACCGAACTGTTCCTCTGTATCGTCTCTCTTCATCGCTTCGGGATAAGGAATGCGAGGTTGGTACTTTTTTATTACCGATTTTGGCTTTTCTTGTGTTACCTCAACTTTACCTTTCTCTACCTCATTTTCTTGTATTGGACTGGGTTCATTTAACCCTATACTATCATGAGCTGTGATAGCTTGGATTTGCTCCTTTGGGTTAATCTCAGTGTTGCTTGGTAGACGCCCTTGCGGTCGTTCGGAAATTATCTTTGCAAGTTGTCCAACTGTCTTAGTAAGTTCCCCAACTTGACTTCCGATCCCCTTAATTGATGCCTGTTGATTCTTAAGGGTGGTTTCAGTGTCTTACTATAAGAGTTATTATTAGATCTAAAATTATTACCTATATAGTTCATCTGTTCGCTTTCTGTGCCCGATTGGTAGGGTGGGTACTCAGGATTCACCACAGTTCCACTTGCGTCGCACTGCATTACTGGATGTACCTGCGAAGAACACAAACTATCAAGCTTTTTATTCATCATCTCTACCTATGTTGATAGCATGGTTACTGCGTCGAGGTTGAAAACTCCAGCTGATTTTGTTGGTTTTGTCCTTGTAACTTTGCCGCGATAGTTATTCGGTGACATATCTTCAATAAACCCGTAAGGTCGCTTCGGGAGTTACATTTGTTCGAGGTTCCACCTGGCAATTTGAATCAATTAGTTGCCTCGTTGAAGGGTTTACACCGTTATAGAAAGTTTGGGCTTGGAGCCACAAGGGTAAACCATGGTGCGGAAACCTTCTCAAGAGATCCTTGTATCTCTCCCATGCGTCGTATAATGTCTCTAAATCCATCTGCACAAAAGAAGAGATATCAATCCGTAATTTGGCCGTTTTGGCCGGTGGGAAATATTTTAATAAAAAATTTTCGGTCATTTGATCCCATGTAGTGATTGACCCTCGTGGTAACAAGTTTAACCACTGTTTGGCTTTATTCCTTAATGAAAAGGGAAATAACCGAAGACGGATGGCATCATCAGAAACTCCATTTATTTTGAAGGTATCACAGAACTCTAAAAAATTAGCTATATGAGTATTTGGGTTTTCGTCCTGTAAACCATCAAATTGAACAAATTGTTGAATCATTTATATAGTGTTAGGCTTTAATTCAAAATTATTAGCAGTTATAGCAGGTCTAACAATACTTGATTCTGCTCCTGTTAAATGAGGTTTAGCATAATCATACATAATACGCGGAGCATTATTTTCTGCCACATCTTGTGGTGGTGGATTATTCTCGTCCATCCCTTGAGTAGGATTGGATCGCCTTCTCGCTCTTTTACGTGTAATTTAGGGCTCGCCTAATTTTCTCTGCGATTCTATGAGCGGTAGCTTCAATATCATTGTCGTATACTAGTGGTCCTCTCGGGTTCCTTCTAGTCATAAACTAGAGGTACCTGCTAGGAAAAGAAAGAAATAAAATTTAGCAAAGTCAAAAACAAAACAAAAATAAAAATAAAGTAAATTGTGGAAAATAATGGCTAAAGTAATAAAAATAGAGCTTTCTTAATATTTAGTTCCAAACAGCATAAAAACTTATCGTTGATTTGAGTTTTAAATTTATAATGATCGAACCTGGAACTAACTATGACAACGATTTGAGGCAAGTGCACCTATCGAACAGTAGTATAGCTTAGGCAAGACCGGATTGTCGAACCCAAAGGAACCAAAAGTACTAATACTAACTTTCTTTTTATTATCTAGCCTAAAATAAGTGAAGTTGTTTTTTTTAATCTAAATTTGACTAACTACTAAGCTAAAGACGCAAAGACAAAAAGAATGAATTGGGGAAATACTGTTGAAAAAACCTCAGTTGATTAAGACGATACCCTTAGGAAGAATCAACCTAGACTTCACTTGTTATCTAACTCTGAACCAGACAATTTATTCACTTGACTTGATCCGTAAGACTCCCTAATGTATATTAAACCCTCTCTCGAAGCGAATAACGTCTAACCCTAGGTTGATTAATTGAAATCTCTTTCTAATTAAAACCCCTAGAATTGCATTAACTCGATCTATGGACTCCCATATTAGGTTTCACCCTAATCCAGCAAAATCTCGTCACCCTATCTCTAGCGCGCGATCAACTCTGCTTAATTATGCTAGATCTACTCTTAGCGGGGACTTTTGCTCCTCCACCTAAGCACATCAAACTTGAATCAATATCCCGAAATATTAACACAAGAATTAAGAACACATAATTAAGAACAAATCAAGTATTTATCATATAATTGCAAGCGATAACAAGATTCATCTAAGTTTCATCCCCTTCAGTGTATCTGAAGGGTTTAGTTCATAATAATAAAAGAAAACTTCTCGGAAGAAAAGATAAAACAAAACATAAGAAATCCCTAAAACCCCTGAAGGAATTGAAGGAGAGATCGCCGTCTTGAGTAGAATTCCCGCTTCTTCTTGAGATGGATCAGCTGGCTATTTTCGAGTGTTTCCCACAAATCGACCTTTTGGCTCGGCTCCTTGGCCTAGCTCACTGCCCTTTTCTAGGTTATACTTAGGGTGTTTATATAGGCTTTTGAAATAGGTTTCTTTGCCCCTAAGTATCCTTTTAAAGTGAAATTTCTCTTCTCCACAGACGGGGACACGGCCATGGCACACGCCCGTGTGAATCGTCTTTAGGCCGTGTTCAGACTTTTAATGAGGTGACACGCCCGTGTAAATCGTGATCAGGCCGTGTTCTAGTCTATCAAGGAGACACGGTCGTGTTGGCTCAACTCTAGGCCGTGTCGATTTTCACTTTGGCCCAATTTGGTCTGCATTTTGAGCCCGTTTCTCGTTCTTTCCATCCTCGGTGCTTTCACGAGTATAAAACATGAAAAGAAAGGATTAAGAGCACCTTTTTACATAAATCAAGGGATAAATCATCCAAAAGTATGCTAAATGTGGGATTAAAATATGTTACTTTTATGGTTTATCAAGCAGCAGTATCCTCACCTTTTCTAATCAGGTAAAATTTCGAGGACGAAATTTTCTTTTAGGGGGGTAGGGTTGTAATGCCCCAATTTTCTTAGTTTGGGCTTCTGTAAAATTGACACACAAATATTTGTCAGCTTTAGTGGTTATGTGTTCTGGGAGTGTTTGGGAGGTCCCAAGTTCAAGCCTTCACTTGGGCAAATTTTGGGTTTTTATGGAATAAAGCCCTACCTTTGGTTAGTAGGTTTATAAGTATTTATTTGTGAGAACATGTCAGAATGGGCCCGCTGGTCTAGTGGTTAAGAGATGTGTCAAGGTACTGAATGTCATGTGTTCGAATCCCTGCATGAGCATTATTTTTGCATGTCACATCCAGAGTGTTTGTGTTGGACTGAAAATTTGATAGTAGGAGAGATTTGGGGAGATGATAGGGGGATTATCAAAAATTTGTTCAGTTTTCCTCTCCTCAAACAAAAAAAAAAAAGAAAACAAATTTCAACTTTCTCTTCTTCTCCAAACCCTCTGCCGTCCCACTCTCCTTTTTCCCTCTTTTTCTGAATTCGCCCCTTCCTTCCTTGTCTTGCTACATTGTTGGTGCTCACACGGGTGTGGTAAGTCTCGGCATGTGTAGTAAGTACTGTTATTTTGGATTTTGGGTTAGTAATTTTTAGGATTCGTTTGTTATGGTGAAGGTTAAAGGGCCGGAGCGTGTCGATCGGCGTTGAAGTGGTGGGGAAACGCTGTTATTCGATTTAAGGTAAGGTTTTTGAAAGGTATCGGGTTTATCATCTCAATTTAGTTTCGTTTTAAACACTGATTTGGACGTTGGAATATCAATTCTTAGGTTCTGGAGTGCTCAGTGATCGTCTTAGCTTCAATAGAAACCAGGTGTGTACCCGGAAATGCTGGAAACGAGGTTTCAGCGAAAGCCAAAAACCTCACTGTCGATGCCACACGAGCATGTGGTCACCCGTGTGGTAGGCCGTGTGCAAGACTGTAAGTCACCACACGGCCGTGTGATTGACGAGCCAGGCTGTGCGCGAGTGACACGTCCGTGTGATGGTCGAGCGAGGCCGTGTGTGACGCACGAGCTCGACCAACTGGGCCATGTGAGCCACACGGGCGCGTGGGCCCACACGGGTGAACCACATGGGCATGTGGAATTCTGGGCCAGGCCGTGTGATCCACACGACCAAGGCCAATTTGGGCCGTGTGGGCCACACGGGCAGGCCACATGAGTGTGTAAGCCCATTTTTTATGAAATGTTCTGTAAGGTTGCACGGGTCGCCCAAGTCGACTGTGGACCTACTAAAGGGTCGGTAAGTAGTACTTAGACCCGTAATTATGTGAATCGACTATGTGAAATCCGTACTAAGCATGTATACTGATCTGAATGTATGTACTCTTAATTGCACAATAGCATGACATCCTTTGTATGTTGCATTGCATCGGGGTGGGTTGATGATTTTTGGAGGAAGTATCTGAAAGGATCTTAAGCCTTTTATCTGGAAGCTCAGCTGCAATTATCTGATTATGTGCCACTTTCAGTACAGCATGGTGTGTAGGGATGGGTGGGTTGATTTTATCCCCACATGGTGTGTAGGGTTGGACGGAGTTGGTGTGCAAAGGTTGGTGGGTAGGACTCTGCTATTCTGTTCTGATCTGCATATTATGTCTGAAATGGGCTAAGGCCCTAGGATATATCTGCTTCTATATCTGAGTGGGCTAAGGTCCACACCCTTTCTGTAATGGGCTCAGACCCAAACTGTAAATGCATGACTGTATTATGATATTTTGCTCTGTGTGTGTTTTTTGTGGGGATTACACACTGAGTTTGCGAAAACTCACCCTTTTCTGTTTAATCTATTCAGGTAATCCCCAGCAGTAGACGGGTCGGTACGGCGAAAGACTTGACGGTGACCATGGTTCTGAACCTTTATGGTTTTATTTTATTTATTTTATTTATGGTTTTAATTATATCGGGGTATACCTTATGTAATATGGCCATTACGGATTTTTGTTTAATTTGGTACTTGCAACGTTATGGTTTTACCGTTAGCAGTAGGAAAGCTCGAGTTTTCAAAATAAATGAATGTTTTATCAAAACACCACGAATACACAAACGGATTTAAATGCTTCCGTGAAATATAAATATTTTGGAAAATGGACAACGTATAATGTTTTGAAAATGGATAATGAATGAACGAACGACACGCTTTTGACGGTAGCCTAAGATATCGAAAAATGGTTTTATCGTAATTACGTCTTCTAAAGTACTATCATGTGGCATTGCCAGATTCGGCCATAACGTCTAGGCCGGGTTTGGGGTGTTACAATCTGAATCCCGTACGAAGAGATAATTAATTTTTAGTGAAGAAGGGTCGAAACCGTCGATGAGCAGTAACAGGGAGACTTTAAAGAATAAAGCTGTACTTATTGGCTAAACCAAAAATTCTAAAAATTTTATGGTGAGAAGATATGTGAGTCTAGCTTCAGGGAAAATTAGCGGATCTTAATTTGGAGTTCTGTAGTTCAAGATATAAATAATTTAGTGACTATGACTCGAGTAGACAGCTTGAGATGAACATGAATAAAAAGTGGAACTATGTGCAATTATGATTGTATTAATTTGAAAGCATGTTAGTAATTTGTTTATTATTTACATACTTACTTACTAAGCTATATGCTTACTCCCCTCTCTTTTCCCTTGTTTTATAGTGTCACCAAGCTACCTCGGGATTCGGAGATCATCAGAGATCCATCCACACTATCAACACTCTTTTGGTATTTTGAAATCAATATTTTGAATTATGCCATGTATAGAGGACTTGGTTATTTTGTTATGTGTCATAATTGATTTGGCCTAAAATGTTGGCCTATAATATTTGATAGTTCATTTTGTATAAGGCCATTGATGTTGGCTATTATTGATCAAGTTATATGTTTATGATGATGCAATTTATGAGATGCATGACTAGGTTGAATGAGTCTGTGATAAAAATTTGAAAAGTTTTAATATGGATGAAATTTTATGACTCGGTTTAATACGTTTACAAGTGTATGTGTTCTGGTAATGCCTCGTACCCTATTCCAGCATCGAGTACGAGTAAGGGGTGTTACAAATGTATTTCTTCCGAAACTCAGTTTGAAAGAATTCTCAGGTGATCCGTTCTCCTAGCTCTACAGAAATAAACATATTCCACCACTGGTAAGCTGAATCTTTCAACAAAGATACTGCACGTTTAACACACTCGACGGTGAACAGGATAGTTTGTCAAAAACCCTGATTTTGTTCTCTAACCAGAATTCTGCTCTCTCGGGATCATCTTCAGTAGTAGCTCGAAATTCTTCAGCCCCGTACTTACGAATCTTATCAACAGGCTGCTTACTAACTCGTAATGGTTCCATGCCTTGAGGAATAACGGGAACCTATTGGGGAGTAAGAGGGGGTGGAGGTTGTTGAGAAGTCGGGTTCGTCTGTACGAACTCGGTGAATCATTCACTCATCATTTAGAAGAAGAGTTCCTTAGCCTCTCCTCCCCGGCCCTTAAATACGGGCCTTGTACCACTCGATACTACTCCGTGGACGGAGGCTTGAGTGTTACTTTCTACTTCATCGGAGTCAGCTCGGTTGGATGTCATTGTTATATGAAAACATGTTTTAAAATGATCAGGAGATATCACATTATAACATGTTATATGATGGCATGTATAGCTAGACTCGAACATGCTACGTTTAGTCCGAGAATCGACTAAACCAAAACTCTGATACCAATAAATGTAACACCCTTAACCCATATTCGCCGTCGAACTAAGGTTACAGAGTATTATTGGATTTTACAATTCAAACAAACATATATTTATAAACATTTCATATCATATCAATAAACATATTAAAACAAAACCAAATCATTCATATTGTCCCTTATACGAGCCCTCGAGGCCCTAAAAACACGTTAGAAAAAGGTCGGGACTAAATCGGAAACTCAGAGAATTTTTCAAGAAACAAGGAAAATTTTCAAAACTGCAAGGGTCACACGGTCGTGTGGCCAGGCCGTGTGGGCATTCGAAGTAGGGACCCACGGCCATGTCCTAGCTCGTGTCTGTGCCCTGACTTGGGTCACACTGCCAAGCCATACACCCGTGTTCCAGGCCATGTACCTTTCAAAGTAACCCCACACGCCCGTGTGCTAGGCCATATGACAACCTGACTTGCAATAATTTGAAAGCTATAGGGGACACACGGCCATGTCGCCTGGCCTTGTGTCACACACGGCTGAGACACACGCCCGTGTCTCTGCCCCTATGGATGAAAATAGGTCATTTTACAAGCCATTTTTCTCACCCATCTTGGCATGTACCTACACCCAAAATTGCACATATATACAAGCCATACCAAGGCACCAAAATAATGCATCAACAAGTTATATACATAAGGTATAATAACATACAACCAATATGCCCATAGGCACCTCAGATGACAACATGTAAACATGTATAACCATGTACTCAATTTGGCCAAATTAATCAACTAACTTCTAGGCATATTGGATCAATACATACTATTGAATTTACTTACCAAAACATACCAAATGGTACCAATTATACCATTCAATCACTAGCATCAATAGTCATACAAGCCATTCAAACCAAAGTACCAATTCACAACATCTCCAACAAGTTACAAGCCATATATAATATGCATATTCAAACTATCATTTCATATTCCGTAATTCAAACATATCAAGCCAAACATTAACCATATCGAGGCTAATATTTACATACAAAAACTAAATTCATTTCATCACCAAAATATCATAACACAAGCCAAACCAAATGGTCATTTCAACAACCAAAACACATGAGCCAACATTAGCCAAAATACCTATACATGCCATTATAACCAAAATTAAACCCCCGAAAGTACCGATACAGCCAATGGATAATGTGATATAGGTCCAACAAGCTTCCAACCCGAACGAGCTTCCGACGCACTATAGACACAAAAAATAACACAGAGTAATCATTTAAGCTTAGTAAGTTCGTATAACTTAAAACATAACTTACCATTTAATCAAATAATAGGTAAGATAAAAATGGCATAATCCAACACAATTTGGCCAAATGCCTAAGCATATAAATCAAACATGTTAGTCATGTAAATACATATATAAACCAATATACATGGATGAGCACAACCATTGATTAAGTTTCCTATACATGTATCATCCATTTCATTTCTCAATATACCTTATATCATTATTTCAATGTAATTCACATGTGTCCATGTAATAGTTCGTATCAAACTCTCACCATGATATATTAAAGTAGTGCCCGTTAAACCGTTTAGAATACTGTGGGATACCCGAAATAGCTGATACATAGTGTGCTAAATCATATAACTGTAATCCGTCAAATTTTGTACATGTATGCTCTCACGAGCTGTGAATCAGACTGCTCACACGAGCTATGAAAATGGGCTTGCTCACACGAGCTGTGGGTCAGAACGTAGCTACACGATGCTACTCACACGAGCTGTGGAGTATCCGCAACACATGCTGGACCTCAGTCATTGGTAGGACATTCAGGACCAGCACCCAAATCATGTAAACCCTAATGACATGTCATTTGTATCCTACGAATTCCTAAGGTTCAAACGGGACTCAGTAATCGTCATACGTCATTGGATATGCAACCGATATATACGTATAACAATTCATAACACAAGTATATTTCAATCAAAAGCATATGCATACACAATTTAATTACACAAACTTACCTCGACGAGTATACATAGATACAAAGGCGATTAATCTGAGACTTTCTCTTTACCCCGATCTAAAGCCGTACGAGGTTTGTCTTGATCTATACGGATAAATTTAGCTCAATTCAATATGTATTTTATTTAATTTAACCCAAAATATATTTTGGCAAAATTACCATTTTGCCCTTAAACTTTTAATTTCTTTGCAATTTAGTCCCTCTCATAAAAGTGGAAATTTATGCAATTTAACCACAACCCACTATAGTAGAATATCAATTAGGTCCCTAGCAATCCCTATATTTCATTTATTTCACAATTTTTCCATGTAAAAATTTTTATTTTTCAATTTAACCTTATTTGACAATTTCACTAAAAATCACTTAACAAAAGTTGTTTATCTAACAACAACTATCCATTTTCTATCATCAAACATAAAAAAACAACCTATATTCATTCATGGTAAAACTATAATCTTTTAATAGTTTTGCAAATTAGTCCCGGGGTTAGCTAGATTAAGCTACAACGATCCCGAAAACATAGAAATCATTAAAAACGGGACAAAAATGCTTACCAAACAAGCAAGGATAAGGTTGCCGAACCCTAGCTTCAACAATGGCTTCTTTCTATTTTATTTTCAGTTGATGATGATGAATAAAATATGATAGTTTATTTTATTTCATTTGTTTTTATCCTTATTTTATAATTTACTTAAATAACTTTTAAAAACATCACTAATTACACTTATACCAAGCCATGTACATCCACTATCAACATAAATGGTCTAATTACCATATAATACATTAGATTTCTATAGCTATTTAATACTTTTAACTACTAAAACTCAACTTTTGCACTTTACGCGATTTAGTCCTTTTTATCAAATTGAGCATGTAAACGGTAAAATTTCTTAAAAAAAATTTATAAGGTACTACTATCATGCTGTAGACAATAAAATAATAATAAAATAAATATTTTGATGTCGGATTTGTGGTCCCGAAATCACTATTCTGATTTCACTGAAAACGGGCTGTTACAAGCCTGTAATGATTCTAGAATGGATATGGAAGCGAGTTACAATGTTGAATATTAGAATTTGAAAGTAGTTGGAAAAATAATTACCGTTGGTAGAATTTTCTTATAATAATGGCTATCAGTTGAGTATAAAAATGGCACCGTTTGAAGCTTTATATGGTTGGGAATGTAAAACCTCATTATACTGGTCTAAACTGAGTGAAAGAAAACTTGTTGACATTGATTTGATCCATGAAAAAGAAGAACTTATGAAATCTCAATACCCGAACTTATTCTTAGGTAAGAAATTTCGAGGACGAAATTTTCTAATGGGGGAGGGTTGTAACAGCCCATTTTCTAGTGGTGTCGAAAATAGTGGTTCCAGGATTACAATTCCAACGTGTGAGTTCGTAAATATTATTATTTAATATTTATGAGTTAAATATATTATTATAGTATATCCCGATCAGATAAGTTTTTATAATAAAACGATTAATTATATTATATGTGGTGCGTACCGAAATTCAGTGGTTTTTCAAAATTAGGTACCGAGATCTCGATTTCGTAAATCAAGCTCGTAAATATTTTCATTAAATATTTACAAAGTTGTTATATATGTGAATTAAATTTTGGTCCGAGAATTTTATTGAATTGATAGTTAATTAAGGTATAATGACTAAATCGTAAAAATCGTAAAAGTTAATTGTAATGAATTTTAATTACCTAAAGATTAAAATGATGTTACATGAGATTTTAAATGGCAATTTAGCCATTTTAATTGATGGTGGATGAATAGTGGGTGTTTTATAAGTTAAAATGGTTAATAAATTAATAATATTATAAGTTAAAAACATAAAATAAAAGAGCCACCATCCTTGCTTCACAACTACCACCGAATTCTCAAAGAAAACACCTAAGAAACACCAAGGCTGAAGCTTCAAGGTTCGGTTAAGTTGTTCTTCTTGTATAGAGATCTTATTGAGGTTCGTTTTTAGTAATTTTTATGTTTTTGAGATCTTTGTCACTTGATTTAGCTAACTCGTATCTCTGTATTCAAAATTGTTATAGATTTTAAAAAAGTTTTCATTGATGTTAATTGAAGTTTTTGAATGTTAATGGTAGATTTAAAAACTTAGAAATGAAATAGGACTAATTTGTAAAAGAAATTTTGCTAGTTTTAAATTTAAGGACTAAAATGAAATTATTTTAAATTTTGCATGATATTTCTATAAATATTAATTGTATAGGGCTGTATAAGGACAAAATTGAAATTAAATTGAAAATCAAAGGTTAATTGTGAAAGATATAATAGTCTCAGTTTTAGGGACTAAATTGAATAAAATGTAAAAGTTTAGAGAAATTGTGTAGCATCAAATTAAAAGGTCATATGCATGTATTTGAGTTTTATAATGTATTTTGAATTTAACTATTATATAGATCAAGTTGTTGATAACCGGGGAAAAGAGAAAACTGTAGAATAGTCTCACATTTTTGTTCGTTAGTTGATTGTCTTTGGTAAGTTCATACAGGTTTTAATCATTATATATGTTGATTAATTGTGTTATAAATGCTTATATATATATATATATATATATATATATACACTTAATGAATCTTGAATGAAATGACTTTTATATAGAAGTTGAGTTTTTACTTAAATGAAAGGTATTTAGATATGTATGGGATAATTAAACTTTGTGTAGAGGATTAAATGATATTGAGATTAATTTAATACATGCTTTAGTATTGGAAGTGTTGTGATAACATAAATTTCCTAAATCTAGAATAAGTGCTCCTGATAGTACATTTGTGCTCCCGTTAGCACTATGGTGCTCATGATAGCATAGCACATTCATGCTCCTGTTAGCACTACGGTGCTTCTGATAGCACATTTTTGCTCTTGTTAGCACTACGGTGCTCTTGATAGCATATTTATGCTCCTGTTTGCATTATAATGCCCTAACTGCACATTTATACCTAATTATGCACTCCGGTGCCCTGTTTGCACTTTGATGCTCCTGTATGCACTTTCGTGCCATGTTTATCGTCCCGGTGTATCTTGATATGATAACTCGTGTATCTGAACTCTTTTACTATTTTCCATCGAGCTATCTTGATGAATAAAAGAAGTGAATAACTTGATGACTTGAATATGTATTGAATACTTAGATTGATTTTATTGAAATGTGTTATTGATTGTCCTGTTACATGAGTATATGGAAGACTCACATGTTTCTTGTGAAATGAAATACCAAGATTGAAAATGACATATATACATAGTTATATAGTTTTATTTTTGGTTGATAAGGTAACTTAATGTGCATGTAATTATATGAACTCACTAAGCTTTCGTAAAGCTTACTCGATTTTGTTTCATGTTTCTTGTAGTTGACATTTTGTGGAACTAGGTTGCCAGATCAACTCCGGAACTCACACTATTATGCTTTAGTCTCGATAGATCTTGAAATCATTTTACTTCGATTATGTGTCTTGTATATAGGTTGTTTTTGGATCATGTGTTGGAGTTTTAAAGGTTAATATTGTGATGTGACTATAATGGTTTCAATGTAAGGTTGATCTTGAAATTCATAAGGTATGCTTGGTCAATTTAAAAGGTGTATGTATGCTTAGTTTATATATGCATAATATTGAATCATGAAAGAGGTTTGAATGCGGTAATGCTTGGATGAGATGTTCAGGCATATGTGCTAAAATAATGGTTGTAGTGTTTGGATCTTTTGGTCAAGTTTGTTTTGTGATATGGTAAGTTTTGACATGTTCCAAGATAGGAATTGATGTGATCCGGCCCGGGTTAATCAAGTCGTTTCACTTGTTTGCCCGATCGTCGACGAGGAGATTGTTCGATGCGTTGAAATTGTAAGTTTGGTGGAAAATATGCGGAAGCTAACAAAGAGGGTTTGAAAAGAATGGTAGGTTTAGAAATATGTAGTAGGCTCGGTTTAACAAAAATAATAAAGATAGATAATTTTGGGATAAATGGTGGGGATGGAAAACGAACTTAACGGAAGAAATATTCAACACTATATCGTAGTGTCACCCCGTTTCTTATGTCGTTAAGGTGGTAGGATGGAGAAGTAGGATGAACGCCACACCAATGGAGTTGGTGAAAAGTTCAAACATGTCGGGAAGACGCCACTAGCAACGCTAGATAAGTCAAACAAGACTTGTACCAAATAGGAGAGGAGGTAAACTCACTCGAGAACAAAATGTTCATAAAATTTAATCAAAGTTCAAAAGTCCTTTTTACAATGAAAACAACAAACTATTTGTAGGCCTAAGCTAGGATAACCGAATAGTCAAAACACAAGCTTAATGACTAAGTAATTTTCAGCTAGAAAGAACTAGAAAATTCCAGAATAAAAACCATTAAAATGCCTTAGCAAGATTCGGTTGAATGAGACTTCAAAAGGCAACTTCATGTTGAAGGAAAGTTGATTTGGTGAAGATCAAGGCATGGGAGGCCAATGGCCATGTCTAGATTTGGCCATGAGCTTAATGAGCTCATTTAATTGGCATTCCTTGGCTGAAAGGATATGAACATTAAAGGGCGGCTTCTAGATTAAGCAAATGAACTTGGAAAGCTTGAATGGTGCATATACCCTTGTAAATTTGTCCTCCCCTTTGTGCATGCACATTATTCATTCAGTGTGCTGAAATAAAGTGTTATTTCCCCCCTTGGACGTTCATGACTTCACTCATGCATGTATAAAAGCTGATTGGTTAATTTAAGGTGTGAATGGAGGAAATCAGCAAGTGTGAACAGCTTCAAAGCCTTGGGAAGATATTCGGCCACCTTGGGAAGTTTAATTTGCTGGTGATGTTTGGCTGAATGGACACTTTGAGAAGCCAACAATCAGCACCAATTTCGTTGAACATAGCCATGCATGCATCGTCCCATGCATTGAACCCAAGCCATGCATGTTCCTTAATTAAATGCATTCCACATTCGACTCACCTACAAAAACACATGAACCAAAATTAAATCACATCAAATTCAGCTGAATCAAACATTAATGTAATTTAGACACACTAATTAACACATAAATTAAACTAGACAAATTTAATAAAGTCTTAAACAAGACATATTAAATTCGGCTATGACTAAAAGACACATTAAAAACATGTAATAAGCTAAGACAAATTTATGAGCTGTAGTAAACTAATTAAATTAAATTAAACACTTAATTTATTCCAGCAATTAAATTTAAATGAGTTAAAGAGCTAATAACGAGCTCAATGAGCTGAATTGAGCTCGTGTGAGCTGACTTGAGCTCAAGTGAGCTGAACCGAGCTGGAATTAGCTTGCACCAAGGTGCACGGGTTACTCAAAATTCGGTCCTTTAGGGAGTTCGAAAGGATCGAAAAGTGAATCCTCGGTTGCCCCGAGTATGCTCACATCATCCCCCCTCTTCAAAGCGACTTGTCCTCAAGTCGAGCCGTTGGTTCACTCGAAAACGTTCGCGCGACTTGCCTTGGTCGAAAGGGGCGAATGGAAAATGAGTGATCTGAAATTTATAGCCATGCGTTAACAAGAAGCAATGCAAACAAACTTGCAGTCCAAGCATAATCATAACAAGACTAGTATAACGCATGCGAATGGACATATTCAAATTACCATACAAACAAACTAATTTACTCGCCAATGCCTCGTCAAATGTTCGAAACAGAATTGAATGGGGTTCAAGGCATTCAATCAACTTAAATTGCTTCCACGAGTCATGATTGGAATGCGAGTAATGGGTCAAAAGATAGACATAATCATCACAAACAGGTAATTGAAAAGATTCACTCACAAATGCATCATGACAATTATCAAAAACACGAATCTTTTTATCTCCAATCAAAACAGGTAGATCATGTTCTAATGAAACAAAATGGTTACCCACATCACGATCTAAGTATCTTTCAAAAATCAAAGTATCAACAAGATTTTTAACACCATCGGAGGAGGAAAAAAAGGTTCCAAAACATTCAAGTGTCTTACCTTTATGAGCAGGAAAATAAAGATCGTTTTTACCTCGCTCGATCAACACAAACCTTTGCTCCTCGGGGGTATAGTGTAGTCGAAACTTCGTGGTTGACTTAACCTTTTCGGAATGAAACGAGAACTTCATGTACAACCACATAAACGGATTAAGGAACAAATTTAAATTGAATTCAAATTTATCAAACCTCGTTTCCTTATTCAAAAACCAAGTATAGAAATTATTCACACAAACTTTAAGATATTGGTTTTTTTCTCAAATCGAACCAAAACTGTAACAGCCTGATTTAGGGGCTAGTCGGAACAGTGATCTCAGAATCAATAATTCGAGGGTAGATAAAATTATTTTCATGTTATGTTATGTGTTATAACATGTTTATGAGGATGCATGAAAATTTTGATGCTTTAATGTTAGCGATTTCTAGCTAAATTGTGAAAAAGGACTAAATCGCATAAAGTGCGAAAGTTCTATTTTATTTGCTAGAGGCACCAAATAGCTATGGTTTATAAATTGGGGGTACCAAATGTGCAATTTGGCCTTGTTTAATTAGCTTGGCCGGTTAAGAAGTTAAAGGGGACAAGAGTATTAAATGTGGTCATGTTAGGTGACTAAAAAGAAATAAAATAAGATGAAATAAGCCAAGCTATCATCTTTTTTATTTCTTCTCTTCCTCCACCAAAAATAGCAGCCGTGGGAGGGGTTTTTGAAGCTTAAAATTCCAGCAAGCAATCCTCCACTCAAGTAAGTGATTTTGATGGTATTTCTTGAAGAAAATTATACTTTTGGAGTCCCCAAAGCTTAAGCTTTCTAAAGAGGGGACTAGTTTGCAATATGGTTGAAAGTCTAGGGACTTCCCATGATAGAGTTCATGTTGTTTAATGATTTTTTATGGAAGAAAATGAATGATAGGATGATGAGAAACAACTTTTGTGAAAGGTGTTGTCATGAAAACACCTAATTGGGACTAAAATGCAAAAGTTGTAATTTGTTCATTTAAGCATGAAATTGATGGAATTGAAAATAGTTATAAGAGGATTAAATGTTCAGCTAGGCTTGTTTAACAAGAAAATGTGATGAAAATTTATTTACGAGCCTAGGGGCAAAATAGTAAATTTCATTGTTCTAGATCAAAGAAAATGAGTTTCGGACCTAGAACGGATGAAAAGAGAAATGTGGGAAAAAAGTCCTTTTCGGCTCTTTCGACATCGAGGTAAGTTCACGTGCGAGTGTTGCAATTACGTATGAGCTGATTTAGTATTCCAATGTTGTATGGAATGTATATTACTATATGAATGTGTGAAATGTCTCTTGATGAGATGTCAATGGAATTAAATTTAGAGTAATGGGAAAAGGTATAGCACGATAGGACAATGGTTAAAGTCTCGAGTAAGACCATATTGGAACATGGCCTCGGTGTAAGAATTCGTATAAGACCATATCAGGGACGTGGCATCGATATGTTAGTGTATGTAAGACCCAATTGGGGTATGATGATAATGAGAACTATGTGCATGAGACTCAAGAGAGTTATTTAACAATTCGAATGATTCTATGTATATGTTGAATGTATGTGGTTGTACCATGAGTAGCACAAGTATGTGTAGAACCGAATTGAGATGAATTCAATATATGATGAACCCCTAGTGGGGTATGTGTAGTTGATGCACCTTAGTTGCATGAGATAGATTTATTGATGTACTGTGTGAATGATAATGAGTATCGTAGAAAGTTAAGTAAGAATAGAAGCATGTGAGGATGTTCTCGAATGAACATTTGAAATAGAGATATACTTGTGGATTATTATCCATGAATGTAAATAACGGTGAGCTATATGCGATATCACCTTATTAATGGTTATTGATGGGGTGTAATGCGATACCATCAACTATATTATTTATTGGTGGGGTGTGTGCGTTACACACGATTGATTAGTAATCGATGGGTGTAATGCGATACCATCGCTTATAAATGATTGGTGAGCTAAGTGCGAAATCACCATAGGTATAAATGATTGGTGGGCTAAGTGCGTAACCACCGAGAGATTAGTAGTATGAGCGACTTATTGAAAATGCTTGATGTGTTGTTTTGTATGATCTTGTGATGATCAGTGCAGGAATGTATGCTAATTAAACGAGCGAATTGGCTTGTGACATGGTAGAAATGTGGTAAGAGATAGAATGAGTAAGATTCAAGAATGATTGAGTAAGTAACCATGAATTGATGAGAAAAACTCGACATATTGCCTTGGGGTTATGTATATTCAGTGAATATCAATATTTGTCAGATTATGTAGATGAACTTACTAAGCATTATTGCTTACTCCTTTACTTTTCTCATCTCTTATAGGTTTCATTACTTAGCTCGGGTTGGAGACCGCCAGAGATGTTTTCACACTATCGAGCAGACACACGGTATGAGGTATCAAGTCCTTAAGAGTCATGGCATGTATAGGGATTCGTTTAAAGTTGATGAAGTCTAATTGTTGTAGCCAAATGTTGTTGGCCTAAGAGAATTTATAGAATGGTTGTGTATAGCCAGTGATGATGGCTTAAGTTGTTGTAAATGTTGTGGGAACAATTCTCCCCAGTGTATGAGAGGAAAACTTTATTTTCATGAACAAGATGTGTTAATTTATGAGTTTCAATTGATGATTAGAGAATGTTTTGAAGAAGTATATGAATGTATGCAAACAAGAGTAGTAAAAGGTTTGTAAGATAGCCTCTAAGTGCCCACACGGATAGGCACACGCAAGGCGTGTGTTCAGGCCGTGTGTCTCCCGCACCTTAATGTCTTAAGTCGAATAGACCACGGGCTGGTCACACGGCCGTTTGTTCAGGCCGTGTGATACACACGGTTGGCACATGGGCGTGTGCCAAGGCCGTGTGAAGTCTGCACTTGACACTTAGAAATTTAATTGTCACACGGGCCAGGGTCACGGGCGTGTCTAGGTCGTGTGGATTTAGTCAGTGTCGACCACGGGTGGAAGGCACGGGCATGTCTTAAGGGCACACGGGCGTGTCCCTATACCAACACGGGCGTGTGGTCCCTGTCTTAAAGAAAAGTTTCCTTTAGCTTATAAAAGTTTTCGGATGCAAGTTTAAGGCCTCGTAGGCCCACGATATGAATGATTTGACTAAGGAAGAGAAGTTTTAATTCGGAGCAAAATTTTATAGCCCGTAAGTACATGTTTAAGGAAGTTCAAGCTTAGTAATGTCTCATATCCGGTTTTAGCTTCGAAATCGGGTATGGAGTGCTACATTTAGTGGTATCAGAGCATGGTTTAGTCGGTTCTCGGACTAGCCTAGCACGAGTAACAGTCTAGCTATACATGCCATATGTGCACCGTGATAGTGTGATGTCTCTCGGCTCTAGCGAAATTATTTTGTTAAGACAGTGATGATTCCCAACCGAGCTAATTTCAGTAAGTTTGTAAGATTTTCAAGCTTCATGAAGATTTCATTGAATTGCTTGTGATGGTGTTATATGCACATTATTTCCATGAAATTGTTTAATGATTAATTAAACAAAGAAGTTACTAAGAGCATGTATATGAAAGTCCCGATTGAAAATGAATTACTTAGGATACTCAATCTGCCACATGAGACAAGAAAGTCCGTATAAGACCATGTCAAGACATGGCATCGGCAATCAAGCAAGTTATCATGTAAGACCAAGACAAGTCTTGGCATTGAAGAGTTACTATGAGACGAAGACCCATATAAGCCCAAGCCAAGGCATGGCATTGGCGAGTCTCCAAGCAAAGATGTCATGTAAGTCCAAGACAAGTCTTGGCATTGAAAAGCTATCAAGAGATAGAGATCCCATGTAAGTCCAAGCCAAGGCATGTCATTGGTGAGTAACAAGGAAGATTTCATGTAAGTCCAAGCCAAGGCTCGGCATTGACCAGTTCATGAGTAAAGTTACCAATAAGACCATGTCAAGACAAGGCAATGGTAAGTTCCCAAGGGAACCCACAAGCAAGACTTCGTGTAAGTCCATGTCAAGACATGGCATCGATACCAAGTAAGAGATCCTATGTAAGACTATATCAAGGATATAGCATTGGCATCAAGATACATGTGAAATGAGATTCAGTATCCTCAGTCATTCATAGTAATTCATCGGGCAAAAGAGTAAAGCTTAAATGAGATAGCAAGAAGGTTAGTAGTAAAGTTGATATTATGTCATGCTAGTGAAGGCTGACTAACAAGTATAATTCATGTTATGAATGATGATGTTGAGATTATGCTTGTTATAGTAAAGTATACTGATCTATGTGATCAAGTGTTACAGGTACCTTGTTCACCTTACAAACATGAGACTAGTAAGTACCATGATGTGTGTGAGAAGCAGTAAGAGTAAGTAAGCATTTGAGATTTGTGATGCCATTGTTTATGATAAATATGTCCACATGGTTAAAAATCACGTGTGACTGTTAAAGTAGAGAAGATATGTAACACCCCTCACCCGTGTCTAACTCCGGGATAGGGTTCGAGGCGTTATCGGACTTAAACATTCACAATCATACAAAATCGAGTTACCAAATTTCGCCCAAAATTAAAACTTTTCAAACACATGCATTTGACCTTGCCATCTATTTAATCACTTATACCACATAACAAGACATTAACACATACCATGGACAAATAGGCTTACAAGCCAAAATCATCACAAGCCACATCTCATGGCTATAATCAACAAATCAATATAAGCCAATACATTTGACTAATCACAACAACATCCATCATAGAAAAACTAAGTCCCTATACATGCCACTCACTTGAAAACATTTAACATACACATGTCAATACTCCAAGGATAATGGCTCGATAGTGTGATGCTGCCTCCGACGATCTCCAACCCTGAGCTGACCTGACAAAGCTAAAAGAAATGGAAAGGAGGGAGTAAGCTTTACGCTTAGTAAGCTCGCATGAAAATAATAAACAATGCGATAACATGCTATTTTTATATTCTTTCTATTTATTCAAATTCCAGTTAAGTTGATTTCTTGAGTCACAGTCATTAAATTATTTATATCTAGAGCTACAGAACTCCAAATTAAGATCTGTTAATTTTCCCTGAAATTAGACTCATTTATCTTCTTACCATAAAATTTCCAGAATTTTTGGCTTAGCCAATTAGTACAGTTTATTCATTAAAGTTTCCCCTATTTTACTGTTTGACTATTCTGACCTCTCTTCACTACAAATCAATTTTCTCCTCGTACAGAGTTCATATGACCTTCTTGTTTAGTTCATTTGAAAATAGACTCATTCAGGATTTCAGGAATATAAATTATATCCCATAAATATTATTTTTAAAATTTTTAATGATTTTTCCAAGGCAGAATAGGGGATCACATAATCATTCTGAACCAGTCTCACAGAAATTCAAATATCTCAAAATATATGAATCATTTCTTTTCTATGTTTCTTTTATATGAAAATAGACTCAATAAGCTTTAAATCAATATCTCATCCAACTTATAATTCAATTTATACTATTTTTGGTGATTTTTCAAATTCACGTCACTGCTACTGTCCAAAGCAGTTCTATTGTAAATTTTTTTTTTGCTCTCTCTCACTTTAGTTGTGTTCATCACTTGCCTATACCAATCTTTCCAATTTCCGATTACATATCGAGTATATTGTTCATATGTACATTTGCCACATTTCTCAATTGGCCACATTCACACTTGCACTTATTCATAACATGATCGTATTCAATTACACTTAGTCGTTACACAACCACGTGTATTTTCACTTAGTTAAATTCCCGTTGAACTCATTGGAATAATAACAGATACACGGTGGCCTGCACATAGTACCACCCATGTAGCCGAAGCTATCTGGTGCACATAGTAGCCTGCACTTAGTACTACACATGTGACCAAAACCATCACTTACACATAGTGGCCTGCACTTAGTACCACACATGTGATCGAAGCTATCGGGTACGCATAGTAGCCTGCACTTAGTACTACACATGCGACCTATCCGTCTGGTACACGTAGTAGCCTGCACTTAGTACTACACACGTGACCTAAAACCATCTCGTAGCTCTCTTGTACACATAGTGGCCTACACTTAGTACCACACATGTGACCTAGCTACCTCATTCGTATCTTTTCTATTCCGAAGGTTCAACTGGGAATTCTCACTTTTCAACATTTTACCAATTCATAAATTTTCATGCCATCATTTTATACAACTATCATACATTCGTAAAACATGCATTTAGGCATATTATGGGTTTACTTTAGGTTATTTGAACTTACTTGTCGAAATCTCGTCAAGTACAACCGTGTAGCAACTCATACAACCCATGTAATATTAATTTAACATTCAATTCATGTAACATTAATTTGCCATTCAATTTCTCATAACACAACAAACATCACATTTTCCATACCATACATACCATCCATCAACTTCTCCTAAACATATTAAATCATACAATTTATGCCATATCAATAGAGAATTACAATTCAAGCATGGTGTTGCATTATTATTAACACACGAACTTACCTCGGACACGAAAATAACAAATTTCCCAATTCGGTCCACAACCTCGATCTAAGACCGAACCTTATTTTCCATGATCTATAATATCACAATTAGCTCATTTATTAGTCACATTATTCAATGTGACCCAAAAATCATATATTTTTACAATTTGCACTTTGACCCCTAAACTTTCACATATTTGCACTTTTTCCCCAATACTCGAAAATTAAACTTTAGCCCTTATTCTTATGTTTTATAACATGCTGATCATTTTTCTCTTCTATGGCAACTTCAATTTCTCACTAATTCACACACTTATGACCAATTTATAACTTTTACAATTTAACCCCTTTTATACGATTTCATCGAAAATCATCTAATAAAACTCGTTTCTCTAATCATAAACATGCATAATCTACCAAAATTCATCAAAATACACAATTATTCAACATGGGTTAATTTTTAAAATTAAACTCTAGTTCAAAATAATGGTAGAAATAGCTAAACTAAGTTCTTTGGGATTTCAAAAATACGATGAACATTAAAAGCAGGGCTTAGACACACTTACTATGAAGCTTGAAAAGCTTGAAACCCTTAGCCATGGAGTCTAGAAATTTTCGGCAGCAACTTGAAGAAGATGAGCAGATTTTTTCTTGTATTTTGTCTTTTTATTCATTAAAACACTAAATGACTAAAATACCCTTAAGGCTTTTCTTTCATTTTTGTCCTATTCATGCCCATTTTTGTCCATCAAGTTATCCAATGGTCTAATTACCTTTTAAGGACCTCCAATTTAAAACTCATAGCAATTTGACACCTCTAATATATAGAACTCAACTTTTCCACTTTTTACAATTTAGTCCTTTTGACTAAATTGAGTGCCCAAACGTCAAAATTTTCGAATGAGATTTTCACGAAATCATTCCGTGAAATTGTAGACCATAAAAATATAAATAAAACAAATTTCTCAACATCGGATTTGTGGTCTCGAAACCACTGTTTCGACTAGGCCCTAATTCGGGATGTTACAAGATATAATGTTTCGTTTTATGACCCTGTTATAAAGTCACATATTATAGTGTGAGAGTTAAAACTGAAAAGTTTGACTAAGTAGAATGCAGGAAATGAGTATTGTCGTTCAATGATAAAATGATGAATAAGACCGTGGTTGGACCATGGCGGTATATGTGATCCCCTATAAGACCATGTCTGGGGCATGACATTGGCATCGATAATTGTTGTGAGATCTCGTATACGACCATATCTGGGATATGGCATCGGCATCAAATAGTAATCCCGTGTGAGACCACGTCTGAGACCTGGCTTCGGTGTGAGATCATTTAAGACCATATCTGGGATATGGCGTCGACATCGATATAAGATATCGTGTAAGACCATATCTGGGATATGGCATCGACATCGACATGAGTTTCCATGTAAGACTATATCTGGGATATGGCATTGGTGTTGATATGAGATTTCGTGTAAGACCATAGCGAGGCTATGGCATCGTGACGACATGTAAAGTAATAGCTGGGCTATGATGTTGTGATACGAGTAAGACCATAGTTGGACTATGGCAATCAAGTAAACGACGTACTCAAAACTCGTAAGACATTCTCTAGATTAATAAGAAATAGTAAGAGGAAATTAGAGCTTAATGTTGAGTACTTGAGTAGACATTAAGGTGGAACTTGAGTAAGTGAAGTCACTGTTCGAAATTATGGGTGATAAAAACCATTGTAACATGAGTAAGTTTATATGTGATTAATGCAGTATTTATGTTAGCATTTTGAGAATGCTTTGTATCACATTGATACATGATGCTCTACTATGTAGAGTAATGGTTGTTGAACATGAGGTTGAAGTCCTAGAAAACTAAAATGATGAGGCTATCATCGAGATATGAGATAGACAAGGTTCCGTATAAGACCATGACCGGGACATGGCCTCGGCACCGAGTTGAGATTCCGTATAAGACCATATCCAGAATATGGCATCGATATTTGATGAGGAAGTCCATATAAGACCTTATCAGGGATATGGCATTGGCATTTAGAGGTGACTTCATATAAGACCACCTCGGGAATGTGGCATTGGTTTCATACCTACATAAATGATGATGAATGTGCTTCTTTGATTATCCCTAGTGATCAATGGGATAGATAGATGAGTCTAGAGGAAGAAATGAAAATTGTACTAAAGCCGTGTGAATAAGTGAACACAGGCACTCGTGAACGAGTCAAGAATAAATGAGTACGATGTATGGCACGGTATGTGGTAAATAAATGGCAAGTTCGAATAAGTTGGCTTAAAGCCTGTAGTTTGTGCATGGTTAGTTGATGTTATGAAGGGATTATAAAAATCTCCTTGAGTATCTTGTGTAAACATCTGTTTCCCTTCAGGAATGATGTAGTCGTTCTTTTCATGAAATTGTGATTGTGTGAGAACGTTAACCGACGAAAAAAGTAGACTAAACAGTTGTCGATTTAGTTAATTGAAATCGACATTCCTCTATCTCCTCGTAACCTTAATTGGGTACCTTGAGGAGGAAGTTGGTGATGATTCTAGTATAAGAGGTGAAATCACAAGTTTCACGTGTGTGATGGGTTTTCGGGTAAGCCGAATAGAGTTAATAAATTCGATCGAAATGTCCCTGCTATCGTGTAATATGACGGTAGTAAAGATTTTAGACAAGCATAACAAGAGAAACTCAGATGAGAGTGTGCTTGAAATATGTTCTCAGCATGGGGAAAAGAGTAGATTAATGTATTGAAAAATAATTCAAGTTCTGAGTATATTCATGCATGAATCAGTAAAGAGAATAAATTTCTGTGTGTACGTGAGTAGGGAGCATGATACAAAGATATGCTCATCGAAACATTTAAACCACGATGGTTGAGTTGAAAGCTATAGAATAGACTATTAATTGAAGGTTCTAGTACTGAGTTTAGTCTGAATCGAGAAAAAGAGTTACCAGATTGGTGATCCAGAGGCAATCACCTTTGTGTCTGTGTAATGAGTTAGATGTTATGAAAAGATCCATGTTAAGCAATGCGAGTTAGTTACTCGGTTGACCCTAGTTGGTAACATCTTAGTTTCAGCAAGGTTAATGACTAGAGCGAGTTTTCTTTTCAGAACAAAAAGGGTTCAGAAGAGATATAGTAAATGGTATTTTAAATAAGCTCCGAATGAGTTTATTGGAGATGGTAAATACAGGTTGTATAAGTTTTCCGCTGTTGATGATTTCTCAAAATAGAATTGGAATGATGATGAATCCAGAACTTATATAGAGTTTTGGTATGAGATTTAGTAGCAATATATCTATTAAAGCAAGAATAAGGAAGTACAGTTACGTGGATAAATGTTTTGACAGTAGAGCACATTTTACAATATGATGGAGTTATGGTCAGAAGTAGTTAACCACTAAAAGCTGAGTTTTCAAAGCGTACAAGTCAAAACCATCACAGTCGGTGAATACTTTAATGAGAAAGTGAGATAAAACCTTATAGATTTCAAATTTAGTTTGACAAGATTCCCTAAGGAGGGGAATGTCATTCGAGTCATAGTGAATCAACCAGCAGAGATTCGAATGATCATTTGAACATGTGCAGAGTTCCAAATTGGTGGATTTCTGAGTATATGCCCTAGAGGAAGAATAACCTAGGTCTTAGGTTACGCTTCGACTTTTTTTTATTATAGCTTAAAGGTTTTTGACAAGAGAGACTTAAGGATAAGTAGATTTGCAATTTTTAAGAGTAGATGAAAACGTTTTAAGAATGTTAGTAGCAAATCCTCCTGATAAGATTTTTGGGGACGAAAATCCCTAAGGGGGGAGAATTGTAACAGCCCGATTTAGGGGCTAGTCAGAACAGTGATCTCGAAATCAATAATTCGAGGGTAGAGAAAATTATTTTCATGTTATGTTATGTGTTATAACATGTTTATGAGGATGCATGAAAATTTTGGTGCCTTAATTTTAGCGATTTCTAGCTAAATTGTGAAAAAGGACAAAATCGTATAAAGTGCGAAAGTTCTATTTTATTTGCTAGAGGCACCAAATAGCTATGGTTTATAAATTGGGGGTACCAAATGTGCAATTTGGCCTTGTTTAAGTGGCTTGCCCGGTCAAGAAGTTAAAGGGGACAAGAGTATTAAATGTGATCATGTTAGGTGACTAAAAAGAAATAAAATAAGATGAAATAAGCCAAGCTATCATCTTTTTTATTTCTTCTCTTCCTCCACCGAAAATAGCAGCCATGGGAGGGGTTTTTGAAGCTTAAAATTTCAGCAAGCAATTCTCCACTCAAGTAAGTGATTTTGATGGTATTTCTTGAAGAAAATTGTACTTTTGGAGTCCCCAAAGCTTAAGCTTTCTAAAGAGGGGACTAGTTTGCAATATGGTTGAAAGTCTAGGGACTTGCCATGATAGATTTCATGTTGTTTAATGATTTTTTATGGAAGAAAATGAATGATAGGATGATGAGAAACAACTTTTGTGAAAGGTGTTGTCATGAAAACACCTAATTGGGACTAAAATGCAAAAGTTGTAATTTGTTCATTTAAGCATGAAATTGATGGAATTGAAAATAGTTGTAAGCGGATTAAATGTTCAGCTAGGCTTGTTTAACAATAAAATGTGATGAAAATTTATTTACGAGCCTAGGGTCAAAATAGTAATTTTGCCAAAGTGTAGGGGCAAAATAGTCATTTTTGCCTAAAGTTTAGATTATGGTATATCATGATTTATAAGTGATCAAATTAGTAAATTTCATTGTTCTAGATCAAAGAAAATGAGTTTCAGACCTAGAATGGATGAAAAGAGAAATGTGGGCAAAAAGTCCTTTTCGGCTCTTTCGACATCGAGGTAAGTTCACGTGCGAGTGTTGCGATTACGTATAAGCTGGTTTAGTATTCCAATGTTGTATGGAATGTATATTACTATATGAATGTGTGAAATGTCTCTTGATGAGATGTCAATGGAATTAAATTTAAAGTAATGGGAAAAGGTATAGCACGATAGGACAATGGTTAAAGTCTCGAGTAAGACCATATTGGAATATGGCCTCGGTGTAAGAATTCGTATAAGACCATGTCAGGGACGTGGCATCGATATGTTAGTGTATGTAAGACCCAATTGGGGTATGATGATAATGAGAACTATGTGCATGAGACTCAAGAGAGTTATTTAACAATTCGAATGATTCAATGTATATGTTGAATGTATGTGGTTGTACCATGAGTAGCACAAGTATGTGTAGAACCGAATTGAGATGAATTCAATATATGATGAACCCCTAGTGAGGTATGTGTAGTTGATGCACCTTAGTTGCATGAGACAGATTTATTGATGTACTGTGTGAATGATAACGAGTTTCGTAGAAAGTTAAGTAAGAATAGAAGCATGTGAGGATGTTCTCGAATGAACATTTGAAATAGAGATATACTTGTGGATTATTATCCATGAATGTAAATAACGGTGAGCTATGTGCGATATCACCTTATTAATGGTTAGTGATGGGCTGTGTGCGATACCATCAACTCTATTATTTATTGGTGGGTTGTGTGCGTTACCACCTGATTGATTAGTAATAGATGGGCTGTGTGCGATACCATCGCTTATAAATGATTGGTGAGCTAAGTGCGAAATCACCATAGGTATAAATAATTGGTGGGCTAAGTGCGTAACCACCGAGAGATTAGTAGTATGAGCGACTTATTGAAAATGCTTGATGTGTTGTTTTGTATGATCTTGTGATGATCAGTGCAGGAATGTATGCTAATTAAACGAGCGAATTGGCTTGTGACATGGTAGAAATGTGGTAAGAGATAGAATGAGTAAGATTCAAGAATGATTGAGTAAGTAACCATGAATTGATGAGAAAAACTCGGCATATTGCCTTGGGGTTATGTATATTCAGTGAATATCAATATTTGTCAGATTATGCAGATGAACTTACTAAGCATTATTGCTTACTCCTTTACTTTTCTCATCTCTTATAGGTTTCATTACTTAGCTCGGGTTGAGACCATGGGAGATGTTTTCACACTATCGAAAGCGCACACACGGTATGAGATATCAAGTCCTTAAGAGTCATGGCATGTATAGGGATTCGTTTAAAGTTGATGAAGTCTAATTGTTGTAGCCAAATGTTGTTGGCCTAAGAGAATTTATAAAATGGTTGTGTATAGCCAAAGTGATGATGGCTTAAGTTGTTGTAAATGTTGTGGGAACAATTCTCCCCAGTGTATGAGAGGAAAACTTTATTTTCATGAACAAGATGTGTTAATTTATGAGTTTCAATTGATGATTAGAGAATGTTTTGAAGAAGTATATGAATGTATGCAAACAAGAGTAGTAAAAGGTTTGTAAGATAGCCTCTAAGTGCCCACACGGATAGACACACGGGCATGTGTCTAGGCCGTGTGTCTCCTGCACCTTAATGTCTTAAGTCAGAATAGACCACGGGCTGGTCACACGGCCGCTTGTTGTTGGCCGTGTGATACACACGGTTGGCACATGGGCGTGTGCCAAGGCCGTGTGAAGTCTGCACTTGACACTTAGAAATTTAATTGTCACACGGGCCAGGGCCACGGGCGTGTCCAGGCCGTGTGGATTTAGTCAGTGTCGACCACGGGTGGAAGGCACGGGCATGTCTTAAGGGCACACGGGCGTGTCCCTATACCAACACGGGCGTGTGGCTCCTGTCTTAAAGAAAAGTTTCCTTTAGCTTATAAAAATTTCCGGATGCAAGTTTAAGGCCTCGTAGGCCCACGATATGAATGATTTGACTAAGGAAGAGAAGTTTTAATTCGGAGCAAAATTTTATAGCCCGTAAGTACACGTTTAAGGAAGTTCAAGCTTAGTAATGTCTCATATCCGGTTTTAGCTTCGGAATCGGGTATGGGGTGTTACAAAAACATATTCCGGGTTTAAAAACATGAGTTTGATTACTTATGCCAAAGTGTAGCAAAGGGTTTAGTAAATCAAACATGTCAAACCGAAAGGATTTTTGCATACACAGGAACAAACAATCAAAACTCTTTACATGCTTCAAAATAGATTTGCAAAAACTTGAGGATTTCAAATAGGGCAGTAAATAAGTCACTTAATTACCACAATCAAACAAAGTGAGATTTTTACATGAAAATTCATTGTCATACCTAACCGAGTCTTGCATTTGCCGAATAAACGTTACTCCACCTTCACACTTTGCAACGCAATGATTTTTATTAGACAAACTCGTCTTACCGTCATTTAAAACATCAAAATTAATCGAAGGATGGCAATTGACAATATCATCCACATAATCACAAGCATTCAAGTAAGTTGGTGGAGACTGAAATGCTTTAAAGCACTTACCTTCCTTACCTTGTTCGATCAATCGAAATCGCCTCCCATCGGGAAGGTAATTAAGATGGAACTTGCTAATCGAAATTTCAAGAACCTGAAAAGAAACAACACGAGAAAAATTCATATCTTGGTTAGTGGAAATAATCCTCACTACTTCTTGCTCGTCTTTTTCTTTCATTTCTTTTTCTAACTCTTTTTCTTTTTCTTCTTTCATCTCTCTCTCCTTTTCAATTTTATTTTTGTTCTCACTCTTTTTCGACTTCCTTTTCAATCTCTTTTTCTTTTTCAATTTCTTTTTCTTTTTCCTCTTTTTATTTTTCAATTTCTTTTTCTTTTTGAATTTCTTTTTCAGTTTCTTTTTCTTCTCTTTTGTGTTCTTTTTCTTCTTTTTCGTTTTTATTACAACGTGGGGATGATACAAAAGAATCAAAAAGATAATTGTTTGGCTCGAAGAAAGAGAAAGTATTCCCATAGATATCTCGATCAACTCTCCGGGAGCGATTCTCCATGCGTGATGTCTTTGAAGCATACAAAGAATAGCTCGTAATTTCTCGTTCGGCGTCTCGAAAGATTTTCGACTCGAAGTTTGCTTCTCTTCGACTCGAAAGCTTTGTTGAATAGGAGTCTTGATATGAGACTCTTCTCGAGTAGTGTCGTCGTGATAATCTTAACTCCGTTTCTCGACTTGGTGGAGTTTGCTTCCTTCGGACCTTTTCCTCCACTCGGTCCAACCGCTTTTGTAATGGACCTAATTTTTCTTCAAACATTCGGCCCATCTCATTCACCAAGTATTGAAATTCATTGGCTGAAAAATTCTCTTGAGACATGATTATTTACTGAAAAGAAGAAAAAATGTTAAAAAGAACAAAAAAACAGAAATTTAAATACCTCACCACAAAAATCTCACAAGGTCACTCGGAAAGAAAATAAGAATGTTCACTCCGCTCATGTTTTACACTCGTTAACAGGCTTTTTCGTCTCTCTAATGGGCTCACACTCTCTTGCCTTTTACCACTCGACCTCGCTCTCGTAACTTCGTATTTCGTCTTAAAAGACCTATTTGCTTGCTTCGGGGTCGGTTTCAAATTGGTTTCAAAGGATGAGATGTTTCGGGTGTAGGTAGGCTGAAACAAAAAGAAGATTTGGTATGTGTGGCGTTGGGGAGGTAAGAAATAATGGTAGAATGGCTTTGAAGATCGGGAAAGAAGAAATGAGAACAAAATCAAAGCTTGCAAAACTTTCACTATCTTTTTTTTTATATATATACTCGTTTTTCTCTTCTTCTTTTTTTGAATTTTTGAATTTCTTTTTTTTTAACTTTACAATATGCTGATTACAAGGGAATTTCGAAAACAACTAATTTTTTTTTAAATTTTGAAATTTTTGTTTCTACGAACCTACTTCCGGGATAGCTACGAACGTCGGCGCTCCTCGTTTTCTAGCTCTGATACCAAATGATGTGATCCGACCTGGGTTAATCGAGTCGTTTCACTTGTTTGCCCGATCGTCGATGAGGAGATTGTTCGGTGCGTTGAAATTGTAAGTTTGGTGGAAAATATGCGGAAGCTAACAAAGAGGGTTTGAAAAGAATGGTAGGTTTAGAAATATGTAGTAGGCTCGGTTTAACAAAAATAATAAAGATAGATAATTTTGGGATAAATGGTGGGGATGGAAAACGAACTTAACTGAAGAAAAATTCAACACTATATCATAGTGTCACCCCGTTTCTTATGTCGTTAAGGTGGTAGGATGGAGAAGTAGGATGAACGCCACACCAATGGAGTTGGTGATAAGTTCAAACAAGTCGAGAAGACACCACTAGCAATGCTAGATAAGTCAAACAATACTTGTACGAAATAGGAGAGGAGGTAAACTCACTCGAGAACAAAATGTTCATAAAATTTAATCAAAGTTCAAAAGTCCTTTTACAATGAAAACAACAAACTATTTATAGGCCTAAGCTAGGATAACCGAATAGTCAAAACACAAGCTTAATGACTAAGTAATTTTCAGCTAGAAAGAACTAGAAAATTTCATAATAAAAACCATTAAAATGCCTTAGCAAGATTCGGTTGAATGAGACTTCAAAAGGCAGCTTCATGTTGAAGGAAAGTTGATTTGGTGAAGATTAAGGCATGGGAGGCCAATGGCCATGTCTAGATTCGACCATGAGCTTAATGAGCTCATTTAATTGGCATTCCTTGGCTGAAAGGATATGAACATTAAAGGGCAGCTTCTAGATTAAGCAAATGAACTTGGAAAGCTTGAATGGTGCATGTACCCTTGTAAATTCGTCCTCCCCTTTGTGCATGCACATTATTCATTCAATGTACTGAAATAAAGTGTTATTTCCCCCCTTGGACGTTCATGACTTCACTCATGCATGTATAGAAGATGATTGGTTAATTTAAGGTGTGAATGGAGGAAATCAGCAAGTGTGAACAGCTTCAAAACCTTGGGAAGATATTCGGCCACCTTGGGAAGTTTAATTTGCTGATGATGTTTGGCTGAATGGACACTTTGGGAAGCCAACAATCAACACCAATTTCGTTGAACATAGCCATGCATGCATCGTCCCATGCATTGAACCCAAGCCATGCATGTTCCTTGATTAAATGCATTCCACATTTGGCTCACCTACAAAAACACATGAACCAAAATTAAATCACATAAAATTCAGCTGAATCAAACATTAATGTAATTTAGACACACTAATTAACACATAAATTAAACTAGAAAAATTTAATAAAGTCTTAAACAAGACATATTAAATTCGGCTATGACTAAAAGACACATTAAAAACATGTAATAAGCTAAGACAAATTTATGAGTTGTAGTAAACTAATTAAATTAAATTAAACACTTAATTTATTCCAGCAATTAAAATTAAATGAGCTAAAGAGCTAATAACGAGCTCAATGAGCTGAATTGAGCTCGTGTGAGCTGACTTGAGCTCAAGTGAGCTGAACCGAGCTGGAATTAGCTTGCACCAAGGTGCACGGGTTGCTCAAAATTCGGGCCTTTAGGGAGTTCGAGAGGATCGGAAAGTGAATCCTCGGTTGCCCCGGGTATGCTCACATCAGGAATTTGGTAAGTTCTATATTGGCATTATAAGGGTTTGAACTATAGATCTTTAGGGATGTGCTATTTTGGTATCAAATGAATTGGATGTTTATAAATATTGTATATCTTGTTGTGAAATGGTGTCATTAAAACATGTTGGTTAGAAGATTAGATATATGACATGTTTTGAGTTGAGTTAATTTGGTCATTGAGGCATATTGGTTATTATATGTTTTAGTACAAAAATATTTATCAAGAAAATAAGTGGCATATTCAACCAATAAAAATGCCTCATGCGATGTTTCTTTGTGTATGTCATTTGTTGACATAGTATCCATAAAAAAAAAATTTAAAATATATTATAATATATAAATTCAAAAAAATTCTAAAATTTTATTTTTAAAAAATAAGAGAAGGGAACATTAATAAACGAATAAATTAAATATTCTAAAAATATATAAATTTTAATTTTGTATATGTGTTTTTTAAATTCTTTTTTTTTTAATTTTAATTTTTTGTTTTGTTTTCAAGTGAAGATGCCACATGTCCCAATTAAAGAATGTCAGATCATCGAAAATTAACACATTTGCCAAAAGAAAAGGCTAAAATAGTAGACATTGGAGCACCGAAAGTATTCATCTGCAAAGTCTTGTAAAATGATGGAGAATACATTAATTTTAAAAAAGTTGAAAAGATTCCAAGTTGACATAAAAAATTTAAAAACCATAAGTGCATGTACGAAGTTTAAGTACCATTAAATAATTTTATTAAAATTATGAAATAATAAATTTTTAAAAATTAAGATTTTCTATTATCAAACAAAATAATTATATTTCAAACAATTTTTTAATATAAATTTAGAGTTTAAAAAATTTAGAACTAAAATTTTAATACTTAATTTTTCAATTTATCAAACACACATTAAATCCTAGAAATAAAATGATGCGATTTCTCGAGCTTGGATAGTTCGGAAAATAGCTTGAATAGAAGGATCGTCTTGAATAGGTTCAATTGGTGGAAACCTTGACCCGTAGCTATATTAAAACTACAACCCACTTAAACTTGACAGAATACTCGAACCTTGGTAAGCGAAGTCGTCACACTCCATGATGGGAAACGAAGTGATAAGACAATTGGGTGAACACCACAAACTCGTAAAAGTTTGATAAGTTTAGTTTAGTTCATTGAAGAATCGAGAGAGAATAATCTCACCAACAAAGTTTATATTCAGAATAATTGTCTAACCTCAACATGGTCCTTTTACAAGATATATATAGGCCCTAATATGACTATTCAAATTCGGCAACTACACTAGCTTTTAACACAAGTTAAAATTCGGTTATAACTTTATGATGGGCGGCCAATAAGTCATGACTCTTCACTTGATTCAAGCTTAGCTGAAAAGTCATGTCTCTTCGCTTGTTGAATGCTTAATGTTTCGTAAATGTGATGTTCGGTGTCCCTTCATCTCCCTTATGGCAGAATGTTATGTTGCTTGGCATCCATCTCTTTTAATGGCTCCAAAATGATCTTTGAGTGCATGAAACCAATTAGGTTATGAAGAGCCACTCTTGATCCATTTTAACAGCCACCATAATAAGCTTTAAGTAAATGGAACCGGTCAAACTTGAAAAGTTATTCTTGGTCCTATGAATTGTCACCTACAAGATAAATAATTAGACATTAAACATTGACAACTTTTCATATTGTTATTCAGCTGAAATATTTTAACTTAAAACACACATATTTATGATAAAAATCAGCAAAATATAAACACACACATATACATTTATTTATGAACATGTAACTCCAACCTATGCTTAAACATAATTAACATATAAAACACTTAAATATAATGCATGACTTGATTAAGTGTAGACTGGCATTTAACTTAATTAATGACACACTAAACTCTTAGGACACAAACTCATAGTTAACATATGAGACACATAAATAAAATGCATGACGTACTAAAATGCAAACACATAATGCAAGACATATAATGCCAAACTTAATTAAAGATGTAAATTTATGAAACTGAACTAAAACTTAATTAAAGTCCTTTTAAAATGTCCCATGATTAATCAAATTCATTGGAGGTTTTATCCAACTCTTGGATAAGCATTTGACTTGGTCTTGGCCCAATCAGAACATGATTAATTTGGACTTGTTCCCAACATCCACACATAGGCCTTTTAAACTCTTCTTTGACCCAGAGGATCAGTCTTTGCTTCGGTCATCCCAAGAAGATGGGGTTCATGGGAATTCAACCCAACATCAACTTGTTTCTTCTTGCCAAGAATTGATTCAACCTTGGTGCGCGGAATCACATCATAATGGAACATTAACTAAATTCAATAAGTGTGAAAAGTACAAAAATTAGAGCATATCTTAGCCTCCACTTTAATTTTTTTTATATACAATAATAATTTTTGGGTAAACTACTCAGATAGTTATTCTAAAATTATTTCATTCATATTTTGGTTAATCTAAATTTTTTTTTAACAAATATAACACTGTCATTAATAAGTATTCTTGTTTTGGCATTGTTTCGGTAAAACCCAAATAAAAAGCTGATTAGGATACCACATATTAAAAATAAAGTTGAAAAAAAAAAATAAGTTTACATGTATTAAAAATAAAAAAAAGGGCAGAATGACGACGTTTCAAGTATAGAAAAAAAAACATAAAGAAATTGATAAAACATCGGGATAACTTTTGGGAAAATTTTGGGAGTATTTCAAAAGTTTAGAGTTTGAATTCAGGTTTAGGGTCTGATTTTAGGTTTGATTTGGGATTCTAAAACACTCTCAATTTTTCTCCAAATTTCCCAAAAGTTATCCCAAATTTCACCTTTGTTTTATTTTTTTCAGCTTTTACTTTTATTATGGGTAAACTGTTATAAATATCTCATTAAGTGGATATCCATCAAGATCAAGATCAGTTTTGATGTACTTTAAATTCTAAATAGAGACTTTATGTTTTTTATGCCTATAAATAGAGACTTTAGAGAAGCTTTGTAAATATTCCGATTGATCAACAAAATACGCCATTTCTTTGCTCTTTCATTCTGTTTGTTCTTTATTCTCTATCTGTTATTTTATAACATGTAGAATATGAGAAAGTATGTGATGTTTTCATGAGAGGGAGTAAATACACGCTGTACTTTATTTCTCTTAACCGAAGTTTTGTCTCATTGGGTTTTCCTGATAAGGTTTCTAATGAGGCAGCATATTATGCGTATTATATATATGTGTATTTTTTTTTCCCACATGGTTTTTATCTTAGTAAGGTTTTAACAAGACACATTATCTAAAATGGATACCCAAGGGGAAGTGTTATGAATATCTTATTAAGTGGATGTCCATCAAGATTAAGATAAGTTTTGATGTACTTTAAATTCTAATAGTGATTAAAAGTATATCTCTACTTCATTTATACTTTTTATGCCTATAAATAGAGACTTTGGAGAAGATTTATAAATATTCCGATTGATCAATAAAATACGTTCTCTCTCTTTGCTCTCCCATTCTCTTTATTATTTATTCTTTGTATTTTAATTTATAACATAAACTTATTTTTTTCAACTTTTATTTTTAATACATGGCATCTTGTAAAGTCAATTTTTCATTTGGGTTTTAACAAAATAATGACCAAAATTAGAATACTTACTAACCACAATACTATATATTTGATAAAAAAAATTTAAGTGATGAAATAGAAATAAAATAATTTTAGAATAACTACTTGACTAGTTGTTACATTTTTTTCTTTGAAGTACAATTTCTAGTAAGCGTTAAACAGCGTGGCTTTGTATTTTCTTAACTGTCAAAGTTCTAAGGACAGCCTCTAACAGATCAGTTTCCACCTTTTATCATCCTTAGCCTACGCGCTGCCTTGGGAAAATGAACCTCACTTGCTCCCTTTTAGCAAATTACTCCTTTTTTTGCTTTCTATACTTTTAAAGGTATTTTTGTCATTTCATTATAAAAGTATATTAATAACTTATAAAATTGAAATATTTACATTATTTATTTATTAATTTAAATGTTTTGATTGAGTTGATATCACCCATCAATATTTTTATCTTTTTATATTTTTTATATAAAATTAATAAAAATTTAGATATAAATAGATTTGAACTTGACATCATACCATCATAGTATTTAAACATGTAATTTTACCATTTCAATTAAATTTTATTTTATTTTTATATAATTTTTTTAATAAATATATTTGTAACACCCCTAACCCGTATCCATCACCGAAATTGGGTTACGGAGCATTACCGGAGATTTCAAAACAATCACGGATAATTGTGATATTTACTATTCATAACAAAACTGTCCACTTGAGTCATAGTCACTAAATTATTTATATCTTGAGCTACAGAGTTCTAAATTAAGATCCGCTTGATTTTTCCGAAACTAGACTCAAATATCTTCCTACCATAAAATTTTTAAAATTTATGGTTTAGCCAATAAGTACAGTTAATTCTTCAAATTCATCCTTATTCTGTTGTTTGACAGTTTCGACCTTTCTTCACTAAAAATTAATTATCTCTTAGTACGGGATTCGGATGATGTTCCCGTTTGTTTCTCTTGAAATTAGACTCATTAAGAAATTAAAAATATAAATTTAAACCCCCCAAATATTTTTATACAATTTTTAATGATTTTCCAAAGTCAGAACAGGGGAACCCAAAATCATTCTGACCTTGTCTCACAAAAATTCAAATATCTCATAAAATAAAATTCTTTTGCTTACACAATTTCTTCTATGTAAAACTAGACTCAATAGGATTTAATTAATATTTTATTCAACCTTTAATTCGATTTCCACAATTTTTGGTGATTTTTCAAAGTTAAACTACTGCTGCCGTCCAAAACTGTTTTAATTCTTGAAGCTTAAGCTAGCTAATGAGGGGACTATTTTGTAAAATGGTTGAAATTCTAGGGTTTTTTCATGAGAGAATTAGTGTTGTTGCTGAATTTTTATAGAAGAAAATGAAACTTAGTTGTTAAATAAACAACTTTTGTGAAAGGAGTTTTCATGAAAACACCTAAAAAGGACCTTTTTGTAAAGGTTGTAAAATAGGTGGTAAATGTGTGAAATAATTGGTATTGTGAGTTGCTGTAAGAGTAATAAATGTTCAACTAGGCTTGTTAAAGGAATAACTTTGATTAGAATCGATTTATGAGCCTAGGGGCAAAATTGTAATTTTGTGAAAGTATAGGGGCAAAATGGGAATTTTGCCAAAATAGGGATTTTGGAGTGATTTGAATAATGTGGTGATTTAATAAGTTGAATATGTCATTATATATCAAGAAGAACGTGGAATCAACCTTGACCGAGGAAAAGGCAAGGTTTCGGACTAAATTACAAATTGGCACATTTTGTATCGAGGCAAGTTTATATGTAAATGATACATTCTTTTTACTTATGATTTTACATATAAATGTATTATGTTAAATGTGGATGAATATTTTTAATAATTATTAATTGATAGAAAGTGAGGAAATTATGAATGAATATTGAATTTTTTGTTATTGGTGGGCTATGTGCGATACCACCGTAATTATCGTTAATGGTGGGCTGTGTCCGATACCACCGTATTTACTATTATTGGTGGGTTGTGTGCGATACCACCGTATTTACTATTATTGGTGGGCTGTGTGCGATACCACCTTGTTATTTATTAGTGGTGAGCTGCGTGAGAAACCACCCTACATTTGATATCATCCCGAATGTGTTTATCGAGAAACTTTGGATTAAATGGGATGACGTGGGACTATGTGATGATGAGTGCAGGGTATAAGTGCATGAAAATGTGTGCAATGTGTATGTTGTGTATTTGGAATGTGGTAAGATTTGGAAAATGAGTAAGTAAAATTGAAATTATCTGAATTATTCTTGATTAGAATGTAACGTTCTTGATTAATAAGTATGTGATATGGTGTTCATTGTTTACATGTAAACTTACTAAGCTTTATGCTTACTCCCTCTCTTTTCCACTTCCTTGTAGTTTCGCCAAGTTAGCTCGAGAATTCAAAAGACGTCGGAGGCTCGATCACACTATCAACTGAACTTTTGGTATTGTTAGAATTATTATTTTGAGTATGGCATGTATAGGGGCTTAGTCTTTTGTTAAGTGTCATATTGATTTGGCCAAATGTGTTGGCTTATCTTAAAGATGAATTCATTTTGTATAAGGCCATGGATAATGGCTAATATTTGTTGTCGATTTATAGAAATGGTGATGTTTTTCATGAGTGAGCAAATTGCATAATTGGATTGATAAGTATGTGATAAATTTTGCATGTGAATAAAGTGTAGTGGCTTTGATGTGTGTATGTCTTGATGTGGTTTGTTTTGGTGCACGTAAGGGTGACAAAAAGGGCTTGGTAAATAGTCTTGTTTTTGCCTACACGAGTAGACACACAGGCGTGTGTCTAGGCCGTGTATGACACATGGTTCTCCCCATGGGCGTGTGTGTTGGTCGTGTGTCCCCCGGCACCCTAAGTTGGCAAAACAGAATACGCAGTAGTGACTACACGGGCTGAGGCACGGCCGTGTGCCACAACCGTGTGGAAGACACGGCCATAGGACATGGGCATGTGCCCAGGCCGTGTGAAGTCTGCACTTGATTTTAGGAATTTAATTCGCCACACGGCCTAATGACACGGGCGTGTGTCTTGGCCGTGTGACCCTATGGGGATGATAACGTCAGAAACAGAATGTCAAGGTTTTTACACACGGGCGTGTCTAGGCCGTGTGAGGGACACGGGCCATAGACATGGGCATGTGTCCGGTCGTGTGAAAACCCCTGTAGGTTCGAATTGGGAAATAAATCTACACAAGTGTGGAACACGGGCATGTGATATGCCATACGGGCGTGTTCCTTCTTCCACACGGGCGTGTGGACTGTTTGATGAGAATTTTTCTAAGTCTTTCCAGATATCCTTTAAAGAGTTCGATTTGATTCCGAACCGTTTCTAAAGTGTGTTTTAGGTCTCGTAGGCTAGTGTAAAGGGTGATATGAAGGTTTATGAAAAGTTTTAAATTTGAATGGAAAAATCATGTCCCGGTTTTGTATGGTTGCTTGCGTATAAGTCTGGTAATGCCTCGTACCCTGTTCCGGCGTCGAATACGGGTAAGGGTTGTTACATAACCTATACATCAACAATAAAGACTTAAACATATCATTTCCTTACCTTCATATACATGCTCATAACATCATACTTTATCAAGTCCACACATACCCAATCACATTCAACATAACAACTTCCCACATGTATCATCTAGTCTAATTTCATTAACATACCATTATAAACCACATCACACAATGACATTGGCATAGGCATATGAGTAATTAATATACTTGCAACCCATTAGCCAATATAAGCCAATTTATATGGCTACATACCAAATCAAATCCTTAATCATTACAAGCCAATACATTTGGCCATATCATAATAACACATACACAAAATGACTAAGTCCCTATACATGCCATAGACTCAAAGGTTTGCGTTCATTTACCCAACATGATAGCTTGATAGTGTGATAGCATCTCCGGCGATCCCCAACCCGAGCTAGTTTGGTGACACTATGAGGCATAAGAAAGGAAGGGGAGTAAGTTATATAGCTTAGTAAGTTCACATGCAAATAAATAGCAACATAATCATGAATATCATACAATTAACATAACATAATTTACATATATGTCATCATAGTTTCATAGGCATAACTTACTCATTTTCAATCTTACCAAAAGTTCATCACATACCGAGCTCATTCGTATGAATTTTTCGTACATACCTGTACCAACTCGTAACATATCATACTCTTTCTCATCTTTGGCATAATCTTTGAATTACCCGTTGAACCACTTGGAATATTAAAGGATACTCGGGAATCTCATACACAATGTACCATACCAACGCCATATCCCAAACATGGTCTTACATGGAAATCTCATATCGATGCCAATAGCCCAGCTATGGTCTTACATGAAGTCTCATATCGACGCCATATCCCAGATATGGTCTTATACGAAACCTCATAACGATGTCATATCCCAGATATAGTCTTATACGTAATCTCAGTGACCCTAATGTCATGACATTTGTATCTTATTTATTCCTAAGGTTCAAACGGGATTTTCTCATTTGTCATATCATCGTCGATTGTATCCACATTGTCATTTATACAATTCATATATTAATAAAACATTTAAAATACAATTGTGACATTGCATTATTTACACATGAACTTACCTCGACACAAGAATGGCGAAATGGGCCTAATCGTCACATACTTTGTTTTTCCCCCGTTCTAGGTCCGAACCTCGATTTTATTGATCTATAATATCACATTTGACTTATTTAATCATTATACTATTCAATTTAGCCCAAAATCACATTTTGGAAAAATTTACATTTTTGCCCCTAAACTTTGTCATATTTACATTTCAGTCCCTAGGCTCGTAAAATGATTTTCATTCAATTTCTTTGTACTTTAAGCCTAGCCGAACCATTTTCATGCTTATATCAGCCCACATTTTCCATTAAAACAGATTTTTACAAAACTTTTTATACTATTTTACAAATAGGTCCTTTTTATGCATTTTCATCAAAAATCACTTAGCAAAAGTTGTTTATCTAACATTAAACTTGCATAATCTACCATTAAACATCAAAATACACAAATTTATAACATGGGTCAAACCCTAGACCTTCATCATATCTCAAATTAATGGTAGAAATAGATAGATCATATTACAAGGATTTCAAAAACATGAAAATCATTAAAAACGGGGCTAGAACGGACTTACAATCGAGCTTGAAAGCTTGAAAAACCCTAGCCATGGTTTCCTTTTGCAAATTTCGACCAAGGAGGAAGATGGAAAATTTTTTGGGTTTTTATTTTGTTTATTAAATCATTTAATTACTAAATGACTAAAATGCCCCTAACTTAAAAATATTATATTTCACATATTTCATGTCCATTTTTGTCCAAAAAATTATCCAATGGTCTAATTACCTTTTAAGGACCTCCAATTTAAAATTTCATAGCAATTAGACACCTCTACTTCTAGAACTCAAGTTTTGCACTTTTTACGATTTAGTCCTTTTGACTAAATTGAGTGCCCAAACGTCAAAATTTTCGAACGAAATTTTCACGAAATCATTCTGTAAAACTGTAGATCATAAAAATATAAGAATATTAATTTTTTCCTTGTCGGATTTGTGGCCCCGAAACCACTGTTCCGACTAGACCCAAAATCGGGCTGTTACAATATTATATTATGGTACATTCACGATACGGGTGAAAACTATAATTATATAACAAAATATTTATAAAAAAATTAATATAAATAAAAAATGAGGATTTGATTGAATAATAAAGTATAAATATTGAAAACTATAAAGAATTATGTTCAAATCCTATTATCCAATAATAGTTTTTTTTTATTTTAATATAAAAAATATAAAATGATAAAAAATTTAAATAATACAAATTTATCTTGTCATGTAATCATTACTAAATAGAGCTTGTGAAACCAATTCGTGTTTAATTATTTATATTATATTTAATATTGAAAATATTTCTGAAAGGAAAATCTAATAAAATTCAAACGGATTTGACATATCAAATTAACTATTTTGTGCATTAATTACAAATGAAATAGCAAAGAATTTATACTCCAATCCAATTAGATTTTTGGACAATTCCTATTTTGCACTTACAAAAGAAATTACATGTATTGGTTCACGGTTTGTCTAAAATCAAATTAATTAATCGAATCGATCTAATTCGGTCAATCAGTTATCGATTAATTTGGCTTGAAATTAGGTAATTAACAAAATTAACTGAAATATTTGTTGTTTTCAAGACTTATGTGGTGTTTGGTTGTTAATCGAAATATTTGTTGGTTTTAATGTCTTATTTATTATTTTTAACCCATTTAAAGTTTTTTAAACTATTAAATAAAAGAAAATGAATATTAGCAATGTATTTTTTATATTTTCTATATTTATTTAAACTAAAAGATAAAAAAATATAAATTTTGATTAATTCAAATAATCGACTGAATTAATCGAAATATTTCAATTCAATTAATATTGTCGAAACCATTTTTAAAGTTTTTATGAAAATGGGGGTCGACTTTAAAAAACAAAAATGGGAGTCGTCACCAAACCCTTTTTGCTTAGGTGTGATCGGATCACCTTATAAAACATTTTATTTCAAAACATTGATTTTGGCCTACGAAATTCAAGAAAACGAGTTCGGGAGTCGGTTACGTACGAGGAAGGATTAGCACCCTTGTAACGCCCAAAATTAGTACCGGATTGATTAGTTATTGTCCTAATGTCGAAAAAAAATTAAAAAAAATACGATCTTCTTTGTTTTTGGAAACTTGAATGAACTAAACTAGATGTTAAGACTCTCTTATTTCAAAAAAATAAAAATAAAATGTCATACCCAATGAGTTAGGATGCGACATTTCAAGTTTTCGAAACAAAGTTTGTTTTTATTTGTAGAAAATCCTTACCTCGAGATAACGAAGTGTTATATCCAATAAGTTAGGACACAACATCTCGACTTTCTGAGAGTAAGCTTTTATTTGAAACTTATAAGTTTTGTTTTAAAAAGGGTACTAGATTGCTTAAATTCGATGAGAAAGATCGAAACCCAGTAAGTTAGGGCACAATTCTTTCAAAGATCCCAAATACTGAGTCTTGTCTCATTTTAAGAACTTTTTTTTTGAATAAAATGGAGTAAGATTTTTAGTAAAACATGAAATGAATTATAAGGCTAATATGCATAATTGGGTAATGCCATAATACAAATAATAAATACGAGAGCAAAAAGAATCAACGATATGAATAAAATAACAAGCTGATAATAAATAAAAACAATAACTAAATGAACATTGATAAAAGTTTAAACAATAATTGAAAAGAATAAAAATATTAAAAAATGAAAATTATAATAATAATGATGCTAATAACAACAATTAAAAAATAATAATTAAAATGATGTAAGTGAATACAAAAAAAGAAAATATATAATATAATAAAGATAATATAAAATTATGTAGTTAAATAATACTAAAACAATGATATGTAGATAATAAAAGTAATAATAATAGAAAATAATAATAATAATAATAATAATAATAATATTAAATATAATTATAATAATAATATTAAATATATATAAAATAATAGTGATAATAATAAAATAATATTAATATTAATGAATATAGTAATAATTATAAAATTAATAATAAAAAATTGTGATAGTAATATTAAAATTATAATAGTAAAATAATAGTAATGCTAAATTAGTAACTATAATAGTAATAATAGTATCAATAGTAATGAAAATGATAATAAAAATAGTAAAATGAAAACAGCATTAATAATAGTAACAATATTAGTATTAATAATAATAAGAAGAAGTAATAATAGTTATAACAAGAATAATAAAAATAGCAAAATAATAAAAGAAAATAAGAAAAAGGATGAAATTAACTAAAAAATAGAAATTTGGGGCGAATTTTGAAAACAAAAGGACTGGATTGCAGATCCATAAAAATGCGGAAGGACCAGGGCTGCAAATAGCCCATTTTTAAAAAAAACGCGGATCTCTTCAGGTCAGGTCAACTGCGCGTGGGTCAGAGGGGCGAAACAACGTCGTTTTAGGGCTATAGTGACCAGCCCTAAACGACGTTGTTTAAGGTGCTATATAAGTAAATTTTTTTTAAAAAAAAAAAATTCCATTCTCATCTTCATTCAAAAAAAAAAAAAAAAAAAGAGCTCTCTCCCTTTTGTCTCCTCGGGCCGATTTCCGGCAGAACCTCCAGCGAAGACCACCGCCGTCCGTCTGCCGCCGCCGTCGCCGCCGGCCACCGCGCACGGAACTTCAAAAAGGTAATTTATATATATATATATATATATATATTATATGTATACTGTATTGAAAGTAAAAAAAAAAAAGAAAATAAAAAAAATAAAACCTTTGTATAATAACAGTTTCGAAAAAAGAGAAAAAAAGGAAAAAAAAATGCTAATAACCTTTGCTTGATTTTCTTTTTGTATTAATCTCTGTTTTTTCTTTGTATATATGCGTATGTATCCGTTTTACAGATTGTGTTAGGACTTTTATAGTCCCCAAAAATAAATGTAGATATTCTGTCCATATTTGCTGTGCTCTCCTTTCCTTTTTTTTGCAGGCGAATGGCGAGAAGCTCGGCGGTGATAAGGCCCGCTGATGGTGGCGCGATGTTCGGTGGTGATGGCTAGCACAGCAAGCAGCGGCGCGAGGGAGGAAACCCTAGGGTTCGGGTTTCCAATTGCTGAAACAATTTGGGCATTGGGCCAGATGCTGCTATTGGGCCATTGGGCCATTTGGGTTTTAGGTATTAAACTTAGTTAGGCTTTGGGTAATCTGTTTAGTTTGGGTTTGTATTTTAGTTTTGGGCCGATTGGGTTACAGGTAAATTCAGGCCTGTAAATTGTTTGTAAAAGGACTTTATTAAACATTATTATTTTTTTGTTGTTTTTTTTTCTAATAGAATGGGTCCGGGCAAAATAGGCCAATTATAAATATATTTAAAAAAATTAATTCAAATAATTCGATTAATAATACTTTTAACTCGATTCGGATATTAAGTAAAACCATAGTTTCAACACCCATACTTTGAGGGGCAGTGTAACAGGGTTCCTATCTTTTGCTTTGTACCTTCCAATTGGAAACTCGTTGTTCTTATATAATGCACAAGAAAAGAGAAAAAAACAACTTTTTAAGTAAAAACGCACTTTCTATGAATTATTCATCTTTCGATCCTTTTCAATTTCTATAAATATACAGTATATAATAATAAACCCACATCAACCCAAAAAAAAAAAAAAAAAAAACTGTAGGACCCTTGTTGAAGCTTCCACTCTCATCTCGGTAAGTTTTTTTCATGGGAAAACTGTTCTGGTTTGTTAAGTTGAACCCATTAAATTTCATGGTTTTTTTTTAAAAAAAATTCTGATTTACTTCTACTGGTATCAATATCTTAGCAATTGGGTTTCCTTGGTTATGTTCTGTTTGATTTTTTGGTTGTTTTAAAAGCTTCCAGACTTATACTTTAATTTAATTTGTAACTTCCATGATGATGTATTTTCCCTTCCTGAACTGTAATTTTCGCTAACTACAGTTTTGCTTTCCCGCGCTTGGCTTTGAACAATTTGTGGAGTTTATTTAATTGTCTGCATGAATTGAATTGAATTTTTGTTGTTGGCTTTTATGAAATATTATGGTCTTCTTGTTGGTTTATTTCTTTAATGGGTTTTTAGAGTTGATTTTTTTTTTTTTTTTGTTTAAAGTTTGCCCTCCAAAGCATATGATTTCTCTTTTTGGATTGAGGATTCTGCAATTTTGAGGTGAATTGATGTTATAAGGTTTTGGAAAATCATTACATAAGTGTTAAGGTTGTCTCTTTAGGTCTTAAGTTTTATATAAGCTTGCTTTAGTTCCAAAAGAAAAATTCATTTACATACATGATTTTGAATCTGAAATCTAGTTATAAATTGCCCTGTACTTCATAGGAATCATGACAGTGGCTCACTGTTCTGTTAAAGAATTCAGGGCATAAACTTAGCATTTTTTAAGGTTAACCAACATGACTTAACCTTAATGTTCTAATTGAGGATCATACTGTTGTTGTTGTTGTTGTTGTTCTTTTTAAGTCTAATTAACACATATATGCAGAGTGGCCCTTCCATTGCTGCATTTCTTTTCTGTTCATGGATTCCACTGTTGGTCTTATCGAATCATTAATGCTTTAAATTGTTGTGATTTTCTCAGGTTATTTTCTATTAAATTTGATGAAATTGCTGATCAGACATTCTTGTTACTGTTTGATTTGCAGCCCTCATCAATTCTTGTTCTTGATTGTGGTGTGATAAAGAGTTTCAAAGTTGGTGAAAACAGTGTTTTAATGTTTCAAAACATTGTTAATTGAATCATGCAATTATATCATCATCCATGCTCATTGAACAGCCAAAAGGTGAGGCTTGCTTTGGAAGAGAAAGGCGTTGATTACACCTCATTTCATGTCAATCCTATTCTTGGCAAGAACATGGACTCTTCCTTCTTCAGGATGAATACAAGTGCCAAACTCCCAGTTTTCAAGAACGGTTCTCATATCATTTTCGACACAATTGAAACTATCCTGTATGTTCTCTATCTTTCATTCACAATTGAAATTTGCATTGCAAAAACCACTGGAATTGTCTTTATGGTACTTGGTAATGGGTTCTTGAAGAGGATAAAAGGTGTTCTATATTACTCTGATTCATCATTTTTTTGTAAAATATTTGTGTCCAGAACTTGTGTCCTTATTGGACATATATCTGAATCTGACACTCACCCCGAATCAAGGTAATGTAGGTCATGTCTCTTACTAATTGCTTTTAAACCTTAAAAGTAATTGGAAAGTACAGCATATCTGCTCCTTTAAGATTTCTATGATGAAAAGGTGTCCCATTTTTCATATGTAAAAGAAGTATTCTAATCGAATATGTTTCAGAAATCAGTCAGTCCACCATTGTTACTTAAAGGGAAGATTCTAAAGTTAGCAAAGATAATTGCAGGTACATTGAAAGAATTGCTGTGGTCTCAGTTGGTAACGATTCCTTGAGCAACCAACAAGTAATTGAATGGATGCAAAAGATACAACAATGGAACCCCAAGTACTTCACCCTATTGCACATTCCTTACAAGCACCGCCTCTACGTTTCTAAATTCATAAGGAAAGTGGTGATCGCTCGGATGGCCGAATCACCAGACCTTGCTAGTGCTTACCACAGCAAGCTCAGAGAAGCATACGAGACCGAGGAGAAGCTGAAGAATGCTGATCTTGTTAAAAGGAGCACAGAAAGCTTGGTCCAATTGCTTGATGAAGTTGAAACAAAGCTGAATGACACAACATATATTGTAGGGGATGAGTTCACGATGGCGGATGCGACATTCGTACCCGTGCTGGCTCGATTGGTGCTTCTGGGTTTGGAAGATGAGTATATAAGTTGCAGGCCAAACATAGCAGACTACTGGGGTTTGGTGCAACAAAGGCCTACCTATAAAAAAGTTATAGGAAAATATTTTAATGGCTGGAGGAAGAAGAAAACATTAATAAAAACTTGGTGCTCACTTCATATCAGAAATTTGCTGAAGAGATATTAAGGATTTGTGGGTTACAGGTGCACTGTAAATTGATAATACATAAAATGAGTTGGAAAAGGAAATTGCAACTGTATGTAACTTTTGCTTCTTGTTATGCTTTTCACCAGGGTCTTTTTTTTTGAATTGGTAAATTTGGTAAAATAAGAGATGTTGATATAAATGTGGAGTTGAAGGATTTAATGTATTATGATTGATTCCAAGGTTGATATGCTTGTTTCTCATGCATTCAGACTTGTCCCTTTCTGCTATCTGAAGAAGTTACCCAAATCATAGGAGGAATGTCTGGTTCTTTTACAGAAAAGCAGACTCCCAAAAGCATAGTTTTCAGGAAAGGGAATAGAAATAATCAAACAGCAATGTCCTCTACCTCACATATGTTGCAAGCTGTAGTCTTGTCATATCTTCAGACAACTCTTATTATTTTTCAAGTTTCATCCATATACAACCTTAAGAAAGTAACCATGGAACCTACTCATTTATTCTCCAAACAAAACATAGTATTCAGATAGAATCATGCTTTAAAAGTTTCTATTTTGGCTTTAATTAGATGTATATCCCAGTAATTATCTCAAACTGACTTATTTTTTTATATATTCAAGATATGATTGTTTATACAATGGAAGAATTAAGAAAAGTTATCATATTGATCATCAAAGCTAGCATGTAACACTATGCATGTTATGTTAAGAATGCTTTTTTTGGGGAAACGCAAATTAATTTCCATTCTCTAATTAAAGCTCCTTAGACTAGATTCTCTATTTATTTAATCAAACATGGCCTTATTTAAAAAGACATATGGAATAATAAACTTTTTACAATAAAAAAAAAATCCTTTTAAGAATATGTTTTAACAAAAAATTAGAATTCATTCATTCAAAAAGCTAGCAATTGTAATTGCTTTGTTTGGTTTAAATTATTGCTATCATTATATTTGTAAAAAATCATAAATATTTTTAATAAAATAAAATATTAATATCATATATTAGAATTAAATAAAAATAATTTTTGAAGTTTAAATTTATTAGGTTATAGGAGGACCATGTGTTTAAATAAAACAAAATTACCAAGAAATTTGAAAAACCATCTCTTTAGGTGCAATTTGGAAAAAATAATTAAGCTATTGAAATCCCCTCTTGAAATTCCACACAAATAATTTTATTCAAACAAGTAAATTCAATTTTAGAATTTTGAAAACCTTGATATAAATGAAACTCCTCTAAGCCCATCATCTAAACACACCCTAAAAGAGATTTAAATCTTTCTTTGACGAGTCTGAAACTCCTTTTGATGAGCTTGAGCGATTTTCTCATCCATAACCTATAATTTAGTCCCAAAATCATAGTCGTAACAATACGATTTGAAGCTTGGGTTTAAATATGATTGTTGTTGATCTAGGATGTATTTTGTCATGTAAATTGTACCACCCCATACCCGGCCTAGACGTTACAGCCGGATCATGGAGACTACATCATGCAAGCAAAAGAAACAAATGTTTAGTTTTGATTAAAACCCATTCCATCGGAAAGAAAATTCAAATAGAATAACTCTTTGAAAAACATAGTAATTTTCCAAAATTACAGCTTAATTGTATTACTAAAATCAAAACCAATTTACATGAAACATTTACGTCCTAAAACATTTTAGAGGATTCCAATTAGTCCTGCAGTGGAAAATCTTATAGCGTACCGTTTATAAAACCGCGGTTCATTTTTAGTTATCATACGTTAAACATCCTTAAACCATAAAAGCTTTTGCGTAATAAATACCAAAATAGTCCTAACGAACTAAACAAAAATTAAAATGTCCAAAAACAAACAAACAAAAAAAGTAAAAACCCAAGAAAGTCCAAAATGTCCATAATAAACAAATAAAAAGTCCATAGTGCTTAAACCAAAATCATGAAACCCGAGCTCCAGAGTCGCCATCCATTCCTAGGTCGGAGGATTACCTGAAATGAAGCAAACAAATCGTGAGCTTTAAGCCCAGTGTGTGATTTGGCCCATAATCTCAGTACAAGCATAAATCATATTATGTCTTATCATATCAAATTTTATACAGATCATATATTATCATATCTTAACGAATCATTTCATATCGAATAATAACATAGCATATCTTATCATAATAATATCATGTCCTATCCCCATCCGTTACACATCATCTCCGTCTAACCAATCACACCATATAGAAATACAAGAGTCCATCCATCTAATCACACCAATATGTGGCGATGTGCCACTCATATATTTGCAGTTGAGCTGTCATACATAGATTTGTAGTCTAGCCACCATAATTGCAGAATAAACTATTATATAACACTTCATCATATCATAACCCACCCCCAAACACATGCATATCATAGTCATAAATCATACATAAAAATATCATATATCACATTGCATGCATACTCGTATATTCTCATACAGATCATAACATAGCTCATGGTATAGTTTAACATATCCTACTTAACATACCTCCTAAGCTTATCCATATACTATAACGTATTAAAACTTACGCTTTTTCGGCCCCCTACGATGCCTACGGACCCAAATTTCGAGTCCCTCATATGGTCCCAAATTAAGCCCAAAAATTGGCCAAAAGGGCCCACACGGCCCAAAAAGCTGCCCACACGGGCTGCAAAAATACATACGACCATGTGGTGTACACGATTTACCACACGGCCGTGTGGCATTGGGCAGTTTCGAAAACAGCCCCTGTTTTACGATTTTATCAAGTTTCGTTTGATTTTTTGGGTTATTTTCACACACTTGATGCTAATTTTGATTCACCACTCAATCAAGCACTTCAAATCCTACAAACAACACCAAAACACAATGATTACACTTCGATTTAATTACACAAAATCCAATTAAATCCACACTTAAAGGAAAACAGTCCCAAATTTCATATACGAATGCTTACCACGAAAATAACAGTAGCCCAACCGATTAGAAAACTTAATTCGCCAAAGGTTCGTCTAATGCCTCACATTCCTCTCCTAGAACGAAATATTTCATCATTAATAGAGAAAAACCCCAAATCAAAACCCCAAAGTCTTTTATAAAAATTTAATAAAGAACACTTACACACATCTGTTTGATAGACTAATGGCACGACAAAACACAAAACAACAGCGATGATAGAATGCAAAAATAAAACCGCAAGAACAAGAGAAGAAAAATAAAAAACGACACAAGAAGGAGAATAGAGGAAGAAAATAACGTGAAAGAAGTTGGGGAAAACAATGGCAGCAATGAGCATAATTTGATACCTGAATATTCGGTTTGATACCAAATTTGACTTTCAATCAGATATCATCCCTAAAGAAACTCCCTTAGACTTTCAATCCCATCCAACTTCCTCCACCTAGCCGACACCACCAAGAATTAGCAAAAATAATTATGTTTTTCTTACATAGTAACTTAAACATAAGACCAAAGAGTGAACTAATAAACACCTTACCATCGAACCAACAAGCTCATTCTTGTCAATGAATTAACAAAATTAAAAGATAAACCCAAAGACTCAAATTAGGCATAACACAAAAATAAATTAGCAAAATCTCAAACATGGGAATTAAACTTGGGACCTTAAGTAGACATTTAAGGCACTTAACCAAGACACCAAATCAAAATTATTTGTCAAACTTACGCAATTAAAATCCAAAAAAATTTAGGGGTGTTACATAAATTATAAGCATTTTGGTCATATGATGTGCGCTTGAAATCATGGTATATGTATTGATGTAAATCCTATTTGGTAACTTGATTGGTTGTGGTTTGTGATGGTAGATGCATATGTTGATATCTAAATGTATTTAAATGGTTGTTTTGGTATGTTAGGTTAATAGGCAACCTTGAAATGCTTTGTGCTTGAAGAATGACTAAATTTGTTATAGTAGATATGATTTTAGGATGAGTTAAATGAGTATTTGATGGTTTGGTTTATGATTGAATGTTGGTATTTGTTATCTTAAATTTGAAGGATGTTTGAATGAATTTTACTTGCGATACATCTTTTGATTGGATGGTTGTTGTATATATTTGGAATTGTGGTGTTAATGAGAGCACATTGGTTAGGCACATAGGTTAATTGTGAATTGGTATATTTTAACATGTTTAGGTACACTTTAAATAGGTTTGAATGTTGGTTATTGCATAGCTTGGATCCCAAGCATTTGAATGTGAAATGGCTTGATTTTGAAGGTAGTTTTGGGCATACATGGCCTGTGACACGGGCTACCATGTAACAGCCTGATTTAGGGGCTAGTCGAAATAGCGGTTTCGGAACCACTAATCTGAGATTGGAGAAAATTATTTTTATATTATTTTATGAGTTATGGCATGATTATATGAGTGCATGAAAATTTTGGTGCATTAATTTTAATGATTTCATGCTTAATTTTGAAAAAGGACTAAATCGCATAAATTGCGAAAATTTTGTTTTACAAGTTAAAGGTGTCAAATAGATATAGAATATTAAATTAGAGGTCTCTAATGTGCAATTAGACCCTTATAGATGTACAGGCCGGCCATAAAGAAAGAAAATAAGATTTTTCAAGAGTAGGTGAAGTTTTGGTTACTTAATTAACTTGTAATAATAAAATAAAGAAAAAGTGATATCATCCTTGTTCATTTTCTTCTCTTCACCAAAAATACCAGCAAAATAAGGGGTTTGAGAGCTCAAAAAATTTCAGCAAAGCTTTTCTCCTTGCAAGTAAGTGTTTTGATGGCCATTTTTAATGATTTTTGTGTTTTTGGAACCCTTGTAGCATAAGCTAGCTAATGATGGGACTATTTTGCAAGATGGCTGAGAGTTTAGGGTTTTTCCATGAAAGAATTAGTGTTGTTTTCTGAATTTTTATGGAAGAAAATGAATCTTGGTTGTTAAATAAATAACTTTTGTGAAAGGATTTTTCATGAAAACACCTAAAAGGACCTTTTTGTAAAAGTTGTAAAATAAGTGGTAAATGTGTGAAATAATTGGTATTGTGAGATGCTATAAGAGTAATAAATGTTCAACTAGGCTTGTTAAAGGAGAAAATTTGATTAGAATCGATTTACGAGCCTAGGGGCAAAATTATAATTTTGTGAAAGTCTAAGGGCAAAAATGGTAATTATGTCTAAGTATGATTTATGAGTTATTTAAGTCAATGTGATCATTAAATAAGTGAAATTTTAATTACAGATCAAGAAACACGAAGTCCGGATTGAAACCGAGGAAAGAACAAAGTTGTGGACTAAATCGAACAAATATACATATTTTGGTATCGAGGTAAGTTTGTGGTAATAAAGCTACATAATGTTATTATGTTTTTAAATGCTTGATAGCATGAGAAATGTATGTTATCTCTATGAAATTGGTTAATGATGTTTCGATGAAAGTATAACGAAATTGTGTTAAGTCGAAGTCCCAGTTGAACCTTGGGAATAGTAAGGATACCAATATCATGACATGAGATTAAGAAGGTCCCGTATAAGACCATGTCTGGGACATGGCATCGGCACCGAATGAAGGTCCCGTATAAGACCATGTTAGGGACATGGCCTTGGTACCGAATGGAGATCACGTGTAAGACCATGCCTGGGACATGGCATCGACTTCGATATATGATCTCGTATAAGACCATATCTGGGATATGGCATCGACATCAATATGAGATCCCGTATAAGGCCATATCTGGGATATGGCATCGACATCGAGATGTGATCCCATGTAAGACCATATCTGGGATATGGCATTGGCATCGTGTTACATGTATGATGAAATTGAGTATCCTTAGATATTCCAAGTAGTTCAACGGGTAAAGAACTAAGTTTATGTTAAAAGATAGCAAAGAGCTAAGTCTATGTTCAAGAGAATAAAAGTGCTAAGGTTATGTGATGAAGTGATACAGGTACCCATGAGTAACTTACGAGTAATGAATGCAAAAATGTGATATGTGACCTGGTAAGAGTAAGCATGAGTAAGTTATGTTGATGTGTTTGAGAACTTGTGTATTATTTAGTGTGATGAATGGATGTTATCATGAACTTCTATGTTGCTAATTATTTCATGCAAACTTACTAAGCTTTATGCTTACCCCTCTCTTTTCCCTATTCCTTGTAGTATCGCCAAGCTAGCTCGGGGATCGAAGGAAGTCGAAGTTCGATTCACACTATCAACTATTCTTTTGGTATAGTAAAGTTGATTAATTTTGAGTATGGCATGTATAGGAACTTGGTTATTTTGTGATATGTCATATTTGTTAGCCAATGTGTTGGCTATTAATGCTACTCATTCATTTTGTAAATGGCCATTGGAATTGGCCAATACTTGTTAAGTTTTTATATAATCAATTATGGTGAAATTCATGAAATACTAATTGTGCAATTGAATGAGTTATGAATGAAGTATGTGCATGATGAAGTAGGTTGATAATAAGGTGTGGATGTTTTGTTTTTAGATGCTAAGGTGCCTTATTGTCATGTTGTGTGTTGCATTGAAATGGTATAAGTGTGGTTGCTTTTAGGGTGATAATTGGCTTGGTAGATAGCCTTATAGTGGTCCACACGGTCAGCCCAGCCCCATGGGCGTGTGCCCAGGCCGTGTGAAGTCTGCACCTAAATTTAAGAATTTAATTCGCCACACGGTCTGAAGACACGGGCGTGTGCCTTGGCCGTGTGACTTTAATAGGTTGATGATATCAGAAACAAAATGTCAAGGTTTTTACACACGGGCTAAGACACGGGCGTGTCTAGGCCGTGTGAGGGACACGGACCATGGACACGGGCGTGTGTCCGGCCGTGTGAAAACCCTTGTAGGTTCGAAATGAAAAATAAAATCCACATGGACTAGGGACATGGGCATGTGTGACCACACGGCCTGCCCACACGGGCGTGTCCCTCACCACACGGGCGTGGGGCCCTGTTTTAAACAAAAATTTTCTAAGTGTTCGTAAGCCTCCGATTCAATCCCGAACCATCCTATATGTTTGTTTCGGGTCTCGTAAACCCATAATAGGGACATTGTGTATACGATTGAAAAGTTTTAAGTTTGAGTTAAAGTTTATAGTCTAATATTACATGATGAAGTATGTTAAGTCGGGTAATGCCTCGTACCCGATTTCGACGTAAAATACGGGTAAGGGGTGTTACATTTAGTGGTATCAGAGCTACAGTTTAGTCGATTTTCAGACTAACATAGCATATGCACGAGTCTAGCTATACATGCCATACATATGAGTATTGATATAATGATAGTGTGACGACTCCTGACGATTTAAATTATGTTTTCATATAGTAAATGGATCCCAACAGAATCGTATGACGATGTAAAATATAGCGCGGCGCTTCGCCGCCAAGGGGGCGGTGCCAAGCAAAAATGAAAATGAAAATAGACCAACGACTGTAAGTTAGAGAGGAGGAGAAGAGGCTAGGGAAGCCTTTCTCCACATGATGAACACTTGGTATACGGAGTTCGTTCGAACGAACCCGAATGCGCAACCCCCTCCTCCCCCACCTATTCCTCAGTCTACCCCTATAGCTCCCCAAGTTGTAGAAGTGGTAAGAAGGGAAAAGCCCCTTGTTGATAGAATCCAGAAACAATGAGCTGAGGAATTTCGAGCTAACAAAGATGATGATCCGGAAAGAGCAGAATTTTGGCTTGGAAATACCATCAGGGTATTTGATGAGTTGTCATGCACGCCCGAAGAGTGTATGAAATGTGTGGTATCTCTCTTGAGTGATTCAGCTTATCAGTGGTGGAACACCCTTGTGTCGGTCGTACAAAGGGAGAAGGTTAATTGGGAGTTTTTCCAAGAAGAGTTTCGAAAGAAGTACATTAGCCAAAGATTTATTGATCAGAAGAGAAAGAAATTCCTCGAGTTAAAACAAGGTCGAATAACAATAACCGAGTATGAGCATGAGTTCGTAAGGCTTAGTAAATACGCTTGAGAGTGTGTATCCACTGAAGCCATTATGTGTAAAAGGTTTGAGGACGGATTAAATGAGGATATCCAATTGTATGTTGGTGTTCTAGAACTAAAAGAATTTGTTGTGTTAGTAGGTAGAGCTTGTAAGGCCAATGAGTTGGCCAAAGAGAAAAGAAAAGCTGAAATTGAGTCCCGTGACTCGAGAAAAAGACAACTGAGTAAGTCATTCCAATCCTCATCCAAGAAGTCAAGAGATTTCACTACTCGATTAGCCACTTCGGCTGGGTTTTTAAATAGAGGTAAGGGTAAACAATACTCGGGGTCTGAAGCTCAGACCATTTCAGTTGCTAGTGTTGGTAACGCTGGACCAAGTAGACCGGAATGTCCACAGTGTGGCAAGCGTCACCCCGGTGAGTGCCGAGAAAATGTGAGAGCTTGTTTCAAGTGTGGATCCCCAGACCATTTTATTAGAGATTGCCCCGAGATGGTTGAAAAGGAGAAATCTCAAAGTACAAGACCGGGAAGTACTGCTCGAGGGAGGCCACAAAGAAACCTGGGAAATAGAACGAGTAGTAAGAATACACCTAGAGAGCAGATTGCAAGATCTGAGGGTAGACCGCCTGCAAGGACTTATGCCATTCGCACTCGCGAAGATGCATCATCCCCTGATGTAATTACGGGTACATTTTCTCTCTATGACACTCATGTTGTTACTTTAATTGATCCGGGATCTACCCACTCGTATATTTGCATGAAATTAGTATCTAGTATGAACATGCCTGTAGAGTCTACAAAATTCGTGATAAAAGTGTCAAATCCCCTAAGCAAATGTGTGTTAGTTGACAAAGTATGCCAAGATTGCCCTTTGATGATTAGAGGTCATTATTTTCCGGCTAACCTCATGTTATTGCCGTTTGATGAATTCGATGTAATTCTTGGTATGGATTGGTTAACTGCTCATGATATGATAGTAAATTGTGGAAGGAAATTTATTGAGTTAAAAAGTGAAAATGGGGATATTCTTCGTGTTGCATCAGATGATCAAGACAAATTGCTTGTGGTGATTTCTCATATGTCTGCTCAAAAATATGTTAGAAAAGGATATGAAGCTTATCTTGCCTTTGTGATGAATGCCAAAGAGACTGAGTTAAGAATTGAATTGGTGCCTATAGTATGCGACTATCCAGATGTTTTCCCAGAAGAATTGCCAGGGTTGCCTCCGGTTAGAGAGATTGAATTTGGCATTGAGTTAGCCCTTGGTACTGCGCCTATATCGATTTCTCTGTACAGAATGGCTCCAACCGAGTTAAAAGAACTGAAGGCACAGCTACAAGAGTTGACAGACAAAGGCTTTGCAAGACCGAGTTATTTTTCGTGGGGTGCTCCCGTATTATTTGTGAAAAAAAGATGGTTCCATAAGGTTATGTATAGATTATTGGTAGCTTAATAAGGAAACCGTGAAGAACAAATACCCGTTGCCAAGGATCGATGATTTGTTTGACCAATTGAAGGGAGCTACTGTGTTTCCCAAGATAGACTTGAGGTCTGGTTATTACCAGTTGAGGGTCAAAGACTCGGATGTGCCGAAAATAGCCTTTCGGGCAAGGTATGGTCACTACGAATTTTTAGTCATGCCTTTTGGTTTAACAAACACCCCTGCTGTGTTTATGGATTTAATGAACCGCATCTTTCGGCCGTATTTGGATAAATTTGTTGTGGTTTTTATTGATGATATACTGATTTACTCTCGCGATGAGAAAGAGCATGTTGAGCACTTGAGGATGGTTTTCCAAATTTTACGAGAAAATTAGTTATATGCCAAGTTTAGTAAAAGTGAATTTTGGCTTAAATAAGTCAAATTTTTGGGGCACATTGTCTCGGGATATGGAATTAGAGTTGACCCGAGTAAGATCTCAGCAATTGTTGATTGGAAACCGCCAAGGAACGTATCTGAGATTAGAAGTTTTCTGGGTCTGGCTGGTTATTACAGACGGTTTGTCAAGATATTTTCTATGATAGCTACTCCAATGACGAGGCTATTACAAAAGGATGTGAAGTTTGAATGGACAGAAAAGTGCCAACAGAGTTTTTAGAATTTGAAGGCATTGTTGACCGAGGCTCCAGTTCTAGTACAACCCGAACCAGGAAAAGAATTTGTGGTCTTTAGTGATGCATCCTTGAATGGATTAGGTTGTGTACTCATGCAAGAGGGTAAGGTGATAGCTTATGCCTCTAGACAGTTAAAGCCGCATGAGAAGAACTACCCGACCCACGATTTGGAATTAGCCGCTATTGTGTTTGCATTGAAGATATGGAGACACCATTTGTATGGTGAGAAATGTCGGATATTTACTGATCATAAGAGCCTAAAGTACTTGATGACTCAAAAGGAATTGAATTTAAGACAAAGAAGATGGCTAGAGTTGATAAAGGATTATGAGCTAGTGCTTGAATACCATCCGGGAAAGGCGAACGTGGTCGCCGATGCCTTGAGTAGGAAATCCGTGTTTGAATTGAGGGCCATGAATACACGAATGGCTTTGTCAGATGATGGTTCTATTCTACCTGAATTGAGAGCTAGACCGATTTTTCTCCAAGAGATTTGTGAAGCTCAGAAGGGCGACAATGATTTGCAAGCTAAAAGAGTTCAATGTGAGTCGAATGTGGAGTTGGACTTTCGGATTGGTCCTGATGGATATTTGATGTTTAGAGATAGGGTCTGTGTACCTAAAGATGATGAGCTTATTCAAAAAAATTTACACGAAGCACATAGTGGATGCTTATCTGTACATCCAAGTAGCACAAAAATGTATAATGACTTGAAGAAATGGTATTGGTGGCCGAGTATGAAGAAAGATATTTTCGAGTTTGTATCGAGATGCTTGATTTGTCATCAAGTGAAAACTGAACACCAAGTACCCTCGGGATTACTCCAGCCCATCATGGTTCCCGAGTGGAAATGAAACCGTGTTACCATGGACTTTGTGACGGGCTTGCCTTTGACACTGAAAAAGAAGGATGTCGTATGGGTTGTAGTTTATAGACTTACAAAGTCAGCCCATTTTATACCGGTATGCCTTGACTATTCACTTGATAAGTTGGCGGATTTGTATGTGTCAGAAATTGTGAGACTTCACGGGGTACCGTTGTTGATAATATCGGATAGAGATCCGAGATTTACATCACGATTTTGGAAAAAGTTGCAAGAAGCCTTGGGCACAAAGTTGAGTTTTAGTATAGCTTTTTATCCGTAGACTGACGGTCAGTCGGAAAGAGTAATCCAGATTCTTGAAGACATGCTTCGATGTTGTGTTTTGGAGTTTCAAGGTAGTTGGGAAAAGTACTTACCATTAGTAGAATTTGCCTACAATAACAGTTTTCGGTCAAGCTTGAAAATGGCGCCTTATGAGGCATTGTATGGGCGTAAGTGCCGAACGCCATTATGTTGGACGAAACTTAGAGAAAATCATATTCACGGGGTCGATCTGGTCAGAGAAACCGAAGAAAAGGTAAAAGTAATTCATGAATGTTTAAAAGCTGCTTCGGATAGACAAAAGTCCTACGCGGACTTGAAACGGAAAGAGATTGAGTTTCAAGTTGATGATAAGGTATTTTTGAAAGTATCACCATGGAAGAAAGTTCTTAGATTTGGCCGTAAAGACAAATTGAGTCCGCGCTTTATCAGACCGTATGAGATTACCGAGAGGATAGGGCCGGTAGCTTATCGTTTGGCTTTGCCATCTGAGTTAGAAAGGATTCATGATGTTTTCCACGTATCTATGTTACGTCGCTACCGATCAGACCCTTCGCATGTGATTGTACCATCAGAGGTAGAAATTCAACCGGACATGACTTATGGCGAAGAGCCAGTTAAGATTTTGGCACGAGAAGTCAAACAGTTGAGAAATAAAAGTATAGCCCTTGTGAAAGTACTATGGCAAAGACATGAGGTAGAAGAGGCTACATGGGAAACTGAAGAGGCTATGAGAAATCAATATCCCAACCTTTTTACCGGTAAGATTTTCAGGGACGAAAATCCCTAAGGGGGGAGAATTGTAACAGTCCGATTTAGGGGCTAGTCGGAATAGCGGTTTCGGAACCACTAATCTGAGATCAGAGAAAATTATTTTTATATTATTTTATGAGTTATTGCATGATTATATGAGTGCATGAAAATTTTGGTGCATTAATTTTAATGATTTCATGCTTAATTTTGAAAAAGGACGAAATCGCATAAAGTGCAAAAGTTTTGTTTTACAAGTTAAAGGTGTCAAATAGCTATAGAATATTAAATTGGATGTCTCTAATGTGCAATTAGACCCTTAGAGATGTATAGGTCGGCCATAGAGACAAGAAAATAAGATTTTTCAAGAGTAGGTGAAGTTTTGGTGACTTAATTGACTTGTAATAATAAAATAAAGAAAAAGTGATACCATCCTTGTTCATTTTCTTCTCTTCACCGAAAATACCAGCAAAATAAGGGGTTTCAGAGCTCAAAAAATTTTGTCCAAGCTTTTCTCCTTGCAAGTAAGTGTTTTGATGGCCATTTTTAATGATTTTTGTGTTTTTGGAACCCTTGTAGCATAAGCTAGCTAATGAGGGGACTATTTTGCAAGATGGCTGAGAGTCTAGGGTTTTTCCATGAAAGAATTAGTGTTGTTTTCTGAATTTTTATGGAATAAAATGAATCTTGGTTGTTAAATAAACAACTTTTATGAAAGGATTTTCCATGAAAATACCTAAAATGACCTTTTTGTAAAGGTTATAAAATAGGTGGTAAATGTGTGAAATAATTGGTATTGTGAGATGCTATAAGAGTAATAAATGTTCAACTAGGCTTGTTAAAGGATAAAATTTGATTAGAATCGATTTACGAGCCTAGGGGCAAAATCGTAATTTTGTGAAAGTTTAAGGGCAAAAATGGTAATTTTGCCAAAGTATGATTCTTGAGTTATTTAAGTCAATGTGATCATTAAATAAGTGAAATTTTCATTATAGATCAAGAAACACGAAGTCTAGATCGAAACCGAGGAAAGAACAAAGTGGTGGACTAAATCGAACAAATATACATATTTTGGTACCGATGTAAGTTTGTGTGTAATAAAGCTACATAATGTTATTATGTTTTTAAATGTTTGATAGCATGAGAAATGTATGTTATCTCTATGAAATTGGTTAATGATGTTTCGATGAAAGTATGACGAAATTATGTTAAGTCGAAGTCTTGGTTAAACCTTAGGAATAGTAAGTATACCAATATCATGACATTAGATTAAGAAGGTCCCGTATAAGACCATGTCTGGGACATGGCATTGGCGCCGAATGAAGGTCCCGTATAAGACTATGTCAGGGACATGGCCTCGGCACCGAATGGAGATCTCCTGTAAGACCATGTTAGGGACATGGCATCGACTTCGATATATGATCTCGTATAAGACCATATCTGGGATATGGCATCGACATCAATATGAGATCCCGTATAAGACCATATCTGGGATATGGCATCGACATCGAGATGTGATCCCATGTAAGACCATATCTGGGATATGGCATTGGCATCGTGTTACATGTATGATGAAATTGAGTATCCTTCGATATTCCAAGTAGTTCAACGGGTAAAGAACTAAGTTTATGTTAAAAGATAGCAAAGAGCTAAGTCTATGTTCAAGAGAATAAAAGTGCTAAGGTTATGTGATGAAGTGATACAGGTACCCATGAGTAACTTACGAGTAATGAATGCAAAAATGTGATATGTGACCTGGTAAGAGTAAGCATTAGTAAGTTATGTTGATGTGTTTGAGAACTTGTGTATTATTTAGCGTGATGAATGGATGTTATCATGAACTTTTATGTTGCTAATTATTTCATGCAAACTTATTAAGCTTTATGCTTACCCCTCTCTTTTCCCTATTCCTTGTAGTATCGCCAAGCTAGCTCGGGGATCGAAGGAAGTCGGAGTTCGATTCACACTATCAACTATTCTTTTGGTATAGTAAAGTTGATTAATTTTGAGTATGGCTTGTATAGGAACTTGGTTATTTTGTGATATGTCATATTTGTTAGCCAATGTGTTGGCTATTAATGCTACTCATTCATTTTGTTAATGGCCATTGGAATTGGCCAATACTTGTTAAGTTTTTATATAATCGATGATGATGAAATTCATGAAATACTAATTGTGCAATTGAATGAGTTATGAATGAAGTATGTGCATGATGAAGTAGGTTGATAATAAGGTGTCTTATTGTCATGTTGTGTGTTGCATTGAAATGGTATAAGTGTGGTTGCTTTTAAGGTGACAATTGGCTTGGTAGATAGCCTTATAGTGGTCCACATGGGTAGGCACACGGGTGTGTGTCTAGGCCGTGTGTGACACACGGTCAGCCCCATGGGTGTGTGCCCAGGCCGTGTGAAGTCTGCACCTGAATTTAGGAATTTAATTCGCCACACGGTCTGAAGACACGGGTGCGTGCCTTGGCCGTGTGACTTTAATAGGTTGATGACGTCAGAAATAGAATGTCAAGGTTTTTGCACACGGGCTAAGACACAGGCGTGTCTAGGCCGTGTGAGAGACACGGACCATGGACACGGGCGTGTGTCCGGCCGTGTGAAAACCCTTGTAGGTCTGAAATGAAAAATAAAATCCACATGGACTAGGGACATGAGCGTGTGTGACCACACAGCCTGCCCACACGGACATGTCCCTCACCACACGGGCATGGGGCCCTGTTTTAAGCAAAAATTTTCTAAGTGTTCGTAAGCCTCCGGTTCAATCCCGAACCATCCTATATGTTTGTTTCGGGTCTCGTAAACCCATAATAGGGACATTGTGTATACGAATGAAAATTTTTAAGTTTGAGTTAAAGTTTATAGTCCAATATTACATGATGAAGTATGTCAAGTCGGGTAGTGCCTCGTACCCGGTTCCGGCGTAGAATACGGGTAAGGGGTGTTACATACCACATGGCCGTGTGTTCCACACAATTGTATGACATAGCCGTGTGGTTGCTTCATTTTAGGTGCAAGATTTTTCACACGGTCACAGTCGGTTACACAGACTGGCAACCCTATATTCGAATTGTACATAATCTGAGAACACGGGTGTGTGGAGTAGCCACACGGGTTGGTCTCTATTACACGGTCTGGCCACACAGCCCTGTAACCCCTTAGACGGCTGCGCGCGTGCACATTAAAACACTGAATTTATGAAACTATTTTTAAAGTCTAGTTTTACTGCAAGTGTACAATGTCAGTTGTAATATTTACAGTGTTACAATGAAACGCCAAAGTATTCCAAGGATCGAACCCAAAAGAGTCAGCGATTTAATGATTTCTATTAAAAAATACATGCAAGAAAGGAGTCTAGCTAGCTACTCACTAATTACTATAGTACGACAAAGCATAAACAAAGATTTTTAACACTAATTTCTAAATTAACTATCCTAAAGACTAAATTGTAAAGAACACAAAACTAAGAAATTATCCAATGAATAACTAATGGTGGTTGGATGATTTTGACGTGGTCCACTGATCCTCAAACAAGGAACTTAAATCACTTAAATTATTAAGTGGCTCCATTTTATCTCTCGATCTCAATTTTATCGACTTAAACGAATTAGGTTCAATTTATCTCTCAATCTCGCCGGTTAATCCGGGACTAATAAATGGGTGCGTGACAAGATTACCTCTCGGTCTCACTTTATCTTGATATTCCCTTAAGGGTGTCACTACCTAAGTTCTTAGTTCTATTCGATTTAGTCTAATTTATTATAGTTTAATTCTTTGTCCAAAAATCAACTTACCCATATCTCCATCAACCAACCCCCTTGGGTTTAGTTACCCTTTACCATATTAAAGCTAACAAAAATGAAAGAAACAACTATGGAAGCCATTAACATAAACTTGAACAAAAAGATGAAATCTTTTATTTTTAACTTGATAAACTTATATGAAAAGCAACTAACACAAAGATAAAGAAACAAGAACACTAAAGATGAGAGCTTTAATAGATGAAAAGAAAGAAAACTCAAACAACATTAACTCAAAGATTAAAGCGTGATTACAATTAAGTTTAAAGTTTTTAACTTGTAAATTAAACTAAGCTACAACAAAAACTAACTTAACTAACAACTATGAAACTAAATAAAACCAGAAAAAAAAACATAAACTAAAACCCTAAAACTATTGAGAAGAAAACTACACTACTCCCAAGCTAAAAGATGAAAGAAAACCCTAAAACTAGAGAGCTTTCTAACCTAAAACTATTGCCTCCTTACAGCCAAAAATGGCTTTAAATAGCTTATTACAACCCAATTTTTAGTGACCAAAATGCCCTTAGACATTGTATTTTGATTGGTGTTGGTGTTGGACAAAAGCTACCCCCTGCAGTCATTTTTCTCCAAGTCAAATAGCGATATCGCGATACCCAGGCTTGGGTATCCTCATTCCACGAATTGCATTGAGTGTGGACTCGAGCAACACGAATCAAATCATATAAATGAAAACGATTTAATTACTTTCAGTAGGAAAGTAATTTCTTTCTATAAAAATTAGTAATGATCGTAATTTCTAGAAAATAGAATTTTTTTTAAGTAAATAAATTTCCAGTACTTTCTGGCAGAATAAAGATAACTCAATAATATATGAAGTGTGTTTTTAGGTCAATCGATGCTCTTTATTTATAGAGGCAAAGAATCACTGTTGAACAAGTCCTTAATAAAGAATATTATTTAAATACAAAACACACTCCCACTTTAACTAGAGTAGGAGGGGGAGGCACATCCTCTTTATTTCTATTAGGGTTGTCGCCCCTAATACTATATATGAGGGCAAATTGGGCTCGTATGTATTGGGTCCAATTATATGTGCTTATTGTACTTTTAACCCAACACTTTATAATTTAATCCAACATAATATTAATTTTCTATTTCCTAAAATAAATAGTATTTATCCAATTAATTAAATTAACTTCTCTATTAAATAATTTTCTCAACTCAATTCTAATTCCGTTAGGTCATAATAACTTTACCGTAAAACAATCTATGAGGAAATATATTTAATTTTCTTATTCAATAGATTCATAATGACTAATTAATTTTATTTTATTTTCCAACTTCAATTATTTAATTATAATTAATTAAATATTAATTAGAAAAAAATAAATTAATTCTCAATTTATTTTTGTACTTAGCAAGAAAATGTATTCATTGCAAATGCGATACATTTCTCTTATTTCATCGTTTCTATTATCTATATTCATTTGGTTCTACATGCAATTCATTTCTGATTTAAACGAGCTAGCGGAGGGATCGATTGGACATATATAATTAGGGCTCAAATAATTTATAATTAAGTTTTGGATTTTCACCTATTAATTATAAACTTATTTAGTCACAAAGTCATTCCACAACAGTATGGTGACTAAGCTCTCTCTTATGATATACCATTGCGAAAGCTACTTAATAAGTGCTCATCCAATGATCTTATCATAATTGTGTTACCATCATAGGATATCTTTAATCTCATTGGGATAAATTCGTTCTCCCAATATAATCTTATTTTATCTCACGCTAACCATTACATCTTCATTCATGAATAGTCAATCATTATCAAATAGTAATCAAGTCACTTATCACAATGACAAATGACTCGTGACCATGTTTATTTTTCATCTATCATGTAATATAGATGAAAGGATATCATTTACCCTTTAGTTGGGCTATGAATTTCACTATTGTGAAATGATGCTACATGCTGAAGAAGTCGTATACCCAACGTACTAGCTTTCGGTTCCTTATCTATTTTAACTTAGGTTTTCACTTACATTAAAGTATACGAGTCACACATACATAGTCCAGCATCCACTCAGGATTAAGGTATGCCACATTATGAATGTCACAAGTGAATAAATCCATAAATGGATCTAGGACCTATTCTACTTGTGTTTTGTCCGACGTATTGTTAGTCCAATTAGTCACATTTATGTCTCTATCTTCTGGGAGTCATCAACTTTGTTACTTAAAACAAAAAATCTCCCTAATTAGACTTAATAGACGAAATATCAGTCTTTCATTCGGTTTTCTTGTTTCTGATTAGACTAAGGACATGTTTAGATTATTTATTAATATATGTTGTCTTTTCGTATTACAATCCAACCACGTAATATCACTTAGTATTAGTTAAATGTTAGATAACCAATAAGTCAATATTTGCTTCCATTTTTCTTTCTATGCAAAACTCGTTGAGGAAAATATACAAATAATATTTATGTAATTAATGGATATTTTATTAAACCATTTTTTTTGAAAAATAAAAGTATACATTGACGGAAATACTACACTAAGGGCATTAGATACCAACAATCTCCCATTTGCCCTAGTGAAGTAGATAAATCATATTTCGCACTCACATGCTTTCTACATGTTTCTCAAAACTCCTTGCTACCAGAGTCTTGGTAAATGAATCCACAAGGTTGTGCTCTGATACGAAGTTGCATACATCCACTATTCTGTTTGTTGTTGTCTTCCTTATGATGTGTGTAACGCCTCGAAAATTCTGATATGACATGTGATATAATTCCAGGCTAGAATACTGAGAAAAAAATGAAAATTTTATGGAATGACTCAAATAAGAAAATGTTATGAAAGTAATTTGATATTGGAGATGAGAACATGTGAAAAGAATTGGAAAAGTGAAAATGTGATGAAAAGGAATAAATTATAAAATTTGAAAAGTTAGAAGACTAATGTGCAAAATTATCCAAAAATGGAAAATATTAATTATTATGGATTGTTTGATATGAAATATATTGGAAGGTGATTTCTTTGTGATGAAAATCACTTTTGGGACTAAATTGGAAAAATTAAATAGTATAGGGACTAAACTTTTATTTTTCCCATGTTTTATTAGGAAAAGAGCTAAAGTGTACTTTTCATTACTCATAGAGTTATAATACATATAGGGGATGATTATGAACTTGATTTGGTCTAAATATCAAATTTTGAGAAGAAATCGCTAAAAAGGATAAAATGGGGGCAAAATGATAGTTTTACCGCAAAAGGATAATTTGGTCAATTCTTGAGACTTTTGTGATAGAAAAAATATTTAAACATGATTTTTGATATCTGGAATTGTTATAAAGAAATCATTGAAACCTCTTATTAAGGAAATGAGCTTCAAACTGATATAAATTGGACTTAAAAAGTGAGCATGGGCCTTAGGCTCATTTGTGGATATTTTAAATGGTTGAACACCGATCAGCCATTCATTTTTTTCTCCCAATACCAGTCGGCCATAGAAGTGTGGAGAAATTTCTCCATTTCTCTCCATTTTCTTCATTTTCTTTCAATCTCTACACACTTTTCTTCAAACTTTTCACCAATTTTCATTGTTTCCTTGTAAAATCTACTTACCAAAACCTTTGTTGAGTTATTCCATCTATCATCTCCATCATTCATGAAGTAGGGGTTTAAAATCTAGTGATAAAAATTGTAGGAGTGAGGAAATACATGAACAAGATAAGAAATTATAGGGTCTCATCACACACACATATATAGGGGTGAGCGTTCGATCGAATCGAATGAAAAAATTTCGAGTTAATCGAGTTGACGAGTCATATTTTATCATCCTAACTCGATTTAAAATTTTCTCAAATCGAGTCGAGTGAGATGGAATTCGAATCGAATATATTTGTTTGAGTTAAATTTAAAAAATTATTTTAGGTCATTATAATCATTGTCACCCATCATAATCAAATTTGTCATTAACTTTAATCCCCTTACAATTTATTTATTAATCTTTTATATACTGGTTAACTTCTTTGCTTGCTTAGTTGTTTCAATTACCTTCTTACTCTTGTCACTATGTATTTTGAAATTAAAATATATATTAAATGTAAAAAATGTGATTTTTTAATAAAAATTATTTTAAAGATAAAATATGAAATTGATACCAACATAAATTTATTATTAGTACAAAATGTGAACTTTAATTTAATAATATAAATAGTAGATATAAATAAATTTATTATTATTTAGGTTTAGGAATTTTTTGGGATGATTTTAATTTTTTTATTTGGGGGTAAATAGTGAGAAGTAAAAGTTTAGGGGGGAAACTAAAAAATTTTGAAAGTTGAGAGAGTAAAATTTTGGGGGCGGGGGAAATAAATGGGAGGAGTAAAATTTTGGGAGGGAAATATTCAAAAAAAAAGGGGGGGGATGAGTTTGGGGTAGAAGGGGGTTGGATGAGAGGGAGCAAAAGTTATGGGAGAAAAGTGGGAGGGAGTAAAAGTTTTGGGAGGAAAGTGAAGAGGTTTAGGAGTTTGGATTAATAATGTAAATTATTATAGTTTGATTATATACTGGTTAACTTCTTTGCTTGCTTAGTTGCTTCAATTATCTTCTTACTGTAGCACTCTTTACCCGTATTCAACGCCGGAACAGGGCTCGAGGCATTACCAGACTTATAACACAAGCATTCACACAATTCCGAGTTATAAATTTGCGTCTAAATTAAAACCATTCATATTCAATCATAAAGTCCCTTATACGAGCCTACGAGGCCCAAAACATGCTTTGGAAGTAGTTCGGGACTAAACCGAGAACTTTAGAAAATTTTACAAAACTTAGAAAATTTTTCATGTTACAGGGATCACACGCCCGTGTGGTTCAAGGGACACACCCGTGTGACCCTGAAACACGCCCGTACTACAGGCCGTGTTCAAATTAGGGTGCTCTCTAAATTGTGCCACATGGTCGTGCCACACGCCCGTGTGCTAGGCCGTGTGGTCAATTTAATTTTCATAATTTTTCATAAAATAGGTGCAGACTTCACACGGCCGGGGCACATGCCCGTGTTCAAGGCCGTGTAGCACACACGGCCGAGATACACGCCCGTGTCTCCACCTGTGTGCTCGATTCTGGACATTCTGTTTTGCAACAATTAAGGTGCAGGGGACACACGACTGAAACACATGTCCATGGGGCAGACCGTGTGCCACACACGGCCTAGACACACGCCCGTGTGTCTACCCGTGTGGAAAAAAATAAGGCTATTTACCAAGCCATTTGCCACCCTCATTTACACCTACACTTACACCAATTCGATGACACAAATCATAGCATACTTAGGCAACCAAAACATCCACAACCAAGGTATTAACATATGAATATACTCATAACCAACATTAGCCAACTTACATGGCCATATACAAAATGAAATCATTAACCATTATAAGCCAATATATTTGGTCACATTACCAATGACACATATAACAAAATGACCAAGTCCCTATACATGCCATACATTCAAAATGCTAAGACCATTAATACCCAAAATGAGAATTTGATAGTGTGATCCGAATCTCCGACGATCTTCGATTCCGAGTTAGCTTGGCGACACTATAAAAACATGAAAAATAAACGGAGTAAGCTATATAGCTTAGTAAGCTTGTATGCAAGAAATAAGCAACCCTACCATGCACATAACATTCAAATAACATAACATAATTAAATGTGAACCTACCATAGTTTCATAATCACAATCTAACCCATCACAAAACTTACCTCATATTCATAATTTCACACATTTAATAAGCATAAGCTTTACATACATACCTGAGCCATCTCAAAATGAATGTACACATACTTTCATCTTTGACATACCCGTGAACCACTTGGAATAACAATGTCGGATACTCGGGAAACTTTGCACACTAAGTGCCACATATGTAGCCAAAGCTACCTAAGTCTCATATCACATAATTACCCGCTCTCGAGCTATCGACGGGCCTACTCACACAAGCTATCAGTCAAGACGTAGCTACACGGTGCTGCTCACACAAGCTGTCAAGTATCCGCAACATATTCCGGTATACTCAGCCACCGGTAGAATGTACGAGACCAGCACCCGAATCACATAGTCACATAACACGTAATGACCCTAGTGACATGTCACTTGTATCCTAACCTATTCCTAAGGTTCAAACGGGATTTCTTGCTTGTCGATTCGTCTTCGGACTCGTTCGTAGGATTATACTCATTCACAAAATCAAACATACAATTCATGAAATATTAAGACATTTAGATACAATTATTCTAAAGCTTATTTTTAACATACGAACTTACCTCGATACAAAATGGATAATTGTTCAATTTAGTCCACAATCTTGTTCTTTCCCCGGTCTAGGTCAAAACCTCGTCTTTCTTAATCTATAATATCAAATTTAGCTTATTAAATTATCACATTATTCAATTTAATCCTAAAAACATCTTATGGCAAAAATTACATTTTTGCCCCTAATTTTTCAACTTTTTACATTTTAGTTCCTAGGCTCGTAAAATAAAATATAATCAATTTCTTCAAAACCCAAGCCTAGCCGAATCTTTTTAATGCTCATAGCAACTCACATTTTTCATTTATTCACATTTTTACACTCATTTTACAACTTTTACAAATAGGTCTTTTTTAGGTATTTTCATCAAAAATCACTTAGTAAAAGTTGTTTATCTAACATCAAACATACATAATCTACCATTAGACATCAAAATACACAAATATCTAACATGGGTAAAATTTTAGACTTTAATTTTCTTTCAAATTAGTCCTTGAAATATCTAGATTAGGTTGCAAGGATCTCAAAAACATAAAAATCATTAAAAACGAGGCTAGAATGGACTTACAATCGAGCTTGAAAGTGGCCAAAACCCTAGCTATGTCTTCCTTCAAATTTTTGGCACAAGGGGGACTAATTTGAGAAGATGGACACTTTTATTTTAGTTTTATTTGTCTTTATTTACCAAATGACCAAATGCCCTTAATGCCAAACTTTGAAATTTCACTAGCCATGTCCATTTTTGTCCAATTTAAAGTAAAATTGTCTAATTACCACTTAAGGACCTCCAATTTAAAATTTCATTTCAATTAGACACCTCTAGCATCTAGAATACACATTTTGCACTTATTGCAATTTAGTCCTATTAGTCAAATTGGACACTCTATCGATAAAATTTCTTAACGAAATTTTCACACAATCATTCAATCATACTGTAGACCTTAAGAAAATAATAAAATTAACATTTCTACTTCGAATTTGTGGTCCCGAAATCACTGTTCTGACTTGACACTAAAACGGGTTGTTACACTTATTCTTGTCACTATGTATTTTGAAATTAAAATATATATTAAATGTAAAAAATGTGATTTTTTAATAAAAATTATTTTAAAGATAATATGTGAAATTGATACCAACATAAATTTATTATTAGTACAAAATGTGAAATTTAATTTAATAATATAAATAGTAGATATAAATAAATTTAATATTATTTAGGTTTAGGAATTTTTTTGGATGATTTTAATTTTTTATTTGGGGTAAATGGTGAGAAGTAAAAGTTTAGGGGGAAACTAAAAAGTTTTAGAAGTTGACAGAGTAAAATTTTGGGGGCGGGGGAAATAAATGGGAGGAGTAAAATTTTGGGAGGGAAATATTCAAAAAAAGGGGGATGAGTTTTGGGTAGAAGGGGGTGGGATGGGAGGGAGCAAAAGTTATGGGGGAAAACGGGGAGGGAGTAAAAGTTTTGGGAGGAAAGTGAAGAGGTTTAGGAGTTTGGGGTAATAATTTAAATTATTATAGTTTGATATTTGTTTTATTCGAATTCAAAAATCAAACTCGATTCGAACTCGAAATTCGAAAAAAAATTCGAGTTGACTAAATAACTCGATTCGTTTAACTCAAAATTCGAAATTTTTTTCGATTTTTTTAGTCGAATCGAGTTTTGCTCACCCTTACACATATATATAATTTTACCTTTTTATTAATTTATGAGGTTGGTGAGCCAATGTAATGGCTAACTAATGTTTATGTTCTTAATGAAAAAAAAAATTTATTCACAAAAGATAAAAAAGAAGAAGCAAAGAAATCAAGCAATGAGAAGGGAGAGTTAATGGATGGAGTTAGAAAGGAAGTTCCTCTTATCATTTTTGGTGATTTTGTATGGTAAGATATTTGAAAAATCCCTAAAAATATTTATCTTAAATTGATGTTTCTAATTGATTTATTGTTATTAAATTGAATAAGTTATAGTATATTAAGGTTGAATATGTATCTAATATGGTTTTGGACTTGTATGAAAAAGTTTGACTATATTGGAATTCAACAAGAATTGATTTAATGGCCTTATAATAAATATATTGTTGAATATGAATATTTATATGTTGTTAAAACGTGTTTTAAAACCTATTTGTAAAAGTTTTTTTATATCGAAAAATGCTAAATTTGTTAATGACATGAGGACTATGTGGTAATTTGATTTTCGGATGAAATCTCCTTATGGAGAAGTAAAGGAAAGTTTTCAAGATTATAATGTAGTGGATTTACTGCTATTACTTAAATAATTGTTTTTATGATCTAGTGGCTAGTGCCACATATTTTGTTTTTCAATTGTGACTTGATCTGGTTAATGAGACAATGAGATTCTGATAATACTGTAAAAAGGCCCTAGTAGATTAGTTAAATAGTTAGCATACGATTGGCATGCCAATAGGGGACTTCTGTTACTAGTACTATAGTACCTCTGTTATTAGTACTTCGGTACATTTGGTACTAGCACCTTGGTGCGATTTTGATATGGTCTTTGGATACTCATGCCTCAGTGTTTCTGTTATTGTGGCTCTGGCCAACTAGTCTCTAGTATCCCTTCTTTATTTACCTAGGCTTACTATGGGCTGAACTCAAACCGTTCCGATTATTGTATAAATGATTTCTTGAACTTGAAAAATACTATCATTTACACATTACCATTTTGGAAACTAAATGGTTTTTCTGATTTTTGAATTGTTGAATAGATGTTATGAGCATTGTTTTTTTTTTTTTTCAAATGTTTTACAAGCTATTGTACAAAGTTCAAACCACAATTATAAAGGTAAGTATATAAGATATTTCTGTATTATCTTACTAAGCTTTATGCTTAACACGATTGTATTTGCGGGTAGGTTTTCCAGATTTGAAGCTCTGAGTGTCACATCCTAATTATGCGAACCAGATCGGTTTGAGAGACTCGCCAGTGGAGACCTCTTAAGTTGCAAAACTTAGAACGGGTGAGGGTGATAACTTAGTGGCGGAGAGCTACGAAGAACTTTGCCAATTTTGCGAAGTACCAGTCCTAGCAGTAGGAAGGCTATAGAAGGGCAAAGACCTTATTAACTCTCCCACTAATAAGATCGCCACCCGTGTTTTAGTATCGATGGCTTGTAGGATATGTTTAAGTCACTTGGCATTCTAGTGGAGACAACATGTCAATAATTAGGACACTTGTAGAGCATCGTAGGATGCGATTAATTAGTAGATGCGTGCAAGAACAAGTAATGATTAGAGATAATCCTGAGTGGAATTTGGACGTGAGTTAGCTATAAATAGGATAGCCTAGTAATGGAGAGAAGATTTCTGATTCATCTTCTCTACCAGACTTTGTTATCATCGAAGAAACTATGAGAGTTCTTCGTTGCTAGCAAGGGTATTAATTGTAAAAGTTAGAAGACCTTCGGTGCTAGTTGTCTGCTGGTAAATTCTTAAACCTTCCTTTAAGTTTTACTAGATAGATAGCGAGGTTAGCTTAAGAAGAATATTGGTAGGATTTCCTTAACTACTGGGTAGAAAAGAAACTCCTAACCATAAACTATTTGCATGTCTATAGATTCTTGTTGTATCTTGAGTTTTTTTTTTTTTGATGATTAAAAAAGTTGTTTCATTGTTTAGATAAAGAAATGGGAGAAAGTCTAAGTGCTAAAGGAAAAGAATTGGTAGAGTAGATAAAGCTCTAAGTAGAGTATTTTAGTGAGTTCCTCTGTACTTTTTGTCTGGTATCTATGTTAAATTATTTACTCCTAAACTCTGTACAGCCAAGTGAATGGCTTAGTCATTTGTTTTTGATGTTCATGTCTAAGAGGTCTCATTCAAAGAGTTAATGCATGCATGGCTAATTATGGTTAAATAGGCTCGAAAAACCTGGTATATATATACAATATGAGTACTCATTCCTTGGTGCACAAGCTTCATATCTAGATGGGTGTAAGGAGGTAACAGAGGGATATTGTATATAATGATAAAAAAGATATAGGATAATACAATTTGCCTCCAGTATGGCACTTGTTGCAAATCGTGATTGGTGAAAACCCGAGCTTGCGAGAGAACACTTAGATGTTCACAAAAGAGTGGGGGTTAGGAGGATATGGAGGTGATGTGGTTGGATAGCTCAGATGAGCAGATTTAAAGATACATGAAATATTTGGTTCTTTAAGAACTAAGGATCAGAAGCTAGCATAAGGAAGAGAGTACGTAGAAAAAAGGGTGCATGTGATATTACATGTTGCATGAGTGCATGAGCAGTAACCCTATCCATTATAATGGGTAAACCACACAAGTGGGGTATTCGCAGAGTAGATGTGCCCGTAATTGTCTTATATGAGTGTAGAACACAACCTTGTTCACCAATCGGCTGAGTTGAATTGCGGTATCATCCGCCAGTTGCTTTAATTTCAATTAGAAAAATAATATATAGAAGTTACATATATTATTCATTATTATGTAATAATCATTCTTGATGTTAATTATTCATGATCACATATAAGTGAATAAAATATATTCTAATAAAATGAAAGTAATAAAGAGGTTAAAAAGAGGTTAAGAACTATTATATAATTAGATTATAGCATATTTATAATGTGAGTGAAAATTTATTAAGAAATATATTTGTTGAAATAGGTTACCAACAAGAAGATACTAGTTCAAAATCAAATAATGAAAATGAGTTGAATAGAGATACCTGACCTGTAACGGCACTAACACCTGGCCAGCCCGTACAACCATACATGTCATGGTATGAACCATCACGTAACACTACAAAACAAGGGACGACCCATTATATAAACCTAGGTGCATGAGGGAGCATGGATCCTTCTCATTGCCCATCATTTCTATCATTATTGCCTTCTTCTCCTCCCTTCTCTTTCTTTCTCCTCTAGACAACATCTTCTCCCACTCTCCTACCACTGGCTCTCTACCTCACCTAGGTGAACCAGTATCTTCTTGTTGGTAACCCGTTTCAAAAAATATACTTCTTAATAAATTTTCACTCACATTATAAATATGCTATAATCTAATTATACAATAGTTATTAACCTCTTTATTACTTTCATTTTATTAAAATATATTTTATTCACTTATTTGAGATCATGAAATGTTGAATGATAATTAACATCAAGAATGATTATCACATAATAATGAATAATATATGTAATTTATATATATTATTCTTCTAATGGAAATCAAATCATGAAAATGAGTTTACGAGACCTCTCGAGAAAAAAATTAGAATATTGTCTATCAAATTATATTTATTTTATAATTTAAGTGTTATAGTAATAATTTTTTAATAAGTTTACAAGACTTCAAGAATGTGTTTTAAATATAGATTTATGTAAATGAGGATCGAGAGGTAAATGATTTAATACCTTTTAAGTTTGAATTTTATAAATAACAAAAATAACATTTAAATTTTTTTTATTCTTTTTTATGGATTCAACTTTTGATACAATTGGGCTCATTGTTATTATAAGACTCGATACTAGGATTTCAAACAAATATATATTACTAGATTATGGCTTGTCCATGACATGGGTAAGAAAGTTATGTACCAAACGTATAAAAAAATATATTTATAAACCAAATATGGCTTTGATTGAAGTGATAAAGTTGAGATAATGAGCATTAAGATATGTTAAGTTTTCTTTTTGTTCATTTTATGATATGTTAAGTTTAAATCCTATGAGTCTGCCTTTGTGGCACGTTCTGAGTCTGCATTTGTGGCACGTTTCTTTTGGTTTTCTGTGGTATTTGTGATCTGGTTGGATCTCTGAATGGGAAGTGGCGGCAGTGATCATTCATCAATAGAGCGAGTTTTGGCGGATCTGTTGTTGGATGGAGGAGAGGATGAGGGTTGGTGTGTGGCGGTAGGCAGGGAGGGGAATGTGGCTGAAGATGAGTTTTATGCAGTGGGCAGTTTTCTAACTACTAGTGTTATTCAATTTCAAGCAATGAAGTCCACTCTTGCAAATCTTTGGCACCCATATGGATGAGTGACGATCTTTTACTTAGGTGAGAAACAGTTTCTATTTAAGTTTTATTATGAGATCGATTTTGAAAGATTCATTGAGGGGAGTCCTTAAACTTTCAATAGGCATCTATTGGTGTTTCATAAACTAAGTGCGAGGGAGGATCCGATGATGGTTCTACTGGTTCATGTGGATTTCTGGGTTCAGATTCATGATTTGCCCTCTGGTTTAATTTCAGAAGTTATGGGAAGACAGTTTAGGAACTTTATTGGGTCCTTTTTAGAATATGATATGAAATTGATGGGAAGCGATTTTTGAGGCTATATGAGGATTAGGTTTCGAATTGACATTAGGGAACCTCTGAAAAGACGTAAGAAGATTATTTTATCCTCCTATAGCAGTGTTTATGCTCGCTTTTAGTATGAGAGATAATCTGTTTTCTATTTTTTGTGTAAGAGATTGGGCCAGTCAGAAGGTTTTTCCCAGTTTGTGTAGTTCATGGACGAATAGAATTGCCACTGGAGTGGGATTTATCCATTAAGGCAACACGACGGCGAGCAATGATTGGAAAGAGTTGTTGGCTTAGGGAGGAAGGTAAAATTTTCCAAATGGATACAGTGCAATGGCTTTCTAGTAACGGTCTGAGTGGGGGTCAGGATGATATTTAAAGCGTCTTTCAAAATAGTGCCATAATGAATAATATGGGTATTACTTTGGGATTGAATCTTCGGGGGCCGAAAGCTATACCATCCTGAGGGGAAGGAGAACGTCAATCTGAATGTGAGCTTGACTGAAGATGATTCTCTCTTAGTAATTCGAGAAGGGAACAAGAGGTCCCGTAATTTTGTGGTCAATCTTGTTTCTGAGAGTATGGATTCGGAGAGTACTGTTGCTGAACGTTCTATTGTTCACTTTTTTAGAATATCGACTGGCTCTGTGAGACAAAGCAACCGAGCGCCATGAAGATTTTAAGTTGGAATGTCCGAGGGCTGTGGAACCCTCAGGCAGTGCGTCGCCTTCTACATATGTTGAAGGATTTATGCCCTAGTGTGGCTTTTCTCATAGAGGCAAAGCTACCACAATATCGAATGGATAGGGTACATAGAACTCTTGGTTTTCAGTGTGGGATTAAGGTAAGTAGTGAGGGCTCAAAAGGTGGTTTGGCCCTTTGTTGGAAGGAGGATTGCACGGTTCAATTACGCAGTTATTCTTTAAATCATATTGATGTTTTGATGGTGGAGGATGCTACTGGTCATCACTGGCGGTTTACCGATTTCTATGGGTCACCAGTTGAGAGTCGTCGTTTTCAATCTTGGGAGCTTCTGCATTAATTATCTGTTGTGGATGACTATCCTTGGGTTGTCTTGGGAGATTTTAACGAGATTATTTTTCCCACGAGAAGTAAGGTGGTCGATTACGGTCTGAGCGAAATATGGCTAATTTTATATCAGAGCTTGATGATGTTGATTTAGTTGATTTGGGATATGTTGGACGGTGGTATACGTGGGAGAGGGGGAAGCTTCCAGCGAATAATGTCTGCGAGCGTATTGGCAAAAGGGTTGCGCGTCTGGCTTGGAAGGAGTTATTCCCAAATTATAGGCTTACGCATTGTGTTCGCTCTATTTCTGATCACTGTCCTTTACTTTTAGAAACGGAGGTCTTGGTAGTATGTCAGGGTCAAAGGATAGTGTTTTCGGTTTGAAGCTTATTGGTTGTTGAAAAAGTTATGTGAGGCAGAAATTAAACATCTTTGGGAGAGTTCAGTGGGTGTTGTTCCTGATCGTATTTGTTGGTTGGGGGAGGGTTTAATGTTTTGGGCCAAACGGATTCGAATTCAATCGAACATTGATGTGAAACGGTTACAAGACCGGTTGAGTGTCTTGGTTGGGAAAATGCTTGATGATGATGTGTTGGAGGACATGGTTCTCGCCAAAATGAACCTTAACTTGGAAATTGATAAGAATGAGAGGTATCGGGAGCAGCGATCCTGGGCTAATTGGTTACGGTCAGGTGATCGCAATACAGCGTTTTTTCATAAGTTTGCTTCCCATCGACAACATGTTAAGGCAGTGGATTAGATTGAGGATGGTAATGGATGAGTGGTTAGCAGGGCTGCAAAATTTGAAAAAGTGGCTTGCTATTACTTTAGGGATCTGTTTACCACTAGGGGTAGAGGAAATATGGATCGATTGTTATCGGGTATTCCAAATTGTATTTCTGTGGATATGAATAGTTATCTATGTTCTACTTTTACAGAGGAAGAAGTTCTTCTCATTATTCAAAGTATGGCGCCCGCCAAGGCTGCTGTGAGAGATAGTATGCCTACTTTATTCTATCAGCATTTTTGGCATATTGTGGGGAAGGATGTTAATGCTTATTGTTTGCATGTGCTTAATGATGGTGCCTATTTTGATGATATTAATGATATAAATATAATGCTTATTCCTAAGTAACAAAGTCCACAAAACATGACCCATTTTTGTCCTATCAGCCTTTACAATGTGTTATTTAATATTATATCGAAAATGATTGTTAGTAGATTGCAAAAGGTTATGACTCATTGTATTGATGAGGCACAAAGTGCTTTTTTACCTTGGAGGCTAATCACGGATAATACACTTGTGGCTTTTGAGTTGTTTCATTCCTTTAGGAAAAAGCGTAGAGGGCTTAAAGGTAGTTTTACTCTGAAGTTGGATATGAGTAAAGCTTATGATAGGGTGGAATGACACTTAATTCAAAAGGTTATGCTTAGAATGAGATTTGATACGAGTTGGGTTCACCTGGTAATGTGGTGTGTTCGTTTGGTTAGGTACTTAGTAGTTGTGAATGGGGAAGCTAGGGGGATTTTTGTGCCTACCCGAGGGTTGAGACAAGACAAGGTGATCCATTGAGCCCATTTTTGTTTCTTTTCTGTAGTGAGGGCCTTACTTCTCTATTGAAGCCGTCATTTACTGATGGTCTTTTGAAGGGGGTAAAGGTAAGTCGTTCAGGGCCTCGCGTATTTTATCTATTGTTTGCAGACGATAGCTTGGTTTTTGGGGTGACTTCAATTGAGGAGGCTGAAAATGTGGTGAAAATTCTGAAGGAATATGAGTAGTTTTCGGGCCAACAAGTCAATTTTGGCAAATCTCTTGTTTACTTTAGCTCGAACATGAATCAAGGATTGCGTCGGGTCATTGCAGATAAGTTGGGTATGCAGAGTACAATGGATCTGGGGAGTTACTTGGGCCTATCATTGGTGGTGGGAGGTAATAGAAAATGGGCATTTCGCGATCTTAGGGATCATTTTCTAGAGTGAATTTTGCGGTGGTACAATCGGTGTCTTTTGCAATGCGATAAGGCCGTTTTTATTAAGTCGATTCTTCAAGCCATTTCGAATTATATTATGTCATGTTTTTTACTTCCTAGTACTTTTTGTAAAGATTTAGAAGCCCTAATGTGTCGTTATTGGTGGGGAAAATCTAGTTCGAGGAAAGGGATTCATTGGTGTTCTTGGGATAGGTTGTGTGATTTAAAAGAGGTGGGAGGTTTGGGGTTCCATAGTTTATCGAAGGTTAATATTGCATTGTTAGCCAAACAGGGATGGCGCTTAATGAATAATCCTAATTCTTTAGTTGCGCATTTGATTAAGGCTAAATACTACCCTACTGGAAGTTTTATGGAGTCAGAGTTAGGGAGTCAACCTTCTTTAATTTGGTGAGGCATTTGGGCTACAAAAGGCCTTTTGCAGATGGTTTGTGGTTGGCATGTGGTAAATGGACGCTCAATATCAGTGTTGGAGGATGCGTGGCTTCCTAGGAATCGACCTCGTAAGATTCAAACGGCTCGTGTTAATGGGATTGATAGAGTCGCAGACCTTATTAATGATAATCAACGGCAGTGGAATATGGAGTTCATCAGAACATCTTTTACTGACCATGAGGTGGAGCAAATATTGAGTATCCCCTTAGCCTCGTGTGCCTTGGATGATCGGTGGAAATGGTATCTGGAGGAGTCTGGGGAGTATACTGTTCGTAGTGGGTATAGACTACTGCTACGGGGGTTCCCAATGACAGATGGGGATAGGTACAACAATATAGGCCAAGATACACGACTCATTTACAGAAAGTTATGGGAGGCTAATGTCCCTGACAAGATTGCTGGAGATTTATTAAGAATTACATGCCCACAAAATCTAATATATTTCAACGGCAGATTGGGCTGGATAGGATGTGTTCGCGCTGTGGTATTGGCCCTAAAACAAATCTTCATGCGTGCAGAGACTGTCCTGGGGTATTGGACGTCTGGCAACAGCTACGTATTACTTGGACTCTTCTTGACGAAATGGTTGATGTTCCTATTGTTTGGATAGGACAGCTGTTTCGTAATGATGCGAAGCAAACTCAGTTATCTATTATCACACTTTGGGCCATTTGGAACTCTCGAAATAAAATTATTCATGAAGGAATCTTGAATCTACCAATCTAGTTAGAATTTACTTATGTTTGTGTTGGGTTATGTCAGAGAGCTGGATTCTTTGCCGCGGGAGTGTTGTTTTTCGGAGACTGTTGCCTTGGGGATCTGGAAGCCTCCATTTGAACCGTGGGTTCAGGTTAACTTTGATGTTGGGTTCTATGGTCATCTACATGCTGCAAGCGCAGGAGTTGTTGTTATATATTTAGAGGGGTGGATCAGTCTGTTTCTGGAGTGAGTATGTACTGGATGTGGTGGTTGCGGAGGCTTTGGCTTGTGTGCATGCTATTCGGTTTGCCAGGGATCTAGGGCTTCGGCGAGTGGAGTTTGAAGGGGACTCAGCAGTGGTCATTTCCAAGCTCAAATCTGGCGTGATTGATAGATCAAACATTAGTGGGTATATCTGGGATGCTCGACAGTTGTAATTAGGCTTTAAGCATTTCAAATTTCAGCACATCAAGAGAGGGGGAAATAGAGTTGCGCACCTGTTGGCTCGAGAAGGGTTCCTCCGAAATCGGGATGAATGTTGGGTAGAGGAAGGGTCGCTGTCGATTCGGGTGGAGGTTGATCAGGAAAGAAAACGTGGACCTGTAAACTGCTGACTCAAGATGGATTATAGTAGTTGCGATGCCGATCTGGTCGTTTTTAGCAGTGATTGTTTTGGGTCGTACCTTGGATGATGATCGGAGGAGTTTTGCTGGTACTGACCTTTGCCGGACATGCGTGTGGAGTTTTTGTAGCTAAGAAGTCTTTTCTAAGCTATGTCTTTTTGTTTGCTTTTGTGTGGTTTAGGTTGCGATTTTATTTTTCTGTTTGAGTTGCATTTATGGGTGATCTGCCCGATATTTTTTTTTTTATTACTTTTGGTTTTTCAATAAAGCATGCTTGGTATTTCTATTAAAAAAAAAAAAAACACTTAAATCCTATGTTTCCTATATACTTTTTTTTTTCTTTCTAGATTTTACATAAAAAAAAAAAAGTGATTTGCTGCATTGTATAAGGAATGCTTTTGATAATTTTACAACTAAACTGAGATTTTATTTAAAGTGTGATATTAACTCAATTAAAGTTTTAAATGATAATTTAGGAATATAAATCAAATTATTTTAGTGCCTAAAAACATTAAAATATACTCCAGGTTCATGTAGTTTTCGTGTTTTTAATTACTTTTATTTGTAGGAATTTAATTTATTTATTTTTTAGATTTTAAAATCCAAACCTAATTATTAACACTTTTATTATTCAAATTGTTAGTGTGACATTTTAAAATGATAAAACACTTGTTAGGTAGCCATGTAACAAAAAATTAATATTGTAATAAACAATAAAACTTGAATTTAAAATTCTTTTTTTTAAATAGAGTAACTAAGTTACTAAAAATAAAAATAAAAAGATTAAATTTTAAAAGTAAATATTTGAGAATGTATTTTTTTTATTTCATAAATAATTTTAAAAAATTAACCTATATTTTATCATATTACGTACTTAAAACCTACTTCTAACTGACTTAAAATTGATGGTGGATGCATAGCAAACTTAGGGTGGGTTTGGATGGGCGATTGAGTGCGGTGCGGTGCGTTTAACTTATTTTTTGTCTCACGTTATAGTATTGCTACAGTATCTAATTTCACCGCCACTGCTATTTTTACACTAACAATTAATAAACGCATCGCCCATCTAAACTCACCATTAGAAGCCCTAGTCTGGTCACGAAACAAAAGCAAACCACGAAGGCTTAAACCGAACTGGACTGGGATGATCTTATCTCATGGCATGTGACTCCACCCACCCTTTTAACCATCTCCCTTTCCTCCCCCAAAAAGATAAAGAAACCGCAAGAAAAATAAAATAAAAATTAAAAAAGAAAAGAAAATACCCTTTTCCCTTTTTATGCTTTTATCCCGCGCAACTTCTTTTCACTCTTCTTTCCCAATCAAATTCCCCTAATTACTCCCTTCTTTCACTGATTATTCTATGTTCTTTCCTTTTAATTAACCCTAGCAATCCCAATCGGCTGACCCGACCCTGCTTCCTTCATGGACGATAAAACTGGTGGCGCTGCCGGTGGTACTGCTGAGTCCTCGAGACTGGCTGCGCCCAAGGTCATGAAGTCCGGTGACCGTCAAATTTTCACCGTTGAGCTCCGGCCTGGTGAGACCACGTATGTTTCGTGGAGGAAGCTTGTTAAAGACGCCAACCGGGCCAATGGGTCTTCTGCCGTTGCATCTGTCTTGACTGCGCCAGCTCCTGAGCCGCCTCCTAATGCCCACCCTAATCTCCAGTCTCGCATCGCCCCAGTAAGGCCCGCTTCTTCAATCCCTATTCAGTTGTAATTGCATTCTGTTTTTTTTTTTTTAAATAATCATTAGTAACTTCTTTAATTTTCTTATACATGCATGCGCATATGATGTTTAACTTAGTTGTTTTGGCGGCGTTTTATTTAAGAAAGCGTGCTTGAATATTTTGGTATATTTTAATGTGTTATTATTATTTGGCTGCCAAGCAAATGTGGGAAAGTGAAAGAAATTCTGCTAATCGTGTTTTTTTAATTACTTCTCCGCCATAATCATGCTTGACAATATTTAGGGACAAGCTGCTGAAAAAGAAGCCAAAGATGAAGCACCAGGTCCAAATCGTTTCAGTGCTGTTATTGAGAAGATTGAACGTCTTTACATGGTATTTCTACGTTTTATTATTGTGTTTGCTAGCATTAAGAGATGCCCTTTGCATCATTTATGAATGAGAAGTGGAATTCTTTATCAGGGTAGAGATAGCAGTGATGAGGAAGAATTGGATGAAACTCCGGATGATGATCAGTATGATACAGAAGATTCTTTTATTGATGATGCAGAGCTGGTTAGTTCTAAAATCAATTACTTCTATTTTTTGTCTATGTTGGTTTTTACTCAGCAGTAGTAGGATTATTCTTCTTGTAACAAGGACTGTGCATTGTAGTTTTACTGCTTTGTTATGTTGCTTCATTGCTTGTTGTGCAGGATGAGTATTTTGAAGTTGATAATTCAGCCATAAAACATGATGGATTCTTTGTTAATAGGGGAAAGTTGGAAAGAGTGTGAGTTTCTTTGGACTTCTGTTCCATTCTTTCTTCTTCTTCTGCATTGGTTGGTGAGAACGCTTTAGTAATAATTCTTTTCTTATGGCTATTCATATGTATCCTATAACATACCAGAAGCAACCATACATTTCTTATCAGTTAAAGCTAGGTTAATTAATGAATTTATTTTCTCTCTTAAATGGAGACAAATTCAGCTTGAAGACTAAAACAAAAGGGGATCCACAGTTATGCATGCAATGCAACTTTGACTCCTGATAATATTATGAACATTGCTACACTTATTCTTTGTACTGTAATGGGTGTCAACGACCCCTTGCTTGTCTTGTAAGAAGTAACCTTATATCATTTTAATTATTTGTTTCTTTTCTCATTGCAATGCAGATGAAGCTAGTATTCTTGATTTATCATATTAATTTTATATTTCTTTTTCATGTTGCAGTACTATTAGTTGATTTCATCCATTTATGCTTAACTAATTTCTTCTTTATTTTTTGTTCTTTTTTTCAAGAAATGAACCTCCTGCGATACCTAACCAACAGCCAAAAAAAAGGCGAAGAAAAGATACTTCAAAACCTCCTAGTGAGAGTGATGATGGCCATGTGTCAAATAAACATGTAAAGACAGTAAAGGTGACTGCTGGGAGGGTTGAACCATCTCATGGGAAGAATAATTCTAATTCTGCTCAGAATTTGACTACATTAAGTGAACAACATGGAGATGTAAAAGCTCAGAACCAATTATCAGTTTCTGGTGTTCCTTCCAAGAAGAAATCTTCTGAGACAAGAGTAGCATTGGATTCTTCTGCATATTTGAAAGTTCCGAATGGGGATACTTCTATACCCTTGGCAGATGTGAAGGATACTGAAAAGTCAAAGATGGGATTTGTGCAGTCAAAAAATGTTGTCAGTAATAAATTGAAAGATGCAACTGGTTCCTCTGATGTTTTGCAGCAGAAATACCATGATAAGAATGCTTATGCACAATCCAAATCCCAACATGGAAAACGAATTAGCAATGCTGATGAGCTTGAACAATCATTTCGACCAAGAGAGAAAAATGGCATCCGTGAACTGCCAGACGCTAATATTTCTGATGGCAAACATGCTATGCAGACTGCAGTATGTTACCATTTTGTCTCAACTTATTTTTTGACAAGTTGCTCCTTTTCTCAGTTTTACTTTGGCTGGTTTGTTCTTATTAGTAATAGTTAGTAGCTACATGACCTAGTTTGAGTTTTGACACGAACACAGGCTTCTGTTAATGACAACCTACAACATCTGGAAACAGTAGGAGTTTAATACCTTTGTGTGTTTAATACAATAAGAAAAGCTCGAACATACATTTACATGACATCTTATTAACTGAAAGAGGGTGCTAAGTATTAAAGATAGAATTGAAACAGATCTGCTTAATCTTTATAGTCTCTCTTTTTGTCACTCTCTCTTTTGGAAATCATAGTCCCTCAAATTTCATTTGAACAGAATGCGGATTGCTGGAAACACACTGCGAAGTTCAAGGATCTCATAGACCTTTCTTTGTCAGTGCGTGTGCATCCGCATGTAGTGCAAGATATTAGAGTAGAGGTTTCTGCTATATTCCAAAATATTGCTCATCAGAGAGACGAGAGAAATTATTTTTGCATTAGATATTAATGTTATCATACTGGTTTTGATTTTATGTGTAATATATCATGCAGAAATCTTCTCACATGTCAAAAAAGGATGGTTCTACACTTAGGCCCAAAAGTTCCATTCTTGAAAAGGCCATTAGGGAGCTAGAGAAGTTGGTTGCAGAATGTAAGTTTATATGTGTCTTGTGCAATGTAATTATGTAATTCTGTAATTGTAAATGATTCCTTTGAAAGTAACGTTCTTATTCCTCCTGTCCATATATTACAGCAAGGCCACCTGCTGTTGAAAATCAAGAAGCTGATGCTTCATCTCAGGGTATTAAGAGGAGATTGCCTAGAGAAATAAAGGTCAAGCTTGCTAAAGTTGCTAGATTAGCGGCGGTATGGGACTGTTTTGAGCAGTTTATGTCCTGTAAAATAACTCATTTTCCGACTGTCTTTTCCAAATAGCTTGATTGCGGCTGAAAAAAAATTAAGTTTTCCATTTCTATTTGATATTTGTAGCAGGCCAGCCAGGGGAAAGTTTCTAAGGAGTTACTAAATCGCCTCATGAGCATCCTTGGTCATTTAATACAACTAAGAACACTTAAGGTATCTTTCTTTTTTTATCTATGAGTAGGATACCCACCAACTCTTTACACTTACTAAATCAAAGCTTGAAAAGGGCTTGGAATAATATCTTGTTATGATTGCGTGTCAACATGCTAATTACTCCCAAGCCTAAAAATAGTTTCTGCCTACTCTCCCTTTTCTACTTATGGACCTTTGGCTTGTAGTTCATGTGATGCAGCTTTTGTTTCAATGAAGAAAGTTTCCATCTTATGTTTGATTGCTTGCAACTGTTGTAACTGCTACTATGGTCACATTTTACTGTAATTTAGTGCATATATATATATCGGGTTTTGAATCATACAATCAAGCTTTTCAGATCTTGAGGATTGTTTGTTTACTGCCAAATATGTGACCAAGTCTTTTGACTTTTAGATGAAACTCCTGTCTTTTATATCAGTTATCATCTTATTAAATTGCAGATCTGGCAAGAGAATTAATGGAGCATGACAAAACTATGTAAAATTTGTGCATTACTATTTTTTGCTTTTATGAGAGACTAAACCTTCTTGTTTGCTCTTAATGATCCTTTCCAATACTGAGTATCAATTTGTATCATCTGTGTAGATTACATATCTATGAATATTGAGACAATATTTTGGGTGCAGAGGAACCTCAAAGTCATGATTAGTATGGGTGTCTCGGCAAAGCAAGAAAAAGATGCTAGATTTCAACAGATAAAGAAGGAAGTCATTGAGATGATAAAGACAAGAATTCCTTCTTTTGAGACAAAGGTTTATTTACTCTTCCATCCCCCTCCATTCATTATGCCTTTTCTCACCTTCTCATCCCATGCTATTGTACTTCATCTTGTATCCCTTTTTATTTTCATGTGGATTGTTTAGTTTAAATACTGTCATTGCAGATTCCATGACTGTTTCCTCCCTTTTTTTTTTATCCTGCTATATAAGATCAATGATCTTTGATCTTGTTCATAGTTACCCTTGTATTATCAACTAAAGTTAGAATTTTGCTGCTCTTGATAAAAAAGTTCATAACTGTTTTTCAGATATTAGAGCCTCCGCCTGGAGCTTCTGATGATTTTCAAGAAACTGGTTCTGAAGAAAGAGTTAATAGAAGGAAATTTGGCATGGATGCAACATTGGAGAACAAGATTTGTGACCTTTATGACCTCTATGTTGATGTAACCATATGTCCTAACCTTTGAAAATTTTCAGCTCTGTTTTGGGAAATTTCTCTACTTAATGAATCTTAAGTTTTATTGTTTATTTATTGCAGGGATTGGATGAAGATGCAGGTCCTCAAATTCGAAAGCTTTATGTGGAGGTCGACTTATTGCTTCTCTCTCTACTCCTGAAGTTATAATAGTCATAATGAATTTCTTTATATTGCTGGCATTAGGCATCTATGAGGGTGGCAAATATGTTTCTGCAGTCACTGTTTTCACTTATCTTTTGATAGTATCACTCTCTCGCCTTTTGGTTTTAGAGGAGAAGCGTGCATAAGATTGTTGTGTCTCACTTTTATGTACTCTCTTTGCATTCTCTTCCCCTTTAAGTGCATCTTCTCTTCTTATGACTGAAAAAAACCTTAACACTTCTTGTTTCTCAGCAAAAATCCATAGAGTTTGTCCTGCATTTCATTGTTGTTCCTTTTCAAATAATTTGAATCATCTTTTCATGTTTCTTCTTGAGCTCATTTTTTGATGTTACCTTTAACAGATCTCTTTTTCTTTGTCTTGGACATATTCCTTCTGTATTAATTCATTGGTGATGAAACTATTGATTCATTGTTGTTAATGCTTAAGCATGGTTCTATTTTCTATGTTACATTGTTATCTTACATTTGGAACTAATCTATGAGCAGCTTGCACAGCTGTGGCCAAATGGTATGATGGACAACCATGAGATCAAACGTGCAATTTGTAGGGAAAAGGAAAGACGAAAAGCAAGGTACAATAGATGTAAGGTATGTAAAATCGCTTTCCCATTTTTGGTTCTTGTGTCAGGTGTATTTATTTTATTTATTGGCATGTCTATGTTTTCAAATTAATCCGTATGGCTTATACAGACCGGATCTAATCCACAGTATTTGAAGTTTCCTTGGGCTTGGAAACCAAAAATCTTTATTTTCTAAACACGTTAGGCAACCTAGCCTGTCTTTTTTTTATCTTTAGGGTCTCAGACCTGTATTTGGTGGATGCTGGGTGTTTTTCTGGCCCATGTTCTCTATTCTTTACAGTGTATCCAAATTTATTGCTTGTTGGTAATGAGATGAGATGACGGACTTGCCATTTCTCTGTAGACAAAGATGCTTATTTTCTATGATTTGTCCGTTGCTGTTTGCTTATTGTGTTCATTTGTCTTTCTATCAAGGAACAAGAGAAAGTCAAGAGGAGAAAAATAGTGGCACCGGGATTGGAGGAGAGTGTTCGAGTGGAGTCTGCATTGAGTGCTCAGCCACAGCATACTCGAGAGAGGTCGGCTACTGATTCTGCTAGTCAGGTTTTACCTTCAACTAATAAATTAACATCAAGCACAACAGCCGCTGCCGTCCAAATTCCCAGTCCCTCTACAAATGGTTCCAGTTTGGACAGGGTAAAACAGGAGAAATTAAAGGGCATTTCAAGCAATGCCATGGAGGAAATAAAAGTGGCAGATAGCTCGCTTCCAAAGAAAAAGGTAAAAAGGAAGCCTGAAACGGAGTTGGATGCTGCTCATTTCCGTCCAGAGAAGTCATCTTTGCAGCCAGGTGACGACAGGCACAAGTCCACAAAGCAGCCTGTGAATGTTACCCCGAAATCAAGCCTTCTGCTGACTACTACAAGTTTCGAACAGTCAAGCTGACATCATGTCTATTTTGGGCTACAAAATTATCATGTCCATTTCAGGGTCTGAAGTTTGAAGCAGTGAAAGCTAACATCATGTCATCCATTTAGTGTAGAAAAATGGGAGTGATATTTTCATCTTTTGTCCGATCTGACCTACTGAGTACCATTTTTGTAGTTAAAAAGCTCTTTGTGTTGCAGTTGCAGAGTGAAGAGCTGCAAGTAGGAGACGGCAAAAAAAAGAAGGTAGTGGTGCTAATGTATTTGTAGCAACTCTTTTTGCCTTTAGATCTTTCCCAAACCAGTAGTGCTTCTCATTTCTTTCCCCACTTACTTAGTTTAATTGTTTTTCATTTATTATTGGTTAAATGGTATAAAAGATCATTAAACAGTAGCAAAGATTAAATTAAGATCCCATCCTTTTATTGCATTCATTTAGCTGTGGTTGAACATTATTTGTCCACCTGGATCTCATTACACATCAAATGTTTTTTATTATTGAATGCCAAGTTTTTCACATTTTCTTACTTTTTTAGGTTTTGGGTGAGTTCGGTGAAGGGCAAAAGAAAAAATACAAGGTAGGGAAGGGAAAGAGAATCATATTTAACATTGTGTTTCTTAAACTATTTATAAATATAAATATTATCTTTTTTTTTTTTTTAAATTTTATTCTATATGCAAAAAATTTATTTGTTCAAATTATTATCGTTGTCAATAACTTATATTTTTGGTCACCTCAAAATTCACTTAAGAAATTAAAAAAACTTAAATTCGTTTTTTAAGAAATATTTACTACTTAATTGTTTTTATTTTATTATTCTAACTCAAAAATAAGGAAAAAATTTTAAAAAGTAGTTAAAAATAAATATTTTAAATTAAAAGGAGAAACTATTATATAAATCCCTCCTACCATTTCTATACAATTAATTTAGTCAAAACAGGAATTTAATTGGCTGGTCCTATAAGTGATGTGATAAAAAGGGTGTATAAAACAATTTTTCGTTGTAAAATAACAATAAAATAATTAAATAAGACTCCACATTAGCTTAAGTCAATTTGTGGAGTTTTTTTTTTATTAATTAATAAAATTTAAATTTACTTACTATATAAATGAATCATAATTTATTTAAAGCACTAGTAATTAAAAAACCGAAATGTGCAATACAACCAAAACATAGAGGTTAAGAGTAACTAATGATTTTTACCAAAAATAAAAAAAAAGAAATTAGTATGAAGAGATGATATTGCAATAAACAATATCTTACTTTGAATGAATCAATTGAAGTGCATTAAATCAAAATAACTCTATTCTATGATTACATTTAGCATTCTAAACATTGGAGAGTGGAAAATAACCCTTATTCCTTAAATAAATTATGAAATTGAAAAGTTTACATATGCATTTGGCAACAAGCATATATAAATAATTTTTTCTAACTTCATAATCATATATTAATTTTGAGATAAACGTTTATTTTTATTTCAAACTAAAAACAAGCATATTAAATTGCATGTTTGTTTTATAACAAGTATAACCGAAAAATGCTAAAATTAATAAAGTGTTTGGTGAACTAAACATATCAAAACTACTTTTTCAATATTGTAATAGTTATTTTTGTGAGAATCAAATTTTTAGCAATCACATTCCATCAAAATTTTAACTCAACTTGGAAAATACTCTTACAAATTTAAATGTATAAATATTTATTATTTTGTTTATTTTAATATTGAAAAATATTAATTAGCTATTAATTTTGGGGTATTGATATCAATACTTAAAGTCAAGGTGCCGATATCAAAATCCTGCTCTCAAATATTCATTCAGGTACTAAATTTGCTTAGGTGCCAATACCCAGGTATAGTACAATAAAAACCTTGACACCTAAGTTAACAACTTAATACTAAGCTTCATAAGGGATTACTAACCTTATCAAGATATCAAGGTATCAAGTCACTGCTAAGCTTTGTAATTTTACTACCTCGGTACTTTAGTTTTTGGATGGCATAACTTTGACTAAAATAGTGAAACTCATAGTGTAATCAAGATGAATAAATATCCCCTCCTGGCTCGTGAAAAAAGACACATTACTACGGGTCATGTAACGACCCAAAATCCGTGGGCACCGAAAGTGTGTTATCGGGCCTCCGTCTCAGTAAACCGAGTTAGTAATAATTATTAGGAGCAATTATGAGTCTAATAGTGTGTTTAATTAGATTTTTATTTAGTGAATTTAGCTTAATTTAAAGTAATTAGGAAAAAGGATCAAATTGAATAAAGAGTGAAAGTCTAATTATAGATTAAAAGAAAGTAAAAAGGGCTAAAATGGGAATTAAGCCATTTAGCATAAGTTGAGTCGGGATAGGAAATAAAAATCTAAGATTTTTACTTAGATTTTAATTATAAAATAGATATATATTAGTAATAAGTTATAATAAAACTAATTTAAAATAATTATATTAAATAAACTAAATAAATGACAAATGTATGGTAAAGATTAAAGATAAGTGTTTGCTTAAATAATAAGTAAAATATTTTTTTTATAATATATTACTATTATTATTAGTTAAAATAAAAGAAATAAAGTGAAGTAAAATAAAAGAAATAAAAAGAAACAGAGAAACAAAACCATTCGAAAACAAAGAAGGGAAAGAAGAAAAGAAAAGACAAGGGAGAAATAGGGATTTTAAAGCTTGGAGTTTGATTGGTAAGTCAATCAAGTCCTATTCTCTTAATTTTGATGTTTTAGAAGCTTTAAAGCAAGATTTTGATGAAACTAAGTTGATATTTTGAGATATTTAGATTTTTGTGAGACTGGTTCAGAGTGATTTCGAGATCCCCTGTTCTGACTTGGAAAAATCATTAAAAATTGTACAAAAATAATTTTGGGATATAATTTATATGGCTAGATTCCTTAATGAGTCTATTTTTAGAAGAAACAAACTAGAACATCATTTAAATTCTGTACAAAAAGATAATTAAATCTTAGCAAAGAGTGGTCGGAACTCTCAGACAACAGAACAGGGGTGATTTTAAAGAATAAATTGTACTTATTGGTTAAATCAAAAATTCTGAAAATTTTATGGCAATAAGATATGTGAGTCTAGTTTCATATAAAATTTACGAATCTTAATTTGGAATTCTGTAACTCAAGATATAAATAATTTAATGACAATGACTCAGTGAGACAGCCTTGACAGAATATATAGGTAAATAGTAGAATTATATCTTATGGATGTGGAATGAAATGGAAGAGTAGGAATTGAATAAAAATTCAATTAATTATTAAATTAATTCTGTAATTAATAATGTAAATTGTTATTATTATTTTCGTAGCTAACAAGAAAAACGAGGCATCAGCATCCAAAGGAAAAGAAAAAATCGTTGAGGAGTAAACGCGTATTCCGAGTTTGTAATACTATAACTCAAACTATTTATTAAATGTTATGTTGAATTTGTAATCATGGGACATTTAAGAAAAGGTAAGTAATAATATTTGAAATTAAGTAAGAATATGTGTGAATATTGAATTATATGTGAATTGATATAATAGATGCTTTGAATTGATTAAATATTTGAAATTGTTGTGGAAATGAATTCGAAATTAGAAAAGTAAAATAATACCCTATTAACTTGTCGGACTAGATTTGATACAAATGGCATGCCATTGAATTTGTGATGTGATGAGGAGATTTGTAGCTAGGCCGAGAAGATGATTCTGTTATATATGCTTCGGTTTAACCGAAGAGGTATTTAATGCCTTATTGGTGTGTTTGGGAGGCTATATTATACTGGTTTGTTATGGAGGATTTATATTATTTTGGTGTGATTGGGTTGGATATTCTGGTGTGTTTGGGTGGAATCCACGTATCTGTCAGAGTCCAAGCCTTGTTAATAGGGTAAATAATTGAAATGAAACTTTGAAAATGAGATTGGTTGGTTTGGCTTTATTAAAAGGTATGTGAAAGAATGTATGAGTTAAATTATGAATTGAATTAATATGTGAAAAATGAAATATGAATTTAAGATTTATGAAGTGATATATAATTATGTATAATTAGTTTTAATGATTTATAAAGCTTATGGTTGATGTTTGTAATTTATTAATGTTAAATAGTTTGGTTTATAGTAATACCACTGAGTATGAAATACTCAGTGTACGGTTGTTTCCGTGCACAGGTCATTAGAGTTTCGGATCCGGTCCAGCATCCAAAACAAACCCGACTCCAACAAGAAGATTTTGGTGATGAATTTCTTCCTTTTGTTAAGTAATGATTTATAAAGCTTATGGTTGATGTTTGTAATTTATTAATGTTAAATAGTTTGGTTTATAGTAATACCACTGAGTATGAAATACTCAGCGTACGGTTGTTTCCGTGCGCAGGTCATTAGAGTTTCGGATCCGGTCCAGCATCCAAAACAAACCCGACTCCAACAAGAAGATTTTGGTGATGAATTTCTTCCTTTTGTTAAGTGGCATGTACTAGGTAGTTGTATATGAATTATATATATATATATATTTAAGTTAAATGATTTTGGTTGTATATAAATGATTATAATGTATTGGATGAGAAATATGATATAAAGTTATAAAATGGTAAATTTGGTATTGAATAATTGAAACGAAATAAAAGTTATTAATTATACATATATACTAACATGTTATATTGTTTAAACTAAGGTATTAAATTATTATTTTGATATAAATTGGATGTATTTAAATATACCTAATCATTGGTTGAAATATTGCTATTGGATTGTTTCGGTTTGAAATTTGCAGGGGGTTTTATGTAAAAATAAGTAGAAATGCTATCGAAATTTTTATAGAAATAAAAAAAAAAATTCGGAGAATTCGAACAAGTTTTGTTTCACTTTTAATTTACGTTTTGGCTACGAGCATCTATTATTGGGACTTAATTATTAAATTATACTATGAATGTTATTTTATTTGTGAATTATTTGTAAGTTGCCTGATATGTTTGGTAATGCCTCGTAACCCTATTCCGGCGACGGTTTGGGGTTAAGGGGTGTTACAGGTCATTTGTTTAAGATGAATGGTTTTATTACCATATGTTGGTAATATATTTTTTCGTAACCATAAGATAAAATATAATCATATTAGGTGAACGAATTTAACCTAAAGGGATAGAGCATATCCTATGAGGGTAGTACACTAATGGCAAGATCATTGGACAAGCAAACTTATAAGTCACTTTCGTAATGGTATATAAGTCCCTCTGCTAGCTCAACGCAACCCTTAATGGATTGTATTTAGAATCGATACGTTGAATGAATGAAAACGGCGAAAAAGAGAAATACATTGCATGTATTACTATATATAGTAAATGCAATTTCTCGCAAATGACAAGAGATGGCTTACAAATTAATTTAATTTCTTTGAATTCTTTATTTAATGGATTGTAATTAAATAATTGAAGTTCAAAGTGAAAATTAAATTAAGTAATCATCGTATTTTTATAGAACGAGACAATTAAATTTATTTACTCATGGATTCTAGTATGACAAAGTCGTCATAATTTTAACAGAATTAGAATTGGGTAGAGAAAATAATTGATTAAATTTATTTTAATTAATTAAATGAATAAATTTTGAAATAGAAAAATAATTATTTGGTTGAATAAATTATATAAATTAGTTTAAAGACCGGATTACCCATATAATGATATCTAATACATTAAAGATCCAATAAAACCCACTTGTATTAGGGTGGGTGGCACAATAGGATATTCCTAGTGTGTGTCTCCCACCATGTGATGTCCCAAAGAGACTCAATATTTTTTATTAAAATATTATTATTTTCTCTCTTCTTATTCAAGTAGAACTCTTATGATTTTTTCCCCTATAAATAGGAACTATGGATTAAGTCAAAATACACAAAACTTTAACCATAGTTACTCTGCTGAAAATTAGTGACATTTATTTTTCCCAAATAATTTTTATTTTTCATGAGAACTTGATTTTGGTTTCTTACACATAGAGAATTTAACTTTCTCACTGGAAAGTTATAGTTTTCATTATGTGATCGTATCGTGAATTAGAGCCCGCGCTCTAAACAAACTAAGGGTTCAAGAATAGCGGAGACAATAGTTTTAGTTGAAAGCCAGGAATCAACAAGTTCCACTAAGCAAAAAGCACAAGTACTAATTTGATAAATTTTATTGGTAAAAATAACACAAATGGTTCGAATTTTAGAAAATATTAAATTTCTGTTGTGCTAACAAACATGTTTTCTAAACTGATTTTTAACATAAAATAGATATTTGATAAAAGTCTTGCCCTTGTAAACTTAGTAGAATATTTAGGATATGGTTGTCATGCTAATAGGGATAAGATTGCATGCTTTGAAACAACCATATGATACAAAACAATGATATGATATGGTGCCTATTTGGCACAACACTTAGTTGCACTATTTGGGCCCATTACATAAATATGAATGGTGTTAGGGTGAATGCACGTCTAGTGCAATATGTGAGGAGTTTGAGTGGGTGTCTCGAGTGTTTGAGTCTTATTTTACTAGAGTTTATTAATGTAACACCCTTAAAATTTTTTAGTACAATTAGTGGCACTTTTTCGGGAACTACTACAGTAAAATTCTAAGGAAATTCAAAAATGAGACTAATAAAAGGAATTGTTAAGAAATTAAATTAATTTGAAGTCAGAAACTAATGAAGAAAAATTATGGTTGTTACAATGTGGAAAAAAATTAAATAAAAAAATTGGAAAAGTATGAGGGACCAATTTAAGAAATTATGGATTGATAATTATTTGTTAATATTAAGTTGACATAAGATATGTTATTTTATTAAGAAGGGCAAGTTTGGACTAAATTAAATAAAATGAAATTTACAAGGACCAAATTGTAAATTTTCCATTTTTGGTTGAGAAAGAATTAAAATCCATTTTTACTTAGTTGGATAGCATTATGGATTTTATGTGTTATGAGTGTTAAGCTCCATATTTGGTATAATATAGTGAAGTGATAAGAAAAAAAGGGTTAAAAGTGTAAATTCTCTATTAAAAGATATTATGGACATCTCATGAATATTATATTCAAAACTTTAAAATTTATTTTGTTTGTGTAGAGATAAGACTTATTGATGGCCATAGAATTAGAATTTTTAAAGCATAGAAAAAGGTGGGCCACACATTTGAATTTTATTTGACTTTGACTTGAATTTTTTTTGGGAATAAAAGAAAGAGAATATTGAAAAGCTTTCATCTTTTCCTTGTTGTGTCGTCCCTCCCATTGAAGGAAAGAAAACCTTTCTTTTCTCATTTTCTCATCTTTCCTCACTTTTCATCAAGAGTTCTTCATTATCTAAGCTATTTTCTTGCTAATCCCTTGAAGAAAACACATTTTTAGGCTTAGTTCCATCATTTTCTTCTTCATGGAAAGCATGGGTTTTCATGAGCTAGAGAGAGGAAACTTGGGTTAGAGTAAGAAAGTGAAGAACAATGTATGGTAGTGAATTTTTTATCATCCCTAATATAATTATTCAAGGTTATTTTACATTAGTTTTTCATGAATATGATTTTTAGTATTATGTGTTATAAGTGTTGTTGTTGATGAAGAGTTGACAAGTGAGTGATGGAGCTTTGAGCAAATAGAAGGCTTGGATTAGTGAAAGTAGAGAGCTTAGTGGATTATTCATTAAAAGGAAGGTAAGTTCTCAAGGAACCAGCCTTACTTGGTTAGATTAAAATTGATAAATCTTAAAGTTTAAATGACTAAATGGTAATATGTTATTAAATGTTAATGTTCATAAGTAAAGGAAATTAGTTTAATGAAAATGAAAGTATAGATAAATAGGAATGTGACATGGCCTTAGACTAAAATGTGAAAGACTGTGTTTTATGGTGCTTTGATGAACATTGAAATGAAAATTTGACTTAAATGGTGGAAAATAGAAACTTTAAAGGAAGTTGATTAATTTGTGAATAAAAGAGTTAATTATGGCATCAAATGTATCATTAAGTGAATTGGTGTACAAATGTGAAGAATGGATAACAATGTGTTGAGAAATATAATAATAAAAAGTTGGAAATGAAATATTGTGTGAAACATATAATAGAATGACAAACTGCTAAAATGGAATGAATGGAAACTCATGGAACTTTTACGATTCGTATGATAAAGTGTAGAACATATATGAAATTAGTGGAATAAGCCATAAATGTTCATATTGTGACTTCCATATTGAACATAAGAGTAAAAGAGTTAAACATTGGAAATATAAAGTGAATGGATGCCAAATGAATATATATTTATGAACATGATGTGTAGACAACATGTTGAGATATGCTAAATGGCATATGTGCATTAAAGAACGTATTGTTGAGATCTTAGTGCCCTTAATGTAGTGATTTTGTCTGTGTATTTGTAATTTTTCGAACAAATTAGTTTTTTTTATGGTTGGTATGCAAGCAACAACTACTCACTAACCTTGAGCGTGTGCGAAGAGGTTAAGGCCAAAACACATCTTGTCTAGTCTGTCATCATAATACAGAAGATATTTTACATGTCCTTAGGGATTGTCGGACCGCCAATGAGGTTTGGCTGAACCTTGTACCTATGAGTCACCAACCTGAACTCTTTTAAAAGAGTATCTTAGATTGGATTGGGTCAAATCTAGGAAATTATTAGGGGTTGCCAAGGGTTAGGGTACTCTCGGCCACTCTTTTTTGTTTGATAGCGTGGCGCCTATGGAAGAATAGGAATTTATTTGTCTTCCAAGGCCTTTCATGGAGTTTTACTGAAACCATTAATATATCAATTTGATGGGCAAAGCAGTATAACATTAGTCATAGGTGAGACCCATCCAAAGAACCGAATTTGGAGTCCGAGCAATCAGTAGGAAAAGTATTAGGATAAATTTGTAGTAATAGTTTCTTTTAGGATTTTTTTTTTAATTTGTCAAGTTTTTTTACACAAAAAAAATCAATTAGAATCATTAATATCTTTTGTATATTGTCCTTGTGGGAGAATGCCTCTTATTTTGACCAAAATTTATTTTGACTTTTCTTCTCCTAGTTAAACTCTGTTTTTAGTTTCCCACTAAAACTCTAATTAACCTAGAGTTGTTGTTGTCATATATGCTAAGAAAATTTTAGCCTATAAATAGGCCTTAGCTACTCTAGGTTTTATACAAAAAAAAAATATTTAAATTGAGAGAATTTTTTTCTTTGTCTCGAAGGGTTTTTCTTGTGGGGCTTCGGGCTTTCTTTTAATTTTCTCCATATTTTGTACTCTCCTTTATTATAGTGAAATATCCTTCTGCCCGTGGTTTTTTATCCTCTTTTGAAGAGTTTTTCCACATTAAATTTGTATGTTCAATCTTTTCAATTCTTATATTCTTCACTTTGTTCGTTGTTTAATCGAGTTTATCCCTTACAAACTGGTATCAGAGCTAGTTCGATTTTCGCAGTTAACCCGTTCAAATATGGCAGTGTCAAAGTTCAATATTGAGAAGTTTAACAGAATTGCAAATTTCAGTTTATGGCAAGTTCGGATGACGGCAATACTGGTTCAAAACGGTCTGAAAAAGGTCGTTACAAGGAAGAAACCCATAGATATGGATTAGTCAGAATGGTTGAGCTCGATGAAAAGGCTATATCCACTATTTAATTATGCTTCACAAATAATGTGTTACGGGATGTTTTGAAGGAGAAAACAACATCTGCGTTATGGAATAAACTAGAAGCCTTGTATATGACGAAATCTCTGGCCAATAGGTTAGTATTAAAACAACGTTTCTACACATTCAAAATGGCCGAAGGTGAGTCCATCAGAACTCATATTAGCGAGCTTGTTACCCTTCTTAATGACTTAAAGAATCTTGAAGCTGAGATTAGTGACGAGGATCAAGCTATGTTTTTGTTATGCTCTTTGCCCTCTTCTTATAAAACTTTCAGGGAAACTCTAATTTATGGGAGAGATCATCTCTCGTTCGAGGATGTGAAGAGGAATCTTCTGAGTAATGATAAAATTGGCAATGAGTTAAGCCCAAACAAAAAATCAGATGAGCAAACCTCAGTTCTAGTTGTAAGAGGCAGACAACAAACAGGAAAAACAGATCGAAACAGGTCTAAAGCAAGGTCCAAATTCAGAAATCATGACAAATATTGTGGCTATTGTAAAAAGCTTGGTCATGTTAAGGCAGAATGTTGGAAATGTCAAAATAAAATAAAAAGGGATGCAAAAAATGACGAGAAAGATAAGTAGAAATTTGAAGTTGTTAATGCGAGGATAGAGGTGATGGTTTCTTGTCGGTGTCAATGAGCGAAAGGTATTATCTTACTTCCGAATAGATCTTAGATTCAGGGTGCTCCTATCACATGTGTCCCAACAGGGACTGGTTCTCTACGTATAGTTCAATTGAAGGTGGAGTTGTGTTAATGGGGAATAACTCTCCATGTAACATATCCAAAATCGAAATAGTACAAATTAGGATGCACGACGAAATTATTCAGACACTTTCAGATGTCAGGTATGTTCCTAGTTTAAAAAAAAATCTTATCTCATTAGGAATTTTGGATTCTAATAGTTGCAAGATAGTCATTGAGTCAAATGGCTTAAAAGTTTCTCGTGGGGCTCTTGTTGTGATGAGAAGACAGAAAAAAGGGCAACCTATATGTTCTGCAAGGGTCAACAATTACTGGTGTTGCAACGATTACCAAAGAAAAGCTGAAATCGCCACCACATCGCGACAAGAATCAACCTAACGTCGCAATGACACGAAGTGACTCTCTCTACCGATTCTGACTCAACCAAACTTTGGCATATGCGATTGGGTCATATGATTGAGAAAGGTATGGAAGTCTTGTGCAATGGAGGTTTTATCAAAGATATTGGAGTTGGTAAGTTAGGTTTTTACGAGCATTATGTTTTTGAGAAACAAACTTGAGTCAGTTTCGATTCAATAGTGCACAGAACAAAATGGACTCTAGATTACATTCATTCCGATTTATGGGGTCCATCTTTTGACATCTCAAAAGGAGGTAATAAATATTTTCTAACTTTTATTGATGATCACTTTAGAAAAGTTTGAGTTTATTTCTTGAAACAGAAAAGTGAAGTCTTCAGAATCTTCAAACAGTAGAAGACATTGTTAAAAAAACAAACCGGAAAATTTGTGAAGCGGTTGAGAACAGATAATGGTCTTGAGTTCTGTTCGTCAGAGTTTAACGATTTCTACAAACGGGAAGGAATTGAAAGACATCGAAATGTTGTTGGAACTCTACAGCAGAATGGAGTTGCAGAAAGAATGAACATAACCTTACTGGAAAAAGGCTTGATGCATGCTTTCTAATACAGGCTTAGGGAAGGAATTTTGGGCTGAAGCCGTAAACCTAGCAAGTTATTTGGTAAATTGATCTCCTCATCGATCATTGAATGGTAAAGCTCCAGAGGAGATATGGTAAAGTAATCCTTCCAATTATTCTAATTTTAAAATTTACGGTTGTCCTACTTATGCTAAAGTTAGCCAGGGAAAGCTTGAACCAAGGGTCATTAAATGCATCTTTTTGGGATACTCTGCCGGTACAAAAGGTTTTAAGTTGTGGTGTTCAAAATCTGACAAAATAATTGTTAGCAGAGATGTTACGTTAGATGAATTTTCCATGTTTTGATTAGAAAAAGGGACTTTTACTTTTAAAAACACAACAAATCAGAGTGTCTCAAGCAAGGTGGAGTCAAAATTCGAAACAGGGGGCGACGTCACGATGAGCAAATGCCCAAAGTCGCAATAACACGTCGAACAGAGGTCTCATCTTGACGAAGAGTCTCATGACGTCGCGACAACATGACAAAATTCTAATTCTTGCAAGTTTGAAGTTGTTTTGGATTTGTTTGTAGTTCTATTCGACCCTCAGGTACCTTACCATCTTAGTTAACCAATTATAAGTTGGCTCGTGGTAGGAAAAGGAGAGAAATACAACCACCACAGAAATATTGTGAAGGAAACCTAGTGGCTTATGCTCTAAGTGTTGTTGAGAACATTGATTTAACCGATCCTTCATGTTATTATGAGGCAGTCCAAGCTTCTGATTCTAGCAACTTGCTCATTGCAATGGAAGAATAGATGAATTGCTTCAAAAAAACGATACGGAATTGCTTCAAAAGAACGAGACTTGGAGGCTAGTTAAACCACCCATCGGTAAAAGAATTGTTTGTTTCAAATGAATGTTTAAAAAAAGAGAGGTTCGGGTCCTTACGACATTAGGTACAAGGAAAGACTGGTTGCAAAGAGCTATAATCAAGTGGAGGGAGTTGATTTTCATGATGTTTTCTCTCCCGTTGTGAAACATACGTCCATTTAGGCACTTTTGGCCATTGTTGCATCAAATAATCTTGAGTTAGAGTAGTTAAATGTAAAGGTTGTTTTCTTTCATGGTTATCTTGAGGAGGACATCTACATGCAATAACTGGACGGGTTCAAATTTGAAGGTAAAGAAGATTATGTTTGTTTCTTACAAAAGTCTTTGTACGGTTTGAAGCAGTCTCCTCGACAGTGGTATAAAAAGTTTGACTCCTTCATGTTGAGTATTGATTTTTCTCGAAGTCAGTATGACAATTGTGTTTACCTACAATGTCTTGATGATGATTCTTTTATATATTTGCTACTTTATGTTGATGATATGTTAGTTGCGGCTAAGAATCCATCTGATATTGACCGTCTTAAAACCATGCTTAACGCTAAGTTTGAGATGAATGATTTAGGTGCAACAAAGAAAATTTTGGGGATGGAAATTTTGAGAGATAGGCATTCCGGGAAATTACTTTTATCGCAACAAAGGTACATCAAGAAGATCCTTGAGCAATTTGAGATGTAAAATGCAAAACGGTAAGTACTCCTTTAGTTGCATATTTTAAGCTCTCAATTTCAATTTCCCCACAGAATAAAGAAGATGAAAGGTACATGTCAAAAGTACCTTATTCAAGCGCAATTGGAAGTTTGATGTATGTAATGGTATGCACTCGTCCCAATATTTCACATGTTGTTAGTGTTGTTAGCAGATACATAACCAATCCTAGTAAGTTACACTGGAATGCAGTTAAATGGATTTTCAAATATTTACGGGGTACTTCTAACATGTGCTTAGAGTTTGGAAGAACTCAAAAGGGTTAGTCAGGTATGTTGATTCTGATTATGTAAGAGACTTAGATCAAATAAGGTCTCTCACAGGTTACCTATTTGCTTTTGGGAATTGTGCCATTAGTTGGAAAGCGACACTTCAAGCTACAATGGCTTTGTCGACTACTGAAGCAGAATACATGGCAATTACAGAAGCAATAAAATAAGCAATTTGGTTAAAGGGCCTGTTTAGTGAACCAATAAGTGAAAAGGGGTAACTATCCTATATTGTGATAGTTAAAGTGTCATATGTCTCACCAAAGATCAAATGCATAACGAGAGAACGAGGCACATAGACATTCATTATCATTTTGTTCAAAAGGTGATCATTCAATGGGATATTCGGATTCTTAAAATTGACACAGAACACAATCCGACCGACATGTTGACAAAGAGTCTTCTAGTTTCAAAGTTCGAGCATTGCTTGGACTTGGTAAGTATCCGACGAATAATCAATTAAGCTCGCAATAGGGCTCAGCAAGGGAGTTGGTCCAAATACGATTCAAGGTGGAGATTTGTGGGAGAATGCCTCTTATTTTGACCAAATTTATTTTGACTTTTCTTCTCCTAGTTAAACTCTGTTTTTATTATCCCACTTAAACTCTAATTAACTTAGAGTTGTTGTAGTCATATATGCTACGAATTTCAACCTATAAATAGGCCTCAGTTACTCTAGGTTTTACACAACAAAAATATTTAGATTAAGAGATTTTTGTTTTTTGTTTCGAAGGGTTTTTCTTGTGGGACTTTGGGTTTTCTTTTAATTCTCTTCATCTTTTGTACTCTCCATTATTATAGTGAAATCTCCTTTTGCCCGTGTTTTTTTATTCTCTTTTAAGGAGTTTTTCCACATAAAATTTGCGTGTTCGATATTTTCGATTCTTATTTTCTTCACTTTTTTCATTGTTTAATCGGGTTTATCCCCTACAGTCCTCAACAATTTTTGCATGCAAAGAAAAATGAAAGCAAATATTGGCTCACTGATTATCTAAAGTTTAAACTAAGATCAAGTTGTATTACATAGTCGGGTCGTAATACAGAAAAACAACTTATATTAGTGTCTCTATTCTAATTATAATTTAGCAAATCAATTGTTATATCTTTTAATTCCAATTGCGGAGATACCTTGTCTTGGGTATAGAAGCAAATGACTCCTAGAAGATAGAGACATAGATGTGACTGATTGGACTAACAGTATATCAAACATGACCCATGTAGAACAGATTCTAGATTTGTTTTTGGGTTTAATCGCTTGTGATGTAACATCCTGAAATCGGGGCTATTTGTGATTGAATTATTTTTCATGTGTTTGAACTTTTGTGTTATTAATTGTGGTGTGGTAAGGCTTAATTATGGACTTTGAGTAGGTTCGGTTTAGTAGAATAAATTTTTGTATGGTTTATTTAATGAAGTGGATTAAGTGAGCTTAGCACTTAAGTTAATTTAAGTGTTAATTAAAGCACATGAGGAATTAGTGGCAAAGTGGTTATGGTGTTTGAACTTATAGCTTGGGGTTAGAGGTTCGAGTAGCATGTTTAACATTTTGAAGGTTTATTTTTGAATCATTGCATTGATGGACGGTCAAACTTATTTATGATAGGTTGGACTATTCCTTTTGGTAAGTTGAAAATTTGTTATGGAAAGCTTGAAGATAGGGATAAGAATCTTGAGTTTATGGTATAATGAGGGGACAAAGGCATGGAAGGTGGGGGATGTTTTTGAAAGAAATCCTATGCCTTAATGCATGAATGTGGACGGCATGTAAGGCTAAGGGGAGTGGCCGAATTTTTGGTAGGTAGCTTGGAGGGATGTTGACCAACCTTTTATTTTGTGCATCATTTTGTGTTTGTTTTTCCTCTCCAAAAGCTCTCATCTTTGGCCGAATGTATAGGGTACTTTTGGTGCAAAAATATTTCTTTTGATGACAACTTCATTTTGTTGGAAACAAAATACCACTTTCTTTCTCTCATTTGTCTTTTGAACCAAACTACATTTTTGCATCTTGTGCATTTTCTTCTTTGGTAAAGTTTGTGGTGACCGAATATCATTTCTTCCATTTCTCTTTTTCTTCCTTTGATCAATTCTTTTTCATTCTCTTTTCAAATTTTATCAAAACCAAAAACCATTCTTTCTTTCTCTAAACTTTGGCCGAATCTCCTACACCATTATCTTTCATCTACTACTTTTCTTTTCTTCTCAAAACCGAATCCCTTATTTCTCCTTTCTTCTCAATAATTTCTTTATTAGCCAAATATACTCCTTTGGGTGTTCCGAAACTCTCTTCTTCCATTTAGAAGTATCTTGGTCGAATATTGAAGGTGGTAAGGATTTATTTTAAGGGATTATTCTTTTGATTATTCAAAAGCCAAGGCTATTATATTAATGGTTGCCGATTGTAGGAAGTGAAGCGGTTTCGCGTGCATCGGTTGCCGTAGAGTTAGTACTCAAGGCGATTAGGTGAGGTTTTGGATTCAAATGATAACCCCTCGAGATTATTTTGGTTTGGCCGAATGGCCTTGGTACTAACTTTGGGTAATGGCCGAATATAGGGCAAAGGAAACTTGTGTGGCCGATTGTCTCCTTAGGGATTTAGACTATCGTTGGTGACAGTGTGTACATACACACTTTATAATTAATTAACGTGCAAAGTATTATGTGTATGCTAATCGGATTTGTGTAGATTTGAGTTTAATACCATAAAGGTATAGCAAGGTTTCGTAAGTCCTTGACAATATGATTTGCTATTTGATGCTTTTGGGAAGCATGACATATTTGGTATATGTGACTTATAAATGATTATTGGTAAATCCTATATATGTTGCTAAATGAGTATGTTGGCATGATTTCGTTAACTATCATTGATTGATGTGGGTTTTATGAGTGGAGGGGGCAAAGTGATATTCGTGTCGAGCGGACACCGTGTTTTGGTAACACATTGTGACTACGGTCACCAGAGGTTTGGCACCTCCGCAGGTTTGGCACCTCATAGCGCCTCGCCCCGTGGCTTAGTACCACCGTGGGTTGGCCCCACATTTGAGATATGGGATTGACGCCGGTGATTTGGTATCACACGATGGGTTGGCCCCATCATTTGATTGTGACTTGGTCACCGGTGGTTTGGTACCACAATATTGACGGATTTCGTGACTATACGTCACCGGTGGTTTGGCACCACCGGTGGTTTGGTACCACACGGGGTAGAGAAAGGCGCACGGATGGCTAGGTTGGGTGCATATTAAACTTGTGCATATTATATTAATTATGATTTGTGTATGATGTTACATTAAACCGGAAAAAGGGTTACACATTGGGTCTTGATGACTCACCTTTTTCCTTTAACATTTTCAGTGACTCGTAGTTGCGGACAAGGAGCCGGATGAACTCGAGCGGCCATGCAATGAAAATATGGACTAGGTGGATTTGGAACTATTTTTATTTTAATATGGGTTTGATTTATTTTGTTTAAGATGTAATAAGGCCTCCTAAAATTTGCACTTGGATTATTTTATGTTTTGATAAATTGCTTAACTATTTTATGATATTGTGCCATCGGGTACACTTGAAACTGTAACAACCTAACTTAGTATATTTTAAACGACATTAAGTAATGCTTTCTTCATAACACCTCAACTGTTTTAAATCAAAACAATATCTTTTATCAAAATTTAAAACGACTTAAAAAGGGATTTTCAAAAGTTTTTCCTCCGTAGCATACCAAATTCGGTCGTAATGTTTGGGTCGGGTTTGGGGTGTTACAAATTGGTATCAGAGCCCGGTTCAAAGCTCGGCTGTGGGGGCCCAAGGCCCAAAAATGTTTTGGTAGGTCTATTTGAAATATTTTGGTTTTGAATAAGCATGGCACCGAGTCTCAAAGACCGATCCGCCTGTAAGTACCTCTAACTTTTGTATGGATTATTATTATAGAAGGGTAAGTAGGGAACGTAGTTAGTGTGATAGGTGTTGAACCTTAGTACTAGTCCACCCCAACAAAACTCATAAGACTTTAATGGCCTAATTAAAACCAACCCGTGACCAAGTCGCCGAGTTAGGGTGTGGTAACCTTAGTGCGCATGTCTAGGATTGAATCCGGAAGAGCTTGGTATTTAAGCGATCCTCGTGACTCACCTCCTCTTCGCGGGATTCCTACCAGTGCGCGTAGCTTCGGTTCACCCTAACCAAGAGGACTCGGTCATAGGCTAAACACGTTAAATAAAACCCAAAAGGGATTAACCCTGCTTTGTGAAAGCTCTAAGTTTTAAAAATCGTTATGATACTCATTTCAATAGCAAAGAAAAATTTACTTTCGGAAAATTTTCAAAATATTCTTCAACTTACCAAAATTATGAAATTTCCTAGTGGCAAAATTATGAAAAAAAAATACCCCTAGGATAGAAACGGACAAGATAATGCCCAGAAGAGTGCATAGGTATGAAAGGTATAGGGAATGGATGTACTTTTCTTTGTAAATTAGGACAGTAAGACTTAAAACTTTGATTGATCGAAAGAATCTCTATTAAATTCTTTTCATAAAATTTCTTCATGGATAACCAAGTGAAACATGTACTAATTCATAAAAATTTCATAATCGATTAAAGCGCGATAGTTAGAATGAGCTTTAGAGGACGTGGCCGTCGTGGACGCGGAAGGGTAGGATGATCGTGTCGAACTCGCCGATCGGGTCGGGGATCCGAGAATGAGGTACCACCGCCACCACCACCCCCAACCTTTGGAGCCGAGGAGCAGGATCAAACGGGTGATGACGCAGATGTCACAAGCGATCTTTGCGGGTTCTAGAGAGTAGCTGGAATGGGTGGAGGTGGAGGAGCTCGGAAGTCGGTGCACCGAGAGACTTCGAGCTAACTGAGCTGAATTTTTCTCGAGGTGTGTCCGGTAGCGCCCAATACGGTGAGTATTGGCTAGAATCGATCGAAAGAATCATGGATGAGATAGATCCGACGAATGAGGAGAAACCGAAAGGAGCGGTGTCGCTTCAAGGATGATTCATATCGATGATGGCTCACGATTCGAGATGGTGCTACGCAGATGATCTCGACTTGGGAATACTTCAAAGCCGCATATCGGAAGAAGTATGTGGGCACAAGCTACATTGATGCACAGAGGAAAGCTTTTCGGGGTTGGTACAAGGAAATAAGTCATGTGCCGAGTATGAAGCGAGAATTCTTGAGGTTGAGCCGCTATGCTCGTGGTATAGTGTCAACGGAACATGATCGTTGTGTCCGCTTTGAAGACGGACTTAGGGATGAGTTAAGGTTCTTTGATTGCTCCGCAGCGGGAGCGTGAGTTTTGTCTTGGTGGAAAAGGCTAAGGTAGCGGAAGGGGTCAATGAGTCCGTGAGACAGAACTATGATAGGAACAAGCGAGAAAAAGAGGATTTGGGTCGCCCGGATCGGGTGGTAATGTTCGAAAAAGGGCGAGGCGAGTGGGCCGAATCAGCAGGAAGGCCCATGGTCGCTAACCGCAGACCGGCCACCGTAATCGCTGTGGCAAATCGCATTGGGGAGGTTGTTGGACCGGTGAGAAGGGTTGCTTTGAATGTGGGTCTTTGGACCACCGTAAGGGATTGTCCTCGGAAGTTAGCCAAGAATCAATCAGAGGGTCGAACCGCGTGCTCAAAGCTAGGAATGTAGGACCACCACAGAGGGTCGTGGTAATGGTAGAGGAGGAAATGGATCTAATCGAGGTCGTGGAATTTGGGCAGAGGTACAGCAAAGACGCGTAAGCAAGCGTACTGGTCTAGTCTATGCGCGGCGAGGCGTCGAGAGGAAGGTGACGCACCGGACGTTATAAACAGTGACGTTCTTAATCTTTGGTGTTCCATATAACGCTTTGATTGATGTGGGTTCGACGCATTCATACGCTGCTAGTAGTGTGGTAGAGACTATGAACTTAGACTTTAGATCGCTTCTAGGGAGATGATCGTAATTAGTCCTTTAGGTCACTCAGTAGTTGTTAATAAGCTATATAGAGATGTACCTCTAGAACTCCAAGGGGGTCGTGTTTGTGGTCGATCCGATGGAACCGCCGTTGGGGAGTTCGATTTGATCCTTGGTATGGACTGGTTGGTTAAGTATATCGCAAGGTTGATCTGCGCCGCTAAGCGCATGGTTCTTAAGATGGCCGAGGTGATGAAGTGGTCATGATAGGTAATAGAAGAGATTACCTATCTAATGTAGTGTCTCGCGTTGAAGGTTGAAAAGATGGTCGGAAAGGTTGCGAGGCGTTTTTGGTTCAAATTTGTGCTTTGGAAGCTCGAGGAGTCGTGGTTGAGAAGGTCCGAACAGTAAAGGATTCGCTGATGTGTTCCCGAAGAAGAACTTCCGGTCCGCCTTGGATCGGGAAGTTGAATTTGTATAGACTTGCTACCGAACGGCACTGTGTCAATAGCACTCTATCGAATGGCACCAAAGGAATTGGTGGAGGTGAAGGCTCAAATTCAGGAGCTTTTGGACCGAGGATTTATCCGACCAAGTATATCTCCGTGGGGAGCACTGTGTTTTTGTTAGGAAGAAGGATGGTTCAATGCGGATGTGTATCGACTCACCGCCAATTGAACAAGTTAACGATCAAGAACAGTATCCGTTGCCTCGGATTGATGACTTGTTTGACCAACTGAAGGGTGCATCGGTATTTTCGAAGATAGATCTTAGGTCGGGATATCATCAACTCAAGGTGAAAGAGGTTGATGTGCACAAGACGGCATTCCGAACAAGGTATGGGCATTACGAGTTTTTGGTGATGCCTTTTGGGTTGACTAATGCACCAGCAGCATTCATGGACTTAATGAATAGAGTGTTTCAGCAGTACTTGGATCAATTTGTCGTGGTGTTTATAGACGACATATTGGTTTACTCAAAGACGGAGAAGGAGCATGACATGCATTTGCGTATAGTTCTACAAGTACTGAGAGAGAAGCAGTTATATGCCAAATTCAGTAAGTGTGAATTTTGGCTTAGAGAGGTGGCTTTCTTAGGTCATGTGGTGTCAGCGGAAGGGATTAGAGTAGATCCTCGCAAGGTGGAAGCGGTGTTGGATTGGAAACCCCCTAGGTCAGTGGCAGAAATTCGAAGCTTTTTGGGTCTGGCAGGATATTATCGGAGGTTTGTGGAAGGATTCTCTTTAATCGCAGCACCGTTGACTAAGTTGTTAAGAAAGGGAGTTCCATTTGTATGGTCGGAGAAGCAACAAGAAAGTTTTGACAAGCTAAGGAAGATTTTGACGGAAGCTCCAGTTTTGGTACAGCCTGAGGCAGGAAAGTTGTTTACGGTTTACTGTGACGCATCCCATACTAGTTTGGGATGCGTATTGATGCAAGAAGGGAAGGTAGTGGCCTATGCGTCCCGTCAGCTAAGACCGCATGATGTTAACTATCCAACGCACGACTTGGAGTTAGTGGCAGTAGTTTTTGCTTTGAAATTATGGCGGCATTACTTGTATGGGGAAAAGTCAATAGTCTACACGGATCATAAAAGTTTGAGGTATCTTTTGACTCAGAAGGATTTGAATTTGAGGCGTCGGTGGATTGAACTGTTAAAAGACTACGATCGTTTCGATTGAGTACCATCCGGGGTAAAGGCGAACGTGGTGGTCGATGCCTTGAGCCGAAAAGTCGTGACAGACTTAAGAGCGATGTTTGCTCATCTCACTATACGACGACGGAAGTCTTTTGGCGTAACTCGCAAGTTAAACCGACTTGGATCGAGGAGATTAAGGAAAAGCGATTGGTGGATGGCAGTTTGAATGCAAGGAGGTTTCAAGTTCAAGACGGTGGTTTGGAAGGGTATGATTTGTCCGGCGAGGAGTGTTATGTTTTCAAGGGCGAGCTTGTATGCCGAAAGATGTGGAGTTGAGGCAAAGAATTCTCCAAGATGCACATAGCAGCCCATACGCTATGCATCCGTGAGGTAGCAAGATGTATGGAGATTTTGCGGAACAGATTTGGTGGCACAGGGTTGAAGCGTGAGGTAATCGAATTCGTGGGTAAGTGTCGACGTGTCGCAAGTTAAAGCCGAACATCGGGTTGCCATCGTGGTTACTCCAACCGGTGAAGATTCCTCGGTGGAAATGGGAGAGGATCACTATGGATTTTGTCGGTGGATTACCCTCACGCCTAGTAAGAAGAACTCGGTTTGGGTAATTGTGGATCGACTAACTAAGTCGGCGCATTTCATACCCGAAGAAGGGTAGATTATTCGCTTGAAGCTAGCAAAGCTATATGTAGCCGAGATAGTAAGATTGCATTGTGTGCAAGATATCGATTATCTCGGATAGGGATCCGAGGTTTACATCAAGGTTTTGGAGAGCTTTGCATCAGGCCTTGGGAACGAGATTGGACTTCAAACATGACTTTTCACCGCAAACCGACGGACAATCGGAAAGAGTGATCTGATTTTAGAAGATATCTTTGAGAGGTTGCGTTTTGGATTTCAGTGGTAGTTGGGAAGAGTATCTACCATTGGCGGAATTCGCTTATAACAACGATTATCAAGCGAGCATTCAAATGGCACCATTCGAGGCAATCAGATGGACGGAAGTGCCGTACTCCTACGTGTTGGGACGGAATTAAAGGAGCGACATGTCTTGGGTCCAGATTTGGTAGCGAAACCAAGATAAAGTTAAGTTAATCCGGACTCGTCTCAAGGAGGCATCGATAGGCAAAAGTCTTATGCCGACCTCAAGCGCAAAGAAATGGAATACGAGGTAGGAGATAAAGTCTTTCTGAAGGTGTCGCCTTGGAAGAAAGTGTTGCGATTTGGGAAAAAAGGGAAGCTAAGCCCTAGGTTCATTGGGCCATATACAGTGTTGAAGCGAGTGGGACCCGGTAGCTTATCACTCGAGTTGCCGGTAGAGTTAAGGCAAATTCACGACGTCTTCCATGTGTCAATGCTTAGGCGATATCGGTCCGATCCATCGCACGTTGTGCCTGTGGCAGAGATTGAGGTTAATTCAGACTTATCTTTCGAGGAGGAGCCAGTTCAGATCTTAGATCGTGATGTCAAGGTTCTGCGAGGAAGTCGTACCTTTGGTGAAAGTATTATGGCGAAACCATGGTACGGAGGAAGCGACGTGGGAACCCGAGAATGTGATGTGATACAGCAATACCCCATCTTTTTCGATCGGGTAATTTCGAGGTCGAAATTATTTTAAGGGGGTAGAAGCGTAACATCCCGAAATCGGGGCTATTTGTGATTGAATTATTTTTCATGTGTTTGAACTTTTGTGTTATTAATTGTGGTGTGGTAAGGCTTAATTATGGACTTTGAGTAGGTTCGGTTTAGTAGAATAAATTTTTGTATGGTTTATTTAATGAAGTGGATTAAGTGAGCTTAGCACTTAAGTTAATTTAAGTGTTAATTAAAGCACATGAGGAATTAGTGGCAAAGTGGTTATGGTGTTTGAACTTATAGCTTGGGGTTAGAGGTTCGAGTAGCATGTTTAACATTTTGAAGGTTTATTTTTGAATCCTTGCATTGATGGGACGGTCAAACTTATTTATGATAGGTTGGACTATTCCTTTTGGTAAGTTGAAAATTTGTTATGGAAAGCTTGAAGATAGGGATAAGAATCTTGAGTTTATGGTATAATGAGGGGACAAAGGCATGGAAGGTGGGGGATGTTTTGGAAAGAAATCCTATGCCTTAATGCATGAATGTGGACGGCATGTAAGGCTAAGGGGAGTGGCGGAATTTTTGGTAGGTAGCTTGAGAGGATGTTGACCAACCTTTTGTTTTGTGCATCATTTTGTGTTTGTTTTTCCTCTCCAAAAGCTCTCATCTTTGGCCGAATGTATAGGGTACTTTTGGTGCAAAAATATTTCTTTTGATGACAACTTCATTTTGTTGGAAACAAAATACCACTTTCTTTCTCTCATTTGTCTTTTGAACCAAACTACATTTTTGCATCTTGTGCATTTTCTTCTTTGGTAAAGTTTGTGGTGACCGAATATCATTTCTTCCATTTCTCTTTTTCTTCCTTTGATCAATTCTTTTTCATTCTCTTTTCAAATTTTATCAAAACCAAAAACCATTCTTTCTTTCTCTAAACTTTGGCCGAATCTCCTACACCATTATCTTTCATCTACTACTTTTCTTTTCTTCTCAAAACCGAATCCCTTTATTTCTCCTTTCTTCTCAATAATTTCTTTATTAGCCAAATATACTCCTTTGGGTGTGCCGAAACTCTCTTCTTCCATTTAGAAGTATCTTGGTCGAATATTGAAGGTGGTAAGGATTTATTTTAAGGGATTATTCTTTTGATTATTCAAAAGCCAGAAGGCTATTATATTAATGGTTGTCGATTGTAGGGAAGTGAAGCAGTTTCAGCGTGCTAGGAGGTTGCCGTAGTTAGTACTCGAAGGCGATTAGGTGAGGTTTTGGATTCAAATGATAACCCTCGAGATTATTTTGGTTTGGCCGAATGGCCTTGGTACTAACTTTGGGTAATGGCCGAATATAGGGCAAGGGAAACTTGTGTGGCCGATTGTCTCCTTAGGGATTTAGACTATCGTTGGTGACAGTGTGTACATACACACTTTATAATTAATTAACGTGCAAAGTATTATGTGTATGCTAATCGGATTTGTGTAGATTTGAGTTTAATACCATAAAGGTATAGAAAGGCTTGTGTAAGTCCTTGACAATATGATTTGCTATTTGATGCTTTTGGGAAGCATGACATATTTGGTATATGTGACTTATAAATGATTATTGGTAAATCCTATATATGTTGCTAAATGAGTATGTTGGCATGATTTCGTTAACTATCATTGATTGATGTGGGTTTTATGAGTGAGGGGAAAGTGATATTCGTGTCGACGGACACAGTGTTTTGGTAACACATTGTGACTACGGTCACAGAGGTTTGGCACTCTCAGAGGTTTGGCACCTCATAGCGTCTCGTCCCTGTGGCTTAGTACCACCGTGGGTTGGCCCCACATTTGAGATATGGGATTGACGCCAGTGATTTGGTATCACACGATGGGTTGGCCCCATCATTTGATTGTGACTTCGGGTCACCAGTGGTTTGGTACCACAATATTGACGGATTTCGTGACTATACGTCACCAGTGGTTTGGCACCACCAGTGGTTTGGTACCACACGGGGTAGAGAAAGGCGTACGGATGGCTAGGTTGGGTGCATATTAAACTTGTGCATATTATATTAATTATGATTTGTGTATGATGTTACATTAAACCGGGAAAAAGGGTTACACATTGGGTCTTGATGACTCACCTTTTTCCTTTAACATTTTCAGGTGACTCGTAGTTGCGGACAAGGAGCCGGATGAACTCGAGGCGGCCATGCAATGAAAATATGGACTAGGTGGATTTGGAACTATTTTTATTTTAATATGGGTTTGATTTATTTTGTTTAAGATGTAATAAGGCCTCCTAAAATTTGCACTTGGATTATTTTATGTTTTGATAAATTGCTTAACTATTTTATGATATTGTGCCATCGGGTACACTTGAAACTGTAACAACCTAACTTAGTATATTTTAAACGACATTAAGTAATGCTTTCTTCATAACACCTCAACTGTTTTAAATCAAAACAATATCTTTTATCAAAATTTAAAACGACTTAAAAAGGGATTTTCAAAAGTTTTTCCTCCGTAGCATACCAAATTCGGTCGTAATGTTTGGGCCGGGTTTGGGGTGTTACATGTGATGTTCATAGTGTGTTATACATTAATCCTGAGTGGATGATGAACTATGTATGTGTACTCGTATACTTTGATTTAATAAAAGTCTGAGTTCAAATAGATAAGGAACCGAAAGCTGGTACGTTGGGTATATAATTTTTGCATGATGTAGAATCATTCCACAATAGTGGAATTCATAGCTTAATAAAGGGTAAATGATATTTTCTCATCGATATTACATGATAGATGAAAAGTAATGTGGCTAGGGGTCATTTGTCTTAGAGATAAATGATTTAATTATTATTTGTTAGTAATTTTGACTTTTCATGAAAGAAGATGTGATGGTTACCATGAGATAAAATAGGATCATTTTAGAAGAATGAATTTATCCCAAAAAGATTAAGAATATCTTATAAGGATCACACACTTCTGACAAGATCATTGGATGAGTACTTAATGAGTAGCTTTTGTAATGGTATATAACAAGGTAGAACTCAGTCATGATACTTTAGTGGAATGACTCCATGACTAAATAATGTTGTAATTACATGTAGAACCAATAAAGATGGAATATAAAGTAGGAGAAATAGATTGCATGTACCTATTGGGAAATGTGTCCATATTGTAGTAAACATGTAATTGTTTTCTATGTATTTGAACGATGAATAAATAAATAAAGTTAATTTCACATTTCACTATTATGTCTTTTGTGTTTCTATCTTTCATGTTTTGAATGCATAGCGAAATTATGACAAGCAAATATTAGCTCATTGATTGTCTTCAAACTTTTGATAAGTGACACTGTAAGAACGTTTACATTGTGAGAAAGACAACTTACTTCAATAGGTAATCTAAACGAGTCCGTAATCCCGTAAAAGAATCAAAGTGAGCATTTGATTCAAATACTTAAAAGGATTATTACGTCGTCTACAATTCCAATTGGGGGATGACTAGTCTTGGCTATCGGAGCAGTTGACTCCACGGGTAGAGACATAGATGTACTTATTGGAAGAATGATACATTAGACTAGACCCAAGATAAATTAATTCTGAATATGTTTTTGAATTAATTCACTTGTGATATTCATAGTGTGATTTACCTAAATCCTGAGTTAGCAACTAACCATGAGTATGTAACTCATGTGCTTTGATATAAGTTGTAAACACCCATTTTTGTCCGAGCCCAATTGGAGGCCCATTTGTATATTTGTTCTCTCCTGGGCCCGTTCGAAGCCCACTCGATTTTAGTCAAATGGAGGCCTTTGTTTTTATTTTCTTTTTCTTTCCTTTTTTGTGTCTGTCAAGAGTCCAAATTATTATTGTTATTATCATTACTACTATTATTATTAAATATTTATCTCTTTTTTTTACAAATAAACAAGATTAAAAAACAATATATATACTTGAAATGAAATGAAAGAAAGAAAATGAGGAGGCTTTTCATATTTTGTTCTTAAAAAAAAAAGGTAAAAAAACAACAACAAGAAGCATTATATATTTTTTTTTCTTTTCTTCTATCTTTTTTTTTTGTTGCTATAGACATGTCATGAGGGATCGGGTTTTGGGATCCGATGAAGGGGACGTCACTGGACCGTCGGTCCTTCGCCCCTAGGAGCCCCCAAAATCTCGCTTTTTCCCTTCCCTTTTCTAAAATAAATGTTTCTTTAGAAAAAAGGTTTGATCTTAGGAAAGTTTTGATTTTTTTTTAAAGAGAAAGTTTATATTTTAAAAATAAAAAACTGTTTTTTTTTTTCATTTTAAAGGAAAGTTTAAATTTTAAAACAAAGTTTTGATTTTTTTTAACTATTTCGAAATCAAAGTTTTGATCTTTAAGAAAAATAGTGATTTTTTAAAAGAAAAAAAAAGAAGAGAAAGTTTAGATTTTTAAAAATAAAAATCTGTTTTTTTAGTCATTTTAAAGTAAAAGTTTAAATTTTTAAAACAAAGTTTTGATCTTTTTCAATTATTTCGAAATAAAGTTTTGATTTTTAAGAAAAGTAGTGATTTTTTTAAAAGAAAGATTTACTTTTGCAACAAAAAAAAAAAATCGGCCACCATATGCGGCGGCTCCACCACTGGAAGCCAAAGAGCCTAACGGTAGAGCTATCGCCAACATAGAAGGAGGAAGAGAAGGAGAAAGAGTTTTTTTTTTTTCCAAATGAGGTTAAAAATGAAAGAATGAATAGTTTTTTCCCATTTATAGGTGCCAAAAATGGCTAATTTATTCTCACACCCTTATTTTTAAAATTTACAAAAAATACCCCATTTTTTGTAGCACCGCCCTCACTCTCTGGCCTATTTACACCCGGAACCTTTTTATTTATTCAAACCTTCGATTTAATCTAAAATTTAAAAATTAAAAGTAAATTAATTGCTACACCAATCCTTTGACTTCCACATTTTTTTATCTTTTAGTCCCCAAATCAAGCTAAGTCATTTTGTTTTCATCTTTAATAAATTATTTACACTTATATCTTCCATTTCATTTGCATTTATACCTTATATATTTAATGTCAATTATACACTTAATTTTAATATTTTATATTTATTCACACTTGAATAATTTTTATTTATTCTTATTTCGTCTTTATTTATTTTCATGTCTATTTATATTTATGTTTTTTTACACATTCCCCTTACATACATTTTAATATTATTTTTTTATGTTACTTTGATTCTTTTATTGTATTATGAATAAGGTGTATTATTGTTATTATTATCATCATCATGTCAAGGTCTTATTTATTTCATTTATTTAAGTCTTCTTTTTATTATTGTCATTTTTTAAATAGTTTTAACTTTTCATTAATTTTAGCCAATTTAATTAATTTTCCTGTTTTATTAATATTTGTTTTAAAAGAGGGAACTTTATGTCATTTTTCTATCCTATAAATGTTGACATGAAGTTAGTTAAGTAGGTGTTACATTTTAGTGAAACCATAAGGTTTTTTACATTTGAATTTAGGTTAGTCTTTAAGATCTTATCTACCATTTACCCTAGAAAATTAAATATCGTATAGGATTTCTATTTAGAATCTTAAATTAATATGTAAATATTCTTTAGGACTTTGTTCAAGATTAAAACTAAATAATTTTTGTAGGTGAATTGTAAATCATGAGTAGGTATTTCTAAGTATTTTATTTTAGAAACTTTTTAACAAAGCTAATAAATGTTATTTTAGTCAACAAACTAAATGCCTTTATTTTAGGATTTTGACGAATTTAAACCTTAGATCAAGAATTTTAAAGTAAGATAAATCATAAACCCGGCATGGGATACTTTCGTAAGATCTTGATAGGTTCAACATTATTAATTAAATCTTTTAAAAAATAATAATAATAAAAGATCGAATAAGTTGTAGATGGATTTTAATATTTCTCTTAATTCATTGGTAATTTCTAGTTTTTTTTAGAATTCTAAAATAGAATTCATTTTAGGAATTGAAGGTATTTTACTAAAATTATTTAGGTATCCTTTAGGGTTCCCGTTAAAAGTAAAATCTCTAATTTAAGTTTCAAATTATATAAGTTTGGTGAATACATTTTAATCGAGTTACAAGTAAATCAAAGGAATTTTTTTTAGAGTTTTTATTTAAGATCTGCATAAGATTTTAGCCTAAATTAAGACATTAATATGCTTAAATAAAAAAACCTAGCTCCCAAGACCCCGTAAGACTATCCCCGGATAGGCATTGTAGGGGTGCTATAACCTTCCCCACACGTAGCCGTACTCCCGAACCCAGAATTTAGTGATGAGATCGAGCCTAGACTTTTAGGATTTTTCGTAGTATTAATTCTAGACTTTTAGACGATAGGTGGCTAACCAACCTAGCCCTAATTGATTAGTGGCGACTCTACGTTAATTTAGGCCCTCCGTGTCTAGCTTTGCTTACTAGACCCCCGTACTCTTATGTAGGCAACGTTATGACATAAGTGGAGGCTTATGTTCTAAATATGATCGAGCCCATAGTTGGTATGTTGGGTACATGACTTGTGTATGGCATGACTTTACTAGCAACAATGGAATTCATGGCTCGATTAAAAAGTTAACAATATTCTCTCATTGGCATTGTGTGGATTGATAAATATGGAATGTGGCCACAGATTGCTTGTTCTCGAACAAGCAATTTATCACAGTCATTTGTTAACAACGATCATATTAATCATTAAAAAGACACAATGGTGACAGTGAGATAAAATAGGATTGTATTTAGTGAACGGATTTAACTCAAAAGAATTAAGGATATCATATGAGGGTAACACACACATGACGAGGTCATTGGACAAAGCAGTTGGATGAATTACTTCCGTAAATAGTATACAATAAGGAGTTTTCAATCATAGTATTTCTTGTGGATTGACTCCAAGATTAAGTAATTGCGAATTATCTGAATGATGCTTCTAGGCATAATTGCAATTACTCGAGCCTAATTATATATGTCTAATTAGTCCATGTGCTAGTTCAACTAAAGCTCGATCAAACTGCATTTGAATCAGAAGAAAATTCTACGACTTTGAAAATAATTTAATTGACTCGATTTATTCAATGTGGAATTAAATTGGGCGATCGTGAGAGTTGTTCAACTAGAAAATTTGATTAAAGAATTTTCTTAAAAAAATAATTTTAGAAAATCTAAGTGATTTTTGAGAAAATTAATTTTGATAAAGCAAAATTAAATATCCAACAAATGTATAAAATATCAAACATGTTTTTTAATGGTAAAAGATATTACCCAAGATGTCATATTAGGAACCCCATTCATATCCCTACTCAAACCTTATAAAGTAACAAATAATTCTATCTCCACCAAAGTTTTAAACACTAAAGTAGAATTTCATTTTGTAGAAAAACCAAAGATAAGAAATCTCAACTTATTAAAATCTTTATCCATCCATAATGGGCAAATCAATAATTTAATTAATCATAAACAGAAACAAATCTCTTTTCTAAACGAAGAAATATGTTTTAAAAAATTGACTGAACAATTAGAAAAAAGAGAAGTACAAATAAGGATAAATCAAATAAGAGAATAAATAGAACCAACAATTTGTTCTGACATTCTTAATACTTTTTGGAATAGGAAAAAACACGAAGTGACATTACCATATGAAAACAATTTTGATGAAAGACAAATACCCACAAAAGCAAGACCCATACAAATAAACAAAGAAATGGAAGAATTTTGTAAAAAAGAAATACAAGACATTCTTAATAAAAATTTAATTACGAAAAGCAGTTCTCCTTGGAGTTGTTCAGCATTTTATGTAATAAAAAATGCAGAACTCGAAAGATGAACGCCAAGATTAGTAATTAATTACAAACCTCTCAATCAAGTCTTAAAATGGATTAGATACCCAATACCAAATAAGAAAGAATTGCTACAGAAACTTTGTAATGCAAATATTTTCTCAAAATTTGACATGAAATCTGGATTTTGGCAAATCCAAATAAAAGAAGAAGAAAGATATAAAACGACATTTACTGTACCATTTGGACTATATGAATGGAATGTAATGCCTTTTGGATTAAAAAATGCTCCATCCGAATTTCAGAGAATAATGAATGATATTTTTTACCAATATTCTCAATTCACAATAGTATACATCGATGATGTATTAGTGTTTTCAGAAAATTTAGAAAAACACTTCAAACATTTATCCATCTTTATAAAAGTCATAAAAAATAATAAAAGATTGGCTATAGCATGATCACTGATTAATCCATTTTGGTTTTGGGTTTTATAAACATTTGAAACCATCGTCATTTGTTGTAATAAACTAATAATATTGTATTCAGACATTTCATCTATATTCCATTCATAAATTGTATTAGCATTGTATTTATTTTGGAAAACAAGTTTTTCTTCTATATTAAGATCAGGTGCAGTGGTTTTTGGATAATATAATCTTTTTGGTTCTTTCCAAGCCATCTTGTTAATTTGTTGTTCATCTGACTGGTCAGAGTCAGATTAGGAGGATTGGTGTAATGTATTTACTGAATGTTGGGCTTGCATTGGGGTATCAGGTGCAATTAATTCAGACTTGTAACTTTCCAAAGCATCAAGTCTATTTTGGATTTCTGTTAAGAAATCATTTTGGGGTTTTTGGAAAGGTTTTGGAATCTCATAAGGTGTAAATATTGGTTCTTTAGAACTTTTTTTTGTTACCTCTTTTATTGGTTCTTTCTTAATCGATTGACTTTCCACCAAATTTTCAATATAATCTAATTGTTTTCCTATTGTATGAAGACTGATATTTGTATAGTTGTTTTGTTCTACTATCATTTTAATATCTTTTGATGAGATTTGTTCTCCTGCATCAGGAGCTCTCATTCTTAAAGGATTTGCTTTTATTCCAGTATTTTTGTGAAGATATTGAACCTTCATTAAAGGGGGATGTCGAGATTCAACTTCTCCTTTATTAGTTTGCCATCTAGTATTATGTTTTATTGTATTAACAGATTCTGAATAATATTCTTCAAACCATTCAAAGAATTTTATATGAATTTTATGGGTATTCATAAATTCATAATATTATTGAAGAATGCTTTCTTTTTTATCATTATAATTTTTAAAGTAATCTTCTCTTTTTTGCTTATTTTTGTTGGAATAGAAGTGCTTTCTACACCATCCTTTGTTTATTTCAAAAGTTTTTTCTAAAACAAATATTTCTGAATTTTCTCCTTGTCTTGCATTATTAGTCATTGATGAATATGTTGGTGACATATTAGGTGAATTTTGGGGACTCTCTTCCTGTCTGTCATAGATAGGTTGAGCTATATTTGAAGAATCATCTATTCCTTGTAAATTGGTTCTAAATGTTGTTGGGATAGAAGAGACAGAGGCTCTAGCTGTCCTAAAATCTGCCGTTTGTGTTTCTGGATTTGACTCTCCTTCTAAATTTAACTTCCTAAAAGTTGTGCTGGTATTTCCTATTTCGAAGGAATGTCTTGGAGGCATTCTTCGTGGCCTGTTGAATATTAATTCAACTGTGCCATCTTGGTGTTGAGAGATTTCACTCAATGAAGTGTTTCTTATGGGAGTTGGTGTCACAGGGTCTGTAGCACCCTCAAGTTTCCACCTATCAGGAAGGTTTATTTCATGCCATTGTATTGTTCTTGGGATTGTGGTATGAGATCTTGAAGTATCTGTTTCTATTAAGAGGGTTTCTCCTTTTGGGCTTTGGAGTAAAGCCTTGGTATTAACTACATAATACATAGATTTGAAATGGAGTCTATAGACTAATGTTAATACCTCCGTACCAGGAAGCATTTTGTAGTTATGGGTATGTATTTGGAGGGTCAAAGATTGTAAAATATTTTTGTCGGTCAAAGACACCATAAAATTTGGATAATAATTAAAATGTATTGGGCCAGTACATAGGCTTGTTTCTATGGTTCCTAATAATGAGTCATTAAACATGATGTGTCTTTGGTCTCTTAAGACAATTAAAATTGAGGTATTTTTAGTGGCTTCAACACTAAGGGGTTTGACACCAACTTGGAGTAGTCCAAAATGGACATATTTGTATTTTTGTTCTTTGAGTTTATTAATGACGACTTTATCTAATAATTGGATTGTTTCATATTCTTTTTGAATAGGTAAACTCCTTTCTTTTGTTTTTATAACGTAACTGCAAAAAGCATTTAAATTTTCAAAAGTTATTTTCTTGTAGACTTGGTTTCTTGGAACTCTTGGAAGAGTCCAATTATCGAATCTTTGGGGAATATTTTCATAATGTTCTTCTTGTTCATTAACAGTGTTGTTTGAGGTTTAGTCGGACTCTTGGGATTGATTGGAAACAAAGCTTACAGAAGAATTGGTTCTTCTAAGGAAGGGAAACATTCTTTGTTTTCTTATTTCCTACAAGGGGGTTCTACTATCAAGATTTCCGGATTATTAAAGTTGCCTACAGGGATACTTTGTCCTTGACATGCCTAACCCATGGCTAACTGGACAGTGTATCAATACTCAGCAAAATAATAATACGTTAATGAAGACAGTTAAATCAGAACTCGGAAATATTGAAAACAAATTGAATATTTTCAAAACTTAGAAATGCCTGCTCCTCCTTGGCTCTGATACCAGATTGTCCCGAGGATCTGAGGATGGAGTTTGAATTGAAACGTTTGAAATGTGTTAATTATTTGAAATTATAATTTGATTAAATCTTGAAAAGGAAAATAATTTAAAACTCAGATTTTAAAAATTTGGAAAAACTTTTAAAACTTTGGAGAAACAAGTTTTGATATCTGAAATGGCTATTTCAAGTCGTGTCTTTCATTCTCAATCTGATAGCCTTTTATAGAGGGTTATTGCCTCTTTACATCATTTGAACCGGGAAATTCAATCCCTTACATAATTGAAACTTTGATTACATAATTAAAACTTTTCAGATAATATATTCTCTGATTACAAAAATACAAACTACAGAGAATAATTACTATTCATGCATCAGAGAATCTTACTGTTCTTGCCAGGGAATATTTACTGTTTGCGCCAGAGAATATTTCATGTTCACTTGTCTTTTCTTGCAGGGAATATTTACTATTTGCGTCAGAGAATATTTCCTGTTCACTCGTCTTTTCTTGCAGGGAATATTTACTGTTTGCGCCAGAGAATATTTCCTGTTCACTCGTGTTTTCTTGTTCGTCTTTTCTTGCATCATTTTTTCTTGGTCCTGGTGATGGTTACTGAAGTGGTATCATCTGCAAGATCTACCATTTTGATTGAAGACGCTGAAGATTTCTCATCTTCGGATTCAGAATCCATTGAGCTGAGCATTTCAGCCATGAGTTTTTTGTATTCCTTCTTGGTCTTGGCTTGAGCTAACATCGCACTAGCTGTCGATTTTGCTTGAAGGAATTTTGCTGTGGTTTGATCCGGAGCTGCGGACTTACATAATCTCGGATTCTTGTTGAAAAAATTGTCCAAATATTTTGAATCATATTTTTCATCATTAAACTTGTCCCACCATTTAGTTCTGTAGTTTCGAACTATTAATGGAATTCCAGTATATTGATCTTGCTCATATGAGTAATTCCAAGAAACAATCCAAGAAATACATAGTTTTGAGAAAAAATAGATTGTTCTGTAAATGTGCTTTTGGTCTGGTTCAGGGTAAAATTTGTCAAAGAATTTGGGCCATAAATTTTGAATTTTTTCTGATAGGATCTCAAAGGATGATGGTCCATACCAATTCCACCATTCTTGGAACCAGTTTGGGAATTTGAATTGGGTACCGTATTTGAAATATATGAGCCAAGAATGTCTCATGTGTTGGTTGTTCATTAAGAAGGCATTGTACCATGCCATTTGGTAATCCCAATATGTAAAATATGGGTGGTGGTCAATTTTGGTGGTAAATTTGGCTGGAAATTTCTTTGGAGAATTTGGGTTTTCACTCCAATCTCTTGGTCGAATAATATTTAATATTTGGGCTGTTGAATGGGTAATAAAATTTGGATCTTTTGGGTCTGTGTAGTGTTTGAACAAGATCGATCCAGTTTGAAACAGGATGTTTTCATAATATCTTGTTGGGGTTTTGAGAATCCAATGGTTTGAAATGCCATCCATTGAAAAGTTCTTTTGCAAGTATATGTGGAGGTTTTTAGAAAATTCTTCCTCCATAACAAGAATTTTTTCAAAACATTTGTTTGGAAAATATTGTGAGGATTTTTGTGTAGTGATGCTGTGAAGACATCGCTATTTCTTTTGGAAAAACATCTTGAAGAGATGTCTCTTTTAAAACATTTTTGAGAGACTTTGGTTTGTGTAAAACAATCTCTTTATTTTTTGAAATCTTTGCTGCTTCACCAGCAATTTGTTTGAGAGGAGTTTCCTATTTCATTTGAGAAAAGGCCAATGCCACTTCTGGGGATTGAGAAAGGGACTCAATCCATTTTTTGATTTAAGAACAAAATTCATTTGGATCTTGTGCATCTTGAACGATTGTATTTTTGGAGGATTTTGATGATGATGATGATCTCTCATTTTCTTCTTCATGGCAAATTTCATACCATGACTTAATTGGTTTTAAGGAAATTTGGGTTTTGGATGACTCTCCTATTTTTCCTTTTCCTTTGTCTCGGAGTTTGGGTGGCATTTTTGAAGAAACTCTCTGGTGAGAAAATCAGGCAAAGAATTAGTTTCTCCTTTGATGTATTCAATATCAAAATCAAATATGCTTAAAATTTCCTGCCATCTTGCAAAAATCTATTTTGAGGCAATATTTTGAACATCTTTTTGTAAAACTTCTTTTGCTGATTTGCAATCGATTCGTAAAAGAAATTTTTGATTTAACAAATCACTTTGGAATTTTGTAATGCATAAAACAATTGATAATTTTTTTTTAATAGTACTATAATTTTGCTGAGTTGGATTCCAGTGTCTAGAAGTAAACTGGACTATTTGCTCTTTTCCTCCTTTAACTTGTTTTAGGATCCCATCGTATCCTATTTCAGAAGCATCTGTTTCTACAATCTTGGGGGCATTTGGATCGGCTAAATATAAACAAGGAAGCTTAGTGATTTGTTTTTTAATTTGGATGATAATATTGGTGTGGTCATTTGTCCAAGTTGTGGATTCTTTTTGAGCCTATCATATAACGGTTTACATAATTTGCTAAGACCTGGATAAAAGTCTATGACATAATTGAGGCTTCCTAAGAATCTTTGTAATTGGACTTTATCAAGGATTTGGTTTGGAAATTTACTAGCAAACTCTATGGACCTTTCTATTGGGGTAATGGTTCCTTGGATAATGTAATGACATAAACCTTACTTTGGTTTGGAACAAACTTATCTTGGATTTAGAAACTACTAAACCATTATTTTTTATGACTTTTATAAAGATGGATAAATGTTTGAAGTGTTTTTCTAAATTTTCTGAAAACACTAATACATCATCGATGTATACTATTGTGAATTGCGAATATTGGTAAAAAATATCATTTATTATTCTCTGAAATTCGGATGGAGCATTTTTTTAATCCAAAAGGCTTACATTCCATTCATATTGTCCAAATGGTACAGTAAATGCCATTTTATATCTTTCTTCTTCTTTCATTTGGATTTGCCAAAATCCAGATTTCATGTCAAATTTTGAGAAAATATTTGCATTACAAAGTTTCTGTAGCAAATCTTTCTTATTTGGTATTGGGTATCTAATCCATTTTAAGGCTTGATTGAGAGGTTTGTAATTAATTACTAATCTTGGCGTTCCTCTTTCGAGTTCTGCATTTTTATTACATAAAATCTTTGAACAACTCAAGGAGAAGCTGCTTTTCCTAATTAAATTTTTATTAAGAAGGTCTTGTATTTCTTTTTACAAAATTATTCCATTTCTTTGTTCATTTGTATGGGTCTTGCTTTTGTGGGTATTTGTCTTTCATCAAAATTGTTTTCATATGGTAATGTCACTTCGTGTTTTTTCATATTCCAAAAAGCATTAGGAATGTCAGAACAAATTGTTGATTCTATTTCTTCTCTGATTTGATTTATCCTTTTTTGTACTTCTCTTTTTTCTAATTGTTCAGTCAATTTTTTAAAACATATTTCTTCTTTTAGAAAAGAGATTTGTTTCTGTTTATGATTAATTAAATTATTGATTTGCCCATTATGGATGGATAAAGATTTTAACAAGTTGAGATTTCTTATCTTTGGTTTTTCTACAAAAGGAAATTCTACTTTAGTGTTTAAAACTTTGGTGGAGATAGAATTATTTGTTACTTTATAAGGTTTGAGTAGGGATATGAATGGGGTTCCTAATATGACATCTTGGGTAATATCTTTTACCATTAAAAAACATGTTTAATATTTTATACCTTTGTTGGATATTTCTGCATTGGGAATTTTGTAAGTAATTTTTAGTTTTTTACCATTTGAAGCTTTAAGAGATTCTGATGTTTTGTCATAATATTTTGTTGGAATTATCCATTCTCTAATGCAGTTTTGGTCTGCTCCTGTATCAAAAATGGCTATTGTTTCTAATTGAAATTCATTATTTATGACAATATTTATTTTTATTAAATATCTTTGAATAGATACTTTAGTTAGAACCATCATATCTTCCTGTGTATTTTCTTCAGGTTCGGGTTCAGTTTCTGACGAAATTTTTTCTGGGATTTCATGTTTTAAGGTTTGCATTTGTTTTTTCATTTCTTGTTGTTCCATTTTAAGCTGATAAAGTTCTTATTTAATTTGTTTTATTTCTAACTGTAATTCAGAATTTGTAATTTGTCTTGGTTTTATATTTTCATATTTATTAAATATTATATCTTGTATATTATACATTTGTGATTGACTAGAAATAATTTCTTTTTTCTTTTTCTGGTTTATCTTTTAATGAGGATTTTAATTTCAAAAGGTATTCTCTTTTAAGTTCTGGGTCTTGAATTTTATCAATAACTTCAATCATAAATTCTTGGTCTTTGGTTAACATATTAATTGAGGGTTCATTTTCATCATCAGAAGATTGGGATGTGGTATGTAATTCATCTATTTGTAATTCATCTGTTTCGGTAGATGTATCATTTTCAGAAGAAGTTGTTTCTAAGAGAATCTCATTTAATTTTTGTTCTATTTCTTCATCTAGATTTAAATTATTAATTTTTCTTTTCTGGGGATGGAGTTTGAATTGAAACGTTTGAAATGTTTTAATTATTTGAAATTATAATTTGATTAAATCTTGAAAAGGAAAATAATTTAAAACTCAGATTTTAAAAATTTGGAAAAACTTTTAAAACTTTGGAGAAACAAGTTTTGATATCTGAAATGGGTATTTCAAGTCGTGCATTTTATTCTCAATCTGATAGCCTTTTATAGAGGGTTATTGCCTCTTTACATCATTTGAACCGAGAAATTCAATACCTTACATAATTGAAACTTCTTCTGAAAATGATACATCTACTGAAACAGATGAATTACAAATAGACGAATTACATATCACATCCCAATCTTCTGATGTTGAAAATGAACCATTAATTAATATGTTAACCAAAGACCAAGAATTTATGATTGAAGTTATTGATAAAATTCAAGACCCAGAACTTAAAAAAGAATACCTTTTGAAATTAAAATCCTCATTAAAAGATAAACCAGAAAAAGAAAAAGAAATTATTTCTAGTCAATCACAAATGTATAATATACAAGATATAATATTTAATAAATATGAAAAAATAAAACTAAGACAAATTACAAATTTTGACTTACAGTTAGAAATAAAACAAATTAGATTAGAACATTCTCAGCTTAAAATGGAACAACAAGAAATGAAAAAACAAATGCAAACCTTAAAACATGAAATCCCAGAAAAAAGTTCGTCAGAAACTGAACCCGAACCTGAAAAAAATACACTGGAATATATGATGGTTCTAACTGAAGTATCTATTCAAATATATTTAATAAAAATAAATATTGTCATAAATAATGAATTTCAATTAGAAACAATAGCCCTTTTTGATACATGAGCAGACCAAAACTGCATTAGAGAATGGATAATTCCAACAAAATATTATGACAAAACATCAAAATCTCTTAAAGCTTCAAATGGTAAAAAACTAAAAATTACTTACAAAATTCCCAATGCAGAAATATCCAACAAAGGTATAAAATATCAAACATGTTTTTTAATGGTAAAAGATATTACCCAGGATGTCATATTAGGAACCCCATTCATATCCCTACTCAAACCTTATAAAGTAACAAATAATTCTATCTCCACCAAAGTTTTAAACACTAAAGTAGAATTTCATTTTGTAGAAAAACCAAAGATAAGAAATCGCAACTTATTAAAATCTTTATCCATCCATAATGGGCAAATCAATAATTTAATTAATCATAAACAGAAACAAATCTCTTTTCTAAAAGAAGAAATATGTTTTAAAAAATTGACTGAACAATTAGAAAAAAGAGAAGTACAAAAAAGGATAAATCAAATCAGAAAATAAATAGAATCAACAATTTGTTCTGACATTCCTAATGCTTTTTGGAATAGGAAAAAACACGAAGTGACATTACCATATGAAAACAATTTTGATGAAAGAAAAATACCCACAAAAGCAAGACCCATACAAATGAATAAAGAAATGGAAGGATTTTGTAAAAAAGAAAGAAAAGACCTTCTTAATAAAAATTTAATTAGGAAAAGCAGTTCTCCTTGGAGTTTGAATTGAAACGTTTGAAATGTTTTAAACATCCTCGGGACAACAAGAAAATAACTTTTGAAAACTTAAATGCTTTTTGCAGTTACGTTATAAAAACAAAAGAAAGGAGTTTACCTATTCAAAAAGAATATGAAACAATCCAATTATTAGATAAAGTCGTCATTAATAAACTCAAAGAACAAAAATACAAATATGTCCATTTTGGACTACTCCAAGTTGGTGTCAAACCCCTTAGTGTTGAAGCCACTAAAAATACATCAATTTTAATTGTCTTAAGAGACCAAAGACACATCATGTTTAATGACTCATTATTAGGAACCATAGAAACAAGCCTATGTACCGGCCCAATACATTTTAATTGTTATCCAAATTTTATGGTGTCTTTGACCGACAAAAATATTTTACAATCTTTGACCCTCCAAATACATACCCATAACTACAAAATGCTTCCTGGTACGGAGGTATTAACACTAGTCTATAGACTCCATTTCAAAGCTATGTATTATGTAGTTAATACCAAGGCTTTACTCCAAAGCCCAAAAAGAGAAACCCTCTTAATAGAAACAGATACTTCAAGATCTCATACCACAATCCCAAGAACAATACAATGGCATGAAATAAACCTTCCTGATAGGTGGAAACTTGAGGGTGCTACAGAACCTGTGGCACCAACTCCCATAAGAAACACTTCATTGAGTGAAATCTCTCAACACTAAGATGGCACAGTTGAATTAATATTCAACAGGCCACAAAGAATGCCTCCAAGACATTCCTTCGAAATAGGAAGTACCAGCACATCTTTTAGGAAGTTAAATTTAGAAGGAGAGTCAAATCCAGAAACACAAACGGCAGATTTTAGGACAGCTAGAGCCTCTGTCTCTTCTATCCCAACAACATTTAGAACCAATTTACAAGGAATAGATAATTCCTCAAATATAGCTCAACCTATCTATGCCAGACAGGAAGAGAGTCCCCAAAATTCACCTAATATGTAACCAACATATTCATCAATGACTAATAATGCAAGACAAGGAGAAAATTCAGAAATATTTGTTTTAGAAAAAACTTTTGAGATAAACAAAGAATGGTGTAGAAAGCACTTCTATTCCAACAAAAATAAGCAAAAAAGAGAAGATTACTTTAAAAATTATAATGATAAAAAAGAAAGCATTCTTCAAGAATATTATGAATTTATGAATACCCATAAAATTAATATAAAATTCTTTGAATGGTTTGAAGAATATTATTTAGAATCTGTTAATACAATAAAACATAATACTAGATGGCAAACTAATAAAGGAGAAGTTGAATCTCAACATCCCCCTTTAATGGAGGTTCAATATCTTCACAAAAATACTGGAATAAAAGCAAATCCTTTAAGAATGAGAGCTCCTGATGCAGGAGAACAAATCTCATCAAAAGATATTAAAATGATAGTAGAACAAAACAACTATACAAATATCAGTCTTCATACAATAGGAAAACAATTAGATTATATTGAGAATTTGGTGGAAAGTCAACCGATTAAGAAAGAACCAATAAAAGAGGTAACAGAAAAAAGTTCTAAAGAACCAATATTTACACCTTATGAGATTCCAAAACCTTTCCAAAAACCCCAAAATGATTTCTTAACAGAAATCCAAAATAGACTTGATGCTTTGGAAAGTTACAAGTCTGAATTAATTGCACCTGATACCCCAATGCAAGCCCAACATTCAGTAAATACATTACACTAATCCTCCCAATCTGACTCTAACCAGTCAGATGAAAAACAAATTAACAAGATGGCTTGGAAAGAACCAAAAAGATTATATTATCCAAAAACTACTGCACCTGATCTTAATATAGAAGAAAAACTTGTTTTCCAAAATAAATACAATGCTAATACAATTTATGAATGGAATATAGATGGAATGTCTGAATACAATATTCTTAGTTTATTACAACAAATGACGATGGTTTCAAATGTTTATAAAACCCAAAACCAAAATGGATTAATCAGTGATCATGCTATAGCCAATCTTTTAGTTCTTTGGATTTCTTGGTCAATTAAAAGGATGGTGGGATCATGCACTCACTAAAACCCAACAGGAAGAGATTTTAAAAGCAATAAAAAAGGATGATCAAGGAAAAATTATTTTAGATGAACAAAGAAGAGAAATCCAAGATGCAGTAGCAACTTTAATTTTCTCAATCTCTAAACACTTTATAGGAGATCCTTCTCATCTTAAAGATAGAAATTCAGAATTATTATCAAATTTAAAATGCAAAAAAATTAACCGATTTTAAATGGTATAAAGATGTCTTTATGACTAGAGTTATGCAAAGATCTGATAACCAATAACCGTTTTGGAAAGAAAAGTTTCTAGCAGGACTTCCTACTCTGTTAGGAGAAAAAGTTAGAAACCAAATAAGAGAAAATTATAGAGGTATTATTCCATATGAAAAGCTTACATATGGTGAACTAATTAGTTTCACCCAAAAAGAAGGATTTAAAATTTGTCAAGATTTAAAATTACAAAAAAACGACTTAAGAAAAAAGATATCAATGTAGAAAAGAATTAGGATCATTACGCCACCAATTTGACATTAGGAATGAACCTTCTTCTTCAAAACATGTATACTCAGAAACCAAAAACTAGGAGAAAGAATATTTCAGAATATTATAAAAAAAACCCAAATATAGAAAATACAGAAAAGAAAAGAAACAACAAAAAACAGAAAACAAAATTGATAAAACAATAAAATGTTATAGATGTGGAAAACCAGGACACATTTCAAAATATTGTAAAATTAAAAGAAAAATTAATAATTTAAATCTAGATGAAGAAATAGAACAAAAATTAAATGAGATTCTCTTAGAAACAACTTCTTCTGAAAATGATACATCTACCGAAACAGATGAATTACAAATAGACGAATTACATACCACATCCCAATCTTCTGATGATGAAAATGAACCCTCAATTAATATTTTAACCAAAGACCAAGAATTAATGATTGAAGTTATTGATTAAATTCAAGACCCAGAACTTAAAAGAGAATACCTTTTGAAATTAAAATCCTCATTAAAAGATAAACCAGAAAAAGAAAAAGAAATTATTTCTAGTCAATCACAAATGTATAATATACAAGATATAATATTTAATAAATATGAAAAAATAAAACCAAGACAAATTACAAATTCTGAATTACAGTTAGAAATAAAACAAATTATATTAGAACATTCTCGCTTAAAATGGAACAACAAGAAATGAAAAAACAAATGCAAACCTTAAAACATGAAATCGAGAAAAAGTTAAATTTAAATTGAACCCGAACTCAAGAAAATACGAGGAATATATGATGGTTCTAAGCTGAAGTATCTATTCAAAGATATTTAATAAAAATAAATATTGTCATAAATAATGAATTTCAATTAGAAACAATAGCCTTTTTGATACAGAGCAGCAGCAAAAGCGCATTAGAGAAGGGATAATTCCAACAAAATATTATGACAAAATATCAGAATCTCTTAAAGCTGCAAATGGTAAAAAACTAAAAATTACTTACAAAATTCCCAATGCAGAAATATCCAACAAAGGTATAAAATATCAAACATGTTTTTTAATGGTAAAAGATATTACCCAAGATGTCATAAAGCAAAATTAAATTATTCAAATAAAATAAAATAAAATAAATATGATATTTTTGGAAATTAATTTTCAAGTCATACAATTGGCTAATGAGTAATTGAACTTGAAAATTGGACTTGAGATCGAAAATTGGGCTCAAGAACACAAAATCGAGACCGAGACAAAAAAAACTAGTTGAACTGGGTCTGGTATGTGAAATCGGATCGTCGGTTGGACCGGACCAGTTGGGCCGCCAATAGCCTGGACCGAACTGGTAACATTCGAACCAACTTAGGGTGTCGTGAGGGTGTCGTACAATGCTGGCGGGGGCATTCCAGTGGCTGATAGATGGTCGGCGACGGTGGTTCTTCGATGGTTGAGTAGTGGAAGAATTACACTCCTATTGAGACTCTACTAGATAATTTGATTTCAGATTAATTATTCCAAAAATAATATTATTTTAATAAGATTTAATATTAGATTTAATTTAATACTTATTTTGATAGTGTTTTATTAATTTAATATTAAAGTTTTTATCTTAATATTAAATTAAATTTAATATTTATCTTATAGATAAATATTCTATTAATTTAATAGGTTTAATATTAAATTTAATCTAATATTTATCTTGATAAGTATTATATTAACTTAATATTAAGTTTAATAATATTTGAACTCTCTAAACTCTCCTTATATAAAAAGAACATTGGGTCATTATTTTTCACTCACTTGAATTTAAGATAAAGTTGTTGAGAGAAAATTCTCTAAAGAAATTATTTCAGAAAATTTTTAGAAATATTTTTCTTATTTACAATTTGACCTAGAAGTTTAGAGAAATTATGAAATTGCTTCACTGGAATTTTTTTAGAAAATTTTCTAATTTGAAGTGAGTCACATTCAGTAGACATGAGCTTAAGGATAGCAGAGAAGACTACTGACCTGTTTGCATGTGCCTATAAAACAATCAATGTTCTAAAACAATTTTAAAGCGTGGTTTTATTGCAAGCATAGAGGTAAGTTGTAATATTTGTAGTGTTACAATGGAACACTAGAGTATTCCAATGATCGAACCCAAAGGATATGGCGATTGAGTAATAAATAGCGTGCACTATAGAGTCTAAGCGGCCACTGATATGATTTTATAGTACGGCAAATCATAACAAGAAAGTTTCGCAAGAAAGTTAAATATGCTAATCTAAGGACTAAATTGAAAATAGTACAAAACTAAGAAATTAACTAATAAACAACTAATGGTGGTTGATTGATTTTAACGTGGTTCGTCGGTCCTCGAATGAGGGACTTAAATCACTTAAATTACTAAGTGGCTCTATTTTATCTTTCGATCTCAACTTTACTGACTTAGATGAATGAATCTGATTTATCTTTCAATCTTATCGGTTACCTCTCGAGACTAATGAATGGGAGCACAACAAGATTACCTCTCAGTCTCACTTGCCTAGATATTCCCTTAGGGGCGTCACTTCCTAAGTTTTTAGGTCTATTCGATTTAGTCCAATTTATTACGATTTAATCCATTGTCCAAAAAATCAACTTACCCACATCTCCATCAACCAACCCCCTTTTTAGGTTTAGCTACTCATGCTAAAAATAAAGAGAATGGACATGCTAAAAGTAAAGCATAAGAAAAATATAAAAGTTTGGATTTTTATGCAATAAAACTTAAAGAACCTCAAACTAAAGCCATTCAACAAGAAAATCTAAATCAATAAACATGAAATGAACAAACTTTAGCTGACTTAAAGTAAAAGAAATTGAAATAAATTAAACTAAAGCTAGAATTGTCTTACAACCAAGGTACATATACTGAAAATGTAAATAAACCTAACTTACAGTGATAATTAACTTAACTAACATTGAGAACATTAAGAACAAGAAGTAAATGCAGAAAAATAAACTCTAAAACTAAGAGGGAAAAAGAGAAAATGAAAACCCTAGAAATGTTGTAGAAAAAACTAAGAGAAAATCTAAATTAAACAAAGGCTAAAACTAAACTAATGCATCTCTCTCTCCTCCTCAGCCAAAATTGGTTGTTTTAGGCTGAATGTTGATGAATTTTCGTTGCCAAAATTGCCCCTACACGGGCTGTAACGCCCCAGTTATGGAGGATACAAGGTTTGATGAATAGTCCTAAGGTATTATGACCGACGGGGTGGTATTCGCCCAGGTACATTTTGGGCGTATAAAGTGGGTGGATACAATTATGTGTTTTAGTTAATGAAAACGCCATGTCAATTGGAATAAGATAGTGACCAAGTGGAAGAGTATTGAGTGGGAGTTCACGTGAGAAGAATAGTGCGCCTTTAATCGTGGTACTGTGCAAGTTATGTTGTAAGATAAATTGGTTAGGAACCAACTGAATGTAAACTGAAATAATTAAAAGATAAAGGGGCACTCAAGTAGGTTTCTCGAAAGTTGTGAACTTTTCGATAAAGCAATATAGTAAAATGTGACACTTGTCATGTTCCAATAGAGACTTAGATTATATTAATGGATATTCAAGATTTGGATAAGAGAGTTCTCTTTTTCCTTCTTGTAGAATATTATTATATAGAGATTGAGAAGGAAAAAGGTATTTCTTTGAGTTGAAGATGAAACCCTGGATTTTATCAATGATTCTCCATGTCAAGGTAAGTTTTATGACTTTGTGTGTTATGAAGGATTAGGCTTGTATGAATGCATGAACCGTAAGATGAAGAAGTAAGGTTTTATATGTGGGTTATCTGAGTTAGAGATGATGACAAGGTTAATTGAATGAGTTTTAATTGTGATTTTCTGTCTTTTAAGGCAGTTGTTGCTTTAATCCCTGATTGGATGTTGGATCTGAAGTTCAAGCTGTTGTCCGTGGTTGTCAGGTAAGTCCCTAAGCTAGCTCTTATATATGTATACTGGTTTATTCTAGATATCTCTGTGTAGAATCATATGAACTATGAACTGAGATTAGAAGAGATGGTATGATGAGTATGCTGATATATGAATGTGGATAGGATTAGTATGTATAGTTTGTATGAATCTGTCAAGTATAGAGTATGTGATAAGAAATCTGGAGCCAAAAATATGATTGCAAGAGCATGTCTAAGTTGTATGTTAAGTTTGGTGCTAATGCATGAAAGGTCTATTATGTGAGTTTGTGTCCATTCACCGCAGTGAAGTCTAAAGGGGTCCGTTGGGACTAAAAACACAATCTCTGATATGAATCTCTGGAAAGGAAAAGTCCATGGCCATGACATCATATCGTATAAGACCTTAGCAAGGCTATGGCATCATATGGAAAAGAACTAAAGAAAGGTGATTACCTAAAGGAGGTTTTCTGTGTGACCGAGGTTGATGAGGGGCAAACCTCACGAAATGTAAGTCTAGGCGAATACCTATCGTAAACATGCTAGAAAAAGGAAGCCTTGATAGCAATCTATGAAAAGGAAGCATTTATGGCAATTTATGAAAAGGAAGTCTTTGTGGCGCACTCTAAAAGAATGACCCTTGTGACAATCATCTAAAGGCAACACCTCTATGGCGAACCCTGAGAGAAAGAAATGGTATTCACGACAAACTCTGAAGGAACAATGGTTGTAATGAACTCAGAAGGAAAAGCCCCTGTGGTGTATCATGTTACATCTTCGATGAGGTATTCTAATTAGCTTCATTTATGGCGAGTTTCGTATGTAATGTTATGGCGTATCTTGCATAGTCTTAAGACAAGAACAAAGAAACTGTAATGCACCAGAGAATGTGACGAGTTCAAAGTATAGGTTAATTAGACTTGAAGAACAAACCTGAGTAAGGGCTATGTTTGGTAAATTGAAGAAGGTTATCCGTCTGTAAGTATTAGAAGAAAAAGGGTAGTTTTTAGAAAGGATCAAATCATATAATTAAAGAATGTATCTTTTATCTAAGTACGAAATCATTTCTTGGATTTTGAAGAAACGACGGCTTAAAGTATCGATGTAAGAATCATTGTATCATGTCTATATGGGCCTCTAGAATGGGTATGGTTAGGGAATCACGAAAGTGCAGCGCGAAGAACGTGAGTAATGTATCCCAGATATGGAAGGTAAATCATGATTTTGGAGTCAGAGGTAACATCTATGGTACGAAGAATGGCATTCTAGGAAGGTATTCACTAGAGACAAGTTGAAAAACAAATGGCAATGAGGTGGCAAATTAAATTACCAGATGCGAAATACATAACGATTCAGGTAAATAGGTGTTTATCTCACTAAGTTCTCATGAACTTACATGGATTGTGTTCTCCATTTTAGGTTGAATGTGAGGCTATGCCTGGGGTAAATGATGCTAGGACTGCACCCAAGCAGTGGCGTATTAGATTACTATGCATGCAAAACAAGCTTTGATGGTGTGATCGAGTCTTTTTGACACTTAGAAACCCTTGAATCGGGATAACTACATTAGATTAGGACATCATTTCAGTAATACTTGTAATCAAATTTCCTAAGGATTATAACTGTAATTCTGCAATGTTTATACTTATGTATTATTTTAAGAAGTCTTGTAACTAAGTAGTTCAAATCAATTGTAATTTGTGTAAGTATAAGTTTCATCTGTTTTAGTGTGGTAACACCCAAGATTCAGATTCGATTCATCGAATTGGGTTTGGGGTGTCACACGGGCCTTGGATGGTTGGTGGATCGGGTGGACAAAGACTACCATTTTTGTTCCAATTTTGTCCCCTTCACAATGTTTGTGGCGCAATACCCAGAAGAGGATATCGTAGTACCTCAGGCAGTTTCGAGCCTTGGGGTATTCTTTGAAGGATGGATATCGTGATACCACTAAAGGGTGGTCTCCAATATTCCATACTATTGGAGGTATCGTGATTCCAATGTATGGATATTGTGATACCCTTTCATTTGGTGTCGTTTTCACTCGTTTTCAACCTTCAACACGTCCCTACACCATTCAACCACATGTTAGGCCCCCTAATGGCACTATTAGCCAAATTGGGTTACAAAATGAGTAAAAATGAGATATTTACACTTATTAAATTAAAATATAAAAATTACGAAAAATTATGAAAAAGAAGCTACTTTGCTCGAGAATAAGCTCCTTAAGTATACCGAGAAAGCTTAACTTTCCATAGCAAATTATGGCATATCAACTACTCGGTCAAAGCATTCATCCTAAACAAATAAAAAATGTATGATTTTGGTTAAATGTTTATTACTTTAGATAACACAACCAAGTTCTAGTTTTGGAAAAAAAAAATTAAAACTTTAATTTTTCCTCAAATTTATTTTTCGTTGCGTTTTCCAAACCCGATTTTCCAATAGTATCACTATTCGCAATGAATCCATTTTCTCGCTAAGTAAAAAAGATGACTGAGAAATTAATTTAATTTATTCAAATTATTATTTGATTAATTGTAATTAAATTGTAACACCCCAAACCCGGCCTAGACATTATGGTCGAATCTGGTGATGTCACATGAAATGGAAATTGAAATCGTACTTATCAAGGTAAAACCGTTTATTAGCTTCTATTTATCACCCGTCAAATTGCAAAATTAGTTCCTCGTTTGTTTGTTTCGTTTAAAAACATATCTTGTAGCGGAAGCTTTTAAAACTGTGATATTTTAAGAAAACCGTACTTTTTTAGGAAAAACATTACTTTTAATTAAATCGAGTTTGCAGTTTAAAACCCCATAAAACAGTTAAATCCAAAAATAAAGCAAACAATCCAAAAGTTCCAAATTACATCAAAATACCCCAATCAAAGAAAATAGGAAATAAAACTGTAAATGAAATTAAAATCAGTTCAGTAGACGTGTGGTCATCGTTGTGTCCTCCGCAGCACCGATCCGTCTAAGTCTGGGGATTACCTGTACAGATGAACAGAAAGGGGTGAGTTTACGTAAACTCAATGTATAATCCCCACAAAAAACATGAAGACAGTCAATCACAATCAAACAATCAAATGCAGTCTGGGCCTAAGCCTATCCCAGTTTCAGTATCAGATATGCATTAGGGCTTTAGCCCATCACAGTAACAGTATCAGTATGCACGAGGGCCTTAGACCATCACAGTAACAATAATAGATATACAGTATTCAGTAACAAAGTCCTACCCAACCAGCCTCTACACACCATCTCCGTCCAACCCTACACTCTATGTGGGGATTAAATCAACCCACCCATCCCTACACTCCAGGTGGTACCGAGTGCGGTACAAAACAGTAGTTTGCAGCTGAGCTACCAGTATATTAGGCTTAAGAGCCTTTCAGTACACTTCCTCCATATAAAATCAACCCAACCCCATGCAGTGTAACATACAATACATGACATGCTAACTCATGATATCAATACATATAATCAGTAAATGTATACATACATACTATCATCATGCTCAATATATATCCATCAATCAGTCAGTTCACACAATTAGGGGTCTAAGTAATGCTTACCGACCCTACAGTAGGTTCACAGTCGACTTGGGCGACCCGTGCAACCTTAGCAATCAATTCAGTGAAAATGGGCTCACACGCCCATGTGGCCTGCCCGTGTGGGCCCATACGCCCGTGTCGCCTACACGGCCCAAATTTGACTTGGCCGCGTGGATTACATGGCCTAGCCCAAAATCTCACACGCCCGTGTGGACCCACTAGCCCGTGTGGCCCACACTGCCCAAATCAGTCCAGCCCGTGTGTCGCACACGGCCTGCCTGGCCATCACACGGCCATGTCATACGCGCACGACCTGGTCTCGTCGAACACACACCCGTGTTAGGGCACACGGTCTACCACACGGGTGACCACACGTTCGTGTGGCGTCGACAGTGAGGTTTTTTACTTTTGTCGAAACCTCGTTTTCTATGCAATCGAGTACACACCTAGTTCATTTTCGATGCTGAACTCTTCTAAGATCACCAGAACCTAAAAACCATCATAAGAAACCCCAAAATCAATCCTAATTCACGATTAAACAGAAATCAGAAAATCGATAGCAACGCTTTTAAGGTGTTCAACACTTACCCCAACACCACGAATCAATTGACTACGAAACAGCACAATGAGAGCCTTGATCCTCGCGATATGGTGCTGTCAATAACGTCAATATAACCCCAATAAAAAAATTTAGCATCCCAACTTACAAAGTATCAAGAATTCACTTACCGGAATGATGGATAACAAAAACTCAAAAACACCGGAACTCCACAGTAAAATCGGTAGAATTGGGAATAGGAAGAAATTTAGGAGAAAGGGAGAAGAGAAACTGACGTCAATTGTTTTTGGAAAAGAGGGGAAATTTTGGGAAAAGAAATCAAAATTAATTTTGAAAACAAAAAGATTTTATCAGACTAACTCCCAAATCCCATATTTTTCTCCCACTAATCCACTTCTCAGACTTTTAGTTTGACCGAAACTCTCTCGGTCAAATGAGTAAAAATAAACTCCCTCGCTCGCGCAAGGATTCAAACATAAGACCTTTAGCAATCTAACACTCAACTTAACCACCAGACCAGCAGGCCCATTCTGATATGATTTTACAAGTAACTAAATATATACCCATTGAACAGAGATAGGGCTTAATTCCAAAAATAATCAAAATTTGTCAAAAGCAAGGCTTGAACTTGTGTCACATTTGTGTCGTACAATTTTGGGGCGTTACATAAATAATTAAAGTTCAAAGTAAGAATTAAATTTATTAACTGTAATGGATTTGTCGAATAATGCAATTAAATATATTTCTTCATAAATTCTAGTACGGTAAAATTGTCATGACTTCAACGGATTTAGAATTGGGTTGAGAAATTAACTTTGTTAGGGCCTTTGGATAGGCGGTGCTTTTACCTGGGGTTAGTGTAAAAGCAACGGTGGCGGTGAGATTAGATACTATAGCGATATTGTAGCGTGAGACAAAAAGAAAGCTAAACGTATCACACTTGAGGTAAACGCCCATCCAAGGGGTTCCTTAATTAATTAAATTAATTGGTTAAATAAATAATGTTTGGGAAATAGAAAATATTTATTGGGTTAGATAAAGTATAAGTGTTAGATAAAAGTCTAGATAATACATATAATTGGACCTAATACATAAAAGGTCTAATTAAGCCTTGTGAAATACATGGGGTGGCAAACCTTAGTGTATTTTAGGGTATGTTGTCACCCGTAGCTCTTCTACTTAAAGTAGAAGTTATAGTTTCTATTAAAATATTATTATTTAATTAGACCTTATTCGAATAGAACTCTTGTACCAATTCTCTATAAATAGGAACGATGTGTTGAACTATGCACTCACATTATTTGCGTCATTATTCCGTTAAAAAATAATGGAAATTTATTGTACAGAATAAATTCTATTTTATGGGGAAAACGCATAGTTTCTAGTTAAAGAGAGAATTAACTTTCCTACCGAAAGTTAATAAAAATTTTCATTCTATGTGATTGGTTCATGTTGTTTGAGCTCACTCTCAAAGCAATTCGTCGTTCGAGAATTGCAGATAAGTCGTTCAATTAAAGTCAGGATTAACTTAACCGCCTTATACAAAACACATGTATAATTTCAGTTAAGGGTTTATTGTTATAAATATCACAAAGGCTCGATTTTAAAGAAAAATTTTAAACTTTCGTTGTGCCTAAAAACACTATTTTCTAAACCGATTTTTCCAACACATATGTATAAGTATAAACTGGTATATATGTGATTATGGATGTGTTCTAGTGAAATTGAGATTACTAAGTAAACTTTGCCCTTGTAAACTTAGAGAAGCAATTAAAATACGATTGACATGCCAATATATATATATATATATATATATATATATGAAGTTCTATTTTAGCCAAGAGTCTTGTTGCCTTTGGGCTTTGCAATTTGGTGCCTTTGGTGTGGTAGAAGTTTCGCACTTATGTGCACTTTATATCGCCTTTGGACCTTGCACTTAGGTGCATCTTAGTGTGATGTAGTTATGCTCTCTTGAGCCTTTTTGTGTGTTAGGAAGGATGTTACATGATGCCTTTGGGCTAGCAATCTTATGCTTTTTGATGTGGTGGAGGATTCTCGTGTATTGAAATATTATTCTATTAGTGTTTACTAAGGGCTTCATGTTATAAGAAAAAAAACAAAAGCATAATGTATAATAATATTAAATCAAACATGAATTATGAAATGAATTCTAAAGGTAGAAAATGACTTAAATGAATACTCCTACAAGTATAAGTTAATATTGAAGTATAAGGTTAAATGACATTGAGAAAGTGAAGAATGAGTTATAGACCATCAATCTACTTAAAAAGGAATTCAAATTCATGAAAGGTATGAAATGAGAACTAGAACTGTACTCATTTTAATATCATTATAATGTGAAATAACCCCGTATAAACCCTCAAGGTAAGTTGAGTACATTCCTTGATTACTTACTAAGCATTTATGCTTAACGCGCTATTGTTTCTTGCGCGTAGATTCGTTTTTGGATTATGAGAAGCCACAATCATTTGGGACTTTCCATCACCTTTGCAAAGTTGAAGAGTATTTTTTAATACTTGATCCTTATCTCCTATAGCATCACATGTACATAAGTTGAGTTTCATTCAATAATAAGTTTGTAAATGTCAAAGGCTAAATTTATTGAATTTTTTAGAACTAGAACTAAAATGATAGATTTTGTAAATATTGAGACTAAATTTGTCGAATATTTTTATATTTAGGATCAAAGTGATAGAATATGTAAATATTGGAGGGCTAAATTTGTTATTAGATCAATAAAAAAACTTAAAAACTTGCAAAGTAGTAAAAGCTAGAAAACCACACCTTAAAAAAATAAAATACACCATTAGTCATTAAACTATGGTAAATTTTCGATTAAGTCATTTAACTAAAAGAAGTTACAATTTGGGTACTAACATTTCCGAAATCATTTTTTGGGTAAACTACAAAAATAGAACTAAAGACATAGTTGGGTAACCATTTTTGTAGTTTACCCAAAAAATAATGTTGGAAATATTAGTGATCAAATTGTAATTTTTTTAGTTAAATGACTAAAATGAAAACTTACCATATTTTGGTGACTAATGATGTAGTTTATTTTTTTTTATTTTTAAGTTTTTTTTTCTTGGAGATGGGGACTGTACTACAGGGGTGTGCAAATTTCGAGTAAAACTGAATTAATTCAGTTAACCGACCGAATTCAGTTAATCAGTCGGTTAACCGAATTAATTCGATCGGGGTCGGTTAATAATTGTTTGGAAGTTTCGATTAATAGTTAATTCGGTTCGAAATCAGTCGGTTAATCGAATTAACCGAACTTAATAAATAATATTATAATATATAAGTATTAGCCCACTGCTCAGTACCCACCTAGACCCAGGCCCCAACCACCGGCCCACCCCAACACTTCTAAGTCTTACCCAATATAAACCCAATCCAATATATATAAACTCAACCCAACCCAACCCAACCCTAAAAAGTACAAATAATTTAAATTATTTAATAATTTAATAAAATAAAAATGAAAATCCTAAAACTAAAAATCACGCACAGTCACAGAAATGAGAAATTCCTACCCCTCACATTTGTGAATTGTCCGACGTCCACCAATCACACCATCCGGTGTCCACCAGGTCACCATCATCGTTCGGCGTTTGTCCGCCATCAGTCATCGTAGTGATGCACCTTCGATTTGGACTTCACTCACCACCGTCGACACTCACTTTGGATTTTTCAGGTGTGTTTTGTTAAAGTTCTTTTCTTTGGGGCTTTGTTACTATGACTCGGGTGGTGAACAATCCATGGATGTTCAATACCAGCCACCCACATCTTTAACTAAGAAGTGGGTGATATATGTTTCAATACTAAGATATTGTGTGATGTATATATGTAGTAATGATAATTAAGTGTGAAGTTGTTTGTTTGGTATGTGGCTAGGTAGTAGTTCAACGAGGACCATAAATGGCACTACTGTTATTATATTATTCTTTCATTGTGATAATAATCAAGCGGGAATGTATTTCTTATGCGGCAAAGGATTAATTATTCATCTCTTCATTGTAATAGTAATGATCAACAATCACAAAAACAATGCCTAAAACTTAGAAGTAAACATCCTGCTTCTGTTAACACCAAGCTTAGTTTCTCGATATAGATTGACAGAGGAAACTTGTTTAATTGAGTCGATAAAACTATCATTGTAGGGTTGGATGCTGATATAAGTGTTTTGGATTTTGAAGTTAATAATGCTCCTGGGTTTATAGGATGATGATCATGGGCAATAAGTGATTGCAGAGTTGGTTCAAATTGAAAATAATAAACATTCTGGTGAGTTCTGATTTCTAATTGTTGATTGTGGGTAAGATTTGCTGATAGGGGAATGGTGGTGAGTTTTTCAAATTTCCCTTTTTCACCCGTTATTTTTGGGTTTGAATTGAGATTTGTTGATTTTGTGGATTGGTGAGAGATTCTGATTGTTGCATCTGAATTTATGTTTGAATTTTGTGCATTTCGATAATTGAAGTTTTTACTAGCCACTTGTTTTAACCAAAAAAAAAAAAAAATATAAATTTTAGTTAATTCGGTTAATCGATTGAATTAATTAAAAAAATTCGGTTTAAAAAAATCAATTAATTCAATTAATACTAATTCGAATCGATTGATCGATTGAAAACCCTTTATATTTGTTCATTTGTAACAAAAAAAAAAAAAAAAGCAATATAATGTTTTTTTCGCCTTGAATATATAAAATATAAACTAAAAAATGGTTTAGAGCTTTTATTTCCCCAATTTTCTTGGCGGTTTTTTTTCAGCCCTACCAAATATTTCCCCAATTTCAAAAGTTGCAAACATACCAACAGTACCACCATTCCCACAGTCCCTAAGTCCAACTCTCTTCAAGTTCAACCCTCGCCAGTTATCATTGACAAAATTTCAGGGATAAAGGTTAAGGAATCAAGTGGAGATGATGATGACAACGAAGGCGAAGGCGTTCATGGGATCGAACGTCTTCATGTCGCGAAACCTCGTCCCTCCCGAAGTATTCGACAAGCTTCACGGCGTTCTCAAGGATAACGGTGCCCAAGTCTTCCTCTGTTGCGACCCTTCTCGCAATGGCCCCGATGATTTCCACGTTATCTCCTCCTTTGATCACGTACTCCCCCCTTTTTCCTTCCCTTTTTTGTTGCATTTTACGATATGTTTGGCATCTTTCTTAAATGTCTTCTTTTTTATTTAGTTATTTTACTTTTTTTTTTTCAGGAGAAATTTGAGGATCTTAGAGCTAAAGGCTGTAATTTGATAGGTAATGTTCTCCAGTTGTAGAATTCTTCTTAAATTTACCATGCTGGTAATTTATGGGAGTTTTTATTTTCTTTTTATTTTTTGGGTCATAGGTCCTCAATGTGTGATTTCTTGTGCAAATGAAAATAGAGCTCTACCTAAACAAGGATTTAGTTGCTGTCTTGCAATGGACGGTCTCAAAGTGCTGGCATCCGGTTTCGACATGGATGAGAAGGTATTGCAATTAAGGTTCATGCAAATGCGTTCATTTTTATCTACTCGGGTGACTTATATGAACCCCGAGTTTCTATGGTTTCTTCTGATGATTTTTGCTCGTAGGTTAAGATTGAAAAATTAGTTATAGCCATGGGGGGAGTTTTGCATACTAAAGCATCTCTAGATGTTAGCTTCGTCATTGTAAAGAACGTCTTGGCTGCAAAGTATAAGGTATGTATGATTCTTGTAAAATGATTCTCTCTCTCTCTCACCTGCCTGAATTTGTTGTGTTTAAGTGTGCAAATATTGTTTAATTGGTGTTTTTATGAACTCACCATTGTTAGGACTTCTATATTCTTAAAAGATAGCTGGTTTTATGAACTTAGAATACATCATAGTGAAATCAGAAAAAAAAAATATTATTAAAGGTCTTTTCCAACTTGAGTTAGGTGAGAAGGTGTAAGAAACTGCTATTTGATCCCTGTCCTCGCATATTTGGAGATCGTCATGCATGTGGGAGGAAAAATTTGAAAACAATCCTGGTAGTCCTTGCAGGAAATGAATGTTCCCATTGTGGAATATTTAGTAATAAATTTTTGAATTTTGTGCACATCTGGCTTTGAGTTGGAGTTTCTATTAACCCTTTTTATTGGACTGAAATTGAGAATAATTGTCTTTGGAGTTTCTTGGAGAAGGTATTATCAGAAACAAGCTAATGGTTGCACATCACTTTATTATATACTATCACTGATTCTTATAATTATTTTCTGTCTGTGCAGTGGGCTTTAAATGTTCTGAAGAAACCTATCGTTACTATTCAATGGTTGTATCAGTGTTGGAGTGAGCACCGTGTTGTTCCTCAGGAGTCATACAGGGTTCTTCCTTTTACTGGATTGACAATATCTGTTACCGGAATTCGTGCAGGTTTATTATGTCAATCATATTGGACCTGCTTGTGACAGACTACTTAATCATTGAATTCTAATTTTCTCTTCCTCTCAGATGAGCGAAAGGAGATTGAAAAGCTTATCATACAAAATGGTGGAAAATATTCTGCTGAACTCACCAAGAAGTGCACACATTTGATTTGTGATATATCCTTTACATTGTTCCTTAAGATCTAAGAATTGTTGTTATTAGTTGCGTATTCTTAGGTTCTACACTTTCACTCCTCAAGCAACATACCTCTAATTATGATCATTGTTACATCTACTTATTTAAACTTCAGTTGTCTATTCATTTCTGTTCAAGGAATGTTATTCAGTTCTTGAGCCATTTGCAAATTTTCTTACATCTTTTTGATGTTTATGCATTGCACCTCAATAAATGTTTTACTTCCATCCTTTCCTCTCCTCAGAATAACCATCCATGGCCTATTCTGAGTATTCATTTGTGATCTTGACTTTCCATAAGTTCCTGAAGGTGACAAGTATAAAGTTGCCCGAAGATGGGGTCACGTTCATATCATTGTTCGGAAATGGTTTGATCAATGTATTGCCAGAAGAGGTAATGCTTTGTTGTTAGTAATGTCTAGTATTCCTGAGTTATGATATCTGGAGTATTTGTACTACCATGTATTATCAATGACTTCAAATTGTATCTGACCATGAATAATCCTTTGTCCCTGGTGGATAGCATGCCTTAACGAGGAGTCCTATCCTGTCCAGGGTGGCAGTGCATCTTCAAAGAAAAGTGTGAGTGGTTCCTTGTCAGCACAGCATAGTCAAGACAAGTTTAGGGCAAGTTCAGTGTCTGCAACCTCCTTGGTGGTTCCTGAATTTAATATGTCCACAGTGCCTTCTACTGGATTGGGAGATCCAGATCTTGAAGTTGCTCATTCTCAGAATACACCTTCTGTGGTATCAGATGCTCAGGCCATTTTTGAAGAGGATGGTGGTGAAGCACCAAATTTGCAGCCCTCTACTGAAACAAAGCTTGATGGTTGTGTTGCCAATGATTCTCAATCTGAAGATAATGATCTATACTTGTCAGATTGTAAAATTTCACTTGTAGGCTTTGAAGCTTCTGAAATGCGTAAGCTGGTTACCATGATGCGTAGAGGTGGTGCATCCCGGTATATGTCATGTAATGAAAAATTGACGCACATAGTTGTTGGGGCTCCATCTGAATTGTAAGTATTTCTTCTTTTTGTGCAAACAATGTTGTGAGTTTTTTTTTTTCTCCCATGAATTTCTTCCTTCGAGTTCTTTCCAAATTGTGCTTTGCAAGCCATGCGTTTTCATCTTCTGGCCTCAATGTACTGATACATTTGTTACATTGACTGTTTCCCCCTGTTTTCATAAAGCTTTCTCTTTCGTATGTTTGTCCTTTTGTCTAGGGAAAAGAAAGAGGTAAGAAGCATTGCTGCTTCAGGTGTTATCCATGTGGTAAAGACCAGCTGGCTTGAGGACTGTGATAGTCAAAAGAAAGAAATCCCTGTTCATCAGAGGCATGTTGCATATGACTTACTTCTTCCTAAAGGTTGCCAATTATTCTCTGAAATCAATCAGTCTTCATCTTGAATTCATGTTCATGCTGGATGTATTTTGTTTTTGACATTCTCTTACAATTAAAAGATAGAGATCTTGTTCTGGAATTAACAGATATCGTCAGTAAGTTCTTTATAGCTTCTGTTATGAATTATTTTTCATGCGTTTAACTGATCATCATGCTTGGACAGATTCTGCACACTCTGTCAGAGGAGCAGTGACGGGAATTATCAATTCAAATCAAAGTAAATCCTCAGTTCCTACAAACTCTGGAACTGCAATGCCTTCATCATTTGGGAAAAGTCTGGATGATAAACCTAAAATCAACATGAATGGGGGAAGCTGTTTGAAAGCTACTGTAGGATCATCCAAGCAAGGTCTACTTCCTACAATAAATAATACAAGTAATTTTTGGCAGAAGCAGCAATGTGACTCTGTAGTCCAAAATCCTAAGAATGGGATTTCATCAACTGTATTTAAGGGGAAAACATTTTGTTTTTCAGTTTCCTTTCCTGAAGATAGGGTAAGAATCTTGCTCTATGAATATTTTGACCCAGCATGAGTATTTGGTTGTGAATTTTTGAGATGATTCAACTTGAAAACGTTGATATGGACATATGACTTTCAAGAAGAAATATACTCAAGTAAACTTGGCAAAAATCTTACTAGTACTACACTCACCATAAGTATGCAACAGTATGCTTGAAAGTTGCCAAAAGAATTTATGCTTGCTAAAATAACCACCTGAATCCATCCTCCTTGTTGAGATTTTTTTTGGCCAAGCAACTGACTCACCCAACTGAAGAAGGGAATTGCCTTGTTTTCCCTGTAACTAAAATTTTAGACTGGAGAAGGGCTCTGGAGGAACAAAGGGCAATTTATTTGCCATTGGTCAATTTGGGATGTCCTAATCTTGTAACTAAAGCCCCTGCCTCAAAGTAAGAGGCACCTGCCCATATCAATGATTTGATAACCATTTAAAACCCCCGTGTTGTTGCTGTCTAACATCTCAGATATTTAACTGCTTTTGAACTGTTTTAGCATGTCGTATTTATTTGTATCTGATATATTTCTTACATTGGCTCTATGTATTGCTATCTATCTTAGTTCTGATGGTGACTGTTTCTAGTGCTATTTCCTCCTTAATATTCTTTCAATTTCTTCTGCCAGAGAGCTGAAATTGTCGAATGGGTGGATCAAGGTGGTGGACAGGTTGTTGAGGATCAAGTGAAAAGGAATGTGAATTTTATTATTGAGTGTCATGGTGTGATACCCAGTTGTATTACTGATTCCCAGATTACTTATGTTTCTACTCACTGGGTCAGGTCTTGTTTAGAGGTATGCTTAAAACTTCCTCTTTGGTCATGATATGCCTTTTTCTGGTTACATATAGTGCATAGTACATTATGTGTACTTGTCTAATACTGTTGCTACAGCTACCACTGCTGCTTCCTTTGGTTTCTTCTTTACTCTAAACCATCATGCATTGATATTTCTTTTAACTGAAAGTAGTAATTGGGTCTGAATAATATCTGGTTGGATTATATGTGTTTTCATAATCTTGTCAATGCTGATGGAGAACTGGTATTCTAGGATGGATGCTTGCTGGATGTTGGAAGTCATATTCTCTATTCGCCACTTCCCTGTCAAATTCCATTTCCTGGGTTCAAAAACTTCCGCTTTTGTGTTTCACAATATGAAGAGAAGGATAGATTGCTATTAAGAAATCTATGTTTTATTCTTGGAGCTAAGTTTGTGGAAAAACTTACAAAAAAGGTGACGCATTTGTTGTGCAAGTTTACTAATGGACCGAAATATGAGGCCGCTTGTAAATGGGGAATACGGTCAGTTACATCAGAGTGGATATGTGAATGTGTAAGGCAGGTATGGTTCTGATTCTTTCTCTCTCTCTCTCTCTCTCTGCGCTCATCTGCCCTGAATTTTTGTTGTTTTAAATGATAAGATCAACAAAATTCATGTGTTCAATTTAAATCTCGTAGAATAAAGTAGTATCTCTGGATCCATTTTGCCCAAAAGAAGTTACTGCTCAAGACCAAGAAGCAGGATTATGCACTGTGAGCCAGTTTCCGACTCAAGCTGCTCAAATGATGTCTGTAGATGTTCCCTCTCAGTTTACAAGTCAACCTCAGGGTCTGAGAACACAAGATCTTGGTGTTAAAATGGGAAGCATTACTGGTGATAGAAATGATGGCTCTAGAGATGAGGCCGAACAATCAAATGATCATTTTAAAAGGGCAAGGCACTTAGAAGATGATGACCAGAATGATCTGCTTGCTTCTCGAGTGCATTTATGCGAGCCTTTTCTGAATGAAAATTCTACTGGAAGCAACAAATTAAAAAATGCAGGTGAAGCTGCTCAAGTTTTGCCTGATGTAGATACTGTTATAGACTTACTGGAGCAAACTAGTAAGGTGAATATTGTTGTTCCTCTAACTGTATCACCTAATTGTTTTATTGTTCAAGATTGCTGGTTGGCTGACTCAATTATCTATGCTTCTTTTCAAGATTCATGATCAGAAGTCACCAGAGAGGAATGGGTGTGACAGAAGTGTATCCTTGTATTTGTTGAGTTTTCGATGTCTAGATGTCTACTCTTTATCTCTTATATAAGTTCCTTTATGTTATCAATCCTTGATGTGGAGCAGATATTTTTATCTGATTGTACAGGCCTTCGTCAAGATCATACAGATTCTCATTCCGTTATTGGGTTATCTCGACACTGGTTAAACCGGTACCTTGTTATACGATTACCAAATAATTGCTCTCCCTTTTAACATTTTAATATTGCCGTATTAGTTGAACCAAAAAAAGAAAAGTATTAATGTCTGAACTTTAGTTGACTGCCTTGCATTTGCCAGAAAGCTTAATCAAGAAAGAACCTACTGAATTTTGGGACAATTGCAAGGCCAGTGGGGAATTATATTTCATTATAGCAAGCAAAAATCATTTCATTCTCATCTCCAATTGACCTAATTTTTTTTTTCTTTCCAGGAATGTGAGAAAAGATGAAATCAGCAGTCATTCCCGAGATGTGAATGCGGGAAGCCTATATGGTGGTTTCAGTGAAACGCAAACAGAGTCTCAGGTTTCAGATCTTACTTGTCTAAGAAGTTCCATTTCCATCCTATGTTATTGAGACTCGATAGAGAAAAATGAAAAGTGGGAGCAACATATGCTTCAACAGTTTAATGAATTTTAAATCTGTAAATCACCTATGATTAGTAAACCCAACTTTCAGGCTGAAGCCTCTTCATCTATCAATTATTTGGAAAATGCAGGTTGTGGGTTACGAAGAAGATTTGTCAGGCAGGCAAATGCTTATAGACCGAGTTCGGACCCGAAGTAGCATGACTTGAAAGCACTCAGGCCCGCCCTTGCCTACCAGATGCAACTTGATGGTTTAAACTCAGCCACTCAGGTATACTGCTTTCAGGCCTTACTATGCATCAATCAAGTTATGAAGCCATCAGCTTATATACATAAATACATGCATATATATATGTGTGTGTTATGTATGTATGTTCTGAAGGGGGAGATAATATTATGGAAATTGTAACACTTATATATGCTTGTAATTTGAGCCTGTAAATCAATTTTCTCTGTGGATAAACATTGTGCTAATTTTGTGTACTCTATAATTGGTTTTTTTTTTTTTTTGAATTTTATTGAATTTTGTTCAACTATGTTAACTTTATGATTTGATGCTCTGATGGAAACTTCAAAATGACCGAGTATTAAGACCTGTTGATTCGTGTATCCATGTGCTTGTGTATTTTTTTCATGTCAGAATTGTATTTAAGATATTTTATATTTATATAAATCAAATTTATAATTAGTGTAAAATGCAAAGCTGTTTCAAAATGATGCTTTCAAAACGGGTAATTTTAGGATTTTGGACATTTTCAAAATGTTAGTATGTTAAAATACATTATTGTAAAATGTTAGTTATTATGATTATTTTGTTTTGATAAATAATTTTTGAAGAAAATTTAGGTTACTGGATTCCTAAATTAAAAAAAAAAAATTACAAAAGGATAAAATAATTTAATATATAAAAAGTATGCAATCATTATATTGATTAAAATAAAATAATATAAAATAGTAAATATGTATAAGAATGAAATAAACATTGCCTTTTAAAGTTCAGATTTTTTATTTTATTTTGTTTTATGGAGGAACTATATTAATTAAAAGAAAAGGATTTTGAAAATTTAGGTGGAATTTGAGTTATTAAAAAATTATTTTAAAATTCTTTATATTTTTAGAATTTTAAAAATTTTGATAAAAATAAAAATCTTTCATTCCAACAGACTCCACAAGTTTAAGTTGGTTTCTTTTTATCAATACATTCAATGGGGAAAATAATCTAAATACTGAATCGAAAGATGAAACAAAATTTTATGAGGTAAATGACAGTTTTGACACATATAATACTATTTAAATTAAATTACTAGATTATTTATCTGATTAAGTTAGTATCATAAATTAATTCAATAAGAAAATTATTACAATGACATTATTATATTTTTCTTATTTAAAAAAATCAATTCAAAAATTGTAAATGTTACCAACAACCAAAATTTTATTTTATATTTTTATCCACGTTGTACATTTATTATAATGATATCTTTATCTAAATTTTATTTATTTATTTTAATTTTGTATATTATTATTAGTTTCAAAAGTTTTATTATTTTTAAACACATAATTTTAAAATTCTTTTATTTAGGAATAATCAGAATTAAATGTTATAAAATAAAATAAATGTAGAGACATCACATCAAGAAATTCAAAACCAAAAAAAAGAAAAAAAAAAAAAGCAGAAGCAGGAGAAGAGCCAATAAAATCACTCCAAAATCTCAACATTTTGGTCTTCTCTTCCTTTATTATCCACACAACAATTAAATTATTTCTCATTATCCACATTATTTTTTTTTACCAATAAATACTTTTCAACTTTAAATATAAGAAAAACAGAAACAAATAGTGAAACTAAACTTCCCTATGGTGGAATGTCTCTCTGCGTGCCACGTGGCGATCGTCGGCATGAGTAGGTTGTCTCCGGTGGCCGGATATTTCTTGCCCTTCAAAATCGATGGCAAAAGCAGCAAGGCTTTTGGGTTTGGGTTGAAGCGTAAAGTGGTGGTAAGGAAAAGGGTGAAGCTTGTAGTAAAGGCGGAGCTATCCAAGTCTTTCTCTCTCAATCTGGGTTTGGATTCTCAGGTTTATTTTCATTCACTTCGTTCTCTTTCACTTGGCCTTTGTATCTTTTTTTCTTTTTTCTTTTCAACTTATTTCAGTTTCAAGTTCACTGTGTTATTTAAACAATTACTGTTCGACGAAATGACCAGCATAGGGTGTTGGTTTTATGTTATCGAATTTCTTTGTAATTCTATTGTTTCTGCTGATATGATTCTGGGGTGTTTTGATCAACACATTGCAATTATACGTTGATAATGTTTTTGGCATCCTTAGGGACTATACTCATCTCAAACTTCAGTACCTTTCTGTCTATTTTGTATTTTTTTAAAATATGTTTTGAACGAGCTCAATGGCTGGGTTTGTGTCGTATTGATCCTTGCTTGTGCAATTTCTCAAAAATACCAAGGAAAAGAAAGCCATGTGATTCTTTAGTTTCACCGAGTTAGCTGGTTTTGTTCTTTTTTTTTTTTGTTTATTGTGTTTGTTAAAAGACACACTATCAATACTTTTTTTTGAATGTTTCATTAGGGTATATTTTTAGTATATGAATGAAGAATAGCTCTATAAGAAGGACGAGGTCTCTTGATTCTTTTACGCAATTTATTGAACTTATACTAAATTGGATACACTGATTATTGAGATTCCATTATGACATCAAACTATGTCTTCCAGCAAGTTAAACTATATTCTCGTCAGCGATAATAATTGCTCAAGATTATCCTTCTCAAGGCTTTTTGTTTTTTACTACCACGTCTCTGTCTTATGATAATGATGATGACTGGTAGCAAGTACATGAGTTAAGTTGCTACATTTTTCTTCTTTCATGATGCTTTTTTGGTCTTGCTCCTTTAATATTTACTTTTTAAAGAGGAGATATTAAATTTCTTGCATTATCTGACACTGCTTTATTTGGATTAGAAGATTGCGCAGTCACCCGATGTGTCACAGTTACGCTGGATTGGTCCAGTTCCTGGGGATATTGCAGAAGTTGAGGCTTATTGTAGAATTTTTAGAGCGGCCGAAAGGCTACATGCTGCTTTGATGGACACTTTATGCAATCCATTGACTGGAGAATGTAGTGTTTCATATGATTTCACACCAGAGGAAAAACCATTAGTAGAGGATAAGATTGTGTCTGTGCTAGGGTGCTTGCTATCTCTTTTGAATAAAGGAAGAGAAGATGTTCTTTCTGGAAGAGTCTCAATTATGAACACTTTTCGTGCAGCTGATGCAAGTGTGATGGAGGAGGATAAGCTTCCACCACTTGCTCTTTTCAGGAGTGAGATGAAGAGGTGTTGTGAGAGCTTACATATTGCTCTTGAGAATTATTTGACACCTGACGATTCTCGAAGCCTGCATGTCTGGAGGAGGTTGCAAAGGTTGAAAAATGCTTGTTATGATTTAGGTTTTCCTCGCAAGGAGGACCATCCATGCCATACATTGTTTGCAAATTGGCAGTCTGTTTGTTTGTCCACCTCCAAAGAAGAGGTAGAGTCTAAAGATTGTCAGATAGCCTTTTGGATGGGTGGTCAAGTGACAGAGGAAGGTCTGACATGGTTGGTTGACAGAGGATTTAAAACCATTGTTGATCTAAGAGCTGAGACTATTAAGGATAACTTTTATCAAGCTGCCATGAATGATGCTATTTCATCTGGGAAAGTTGAATTTATAAGATTTCCAGTGGAGGTTGGAACTGCACCTTCAATGGAACAGGTTGAGAAGTTTGCATCTTTAGTTTCAGATTGTAACAAAAGGCCCATCTATCTCCATAGTAATGAAGGAGTATGGAGAACTTCTGCAATGGTCTCTAGATGGCGGCAGTACATGACTCGCTTTGCATCTCAGTTAGCAAGTGATAGATTATCTCAAGATGCAAATGGATCAGGAGATCATCAGGCATCTTCTAGTACTGAAGAAAAGCTCAAGTTACAAGAGACAAATGAGTTATTGCAAGAGACTTCGAATGTGATACATAGTTTGAATGGAGCACATCAGAAAGAAGCCTCCTCAGATGATAAAGAAGATCACAAAATTTGTGGAACTGACATTGACCTTGTTTCCAGCCAAGTTATGACTCCTTGGGAAGCAGTCGGTGCAGAAGGAGCAGTAATTAACATCTATGAGACTGCAGATCCTCTAAACGCTCAGATTCCTCCTTGCAATGTTTTCTCCAGAAAAGAGATGTCTTGGTTTCTGAGGAGTAAAAAGATCTCTCCTGCATCGTATTTAAATCATCAGCTCAAAAGATTGGAACCTGTTCCAAGAGAGACTAATATTACAGAAACATGGGGAAATGAGGTTGTTCGTGCTAACACTGAATCATCGCTTGGAGGGACAAGAAATTCTGATGGAATATTCAGTAATAAAAGTCCATCTAAAGAGCATAAGATCACTGCTGCTGGCAGTGGGAAGCACATGAATGGTTCTAGTTATGCTTCCAGTAGCCCAAATATGAATGGATCTCTTCAAGGACATTCCATGACTGAAACCAAAGTTGCTACTTTAGATGGGAATTTCAGTAAGCGCACATCTACCTTGTCTAGCAAGAGTGAGAATAGCAATGGTAAGGCCTCCTCATATTCAAGTGATGACGAATTGGGGTCAATGAAGGGAAATATGTGTGCTTCTGCTACTGGTGTCGTAAGAGTGCAGTCAAGGAAGAAAGCAGAGATGTTTTTAGTGCGGACGGATGGGTTCTCTTGTACCAGGGAGAAGGTGACTGAATCCTCATTGGCATTCACTCATCCTAGCACCCAGCAACAGATGCTTATGTGGAAGTCTACACCAAAGACTGTCTTACTGTTAAAGAAGCTGGGGCCTGAACTAATGGAAGAAGCCAAAGAGGTAGCATTTGAAGATATTATTTGTTAAATTGTTTGTTAATGCCAATAATTGCTTCCCTGCACTTTGATAACTTACCAGAATGTTCCTATTCCAATAAGTTTTCATTTCTGTCCGTGTATATGGTTGTATAATCTGAAATTGAATCACACTGAGATCATCAGTTATGGTTTATGTGCATTTTGATGATGCAGAGTATAGACATATATAGCCCTCAAGTGTACATGCTTGAAATGTTTCACTTATTAGGGTCTTATTTGATTTGGTTCAATTTTAAGTCCTGCTGTTGTTGTTGCTGCATTGATTACTCCAATTATCAGGAACTTCTTAAACGATTTCAGTATTTAGTGCTGGAATTAGTAAGGAGAGGCGTGTATGGGTGGGGGAGGGACAGAGCTGGTGATTTGAACTTGTGACTTGTTGAAGGTAAAGTGGGGATAACATCTGGTAGGAAGCCAGTCTAAAGCACAATGAAGAAACATCCTCCAAGTCTAACTTGCAATGATAGTTTCTTGAACTGCCAGCTGGAAATGCATCTCTTTTTTATCTGCATTTGATAGCATATAAAGTCGCTTGTTTGATCTTAGCAATTGTAAATATATATATATTTTGTGTGATGTGCAGGTTTCTTCTTTCTTGCATTATCAAGAGAACATGAATGTCCTTGTTGAACCTGATGTCCATGACATATTTGCTAGAATCCCTGGGTTTGGATTTGTTCAAACCTTTTATAGTCAAGATACCAGGTACTTTATGATTTTTTTTTTTCCCACGGAGTTGATAATAAACCTGATTCGAATCCTACTTGTTTTATGCTCTTATGAAGTGATCTGCATGAGAGGGTTGATTTCGTGGCGTGCTTGGGTGGAGATGGGGTCATATTGCATGCATCAAATTTATTTAGAGGTGCTGTGCCACCTGTTGTATCATTTAATCTTGGATCTCTTGGATTTCTCACTTCCCACACAGTAAGTTACTCAGTATGTGATCTTTGTTTTGGATATTGGATGTCCTTACAATTTCCAATTTGTTTAAATTTTTTCCACCTTTTTTGATTGATATAGTTTGAAGACTACAGGGAAGACTTGAAACAGGTCATCCATGGTAACAATACAGCAGATGGTGTTTATATAACTCTTAGAATGCGCCTACGATGTGAGATTTTTCGAAATGGTAAAGCAGTTCCAGGAAAAGTATTTGATGTCCTAAATGAGGTTGTTGTTGACCGTGGTTCTAATCCATACCTTTCTAAGGTTGAATGTTATGAGCATGACCGACTTATAACAAAGGTTAGTTAATTATTTTCTATGAAAAGAAAGGAAAAAAAAATTTTAGCCTCCATTGTCAGATACAAGTGAGTTCTAGCTGTCACACCTGTTGTTACCGACAAAGTCTTAGTTTATTCTAGGTTGTGACTGTTAAAATATCTTCTCTCATATAGCTCTAGAGGTGTTCAAATCTTTTGTTGCTTTCCCATGCTTTTATTTAACTTAAAATATGCCTTTAGGTGCAAGGTGATGGAGTCATAGTAGCTACACCTACTGGAAGTACTGCTTACTCTACAGCTGCTGGAGGTTCCATGGTGGGTTGTCCTTTCAAGTTTTCAGAGATACATATGAGGTTTATTCTATATAGACCATTTTGAATCATGGTTATTTTGCAAGTAACAACATACCATTGCTAATGCAGGTTCATCCAAATGTTCCTTGCATGCTTTTTACACCTATCTGCCCTCATTCCCTCTCATTTAGACCAGTCATACTTCCAGATTCTGCAAAGCTTGAGTTGAAGGTAAAATTATTCATATATGACCATTCATAGTTCATTGTAGTAGAACTTTTCTCCATCTAATAAGAATCTGGTGGAATTCTTCTTTAAATTAGGATACCGTTTTTTTTCTTTAATTGGTCAAACGAGGTTAACAGTCTACTGCTTCGATGGACGTGTTATTTCTCATGTTATATATTAGAAAAAAATCATTACCAATTTTGTTGTGCATTATGGTTCATTGCTCATCTAAAGATGTCGGACAGGGAAGGAATAAATTTATGTTCTTTGATACGCTAATCTTAGTTTTTCAGGTTTAAAGTTTAGGGTTTAGGTTTGCGGTTGTATTTCTGAAACTGCTTCCCATCTTGTCATAAAATTTGTAGCTTGGTGGAGAGTTGTGGGTTTCTTTTGCACAAGCTGAGGTTACTTGTTACTAAACCAAGCATAAAAAAATTGTAACGAATACGTTTTTTCGAGATGACATCACTGTATTGGAATCTGAAGGAAATTTCTTATCTACGTGACCTTTTTATATGTACATTACATAAAGCATTGGAACATTGCTGTTGTTGGTTTCACAGATCCCTGATGACGCTCGAAGTAACGCATGGGTTTCTTTCGATGGGAAGAGAAGGCAACAACTCTCTCGAGGGCACTCTGTCAGAATATCTATGAGCCAGCACCCCCTTCCAACTGTCAATAAATCTGACCAAACAGGTGATTGGTTCCACAGCTTGATTCGCTGCCTTAACTGGAATGAGAGATTGGATCAAAAAGCCCTCTAAGGCCCCCACAGCTTCATTCTCAAGGTAGGTTGAACCTTCATGTAAATTGATGTACAGATATAAAATTATAACTTGGAAAGAGAAAAAAAAGAGTTTAATATACAAAGAGTGAATGCTATTCATTACCAACATATGCTTCCCCACAAAAGTAGTGTTGGTCAATTTTTACCCTTAGATTGTACAAATACTGTCAGATACGGTACTCACAACAGCTTTGAAATAATAATAAAGAAAGATCTCATAGTATTTTATTTTGTGAAAGAAACTAATCAGTTAGTGTTCTGTATCAAGGCTGTAAGTTATCCTCAAGGGCAAAACCAGAAATTTTTTTTTAGGGGGCCGAAATTAAATTGTAATATTTTATAATAGTAAAAATGTAATTTCACTATTTTAATAGCCTATATCTTTATAATTTTTAAAAGATTAAATCAAATTTTTATATTTTTAGGGGGTCAAAGTGTAATTTTATCTTTACTAATTTAAAATTTTAAAAAATTTAAAGGACCTAAATGGAAAATTTTTCATTTTAGGGGCACAGTTTCTCCCTTGTCCTGTATTTCTCTGTTACTTTCTGGTAGTAGTATGTATAAAGTTATAGAGCAAGTTCCCTTGATGTTGAAAATAATCCCAAGGTCCACGCAGAGCTCCACTCTATGACATATGATATGATGACTTTGTTAGTGACTGAAATTGTTGCATGTTTGATAGGGCTTTCTATCTCTACTACTTATGAATGATAAAAACAGATAAAGGCAACTAAGTTTACAAGGACTATAGGCATATACTTGGATTTCATGTCATCTTGCTGCCTGATCAATATTCTGGCCAATGGACTGAAAAAAACAGTGAAAAGCATCCACCATATATTTAATAATGTTTCGGTGTTTTTGTCTTCCATTTTTATAATGTAACCAGAAAATCTGAGATTAGATTGATAAAAGTTTTTGTTCCTTTTCTTCTATAGGAACAGAACATGCATTCCAGTTCTATATAAAAAAAATCAGAAAGATTTTTCTTCTTTTTCTATATTGTGTATGGAGATGCATGTGGAGCATGTTCTAGGGAGGCACCTGTTCTCACTGAAGTAATGTTAAATATTAAAATAAAGGGAAACAGAAGAAAATCGGAATAAAAATGGAAGACAAGCACTGCTGATATATAATATAAAAATATACTTTTAAGAAGTCAAAAGCTCATAGCTGTTTCTTAAAATAAAAGAGTAGAAAATTCATAATAAAATATATATGTGATTCAAATTTACACACCCAACTTTAGCAATTTGATCGAGCATCTGATCATATTCATCACCACAAACTCCAACCAAAAAAGGAAAAGAAAAAAAAAAAACAAAAAAAAAAAACACAACAAACAAACAAACAAACAAACACCCAAGTAACATTGTATACTGACTTGAGCTCTTCATATCCTTCCCTGCAATTTTATTTTCCAGGAAAGAAAGGGCTCTACTCTTTCAGTCAAAAACATCATTCATGGTTTTGAGCTTCTTCTTGGTATTACACTGCCCTTACAGCTTGGAACCTTGGTTCCTTGGGAAGGAACTTCTGCTGAACATAAACAGACATATAATCCCCAAAAACAAACTTGGGATAAGTTTGTTCCACTTGTTGGTTTGTTTTTTCCACCAGCTGTGGTGCAGGAGCAATGGTGGCTTTCAGACTTGGATTGTAAAATGAAGCAATGGATCTCCTGATCCCATGGACGGGGCTCAGGACTCGGTGCCAAGCACTCTTGTAGCGGCCATTGCTGAGGACCTCAATCTGATCACCTGTGTTGATGACAATGGTGTTAGGCAAGGGCTGGACATCAATCCATTCTCCATCTTTCAAGACTTGAAGTCCCCCCACCTTGTCGTCTTGGAAGAGTAAAATGACGCCACCGGCGTCTGTGTGGGCTCGAAGACCCTTCACCCTCTCAGGGTGAGGACATGGTGGGTAGTGGCTAACCTTGGTGCCAAAGAAGGCATTATCACCATCTCCATCATTGAGTGCCTTCCTTATGTATCCCTTCGGTAATCCCAAGTTTTCATCCATAACTTGCATCACCTTTTCTGCCAATTTCTTCAACTCAAACCTGTATTCCTTCATGGTTTCCCTGTCATAAACATCAACAACTAGTTAGACCATATACATACATACATATATATATATATATATATATTCAATCAAATTAATGAATATGAATTAGCTTACTGGAAGCCAGGTGTTTTGGATGGCCATTCATTATCATCCAAGAGAGTGATAACATCTTCCCAATCCGCATTCTCCAAATTTTCACTACTCTCATCCAACAAATCCACCTCCTTTGACTTGTTGAAATTCTCCTCCCTCTCTCCCTTATAAAACTCTGATGAGACCTTCTTCACCCTCTCCAGCAACTCCACTGGGATGCCATGGTTCACCAGCTGCACCACCAAATATATATATATATAATTGCATCATTTAACAATCTTAATTCCTATAATACAGTTAGAGATAAGAAAAGGGTACCTGAAAAAAACCCCATTCTTGGCATGCATTTGCAATCTGAGCCATTGTTTTGGCCCTATCCTCACCATTGAGCTTAGAGAAATCAATCACTGGAATTGCCATTGAAGACTAAAACAAATACCAAAAAGAAGAAGAAGAAGAAGAAGAAGAAGAAGAAAAGCTAATGAGTAGTAGTAGGGGAATGGTTAGCAAAGTTTGCAGTTAATTGTGGTTGAGAAAGGGAAGAGGATTGGCCCTATTTATAGCAAATCACAACCAAGCTTTCCCGCCATTATGGATTTGTCGACCTTTTTATTTTTTATTGTTTTTCTTTTTCCTGCTTCTCGAAGTAGCCGTTGGAGTGAGCCATGGGACGGTGAAACTATGGATAATTAATTAATGGGTAAACTAAACCCAAGTTATTAAACTATTAGTAAGTTTATGTTTTGATCACTCAACTTTAAAAAGTTACAAAATGATCACTAAACTATTTGAAAGATTTCATTTAAGTCACTGGATTGTTAAAAATACTGTTGTATGGCCTTTTTTATTAACAACGCCTACACCAATTGAAAGCTCTTCTTCTCTTTCTCTTCTACAATTTAGTTTTTCTTCATGAAACAATAACTTTAGACGTCACGAATCTACGAGCTAAAATCCAAACAATTTTCTTCTCCGATCTCCAGCATTGATCATCGGCTCGACTTAGATTTAAGGTAATTGTCGATGGGTACTAATCCACTGTATCGATTGATAAACCGTCTCTTGGATCTCGCTAGCCGAACTTAAAAAAAAAAAAGCAGTCTAGTGACTTAAATAAAATTTTCGAATAGTTTAATGACCATTTTATAATTTTTTAAAGTTAAATGCCCAAAATGTAAATTTACTAATAATTTAGTGAATAATGTTATAATTTACCCTTAAATTAAATTAGTAAAAGCATGCTCAGATTACTTCAAATTGTATTACTTGTTGACAGTAAAAGAAATTTCTAATAATTTTATTATTACATTTTGATAATAAAAAGAATTGGAAGATTGGGAGCATGAGTTTTGTTCAAATTTCATAACTTATAAACCATTTTTCTTTAGTGATCTCCATTAAACAAAGTTATCTCTCTTTTACTTATCAACTAAACTCTAATTGGTATGGCTGCCACGTACCAATCATCCTTCAGATTTCGAGACAAATGAGCTCTCATCTCTTTCAAATATTCAATTATTAGTCCCCAAATCATGTCCAATTAATTAAACCCCAAAGTGTTATTTTCACCAAATAAGCCTCCGATTTCCATAAATTTACAACCTATGGGCTATTACTTGGTTCATTCATCTGGCACATAATTGGAATCTTACACCCAAATAATCCATGCCAAGTTCCATTCATCATTCATGTGCACTTTTATTATTATTATAAGGAATAAGGTATAGGATTGTTTAAAAATATATTTTTTTGCTACTCCATAAGTGATTCAATTGGCATATACAATTTTATTAGTTTTGAGATTAGTCATATTGGTTTATTCGTGCAATTTCAATTTTTAAAAAAAATAATATTTAATAGATATTGAGTTTAAATATCAATATTTATAAATTTTTAAGAAAAAAATTCAAGTTACACTCCTTTTGTTTGAATAAAAATATGCATCCTATATTTAAAGATTATAATATAAAAATCCGTACACTTAATCTATTAATATTATAATTATTTTTTTCAAAATATCCTTACGAATCAATTAAACTAAATTCGTCGACTAAATCATAGATAAAAAAAATTATGTTTAAATTTTCAGTTAATATCAAACTCGAGTTTAATCTTAAATTTATATCTAGAGATGATTTTGTATTTGTTGCTTGCTTGTAAATTTTATTTTGGACGGATGTTACTTGTAATTTAAATCATTGCCGACTCCCCAACATTGGGCATAGATGTTGAAGGGTGTAGCCCCCCAATCCATCACCGTCTCATCATCTCCCACACCTCAATTGCTGCACTTATAAATGTACATGTTGTAGTACCCATAGTTTAAGGGTTAAGCAAAACAAACCCAATAAACACTTGTATTATATTATTGCATTTGTCAACTCCTTTTATCTTATTATATTCTAACTACTTTCCCTTTTTCTTTTCCTGTATTTTTCTTATAGTTGTTATTGCGTTAATTGAGAAAAGTTTTGTTGCTGGTGTTGTTAAATTACTTGACGCCTTTATGTATTATGGACTTTGAATTCAATTAGTACTTCTCTTATATTTTTAATCTTGAAGTAAATACATGATAAGATTTATGTTACGTTTAATTGAAATATTACTTTTTTTCACTCTTATTAGATAGTTATAAATTAATCATAATTTGTAATTTTCAACTATTTATATGACTTATTTGTGACGAAGAGAATGAAAACTTTTTGCTTATTTTGAAGAGGTCTTGTTTTTACAAGAGTTTTTACTCATAGTTCTAATTGTATGTTTCAGTTTGTACTAATTGTTCTTTATTTTATATCTAACTATATTAGAACATATATGTTAGATTGTTATGTGTGGCAGGAAACACTGTCATTTAGAACTTAAATGGGGTTACTGAAACGCTGTCATAATGGGTTTATGAAAACATTGCCATTTTTGTTATATTGGTCGCTATTTGGTTATAACAAATTTCTAGTTAGTTAATAAAAGAGGAAAAGGTTCGTTAATGATCATTATCCAAAATTTTTAAGAATTTCATTCATTCTTCTCTCGATCTGTCCTTCTTACTTCTTTTCCAGCTTTAGCTTGTAACAATTGGGTATCAGAGTCTTCAATTATTCTCTTATGGTTGGTGATGACGTTACTACTTGCAACCAAAAGGATGCCAGACAACTGCACTAAGATGTCGCCAAGTTGTAGGCTGAGGTTTCCTAATGGGACAAGAAGCTGGATGCAAAACTTTAAAGATTTCGTGAAGAGTTTCGTGCTGAACTTAAATCTAAGATGACATATCTTTTTGAGCGCTTCTTGGGAAAATTCGATGCTGCTACCAAGGTTCCACCAGTCTCCAAGGATAAGGTTAAGAGCATCTTGGGCGCTCTTCCGGGGTTTCCTCCTAAGGAGACTATCGTTGATGCTCCTTTGGCTCTGATGGAGGATGTTGGTTCGAGGGGGGAGCAAAGGTGGTTCCATCTATGGCGGTAACCACGCGTACACATTAAAGTGTCCTAAGTTTGATGGTTAGGATTTTCGTGGTTGGCAAGCTAAGATGGAATAATTTTTTAAGGGCGAGTTCGTGCTTGATAATGTCAAGGTGCACATAGTCATGCTTTAGTTGGAGGGCAAAACATTGGATTGACATCATTTTTATGTTTAGTAGAAGAGAGGTCTACATTTGTTGGAATGGGATACTTATTGGTAGAGCATGCAAGAGAGGTTCACTCATATTCGTTTTTAGGACCCCATGGTCGAGTTGGTTGTTATGAGATAGTGCAATTCAATTGAGCAGTATCATGAGGAGTTTGTAAGTATTCTCAACCAATTGCAACTACCTGAATTATATGCTCTTAGCATTTTTGTTAGCAATTTGAAAGGTGAAATAGCTCAGTATGTTAAATTTTTTAGGCTAACTAATCTCATAAAAGGGCTTCATGTGGCCACACATGTTAAGAATATTATGACTGCTGGTCTTAGGAAACCCTTTATGTCTTCCTATACTAAACCTAACACCTTGATGCTTGCTCCTAAGACCTCTTTACCAATGGTTATACGTACCAATCAGATTGTTAGTAGTGCTCGGCCTCTTTATGTCGGGTGTTTGGAGGAACGAGTGGTGGCACATTCTAGGGAGCAAGTGGCTAGCTTGCTTGAATTGCTACCTCTCGTCTGATTGGGAGGTTGAGTCGGGAAGTGAAGCTTCTAGTGGTCTCCTAGTCTGTAACTGGTGGAGTATGTTCCTTAGGTAACCTTTTGTGCTGCCACGTGTCCCCCATTGGTGGGGGTTATAACAATAACTAGTTTGCATGCTCGTATGATGCATGGGCTAATAGTGTTTGTCAATGTAACTATTTTTAAAAAGAAATAAAAGTTAATGTAAATTTCATCTCAACATTAAAAATTGATAATATATATTAGTAGTATATAAAATATATGTATTTTTGCTGACTGTATGTTTTTTTTTGCCGACTGACTTAGCTTGGTTGGCATTGGCATTATTATCAATGTAGAAGGACGTGGGTTTGCTTGCGCTGAATCACGTTTATCCTCGTGTTTAAGGGTTGAGAGAGATTATGAGTAATTTTAGGCATTGTATCAAATATATATTTTTTATTATGAAGTTTGAAAATATTATATTAAAATGATTATAATAAATAGATACGTCAATGTTTTATTATAAAATTTATACTAACAAACAAATTAAATTAGAAAAAAAATATTATAGTTAACAATAACAAAAAATGATTTTGTTATAAAAAATAAAAATAAGATTAATTTAAAAAGGAGTTTTAAAAATGGTAATATACCTATAGTAATTAAGTAATGTTTAAAGTTAATTATTTAATATAATTTAAAAGACAAGGAGTAAAGAAGTGATTTAATCAAATTGAAAATAAGTGTATCAAATGAGGTGTGCCATAGTTAAAAAAAAAAAAAAACTATAATATAAAAATGCTTATTCATTTCTATTTTTAGATAGAACCTTGTAATATATATGATATGGGTAGAAGTATTATGGAGGCTTTTGTATTAGGAGGCAATTATTTTTTGCCCCTCTACCAAGAAAATAAGCAAATTAATTGTTATACGTTAGATCAAAGAGAAAACTAATTCTTCTATTATAAATTCCATTTATTTCTATTATTAAAAATTGATCATGACACGAAGAGTATAATTGTCTAATTATTCCATAAGTCTTTAATAATAAGGATAGATAAAAAATTTAATAAAAAGAACTAAATCACTTTTTAATTTAACATACCTTAACTAATATACACCTTTTACTTATAAAAGAGAAAATGACCATAGGACTGATCTATAATTGAAGTAGCTCTTAGATTTATAGTTGGACATTGCTGATATCCATTCAATAATAATGTCCTAATGTTAGGGTACAGCTTTGAAGAGCCAGGTTATTTTGATCTCCATCATTATAATTTTGTTAAATCATAACAATAGAATCACACATATATTTGTTGACATGGACTTTGATGTCATGTTTTAATTATTTAGTTTGTTGATGCTATTTATCTAATAGTAGAATTAAACAATTTTTTATGTGATTACTTTTATAATTTTCAATATTAAACTTATATACTATGATTTAAGTTTCTGTATTGGTATTATTTTCAATTAGAGCGCCAATTCGGTTAGAAAAGTTATAAAAATATTTTTCTATAATTAAAATAAATTATATTATTCGAGAATACTTTATTAATAAAAATATACATATAGTAAAATTTGAATTCAAAATAATTACATTAGCCAAATATTTAATTCACCACTCAATTAAAACTTTATTTTAATATTCTAATATTTTAATATATTTTAATTTTATTATGCACTCTTTTCTTCACGATTTAACTAAATATCAACTCGATTAAAAAATTACGAAAATATCTTTCCATAATCTAATATCCAATCATGTTAATAATAATAATAATAATAATAATAACTTGAGCACCCTGCTAAATTAAGCATGTATACCAGCTTGAGATTACTATTCTAGGTATTTAAGAGATATGAAATATTTTGTAATTACTACAATTATTCATTTATTTTTTTTAAAAAATATTACATTTGTAACACTAACATATTGACAATAATTTAAAATATTTTAATAAGTTCAGATTAGATGAATCAAAGCAGTTGAATACATCATTAATCCTTTTATTAATCAATCAATCAAAGTACAATAATTCATTGGGTAAATATTTACTAAATTCACTGTGTATTTTTATATTTTATAAGCAGTGTTAAAAATTTGTTATGTATATTTTTTTTAATATTTTATTATTTTTCTTTGAAATATTTGTCAATCCTTTGACTTTACTTGTGAAATTTAAAAACTTCATTGACAGTATACTGAATATTTTCTCTAAATCATAACCCTCAAATATTAAAGAACGGTCAATAAAATTTATTTGACCAATCTATACTTTGTTTCGTTTGATTATTTATTCTACTATTTAAGCTTTTAATTGAATTGGTAAAAAAAATTAACTTAATTGAAAAATGATCAAGAATCATTCTTTGTACAAAAGAATAAATATCAATATTAGATTGTTTACATCTTTTTATATTTTATGTAAAAATCAAATTAAGTTAGAATATGTCTATAAATATACTCATTCATAGTGAGATTTGAACCTAAAACAACATGATGTCAAAAGTTTCAATTTTACCATTTCAACCAAACTTTTATTTGATTGTTGTGAATTTTTTTATTAATATATACTTTCTACATATCAAGAATTTCTCAAATCTAGTGCTAATATAATACTCTTAACTGAATTGGTGTATAATTAATCAAACACGAACTTAGTTGAAAAAGTTTTAAATACCTTTTCTAGTAAAATAATGAATATTATTGCAAGAGTTTTTGTGTTTTTAATAATTTATATAATTTTATTTAAAAAAACTTAAAAAATTCAATATTAAAGTTTAAATTTTGGATCTTAAAAAAATGTTAACTTTTTTAAATTTAAAGAGATATATATTTCATAATTTTCTTTTTCTTTTTTCACCTTAGTGTGACACTATCTAATTATCTTAATATCATTTTTTATTTAATTTAGTCAACAATTAACTTTTTGAATAAGTTTTAGAATGATTAGAAATTATATCACACACGTATGTTTGTAATTAGAACTATTCTAAAACTTTGTTCTTTGGGAACTTATTGAGTTAATCATATCTTGAATTTCATGTTTTTTATTTTTATAAAAAATGGTCTACGTTTATAATCATATTAATTGATAAATGCAAATGCGGCTCAAACTTGAATATTTAAAATTTTAGGATCTCAACTTTCTCAATACAACCAAAACTTTATTGGCAAAAAAAAAAAAAGTAATCATGGACTAAAATTAAGATGAAATTGAAATATAATAATCTTTATCGACCGAAGCTGATTTTACTATTAAAAGATAATGAAGTATTTTTACAATTAATTTTAAATAAAAATAATAGTTTTGTTATTAAAATTTTAATTTGGGTATCAAAAGTGCATGGAATGGTCAAACATATTGCATTTCTAAAGAGAGATTGTAAATTCAAAACTTGAAGATGACATTTTTAAGAAAAACTTCAAAAAGATTTAATTTTCATGAACTGAAAGATGATTATACCAAAAAAGAATAATAATTCAGGTATTCAATTTGCAGAATCGGACTGTTGAATCTTCTTCAAATGAAAAAATTAGGAATATTTGTATTTAAAAAAAAAAAAAGGTTTTCCTATTGATATGAGAAAAGGAACCATGTTTTAGGTATAAGGTTTGGATGAAGGTGTTATACAAACAAATTTACTCCAAGAATTTTAATGAAAAAAAAAATATTCATAACTAATGGGATCACAAATTAAATTAATTCATCGCTGTACTTTGTTTGTACCACGAAATTAAGCAGTAGTTAATTAATATTAAAGTGTGAAGATTTCATGCATTATTGGCATGTTTTGGATCTTATGATACACATGATTATGCCCCACGTTCCTCCTTAATCATTCCTCTCAACTTTCATTAAATTATCTCACTTTCGTAATTCCAGTTAGTATACTATTGTATCAAACAAAAACTATTTTAAGAAATTTTTGTCGAATTATGAATAATATATAATATATCATTTTGATTTTCATATCATTACATTCATATATTATATATTTTTATATAACTATTAAATTTTTAAAAATTATTAACTTTTAATATTTATTATACATATATAATAATTACCTTAAAAATGATTTTATTTTAATTTATAATTTAATATAAAGATATATTGTTATTTATAGATTTTTAATATAATCATATAATGTTTAAAATATATTTTTATAAATTTGAACATTTTCGGGTTTTAGATAAGATCTATCTCAGGCTCGAATTTTTTTGGATTCGAATTGTTACGGGCTCCAATCGGCACTGTGGGGCTTTCAAGCTTTAGCCTATTTGCCAGCTTTATTAAACACGTGTTCGATCATTGAATTTGAAAATTTTAAATTTTTTATTTGAAGATGATATAAAAGTATGAAAAGATAAAACTGTCACCATAATAGTATTAAGGGTAAACTACCTTGTTAGTTACTCTAACTATGGGTCGTTCCTATTTTGGTCACCCAAAATAGAAATTGATTACCCCACCGTTAAATGATAACGGAAGACTAACGGTGCATTTCCACGTTAGTCACTTTAAAATTAGGGTAAACTACCCGTCAATCACTCTAAATAGGAGTCATTCCTATTCTGGTCACTCCAAAAATTTTCAAACAAATGCATCGTTAGTTTTCCATTACCATTTAACAGTGGAGTGACCAATTTGATCAATTTCTATTTTGGGGTGACCAAAATAAGAATAACCCTTATTTAGAGTGATTGGAATATAGTTTACCCTAATGCTATTAATTATAATTTAAAAGAAGGATATTTCTATAATTTCATAACCAAGTTGGGATGAAACAGACACAATAATGTGCTTAAATATAAGTAGTAAAAATTCTAACACACGTGTACGTGTGTGGAAACTGTGTTTAAAACACAGAGAAATATATAATAAATAATGAAACCTGAATAACAAATGAAAAATAGAGTAAATTACGAGTGAAATAAATATAAAGGAAATATTCATTTATAGTTATCATATAGAAAAGGAAATTATGAGTTGGACTCCGTTTGTTGTAACGGTATATATAATATTTTAGTAACAAAGATTTGAGGTTTGTATCGTAATGCTTTCCCCTCTGGAGTGATATATCTTCACATTATATAATATAAAAATTAATGTGGTTATTCAAAATAATAATAACACTTTTGCTTTTGATTTTTTAAATATTATCATCCCCCAGTAAATTTTCAAATCTCATAATTAAATATAAATTATTGAGGAATTTTTTTTTTAAAAAAAAAGGTTATAATTGCAAATAATACATTCTAATAGTTAAGATATATCTCAATTTTGACCAACACAAATATAAAATGAGACCTTGGGTGGAATGCTTTTTGGGGGCTTTACATTATTTAAGGGTTAAAGATGAAAGTAATCCATTTCCAAACAAATATCTTAGAAGCATGGAAATATAAATTTATGGATTTTAGGGTTACATTTCTTCTCCAATCTCAGTGCTTTGCTTAAGTTAAGAAAAGTAAAATAAAACAAAAGCAAATCTAAGGAGTGCAAAAAGTACACACCCTACACATCAAGCAACTTCTCTTAACTAACAACAGAAACTAACTTAAATTAATCTTCACATAATATTTAAATTGAAGGCAGGTCCCCCCAAGACATATTTTTGGATTGAAAGTGCTTCGAGGGTTGTGCCATACATGAATCAAGGGTTAGAATTACAATTAAAATAAAACAAATTACATTTTATAACCATTGATTCCTTCTTTCATAGCTTAAAATCAAAGAAATAATTAAATGTCTCTCACATGCTGCTCACTAATGGGTGTCTCTCATTACAAAGCATTTGTTTTCATGTCAAACAAATTAAATGGTCTAGGGACTCTGTACATGGATTTCATTTTTCTACTTCATGTCTTTCACCTTTAAAAAAAAAAAAAAAAAAAAAAAAAAAAAAAAAAAACACAGCCATCCATCCATATTTATTTAAAAATCATATATTCTTATTTAAAAAAAGTATTAGTTAAATGCTTAATTAAAAACAAGGATTATTGAGTGGTCTTCCTTCTGTTTCAAGTTTCTCTACTATGAGCGGTGATTGTGGTAAGTGGCTTTCACGGCTTCCCGGAGTCTCATTCATAGAGTTGCGACTTATTACCGTCTCTTTCAACTTGTCGTGGTTGGAAGGTGACAGGTTTGGATGATGAGTGGGCGGCTATGTTTCCTTTTTATCTGTGGGAGATCATAACCCCCTATCAACTTACTGGAAAGGCTCACTAAGAAATCGTTGCCTCCTTGGGAGAGGGCTGGCGTGGGATAAGGAAGTTGGCCCCAACTTCGCATCCACATTTCTCCATCTCAAGAGTAGCGGCTGATGTCTAATAAATTTTTTTTAATTTACATATTATTCAAGATTTAATTTAAAAATTATAATTTCCATAAGAAATTCCATAGTTTATATATTTAAAAGATATTTTTTTAATTTACAAATTAGCTTTTTATATTTTTAATACATTTTTATAAGAGATAATATATTAATTTTAATATATAAAATAATTTAAATTATTCATGAGATAATATATATAAACTTAAAAAGATTTCTAAAAGGAATATTGAAAAAATATATAATATTTGAAAATAAAATTACAAAACAAAAATTATTTTTTTAAAAGCTTTCTAGGTTTATTATCCGTTTATACTTTTTTTTATTTTTTTATTTTTAAGATGAATAATCAATTAATAAACCAAAAGTTGAAAAATTTAATTTATCTTTAACTTATATATAAATATTTTTTTATATAATTATCTCTACAAGAATAAAAAATAGATAAAAATGAAGATTCCCCGCTTGTGGCAATATAAATGCTTATGTACCTTGTTTTATTATGTATTGGTTTCTTATCCTACAGGATGAATAAGTTAGTTGTATGTATAAATTGTTAATTTCTTAAAAATATTATATAAAATTAATAAAATTTGATATTTAAAATTTTAAATAAACATTATGTTGTTGATTTAAGGATTATAAAATATTTTATAATAATACTTAATTCGTGAATATAGAAGAATTATAAGTGAAATACTATTGTCGAAACCATTTTAAAATCGGGTTTTGAAAATGACGATCGACTTTTAAAAAACGAAAATGGGAGTCGCCACCAATCCTTTTAGGTGTGATTGGATCACCTTGTAAAACGTTTTATTTTAAAACATTTAATTTTGGTCCACGAAAAATAAAAACGAGTTTGGGAGTCGGTTACGTATGAGGAAGGGTTAGCACCCTCATAACGCCCACAAATTGGTACCTAATAGATAGAATCATGTCCAAATGTTTGAAGTTTAAAAGTATTTAAAAATATGATTTCTTAAAGAAACTTCGAGCAATTTAAGTTAAAATTTGAGACTTTCTTGTTCGAAGGAATATAAATATCACATCCGATGACGTTAGGACACGATATTTAAGAACCTTTCGTAATCAAAATCATCTCAAGATTTACAAAACTTGAAAAAGGGTATTTAGTTATTTAGCCAAATGGAAAATCGCAACTTGAAGACGTTAGGGCACTATTTCCCGAATTTCTAAATACCAAAACATTGCCTTATTTTAAAAACTTTAAATAAAATATAGTAATCTTGTAAAAATATATTCATAAAACAATAAATAAATAACAATACAATGGCAATCATAAATAAATAATGAAAGAATATAGGCAAGTAAAATATATACATAAAACCCTAAATATCAAAATAAAAATTACTAAATAAATATGAAAATTTTCATGCAAGATTAATAATAAAAAAATAAAATAAATAAATAAAATTACATACTTATATGATATAAACAATATAAAAAATGTGTTTAAAAAAATAGTATATAATGATTTTAAATAAATAAAATATAATATAAATAATATAAATGAAACATGTTTTTCAATATAAATATAAATAAAAATATGATATAATATAATGCTATACAATGTATAAAAATTTTTAAAATATATAATATAATAACTAATATATGAAAATAATATGTAATTAAAATAATATTAAACAAAATAAATAATATATATATATATATATAATACCCTAATCATAAAATTATATACATAATATAAACAATATAAATAAAATAGATTAAATAGATTTTATATAAAACAAAGTTTTAGATATAATACCTAATATAATATAATATTATATAATATGCAAATTTTAAAAAATATAATATAATAAATAATATACCAATTATAAAATAATAGTATTAAACCACATAAAATAATAATACATATAAGGTTAACACATAAAACATATATATATATATATATATATATAAATTTTATACTATAAACAAACTAATATATAAATAATAATATAACATTTTAATTCAATATAATATTAGAATAAAACAAATAAAAAAAAGATTAAAATGAAATAAAATCAAAATTGCGCGGTAAAATTAAAAGCAAAGAAAACAAAGAAAGAATTTAATTGAAAACAGTTAAAAAGGCGGAAGGGTTAAAAACGCAAATAACCCTTCCGCTTAAAACACGCTTGATCCCGGAGCGGGTCGGGTCAATGCGCTGGATCCTCGCTTAAAAAGCGGCGTCGTTTTGGTCATTATCCGCCACACCAAAACGGCGTCGTTTCTTAAGCCTTATATAAAGTGAAAATTAATGAAAAAAACTCATTTTATCATCCCCTTTAAAAAAAAAAAATAGAAACCGAGCTTTAGAAAGCTCTCCCCTTCTTCTGCTTCCGTCTAGATTCCGGCGTGGGTTCAGGCGATAGGCCACCGCGCGTGCACCCTACGCGCCACCGCTAGCGCCGTCACATACGGCGGCCGAAAATCCAAAAGTTTCCTCTTTTCAGCGCGAGTCAAAAGGTAGTTTTTTTATGTATTTTTGAAACAGTTTTTTTTTATTATAAAAATGCGTAGATCGAAAAGAAAAAATAAAAAAAGTCAAAATAGAATAAAGAATCACCTTTATAAGCAAATTTTTGTTTTTATTTCTCTGTGTATTGGTGAATATCTCCCCCCCTTTTTACAAGTTGATTCTGGGTTTTTATAACCCGTAAAAACGAAAGAAAAAAAAGGAAACGTATTTGTCCAGATTTGTTTCTTTTTCTTTGCTGTATTTTCCTTGTTTACAGATCGGTGACGAGGATTCTGGCGATGAATGGGCGCGACTTTCGGCGCGATTAGGGGCTTCCGTGCGAAGTTGCATCGATCGGGGCTCCTGTTTGTTCTTGCGGCGCGAACGGCGTGATGATCGGGCTTCTGCTGGGTTGCGAGGGTAACCCTAGTGTCGAGGCTTGCGGCGCAAAGCAGAAACCCTAGTTTTGGGGTTTCCAAATTCTGAAACAATATTTGGGCCGTTGGGCCATGTAATTTTGGGTTTTAGGGCTAGGGGTTTTGTAATCGGTTTAGTGGGCCATTTGTTTGGGCTCGGTTGGGTTTTTGTAAAAGGATTGTATAAATGAACTGTTTAAAGACATTATTTTTATTTTCTGTTTTCTGGTTTATTCAAATGGGCCCGGGCAAAAATGAGCCATTACAACTATAAAACATAATAACAAAACCAAAAACAATATTCAAGATACGATAGAAATTATACAAATCTTTTAGAAAACTATTGTATCTTGAATAAAATTATGCTATTTTTGGCTTCAATAAAACATAATCTTATCTTTTCTCATTCAATTCTTTTATGATTGTTTCATTCTCTCACTTAGTACTCATTACAAAGAATTCTTCTACGTAATACTTGGATGATTGGAAAACATTATTTTTCTGTATACCAGCTCTTCGGAATATTTTTTTGTTGAGTATTCTTCTTAATGTTGTCAAAATCATCTGATCGTGATGGATAAATTTAACCTTTTCTTCAACTAGGTTCAATTAGCAAAACGCTTCTGTAACATCCTGAATTTTTGGGCCTATGCGTTTAATGGGTGGATATGTTTAATGTGTTAATTTAAGTGTTAGGGGTCCAAATTGGGCTCAGGCTTAGGTAGAGGCCTTGATTAAAATTATTTGTTTGGGCATTATAGGGTTTAAAAGGTAGTATCTATGTTTAAAATACCAAAGTGGGCTTGTGGCCCAATCTTAGGAGGTGACGCCACACAAGGGAGTAAGGGGCCCAAATTTAAGTTTCATGGAGCCCAATTCTTTTAATTTAAGTTAGCTAAATTTTGGGCATTAGGATTAGGTGGAGTGGATGGCAACAAGGCTAAAATTTAGGGGTTTTAATTTTTAAAATATGTGGATAATAAGCAGATAAAGGCTATTATTTAAGAATTTATTTTATGTGGATAATAAGCAGATAAAGGCTAAAATTTAGGGATTTTAATGATTAAAATATGCGGATAATATCTTTGATAAAGGAGTGAGGAGTTAGAGATAATTAAGTCTCTTTTAGATGAGCTAGTAGATTAAGATAAAGGAGAAAAGATAGGATTTATCGCAAGGTTAGGTAAGTGCAGAAATTTCTATAAATAGGGGAATATCTCTTCAATTTCAGCATTTGGGTTTTTCTCTCATTCTTTTCTCTTCTTCTCTCGAGTAAAAGCCGAAAACTCCTAAAGTTCCATCTTCTTCTTCATTCTCTGCAAAAGCCGAAATCTCTAAGCCTATTCCCTCATCTTCATTTTGATTCAAAAGCGAAACTCTTTCCATTCTTTTTCTTCCTAAGAAATCTTCAAGTCTCTTCCTTGTTTTCTTTTCTTCTTCTCTTTTCTGTCGAAACCGAAACTCCTCACTCAAGTATTTTAAAAGCCAAAGACACATCAGCCTTCTCTTGTTCATACTTTTTCCAGGATTTTTCTAAAAGCCGAAATCCCTAGATCTCATCTCATGTGATTACCGAATTACTTCTGTGGTGCCTACTTGTGCCAAAATCTGAAGGGAACTTTAGCGGAGTCAATCGCATAGATCTCTAAGTTATAGAATCGTGTTACTTTCGGGATTTCAAGGTAAGAGATCTATTAGTTTTAATGTGTAATTTTGGATTTATTAACCTTGGCCGATTGTTGAAGGGGCTAAATCTTTGTGTGTTTTTCTGGCTTTTGAGCAAGGCTTTACATTGAGGATAATAGATCCGGATAGCAAGGACATCGACTAAGAATATTGGATTTCGCAATATCAGGTGTGTAATACTTCCCCACCATCTAGATCTGATTATTAATGTATGCTCATAAGTTTATATGTTGTGATAAATACCGATATCTCGGTTTAATGTTGGAAACCCGAAAAGGGTGAAGCAAATCACCAGGTCAGTGAATGTTTGACTTTATATGATAAAAGCATATTTATTTTATGACTGCATGGGTTGGGTTGATGAAAGGAGGAAGTTATACGTTATATGTGTAGCGGTTTATACCGTGATCTGTTATATGTTGTAGCGGCAATGCCGTGATCTGTTATAAGGGCTTCGGCCATAATATGTTGATGAGCAGCATGACTGCCATCTTGGCGTGTAGCGGTGTGGGTCGATTGTAGAAATCCCCAATGGTGTGAATGGGTGAGTGCGGGGCGTGTAGCGGATGGAAACCTAGGCAAGCGGGTTGGGCCTTGCATATTATTTGTTATTTTTTTATAAATGGAATTATTAATCATTTTATGGGCCTAAGGCCAAAATCTAGTGGTGCATGAGGGTTGCACATCGAGTCTCGCGACTCACCCTATTAATTAACCTTTCAGGTGATACCTAGTGCTTCGGACCAGGGCCGAGAGGAACGCAAGGTGGCCATGCAAAAGACCAACTGGATCCAGCAAAAAGTCTCAAGTTAATACTTTATATTTTTAATTAATGGATTTTAAATCTCGATGTAATAAGGCTATGGGCCACTAGTTTATGTTTTATTTTATTTTGGGCTTTAATTACTTTTAGTTATTTAAATTCTTATTGAACTAATGTATCTATTTAAATTTAAGTTTTTAATTTATAAAGGCATATTTTATTTAAACTATCAACTATTAAATTTCTCTCGAATAAGAAGATAAACTTTAGAAAAATATTTTTCTAAAAATACGACATGTTCTTCCAAAATTTTCTTAGTGACATACCAGATCCGGTCGTGGTGTTTGGGCGGGTTTGGGGTGTTACAAATTAGTATCGAGCCAGTTCAAAACTACTCGCTCTGGGCTTTTTTTTTTTTTTTGGGCTCAAAACGTTTTCTAAAGTTGGGTTTTCGAAATATGCATATTTATACAGGTCTGTTAGCTCAGCATGACACCTGCGTCTCCGGCCCAAGTCCGCCAGGTAAGTATTCTGAACCATTGTGTGATATAATATATGTGGGCTTGATGGGCTTTATGGGACGTAGATTAGTTAGATTAGAACTTGATGGACTTTAGGCCTAGCTGAAACAACTCTTAAAATCTCATAAGACTTAACTTCACTAAACAAACCCGTGAATGAGCCGCAAGACTAGGGTGTGGCAACAGGCATGCGCATGTCTAGGATTGGATCCGGAAGAGCCTGGTACTTAAGCAGTCCTAGTGACTCACCTCCTCTTCGCTGGAATCCTACCTGGTGCGTAGTGACTGTTCACCCTAGCCGCGAGGATTTGTTGACGGGCCAAAATTAATAATTTAAAACCCGAATGGGACCAGCCATCCTATTTTGCAAAATGACTAAAATACCCCTGATTTATAAAATGACTAAAATACCCCTGATTTGTAAAATTACCAAAATGTCCCTAGATTGTAAAATTACCAATATACCCCTGGATTGTAAAATTACCAATAAACCCCCGGATTGAAAAAAATACCAAAATACCCTTCTTTCACAAAATCACCAAGGAACCCTATTTCAGAAAATTACGAAAATACCCCTGTAGGATAAATTACGAAAATACCCCTAGGTAGTGAAATGACGAAAATACCCTTAGGTGATGAATGTAAGTTCTATTTGTATGATTGATGATTGCATGTATGTGTATATGGAACTAAGAGACAAACTTGAGACTGAAACTTGTAGATGTAATTTCGAATTCGAAAGAACTACTCTTAAACTACTGCTCATAAGACTGTTTGTGGTTAAACAGTGGAAGAAACTTATTAATTCATAAAATTCTTAATTAGATAAACGCGGACCGATAGCATGAGTATAAGGGGACGAGGACGCTCTAGATGTGAATACCGGTGCGTACTCTACGATAGAATACTAAGTGTTTATTTTGGGTTTAGTATTGGAGTGCGCAGCGAAAGCATGGTAGTGAGACTTGGGTAGTATGATTAATAGTTAGTTGGAAATTTCGAGGACGAAATTTCTTTAAGGGGGTAGAAGCGTAACATCCTGATTTTTTTGGGCCTATGCGTTTAATGGGTGGATATGTTTAATGTGTTAATTTAAGTGTTAGGGGTCCAAATTGGGCTCAGCTTAGGTAGAGGCCTTGATTAAAATTATCTGTTTGGGCATTATAGGGTTTAAAAGGTAGTATCTATGTTTAAAATACCAAAGTGGGCTTGTGGCCCAATCTTAGGAGGTGACGCCACACAAGGGAGTAAGGGGCCCAAATTTAAGTTTCATGGAGCCCAATTCTTTTAATTTAAGTTAGCTAAATTTTGGGCATTAGGATTAGGTGGAGTGGATGGCAACAAGGCTAAAATTTAGGGGTTTTAATGTTTAAAATATGTGGATAATAAGCGGATAAAGGCTATTATTTAAGAATTTATTTTATGTGGATAATAAGCAGATAAAGGCTAAAATTTAGGGATTTTAATGATTAAAATATGTGGATAATATGTTTGATAAAGGAGGGAGGAGTTAGAGATAATTAAGTCTCTTTTAGATGAGCTAGTAGATTAAGATAAAGAGAAAAGATAGGATTTATCTGCAAGGTTAGGTAAGTCTTGAAATTTCTATAAATAGGGGAATATCTCTTCAATTTCAGCATTTGGGTTTTCTCTCATTCTTTTCTCTTCTTCTCGAGTAAAAGTCGAAAACTCCTAAAGTTCCATCTTCTTCTTCATTCTCTGCAGAAAAGCCGAAATCTCTAAGCCTATTCCTCATCTTCACTTTGATTCAAAAGCCGAAACTCTTTCCATTCTTTTTCTTCCTAGCTGAAATCTTCAAGTCTCTTCCTTGTTTTCTTTTCTTCTTCTCTTTTCTGTCGAAACCGAAACTCCTCACTCAAGTATTTTAAAAGCCAAAGACACATCAGCCTTCTCTTGTTCATACTTTTCCAGATTTTCCTAAAATTTGAAATCCCTAGATCTCATCTCTGTGATTGCCAAATTACTTACTGTGGTGCCTACTTGTGCCGAAATCTGAAGGGAACTTTAGGGAGTCAATCGCATAGATCTCTAAGTTATAGAATCGTGTTACTTTCGGGATTTCAAGGTAAGGGATCTATTAGTTTTAACGTGTAATTTGGGATTTATTAACCTTGGCCGATTGTTGAAGGGGCTAAATCTTTGTGTGTTTTTTGGCTTTTGAGCAAGGCTTTACATTGAGGATAATAGATCCGGATAGCAAGGACATCGACTAAGAATATTGGATTTCACGATATCGGTGTGTAATACTTCCTCACCATCTAGATCGATTATTAATGCATGCTCATAAGTTTATATGTTGTGATAAATACCGATATCTCGGTTTAATGTTGAAACCGAAAAGGGTGAAGCAAATCACCTGTGTCGAGTGAATGTTTGACTTTATATGATAAAAGCATATTTATTTTATGATTGCATGGGTTGGGTTGATGAAAGGAGGAAGTTATACGTTATATGTGTAGCGGTTTATACCGTGATCTCGTTATATGTTGTAGCGGCTAATGCCGTGATGATCATTATAAGGGCTTGGCCATAATATGTTGATGAGCGGCATGACTGCCATCTTGGCGTGTAGCGGTGTGGGTCGATTGTAGAAATCCCCAATGGTGTGAATGGCTGAGTACGGGCGTGTAGCGGATGGAAACCTAGGCAAGCGGGTTGGGCCTTGCATATTATTTGTTATTTTTTTATAAATGGAATTATTAATGCATTTTATGGGCCTAAGGCCAAAATCTAGTGGTGCATGAGAGGTTGCACACCGAGTCTCGCGACTCACCCTATTAATTAACCTTTCGGGTGATACCTAGTGCTTCGGACCAGGGCTAGAGAGGAACGCCGGTGGCCATGCAAAAGACCAACTGGATCCAGCAAAAAGTCTCAAGTTAATACTTTATATTTTTAATTAATGGATTTTAAATCTCGTTGTAATAAGGCTATGGGCCACTAGTTTATGTTTTGTTTTATTTTGGGCTTTAATTACTTTTAGTTATTTAAATTCTTATTGAACTAATGTATCTATTTAAATTTGGGTTTTTAATTTATAAAGGCATATTTTATTTAAACTATCAACTATTAAATTTCTCTCGAATAAGAAGATAAACTTTAGAAAAAATATTTTTCTGAAAATACGACATGTTCTTCCAAAATTTTCTTAGTGACATACCAGATCCGGTCGTGGTGTTTGGGCCGGGTTTGGGGTGTTACAGCTTCAATTCCATTAACCAATGGGTAAGACGTTGCCCCTAGCGAAGGTTCTGGCCGACATTCAATGAGACAGAAGGTAATGGTAGCTTCTTATGCCAATCCTTGCAGGTCTAAGTCACCTTTCATAATTTTTATATATATATATATATATATATATATTTGCAACTTTTGCTGTACAGTGATATGCTGCCTGATCTTTGGACAAACTGTAAACTTTGACTTTGTACAGTTATGCCTTCTGTGTTGGCGTTTGATCCTCTTTTTTTTTTGTATTTGGTGACTGTCGACTTTGCAATATTGGCATATGAAGCAACATTCACCCTCTTAGTAAAGTAGACAACGACCATGACAGTGAATCGATGTCAACTAGAAGCATTTGGCAAGATTGGCCCCATAATATCCATGCCCCACATATGGAAAATTTGTGAAGAACTGAAGTAAGCCCATGAATCTTGTCTCCTTAGATACGGCATAGCTGATACCATCCCTTTCTCTGTAAATTGGCAGTGCCCAATCCTCATATTTAGGGCGCGTCTTATTAGCCCAAGCATGTCTTGATATATTATGCAAAACATCTTTGAGTCTTTTTGAAAATAACTCAATGATGTCTCGCATTATTTTTATAGTAAGCTGGGCTTCGATCTTTACCCCTTTTCTAGGCTCGCAATATCCAATGAGCCTTTGTAGAGTAAGGTCTGTTTTTCATCTTGTTAAACCATTCTTAACAAGTCAGAAGATATGTCACAATCTCTATCATATTCAAAATCCTAAGATCCCCTAGACCCATATCTTGTTCAAAAAGGGAGTCAGTAACAACGTCGCTCATGACGTTGATATCTGGATACCTAGGTATGAAGGTGAAAAAATCCAAAGAATAAATGATTCTAAGGATGATTATTGGTATGTTCATGAATAAAGAATGAAAGAATATTCTAAAAAACAAAAGAATGTACAGTAGAAAGAATAAAATAATATGTGCTCAAATAGATGTATTTTATTGAAATAAAATTTTGAACATAAGCCTATTTCACAAAAGAGTTCTTGTTGCCTCTAGGCTCAAGACAACAAGCATGTTTTGAACATTACTCTAGATTAGCCCTAAAAGTACATGGATTTCTTCCACAGTCTCATTATTCAAAACACTCCCAAGTACACAAGGGTTTGGAAATTTCGTTCTCTGATTCCCTCTTCGCTTTCAATTTCTTCAAGAGATCACAACTTTCTTGTCTCCATGATTGGGTAATGGGTTCTCCACACTGGGTGTATCATCAATCTTGACAAATCCCATCTTAAGAAGTCTCTCAACTACCTTTTTTGAAGGCAGTGCAATTTTCTATTGAATGCCCCGTTACTCCTGCGTGGTAATCACATTGAACGTTGGAGTCATACCATTTAGGATATGGGGGTTGTAACGGCCGCAGATAATATAAGGACACTATATGCGCGTCAAATAAACTTTGATATAGCTCCTTATACATCATCGGGATTGGCGTAAATTGGAGTTTTTCAGAATTTTGCCTTGGAGAAACCTGATCGTTGGTAGTTACCGTCTTTGGCTGGTTCATTGCTATTGGCTCCGAATGGCTCTTGTTATATCTACCGGTATTATTCATTTTCTTTTCCTTCTTCTTCAAGGCTTTTGAGGTCCATTCTCCTCCTTCCTTTGTTTCTACCAGAGCCATCGGCTTGGCTTGATCATCACTCGGGTCAAATCCTGAACCTATTGGAGAATTTAATAGGGCCGAAGTATGACATCGAGGTCCAACAATGACGGGTCCCCCATGCAGATGCATGTCTGGTTGAGTCGGGATACCTATTGGAGAATAAACGATGTCTTCCTCATCATCCTCATTATTGTCCACTGAGCCACTTCTTTTTCCAAGTCCTCTGGCTAGTAACTGAGTTAGTTGGCCTATCATATTCTTTTGGAATCCCCGCATTTCTTGTTGGATCTCGGTCAACTGCCCTTGCATTTGCATTTGCATTTGTTCTATTCTTTCCAACCTTTGCTCCATATTTTCCAGGTTAACTAAAATATTTTTACCTAATTAGGGTCCTTTTATAAAAGCCTAATGCAAATGATGCCATGTAATGCGAATGCATGAATGCAAAGAGAGAGAGGCGTTGATTCAGAATTCAGTTACATTAGAAAAACTTTACTAGAAAATAAATTTCTTTACACAAAACGGATCGCATACACGGCCTTGTCTTCATAGTCCAAGTGAGAACATCAATCCCCTTCTTCGCAAAAGTCAAATCTTGTAAACTTCTAATAGATGCCTCCTCTAGCTCCTTTTGCTTGATTTGGACCGCAACTCCTGTTCACTTGTTAGCCTCTTCAAGAAAGCCGAGATGTGGGTAATTCTCGAATAGTCTTCGTCAACTTGAATCCTTGAGTGATAAGGTCTTGTATTCCTTCACGGACTATCAGCCTTCTCTCATTGTATTTACTTGGACTATATTCGGACGACCGTATTATAATCCACTTTATCAAAAAATCCATTTTCTTATGACCAACTTTTCTATTTAGCAATCGAATTTGAAATCAACACCTCTTTTCTATGATATGAATGCAATGCAATCAAAACAAAAGAGAACACGTTAGCACAAAGAAATAAATAGCAGAATAGGGCACCTATCTGGGTGATCACTAGGGTTTAACATAGTTCTACCTAGGGTGAGTTCCTATGTTCCCTACGTGTGGTTTAGCTCTAAAGTTGAGGTACCCGAACAAGCAGATTCCTCGATCCTCACCCATTATAGGCTCATATGGACCAAGTTCAGTTCAGGGGAATACATTTCCCTATGGCTGCACGGAGGTGAAAACCTCACGAAGACATAGGTACGGATGTATCCCGAAAGCGATTCACTATCCTGTACGGAGGTGAAAACCTCACGAAGGAGTAGCTTCTCACTCCCACTTAAGGGTGTGACCACGACGGTCATGCAGTGCAATGCAGAGCAATATATTTAAAACAACATGCAATAAAAGGATCATATTTTTAAAATCAGAATTTTAAATTCAAACAAAAGGACATGAAATTATCAATTTTACGGCCTGGCTCTCTTGGTCCCCAGTGGAGTCGCCAAGCTGTCGAAACCATTTTAAAATCGGGTTTTAAAAATGACGACCGACTTTTAAAAACGAAAATGGGAGTCGCCACCAATCCTTTTAGGTGTGATTGGATCACCTTGTAAAACGTTTTATTTTAAAACATTTAATTGTGGTCCACGAAAAATAAAAATGGGTTCGGGAGTCGGTTACGTATGAGGAAGGGTTAGCACCCTCATAACGCCCACAAATTGGTACCTAATCGATAGAATCATGTCCAAATGTTTGAAGTTTAAAAGTATTTAAAAATATGATTTCTTAAAGAAACTTCGAGCAATTTAAGTTAAAATTTGAGACTTTCTTGTTCCGAAGGAATATAAATATCACATCCAGTACGTTAGGACACGATATTTAAGAACCTTCGTAATCAAAATTATCTCAAGATTTACAAAACTTGAAAAAGGGTATTTAGTTATTTAGCCAAACGGAAAATCGCAACCCAGTACGTTAGGGCACTATTTCCCGAATTTCTAAATACCAAAACATTGCCTTATTTTAAAAACTTTAAATAAAATATAGTAATCTTGTAAAAATGTATTCATAAAACAATAAATAAATAACAATACAATGGCAATCATAAATAAATAATGAAAGAATATAGGCAAGTAAAATATATACATAAAACCCTAAATATCAAAATAAAAATTACTAAATAAATATGAAAATTTTCATGCAAGATTAATAATAAAAAAATAAAATAAATAAATAAAATTACATACTTATATGATATAAACAATATAAAAAATGTGTTTTAAAAAATAGTATATAATGATTTTAAATAAATAAAGTATAATATAAACAATATAAATGAAACATGTTTTTCAATATAAATAAAAATAAAAATATGATATAATATAATGCTATACAATGTATAAAATTTTTAAAATATATAATATAATAACTAATATATGAAAATAATATGTAATTAAAATAATATTAAACAAAATAAATAATATATATATATATATATAATACCCTAATCATAAAATTATATACATAATATAAACAATATAAATAAAATAGATTAAATAAATTTTATATAAAACAAAGTTTTAGAAATAATACCTAATATAATATAATACTATATAATATACAAATTTTAAAAAAATATAATATAATAAATAATATACCAATTATAAAATAATAGTATTAAACCACATAAAATAATAATACATATAAGGTTAACACATAAAATATATATATATATATATAAATTTTATACTATAAACAAACTAATATATAAATAATAATATAACATTTTAATTCAATATAATATTAGAATAAAACAAAAAAAAAAGGATTAAAATGAAATAAAATCAAAATTGCGCGGTAAAATTAAAAGCAAAGAAAACAAAGAAAGAATTTAATTGAAAACAGTTAAAAAGGCGGAAGGGTTAAAAACACAAATAACCCTTCCGCTTAAAAACACGCGGATCCCTGGAGCGAGTCGGGTCAATGCGCGGATCCCCTGCTTAAAACAGCGTCGTTTTGGTCATTATCTGGCCACACCAAAACGGCGTCGTTTCTTAAGCCTTATATAAAGTGAAAATTAATGAAAAAAACTCATTTTATCAGCCCCTTTTAAAAAAAAATAGAAACCGAGCTTTAGAAAGCTCTCCTTCCCTCCGCTTAGTCAGTTAGGCGTGGGTTCAAGCGATAGGCCACCGCGCGTGCACCCTACGCGCCACCGCTAGCGCCGTCACATACGGCGGCCGAAAATCCAAAAGTTTCCTCTTTTCAGCGCGAGTCAAAAGGTAGTTTTTTTTATGTATTTTTGAAACAGTTTTTTTATTATAAAAATGCGTAGATCGAAAAGAAAAAATAAAAAAAAGCCGAAATAGAATAAAGAATCACCTTTATAAGCAAATTTTTGTTTTTATTTCTCTGTGTATGTGCGAATATCTCCCCCCCCCCCTTTTTACAAGTTGATTCTGGGTTTTTATAACCTGTAAAAACGAAAGAAAAAAAAAAGGAAACGTATTTGTCCAGATTTGTTTCTTTTTCTTTACTGTATTTTCCTTGTTTGCAGATCAGTGACGAGGATTCTGGCGATGAATGGGCGCGACTTTCGGCTCGATTAGGGGCTTCCGTGCGAAGGTGCATCGATCGGGGCTCCTGTTTTCTCTTGCGGCGCGAACGGCGTGATGATCGGGCTTCTGCTGGGTTGCGAGGGTAACCCTAGTGTCGAGGCTTGCGGCGCAAAGCAGAAACCCTAGTTTCGGGGTTTCCAAATTCTGAAACAATATTTGGGCCGTTGGGCCATGTAATTTTGGGTTTTAGGGCTAGGGGTTTTGTAATCGGTTTAGTGGGCCATTTGTTTGGGCTCGGTTGGGTTTTTGTAAAAGGGTTGTATAAATGGACTGTTTAAAGACATTATTTTTATTTTCTGTTTTCTGGTTTATTCAAATGGGCCCGGGCAAAAATGGGCCATTACAACTATAAAACATAAAAACAAAACCAAAAACAATTAATATTCAAGATAGGATAGAAATTATACAAATCTTTTAGAAAACTATTGTATCTTGAATAAAATTATGCTATTTTTGGCTTCAATAAAACATAATCTTATCTTTTCTCATTCAATTCTTTCATTCTCTCACTTAGTACTCATTACAAAGAATTCTTCTACATAATACTTGGATGATTGGAAAACATTAATTTTCTGTATACCAGCTCTTCGGAATATTTTGTTGTTGTCAAAATCATCTGTAATCCTTTTACAAAATAAAGAATACGTGATTAAATTGAGTTAATTGTGAATAAGAGATTAAACCAACACTACATTAAAGCATACTTGAAACCTCTTGAACGAAAATCAAACTTTTAAGAGAACCGATAGTACTACTTGAAATAATTAGAATTCATATTATGAGTGAGTAGATACTATCTGTGTTTAATGTGTTTTAGTGTGTAATTTTATTGGAACCAATTTGTTTAATGTGTAATTTTATTGGAGTGAGTAGAAAAAATTTATTGGAATTGTTTTAATTTTAATTTGTTTTAGTCACTTTAAATTTATGGTAAAATATTGAATTTGTTTTAATCAATTTAAATTTGTGGCAAAAAAAATATATTAAGTAAACAATTAAATTTCCTTTAAATAGTTATATGCAATTACATAATCTATTTATTTGTACCATAAAAATAATATAAATTTTAAATTAAATTTCATTTACTATTTACCTTATCATCAATCACGGCAATTAGTGCAGAATAAAAATAAAAATAAAAAAGGTAATAATGCTAAAATAATATAAAATTTTAAGTTAATTTAATATATTATTTTAGCATAATTAAATTTTATTTTTAGTTATATATGGGAAAATTAGTTTTTTTTAAATTTTATTTATCTATTTATTTTGAATATAAAAATTTAAAAATATTAACTTAAAAAATAGTTATAGGGTATAAAGTTTAGTAAATGCTAATAATTAAAATAAATACTAATATATATAATATAAATAGTATATAATTTAATAAACAAATAATTATTTAATTTAAATTAAATGGCAAAATTTTTATTTATCTAACTAAAAATTTATCTAATTTTTAAAATTTATGTTTATCTAGTTAAATATTTATTTAAACAAAAATTAACTTAAAAGTTATTATAGATAAAAATAATTAAATTAAAAATTTTATTTAAGTTGAATTAAATGAATAATTTATATATATTTTTTTCAAATTCTTTTTTTTTATCTAAATAACTTTTTATTTTAAACATAAACCTTTATAATTTAATGGATAACAAAAAAATATAGAAATTATCTTTTAAAAAATATATAAATTACATAAAAATATAGTTGCGCCACTTGTCATAATTATAGTGTACCTTATTATATTATATATACTATAAGTTTTACCACACGCGTATGTGTGTGAAAATCACGTATTTAAAACACAGAGGTGTGCTTAAAAATAACATAAGATAAATAATGAAACGTATGATTTGAAACTAACTAATAATAACATATGGAATATGTACAATATTAAAATAAGAAAAATTAGATTTAATTGTGAGTAAAACGAAATTTAAACACAAAAATACATCAGATTAAGAATACTAAACGAATATAATTGTTTATCATGGTGTTGTCATCAATCCTGAGTTCGTGTCGATTTAATTTGTGATACCAACTCAATCAACAATATTATTAATGCTAGAAACTTTATCACACACGTATGTCTGTGGAAGTCATGTATTTAAAATACAAATTTGTGTTTAAAAATAGTGTAAAATAAATAATAAAATGTATGATTTGAAACTAATTAATAATAACATGTGAAATATGTATGATATTAAAAAAATGATTAAATTATAAGTAAAACGAAATTTAAACAAATGAATACATCAGATTAAGACTACTAAATAAATACAATTATTTATCTTGATGTTGTCATCAATCCTAAGTTAGTGTTGAGTTAACTTGTGACACCATCTCAATCAACAACATTATTAATATATACAATTAATGGAGGTAATAATGTAACGCCCCAATTTCCTATTTCTGTTTCTGTATAATTTTGACACAAATATCTATTTGCTTCAGTGGTCAAGTGTTTTGGGTGTGTGTGAGAGGTCCTAAGTTCAAGCCCTACCTTTAGCAAATTTTGGTTATTTTTAGAATCAAGACCTATCTTGTTCAGTGGGCTTATGTTAAATTATCTATAAATTCATATCAGAATGAGCCTGTTGGTTCAAGTGGCAAGGGAGTTAGTGTGTTAGAGGTCCTGTGTTCGAATCTTTACGCGAGCGTGAATGTTAGTCTTTTTTCTCAGTCTCCTGTTAGAGTCTTGATGGAGTGGGATCCTGAGAAGTTGGATGTTAGTGGATTAGTGGGGAGTAAAATAAGGGATTTGTAGAGATTTTGGGGATTTTTCCTTCTTTTCGAATTTTCTCTCTCCTCCAAGAGAAATCTGACGTGAATTTCTTTTGTTTCTCCCCATATCTGACATTTTTCTTTTTCTTTCCTTCTCTGCAAAATCTCTGCTCTATTTCTTCTTGGATTCGATTCGTAAACTCATTGTTTGATCGTGCTACTGTGGTTGTCGGGTTCTCCTTTTTGATTCGGTAAGCAGAATGTTGTCACTTTTAATTGGTGTTGGTATATTAGCGGTGTGTTGGGCAACTTTTAATTGGTAATTATCGTTGTAATTTGGTTTAGGTAAAGGTTGTGAGGCTGGAAGTTTCATAGCTACGGATTGATTTGAGGTTGTGGTTGTTTGCTAGCGGTGAGTCGACTTTTGCGCTTTTTGCTAAACCGTATTAGACTCGTAATTTGGTTGCTAAGGGTATTGGATACTCTATTTTTAGGTTTTGGAAGGCTCGGGAGTGGTTTCACATCAAATCGTTACCAGGTGTGTACCCGAAATGCATAAAACGATTGTAACAACCCGTTTTAGGGTTAAATCAAAACAGTAGTTTCGGGGCCACAAATCTGAAGTAGAAATATTTATTGTGATAAAATTTTAAGGTATGCAGCATGATTGAATGATTGTGTGAAAATTTCGTTAAGAAATTTTATCGATAGAATGTCCAATTTGACTAGTAGGACTAAATTGTAATAGGTGCAAAATGTGTGTTCTAGAAGCTAGAGGTGTCTAATTGCTATGAAATTTTAAATTGGAGGTCCTTAAATGTTAATTAGACCATTATACTTCATAGTGGACAAAAATGGACATGGTTAGGTGAATTTCCAAAGTTTGGCATTAAGGGCATTTTGGTAAACTAGTAATTAAATGATTTAATAAGCTAAAAATAAGTCAAAATTTTTATTCATCTTCATCCTCCTATGCCAAAATTTCAAGGGAGTCCATAGCTAGGGTTTTGGCCATTTTCAAGCTCGATTGTAAGTCCGTTCTTGCCCCGTTTTTGATGATTTTTATGTTTTTGAAGTTGTCTTAACCTAATCTAGCTATTTCAAGGACTAATTTGAAAAGATGTCAAACTCTAAAATTTTACCCATGTAGAATATGTATGTATCTTGATATTTAATGGTAGAAAATACATGTTTGTTGTTAGTTAAACAACATTTACAAAGTGATTTTTGATGAAAATATCAAAAAGAGACCTATTTGTAAAAAGTTGTAAAATGTGTGTTAAAATGTGAATAAATGAAAAATGTGGGCTGTTATGAGTATGAATAAGTTTCAGCTAGGCCTGGGTTTTTAAGAAATTGAATGAAATTCATTTTACGAGCCTAGGGACTAAAATGTAAAATGTCAAAAGTTTAGGGGAAAAAATGTAATTTTTGCCATAAGGTGTTTTTGGGCTGAATTGAATAATGTGATGATTAAATGAGATGAATTTGGTATTATAGATCAATAAAAACGAAGTTCGGGTCTAGATCGGGGGAAAACTAAAGTAATTGACGAATAGACCCATTTGGCTGTTTTTGTAACCGAGGTAAGTTCGTATGTTAAATAAGCTTTACTTTAACTGTATTTTATTTGCTTAAATTTATGCATGAATTGTGTAATCGACCTTACGGACACATTTGACGATGATTTGGCAAGCGAGAAATCCCAATCGAACCTTAGGAATAGATTAGGATACAAGTGGCATGTCACTAGGGTTTATGTTATGTGATTCTGGGTGCTGGTCCTGTACGTCCTACCGGTGGCTGAGTATATCAGCATATGTTGCGGTTACTTGACAGCTTGTGTGAGCAGCACCGTGTAGCTACGTCTCGACTGACAGCTTGTGTGAGCAGGCCCATTGATAGCTCGAGAGCGAGCACATATGTGTTATAAAATAAAGGTAGCAATAGCTACATATGTGGCACCTTGTGTGCAAGGTTTCCCATGTATCTGATATTATTATTCCGAGTGGTTTATTGGGAATGACAACGATGAGAATAAGTACGAAATTATTACGAGATGGTACATGTATGTACTCAAAGCTTATGATTATTAATTCGTGAAATGATGATTTCAAGGTAAGTTGTGATGGAAGTGAATTATGATTATGAGGTTATGGTAAATTATAATATCTTATGTTATATTACTTGCATGATTAATGTATGGTAAGATTTTCTTATTTCTTACATACGGGCTTACTAAGCTATATAGCTTACTCCGTTTATTTTTCCATGTTTTATAGTGTCACCAAGCTAGCTCGGATTGGAGATCGTCAGAGATCGTATCACACTATCAAACTATTATTTTGGGTACCGATGATTTTAAACATTTTGAGAATATGGCATGTATAGGGACTTGATCATTTTGTTGTATGTGTCATTATGATTTGGCAAAAAGTATTGGCTTGTAATGGATAAGTGTTTTATTTTGTATAAGGCCTTAAAATATGGCCTATCTTGGTTTAATTGGATGTGAGTTATGCATGGGCTAATGTTATTTGTGATATGCCTTTTATTTGCTTGGTGGATGAATGATTGTGGCTTAATAACTTAGGTGTTAAATAGGGAGAATTGGCTTGATGGTAAGTTATTGAAATTGGGCTAGACTATACATACTGAAAGTAATCATATTGAATGCTTGTGGATGTGTTTGTGGTATGTTTGAGTTTGACAAAGTATGATGTTTTAAGCATGATAGATGTTGACTTTTTAAATGACATGTTTAGGCCTTAGTTAGGATTATTTTGGTTGCTTGTTTGTGCTATGAACTATGCCATTGAAATTGTGTACAAGTGTGTGCAAATGAGAGTGGCAAATGGCTTGGTAAATAGCCTTATTTTGTCCACACGGGTAGACACACGGGCGTGTGTCTAGGCCTTGTGTGACACACGGCCTATCCCACGGGCATTTGTTTTGGCCGTATGTCCCATGCACCATAATTTTGAGAAATAGAATGCTTAGATTTGAGCACACGGGCAGAGACACGGGCATGTGTCTCAGTCGTGTGGACGGCACGGCCTCGAACACGGGCGTGTGCCCTGGCCGTATGAAGTTTGCACTTATTTTTGTGAAAATTAATTTTCCCCACGGCCTGACACACGGGCATCTGACTTGGCCGTATGACTTCAATTTGTTCATGAGTTACAAGTCAGAGAGTTACACAGGTTAGGAACACAGGCGTGTGAGACCACACGGCCTGCCTACACGGGCGTGTCCCAATACTGTAACGCCCCAAAATTTTTATTTTTGTTATCGTGAAAATGTGACACAATTTTGTATCTGCATTAGTGGTTAAGTGCTCTGGGTGTGTCTGGGAGGTCTTAAGTTCAAACCATATCTTTGGCAAAAATTTGGTATTTCTTCTAAATCAAGCCCTATCTCTGGTCAGTAGGCTTAAGTTTAATTATTTGCAAAATTATGTCAGAATGGGCCTGCTGGTTTGGTGGTTAAGTGGAGTCTTGGATGATAGAGGTCCTGTGTTTGATTCTCAACGTTGGCGAGGGGGTAGAATTTTTGCTCTTAATTTCGGCTAGAGTTGTGTTGATGTTGGACTCCGAGTAGTGGGATGTTAGTAGGATTTGAGGGAGAAAAATAAGGGTTTTGATGTAGTAGGGATTTGGTAAAACTCTCCTGTTCTCCAAAATTCTCTCTTCAGGAAACTGACGTTCCTTCTGCTCTCTGCCATTTCTTATTTTTTCTCTTTTTTTGTTTTTGTTGTTTGTCGCCGCCTCTTCTGTCCCTTTTTGTTGCCGAAATTTTGCTGTAATTCCTCGTCTCTCAGCCTTGTTATCTCCCTAATCCAACTTTTTCTTCTTTTGTTCTTTTTGTTGTTTCTCTTTCGTTGTTGGCTTTTGTTTGCGATAGCTCGGTAAGTTTTGGTATTTGTTGAATTCTAATGTTATTCTGAATACTGGTTAAGGAGGGGTTTTTTTTTGCTGTTTAGGAGTTAATCGAGGGGCTGGAGATCAGCCATTAACATTTTAAGGGTGCAGAGTTCTTGTTATTCGAGCTAAGGTAAGGATTTTGATGGGTGGAAGTCGTTTGTCTCGTTATAACTTCGTTTAATTTCCATGAGTATCACTGAAATTAGACTCTGGATTATCGATTATAGGTTATGGAGTACTCGGGGATCGTCTTAGCTTTAAACAAAACCAGGTATGTATCCGAAAATGCAGAAAATAGGGTTTCGACGAAAGCCAAAAACCCCACTGTCGACGCCACACGGGCGTGTGGTTGCCCATGTGGTAGGCCGTGTGCCATAACACGGGCGTGTGATCGACGAGGCCAGGCCGTGCGCACAAGACACGGCCGTGTGATGGCCAGGTAGGCCGTGTGTGACACACGGTAGTCCACACGAGCGTGTGGGATTTTGGGCTAGGCCGTGTGATCCACACGGCCAAGGCCAATTTGGGTCATGTGGGCCACACGTGCGTGTGGGCCCACACAGGCAAGCCACATGGGTGCGTGAGCCCATTTATCTGAAATGATTCCTAGGGTTGCACGGGTCGCCCAAGTCGACTGTGAACCTACTTTAGGCTCGGTAAGCTTTACCTAGACCCCTAAATGTATGATCTGAGTGTATCTGATGCATGATAAATTATGCATGATTACTAATATATATATGTATATGTATGACTGATGGTTGCATAAAAGCATGACATATTGTATATTTGCGTTGCATTGGGTTGGGATGATGATATTTGGAGGAAGTGTACTGAAAGGCTTTAAGCCTATTATCTGGCAGCTTAGCTGCAATATACTGAATATGTGCCGCATTCGGTACTACTTGGAGTGCAGGGATGGGTGGGTGTTTTAAATCCCGCATGGAGTGTAGGGATGGACGAAGATGGTGTGTAGAGGCTGGTGGGTAGGACTCTGTTCACTTATTATAGTTTGTATTACTGTTACTGTGATGTACTAAAGCCGTAATGCATATATGATACTGAACTGAAATGGGCTAAGGCCCAAACTACTACTGAAACTGTAATGGGCTTAGGCCCCAGAATGCATTTGACTGTTTACTGCTAATTGACTGTATGCATGTTTCTGTGGGGATTACACATTGAGTTTACGTAAACTCACCCCTTCCTGTTAATCTGTACAGGTAACCCCAGACTTGACGGTTCGGTGCAGCAGAAGATTCGACGGTGGCCACACATATTTTAAATTGCTTACTTTCGTTTATGGTTTTATTTGTTTATGGGGTATTTTTATGTAGTTGGACTTTATGGACTGTTTTACTTTAACTTTGGAAATTTTAACTGCTTTTACGGACTTACAACTACAACCTTAACAAAATACGAATTTTATAAAAACTAAGGTTTTCCATAAAATGAACGATTTTACTTAAAAATGAATGATTTCCAAAGATTTCGCTAAAAAGTTAAGTTTGAGACAAATCAATAAACATGCGTTTTTATTTTTTATTTTTGAGTTAATCAAATATTAACAAACGAAAATGGTTTATCGTCAATTTAGTTTTTAATCACCCTATCATGTGACATCGCTAGATCCGTCCGTAACGTCTAGGCCAGGTTTGGGGGTGTTACATTTAGTGGTATTAGAGCCAGGTTACAATACTCGGCTGTGGATTTTGGGTTTCAAAAATTTGTATTTAAATAATTAATCTCGAAATTATTTGAAATGATTTGACTTAGTATGTGGTACACCGAGTCTCGTGCACCGATCCTGTAAGTATTCTAAAACTGTGATTAGTTTAAACTAAAAATACGATAGATGGTATATTCTAAAATTACTGTAGGAAGTATACTGTGAAAACACTCTAGGCGGTATATCAAACCGTAGTAAAAGCGAGATCGTAGTAAAGCCCGATAGAGATCTGCGATTTACTGAAAACCACTCAATTATCAAATGTTTACATAAAACATCTGCTAATAAATATCGAAACTGTGAATGATTCATAAAATTGTTAATGTAGATAAAATCCCGAATTTGCGATGAGCACACGAGGTATCTGCGGACGAGGTACTAGAGGCTGAGGTAGAGGCCGTAGAGGGGCTCGAGCTGAGTCCTCTTCACTGGGCAGTATGCCAAATCTGGACACGAGTGAGACACCAGTGCCGCCTGCTACTGAGACTGGGTCTCAAGATCGCATGGCTGGGGACGATGCATTGTCCCAAGCTATGCTAAGGATATTGGAGAGGGTAGCTGGGCCTAATACTGGATCTGAAGGTCGTGGGTCGATTACGGAACGACTCCGGTCCAATGGAGCTGAACTTTTTAGGGGTGTCACTAGAGTCGCCCCTAATGTGGCCGAGTACTAGATAGAGGCTACGGAGCAGATTATGGATGACCTGGATTGTACCCATGAGCAGAAACTGAAGGGTGCAGTCTCTCTGTTACGAGATGAGGCTTATCAATAGTGGCTGACCGTTAGGGAGGGCACTCAGCCCGAATGTCTGACCTGGGAGTTTTTTAAGACCACCTTCCAGAGGAAATATGTGGGAGCCAGTTATGTAGACACTCGTGGGAGGGAGTTTCTGAATCTTACTCAGGGGGATCGATCAGTGGCCGAGTATGAGGCCGAGTTCTTAAGGCTGAGCCGCTATGCACGAGGTATGGTGGCATCGGAGTATGAGAGGTGTGTCCGCTTTGAGGATGGCCTCAGAGATAATTTGAGAGTTCTGATAGCTCCGTAGAGGGAGCAAAATTTTTCTTTTCTGGTCGAGAAGGCAAAGATCGCCGAGGATGTTAAACGCGCTGAGCGCCAAAACAGAGATAGAGAGTGGGGTAAGAACAAGAGGATTCAGATCCCTTAAGTTCTGTATAGAGGCCTAAGAGAAAGGTCAGACCTGATGGGCCAGTGGGAGCTGGGCCCCTTGTTATTGCCACTGGACTGCAGCCGTGTGTAGATTATGGCAGATGCCACCAAGGCGAGTGTTAGAGGAGGACTGGGGCGTGTTTGAGGTGTGGGTCACTTGAGGACCACATTCGGGAGTGTCCGCTAAGGGCTGATCAGATGCAAGCTCCGGTTACTGGCACTGCACAGCCACAGAGGGTAGTTCAGCAGCCACCTAGGGGCCGCGGTCAGGCTAGATGTGGTAATGGTATGGGCCGTGGTCAGAGAGCACCGGGCAGAGGTGCTGGACTGACTGAGGCGAGGCAGCCTACTATTGTTTATGCTGCAAGTCACCGAGAGGACAGAGATTCTCCGGACGTCATCACGGGTACGTTTCTTATTTATGATGTGCCTTACACTGCATTGATAGATATAGGATCTACGCATTCCTATGTTGCCTATTCTATTTCCGAAAATCTGGGATTTTGGTTGAGAGTACTTCTAGTGAGGTGACTGTGTTGAGCCCGCTGGGGCAATCTGTTAGAGTTAGCAAACTGTATAGGAATGTTCCTTTAGAGGTTCAAGGGACGGTATTTCTGGCTGACTTGATGGAGCTTCCGTTTGGGGAGTTCGATATGATATTAGGGATGGACCGGTTGGTCAAGCATCGTGTAAGCTTGGATTGTGCGACTAAGAGGGTCTTATTGAGAACTGATGAGGATGATGAGGTAGTCGTGATTGGAGAACGTCGGAACTACTTGGCTAACGTGATCTCTGCACTGGTAGCTGAGAAACTAGTTCGCAAGGATGTGAGGTGTACTTGGCCTATGTAAGTGTTTCTGCTTCTGGGAACTCTACTGTAAAGGATAACCGCACTGCAAGAGATTTTCCAGACGTTTTCCCTGAGGAGCTACCGGGTTTACCTCCGAATCGGGAAGTGAAGTTTGGGATTGAGCTTTTCCCTGGTACAGCTCCAGTGTCTATCGCTCCCTATCGAATGGCACCGAAGGAGCTTACGGAGCTTAAGGCTCAGATTCATGAGTTGTTGGATCGTGGGTTCATCCGCCCTAGTGTGTCCCCGTGGGGAGCACCAGTATTGTTTGTTAAGAAGAATGATGGATCCATGAGGACGAGTATTGACTACCGGCAACTAAATAAGTTGACTATTAAGAACAAGTATCCACTTCCGAGGATTGATGATCTATTTGACCAGTTTTGAGGGGCGTCTGTGTTCTCCAAGATTGACTTGCATTCTAGGTATCATCAGTTGAGGGTTAAGGAGGCTGATGTGCATAAGACGACATTTAGGACTCGTTATGGTCATTATGTGTTCCTAGTGATGCCATTTGGACTGACTAATGCACAGGCAGCTTTCATGGATCTGATGAATCGAGTGTTTCAGCCCTACCTGGATCGGTTTATAGTGGTGTTCATCGATGACATATTGGCTTATTCGAGAACTGATGATGAGCATGACGAGCACCTCAGAGTGGTTCTTCAGACTTTGAGGGAAAAGCAGCTCTATGCTAAGTTTAGCAAGTGCGAGTTCTAGTTACATGAAGTAACTTTTTTGGGTAATGTGGTTTTTGCTGAGGGGATTCGAGTGGATCCTCGAAAGATTGAGGCTATATTGGATTGGAAGCAGCCTAAGAACGTGTCTGAGATCCGCAGCTTTCTGGGGTTGGCAGGTTATTACTGATGGTTTGTGGAAGGTTTCTCACTGATTGCAGCACCCTTAACTAAGCTACTACGTAAGGGTGTACCATTTGTCTGGACTGATGCACAGCAAGAGAGCTTCGAGAAGCTCAAAACTGTATTGACTGAGGCTCCTGTTTTGATATAGCCTGAACCTAGAAAGGAGTTCACGATTTATAGTGATGCATCACATGTCGGTTTGGGATGTGTGTTGATGCAGGATGGTAAGGTGGTAGCATATGCGTCACGTCAGCTTAAGACGCATGAGGCGAACTACCCGATGCATGATTTGGAATTGGCCGCCGTAGTCTTTGCTCTGAAAATCTAGAGGCACTATCTGTATGGTGAGAAGTGTGTCATCTACACTGATCACAAGAGCCTCAAGTACCTCATTACTCAGAAAGAGCTGAATCTTAGGCAGCGTAGATGGGTTGAGCTGCTTAAGGATCACGACTGTACCATTGAGTACCATCCTGGCAAGGCCAATGTAGTGGCCGATGCATTGAGCCTTAGGGCTATGACAGATCTGAGAGCGATGTTCACTCGACTTAGCTTGTTCGACGATGGGAGTTTGTTGGCTGAGTTGCAAGTTAAACCAACTTGGATCGAGCAAATTAAGGATAAACAGCTGGAGGATGAGTCTTTGGGTCTTCGGTTCCAACAGATTGAGAGTGGTAGCACTACGGACTTTGGGTTGAACTCTGAGGGTGTGTTGTGTTTCTGAGGCCGGATATATGTGCCGAATGGTTCTAATTTGAGACAACCTATACTGAAAAAGGCGCATAGTAGCCCTTACGCTATTCACCCTGGTGGAAATAAGATGTACCGAAATCTTCGAGAGTTGTATTGGTGGCCAGGATTGAGGCGAGAGGTTACTAATTTTGTGGCTAGATGTCTGACATGCCAGCAGGTTAAGGCTGAGCATCAGTTGCCTTCGGGTTTGCTGCAGCCGGTTAAGACTCCGTTATGGAAATGGGAGCGAGTAACGATGGATTTTGTTAGTGGGTTGCCTTTAACACCCACTAAGAAGGATTTAGTGTGGGTCATCGTAGATCGATTGACCAAGTCTGCACACTTCATATCGGTTAGGACAGATTATCCTCTGCAGAAGCTGACGAAGATTTATATTTCTGAGATAGTGAGACTGGATGGGGTACCGGTTTCGATTATCTCTGATAGGGATCCTCGCTTCACGTCTCGGTTTTGGAAGAAGCTACATGAGGCTCTGGGTTCAAGGTTGGACTTCAGTACTACATTTCATCCTCAGACCGATGGTCAATCGGAGAGGGTGATTCAGATACTGGAGGATATGTTGAGGAGCTGTGCTATCGATTTCCGAGGCAGTTGGGAGGAGTATCTGTCTCTAGCGGAGTTTGCTTACAATAACAACTTCCAGTCTAGCATTCAAATGGCACCTTAAGAGGCTCTGTATGGTCGTAAGTGTCGCACTCCCTTGTGTTGGACTGAGTTGAGTGAACGATGTGTGTCGAAACCATTTTTTTTGAAAAGGGGTCGACTTTGATTTTGAAAACGAAAATGAACATGGGAGTCGCCACCAATCCTTTTTATTTAGGTGTGATCGGATCACTTCGTAATTCAGTCATTTTAATAAAAGTTTCAATTTATTAAAATGATGATTTTTGGTCTACAAAATCCAGAAAACGGGTTCGGGAGTCGGTTACGCACGAGGAAAGATTAGCACCCTCGATACGCCCAAAATTGGTACCTAGTTGACTACTTGGTGTCTTTAGTGTCGAAAATTGAAAATGTGAAAAGATTTTAAAAATACGATCCTTTGTAAAAATATTGAAAATTTTTCGAGAAAGGGGCAATTTCACGTTAGTCGAGAAAGAGAATTACGTCCCATAAGTTAGGACACAATGTCTTAAATTCTCGATATGAGAATAAACGCCGAAAAATTTACTTATTTTGAAAGATATTCGATTATCTCGGTTTTAGAAAGAAATCATACTCCGTAAGTTAGAATACGACCTTTTCTTAATTCCTGAGAATATTTAAAATTCGTGCTTTAAAAACGTTCGTTTATTCGGATTCATCGAGAAAATCGAAACCCCGTAAGTTAGGGAACGACCTTTCGAATTCCGAAATACGAAAAATTGCTGATTTTTAAAAATGAAATTTTATATATCGGGTAAAGATTAATGTAACTCGATTTTGTAGTAAAATGTAAAAAAAATGAATTACGGTGCTAATATGCATAACGGACTAATAATAAATGTGTTAATATAAATGACAATATGAAGGACGAAAATAAAATAAGATGAACAAGCCAATCATAAATAAAAGAAAAAAAAATAATAAGCTTAGGAAATTTAATATTAAAAAACTAATAATAAACAAACAAACAAATAACTATTACATAAAACGATTTAAAAATAATAATATTACTGATAATGATAATATTAATAATAGTACGAATAATAAATAATCCGGAGTTTTGAAAGTATAAAAAAAGATAAATAGATAATAAATAATAAATAAAATAATAGAAGCAACGATAAAAAATAAAAAAATAAAAAAGCATATTTTTAAAAATGATAATAAATAAAACAATAATAATAAAAGAAATAATAAAAAAACAAATAATAAGCGTAATAAAAAACAAATAATAACAAGTAAATAAACAAAAAGGAATATAATAATAGTAATAATAATATTAAGTTAATTAAATTAATAATAAAGTAGCAAAAATAGCAAAGAAAGGACTAAATTGAATTTTAAAACAAAAATTTGGGGCAAATTAGAAGTAAATAGAAAGGAAAAGGACCAAGTTGAACACGCGAATAACAAGGAGGGGCCAAAATGGGAAATAACCCCACCCTCCAAAACGCACAGATTCAAGGCGGACCAAATTGAAATCGAAATAAATTATAGGGCCAAAATTAAAAAATAAAAAGAACTTAATTGCAAAAACATTAAAAAGCGGAATGGCTAAAGGTGCAATTTGCCCCCAAAAGCAAAAACACGCGATCCTACTTGGCGGGTGGGGTCAACACGCGGATCCTAGGGCTAAACGACGTCATTTTGGTGCCTGAAAGGTTGGCCCAAAACGGCGTCGTTTTGGAGGCCTATTTAAGGCAAAAAAATTAGAAAAAAAATCATTTTAAGCCCCATTCAGAAAAAAAAACCAAAACCCCTCACCCTTTTCTCTGAGAGCCCTCAGAGTCCGGCGAGAGCTCCGGTGGGCCACCGCCACACCTCTGCCGCGCCTCCACCGTGGATGGTGGTCGGGCACCCCAGGTAAATTTTTTTTCCTCTTTTATTATACTTTGATATATATATATATATATATGTATATAAAACAGTTTTTTTAAAAAGAAAATAAATAAATATAGGTATATATATGTATAGTTTCGAAGAATGAAAATAAAGAAAAGAAAAAAAAATAAATGAAAAAATATAAGGGTGATGACCTTGGTGCGTTTTTTCTTCAACTGTCTATTATTTTTTCTTACTGTTTGCTAGAATCTGTTTGTTGTATTCAATCTCTCTAAAAAAGAAGTTACAATGGTTTTAAATGGCTTTTATAGCCATTTTACAAAGTTTTAATCTAATTTTTTTATTGTTTGCTGTCACTTCTGCTTTTGATCTTTACAGGTGGCGGTGGCAAGTGGAGGGCAGTGCTGACACGGCGGTGGTAGGCTTTGGCAGGGGCTAGAGCGGCGCCTAGGGTTAGAGGATTAGGGTTTTTTTTTTCTGAAAATTTTTGGTATTGGGTTTGTTGGGTTTTTTAGATTGGTCTAGTTTTGGTTTAATTTGGGGTTGTTGGGTTTAGGTTTAGGTTTGGGTTTTAATTAGGCTGTCTGATTTTTTTTTGTTTTTTTAATTTGTTTTGATTTATTTTGGGTCTTATTGGGCCCCGGGCAAAATGGGCCTGTTACAGCTGCCCCTCTTTGCTAATTGTCATGCAACGGGAATGGAGCAAAGACTTTTGAAAAGGCCAATTTTGTCTGGTCTCACCGAATCTCGACTTCTTTGGTGTTTCTCTTCTTCAAGTAGCCTCTTTCCAATCCACTGCATCTTCAGGGGTATATGAATTGTTGCTTCGATCCACTCCACTGCAACTTCAGGGAGATAAGACTTGTAGCTTCAATCTGCTCCGCTGTAACTTTAGGGAGATGAGAGTTGTGATTTGATTTGACCCGACCCACTGTAACTTCAGAGGTATTGTAACACCCCATACCCGAGTCCGAGGCTTAGACCGAATACGAGATATTACTATACTTTAACTTGCTTAATCATGCACTTACGGGCTGTAAAATTTTGTTCCAAATTAAAAACTTCTCTTTCTTAGTCAAGTCATTCGTATCGTGGGCCTATGAGGCCTTAAACTTGCGTTCGGAAACTTTTACGAGTTAAAGGAAACTTTTCTTTAAAACAGGGGCCACACGCCCGTGTATAATGAGACACGCCCGTGTGTAGACACACACGACCATGTTCAACAACTGTGCTTAAAAACCTAAGCATTCTGCCAAATGCCCCACGGATAAGGCACACGCCCATGCGGTTTGGGACATGCCCGTGCACCCCTTTACATGCCCATGTCTTCCGACCGTGGTCGACACTGACCAATTACACACGACATTGACACGCCCGTGGACTTAGACCGTGTACTACACCTTGATATACTAACTTATTACACACGGTCGGGCACACGCCCATGTTCTAACTGTGTGTCATGCACGGCCTTAACACACGGCCGTGGGATTAGTCCGTGGCCTATCCTTATTTATAAGACTAAGGTGCAGTTTACGCACGGCCTAGACACACGCCCGTGTGTCCAACCGTGTGGGCACTCAGAAGCTATCTACCAAGCCTTTTCTTACTCTCCATTGCATACATTCATATACTTCTTCAAAACATTCTCAAAACATCAATTAAAACACATAAATTAACACGTTTGGTTCATGAAAATAAAGTTTTCCTCTCATACACTTGGGAGAATTGTTCCCACAACATTTACAACAACTTAAACCATCATAAATGGCTATACAAAACCATACTACGAATACTCTTTGGCCAACAACATTTGGCTACCACAATTAGACTTCATCAACCTTAAACAAATCCCTATACATGCCATGACTCTTAAAAACTTGATACCTCATACCGTATGTCTGCTGATAGTGTGAAAACATCTCCTGCGGCCTCCAGCCCGAGCTAAGTAATAAAACCTATAAGAGATGAGAAAAGTAAAGGAGTAAGCAATAATGCTTAGTAAGTTCATCTGTATAATTTGACAAATATTGATATTCACTGAATATACATAACACCAAGGCAATATGTTGAGTTTTTCTCATCAGCTCATGGTTACTTGCTCAACCATTCCTGAAACTTACTCATTCAATCTCTTACCACATTCTTACCATATCACAAGCCAATTCGCTCGTTTAATTAGCATACGTTCCTGCACTGATCGTCACAAGATCATATATAACAACACATCAAGCATTTTCAATAAGTCGCTCATGCAACTAATATCTCAGTGGTTTCGCACTTAGCCCACCATTCCTTTATAAGTGATGGTATCACACAAAGCCCATCGATCAATAATCAATAAGGTGACATTGCACATAGCTTACTGTTATTTACATTCATGGATAATAATTCACAAGTATATCTCTATTTCAAATGTTCATTCAAGAACATCCTCACATGTTCCCATTTTTACTTAACTTTCTACGATACTCGTTCTCATTCACACAGTGCATCAAATACACATACCCCACTAGGGGTTCATCATTTATTGAATTCATCTCAATTCAATTCTACACCTACTTGTACCACTCATAGTACCACCACATACATTCACATATACATTGAATCATTCGAATTGTTAAATATCTCTCTTGAGTCTCATGCACATAGTTCTCGTTGTCACTCTACCCCAATTGGGTTTTACATACTCTAACATATTGATGCCGTGTCCCTGACATGGTCTTATACGAATTCTTACACCGAGGCCATATCCCAATATGGTCTTACTCGAGCCTTTAACCATCGTTCTATCGTGCGATAAACCTTTCCCATTACTCTAAATTCGATTCCATTGACATCTCATCAAGAGACATTTCATACATTCACATAATAATATACATTCCATACAACATTGGAATACTAAATAAGCTCATACGTAATTTCAACATTTGCACATGAACTTACCTCGATGTCGAAAGAACCGAAAAGGACTTTTTGCCCACATTTCTCTTTTCATCCGTTCTAGGTCTAAAACTCATTTTCGTTGATCTAAAACAATGAAATTTACTCATTTAATCACTTAATGATCGTATTACAACATAATCTCTACTTAAGCAAAAATGACCATTTTGCCCCTATACTTTGGCAAAAATTATGATTTTGCCCCTAGGCTCGTAAATAAATTTTCATCACATTTTCTTGTTAAACAAGCCTAGCTGAACATTTAATCCTCTTACAACTATTCTCAATTCCATCAATTTCATGCCTTAATGAACAAATTACAACTTTTGCATTTTAGTCCCAAATAGGTGTTTTCATGACAACACCTTTCACAAAAGTTGTTTCTCATCATCCTATCATTCATTTTCTTTCATAAAACTCATCAAACAACATAAAATCTCTCATGGCAAGTCCCTAGACTTTCAACCATATTGCAAACTAGTCCCCTCTTTAGAAAGCTTAAGCTTTAGGGGTATCAAAAGTACAAAAATTAACATCTAAAGCCATCAAAATCACTTACTTGAGTGAAGAGAAGCTTGCTGAAATTTTCAAGCTTTCCAAGCCCTCCCATGGCTGATATTTTCGGTTGAAAGAGAAGAAGTAAAAAGATGATAGCTTTTTGGCTTATTTCATCTTATTTTATTTCTTTTTTAAACACCTAACATGACCACATTTAATGTTCTTGTCCCCTTAATTTACTATGGCCGGCCAACTCACATAGACAAGGCCAAATTGCTCATTTGGTACCTCCAATTACTAAGCCATAGCTATTTGGTACCTTTAGCCTATAGAATGGAACTTTCGCACTCTATGCGATTTAGTCCTTTTTCACAATTTAGCTAGAAATCGCTAAAATTAAGGCACCAAAATTTTCATGCATCCTCATAAACATGTTATAAATCATAACATAACATGAAAATAATTTTCTCTAACCTCGAATTAGTGATTCCGAGATCACTGTTCTGACTAGCCCCTAAATCGGGCTGTTACAATTCTCCCCCTTAGGGATTTTCGTCCTCGAAAATCTTATCAGGAGGTTTAGCTACCAACATTCTTAAAATGTTTCCATCTAATCTTCAAAATCGCAAATCCACTTATCCTCAAATTCCTCTTGCCGATAACTCTTAAGCTGTGATACATAAGATCGAAACGTAACTTGAGACCTAGGTTATTCTTCCTCTGGGGCTTATACTATATCCAGAAATCCACTAATTTGGAACTCCGTACATGCCCAAATGATCGTTCGGATCTTCACTGGTTGATTCACTACAATTTGAATGACATTCCCCTCATTGGGAATTTTGTCAAACCAAATTTGAAATCTATAATGTTTCATCTCACTTTCTCATTAAAGCATTCACCGACTGTAATAGTCCTGACTTGTACGCTTTGAAAACTCAGCTTTTAGTGATCAACTACTTCTGACCATAAACTCAATCGTATCATGAAATGTACTCTATTGTCAAAGCATTTATGCACATAACTGCATTTCCTTATTCTTGCATTAACAGATATCCCGCTACTAAATCTCATACCAAAACTTCTGTATAAGTTCTGGATTCATCATCGTTCAAATCCTATCTCGATGAATCATCGACAACAGAAAACTTATACAACTTGTATTTTATCATCTCAATAAACTCGTTCAGAGCTTATTTAAAATACCACTTACTATCTCATTTCTGAACCCTTTTGTTCTGAAAAGAAAGCTCGCTCTTGTCCTTAACTTTGCTGAAAATGGGATATTACCAACTAAGATCAACCGAGCATGCAGCTCGCATTGCTTAACATGGATCTTTCATAACATCTAACTTACAACAAGGACACAGAAGCGATTGTCTCGGGATCACTAACCTGTCAACTCTTTCTCTCGATTCAGACTGATTTCAGTGCTAGAACTTTCAAATAAATAGTTCTTTTTATAGCTTTCGACTCAACTATCACAGTTTGAACATTCAGATGAGCATACCCTTGTATCATGCTCCCTACTCACGTACACACAATTTTATTCTCTTTATTGATTCATGCGTGAATATACACAAAACTTGAATCATATCTCAATACATTAATCTACTCTTTTCTCCACACAGAGAACATATTTCTAGCACACTCTCATCTGAGTTCCTCCTGCTGTACTAATCTAAAACCTTTACTAACATCATATATCATGATAGCAGGGGCATCTAGGTCGAATTCATTAACTCTATTCGACTTACTCGAAACTCATCATACAACATGAAACTTGTGATTTCACTTCTTATACTAGAATCATCACCCACTTCCTCCTCATAGTACCCGAATAGGGTTACAAAGAGATAAAGAAATGTCGATTTTAGTTAACTAAATCGACAACTGTTTTGTCTGATTTTCACTATCAGCTAACATTCTCACATAGTTACAGTTTATGAAAAGAACAACCACAACCGCTCTGAAAGGGAACGGATAATGGTACACAATACACAAGGGGATTATTATAATCCATCTATGGCATCAACTAACCATGCACAATCTACAGGCTTCAAACCAACTTACTCAAACTTGCCATTTATTTAGCACATATCGTGCCACACATCGCACCTGCTTTTTCGTGATTCATTCACGAATATCTGTATTCACTCCTTCACATGACTTTAGTATTAGTCTCATTTCTATTTCTAACTCATCTACCTGTCCCTTCGATCACTAGAGATAATCAAAGATGTATATTCATCGTCATACATATAGGTACGACACCAATGTCACATCTCCAAGGTGGTCTTATATGGAGTCACCTCTAAATGCCAATGCCATTTCCCGGATAAGGTCTTATATGGGCTTCCACATCAAGTATCGATGCCATATTCTGAATATGGTCTTATACAGAATCATAACTTGGTGCCGAGGCCGTGCCTCGATCATGGTCTTATACGAGACCTTATCTATTTCATATCTCAATGGTAGCCTTTTCATTATAGTCCCCAAGGACTTCAACCTCATTTTCAAAAACAATTATTCTATATAGTAGACTATCATGTATCAATGTGATACAAGGCATTCTCAATTATACTAACATAATTATTGCATTAATCGAATGCAAACTTACTCAACTTAACTCTCATAACATTTCATCATAATTCAACTGTGGTAAGGGGGGTCAGGTCACAGAGCCTCTTAACTTGACCCTCGTGACTACATACATATGATTTAATATTCATCATCAATGAAATATCATCATAGTCACATAACTCATCTCAAGTGAGTTTTCACGTTTATCACGTTGCAATTATCTCTATCACTCATACTTTCGAGCTGTGACTTTAATAACTCAAGTTTCACATTAATATCTACTCGAGTACTTAACATTTAACTCTACTTTTTCTTACTATTGCTTATTAATCTAGAGAATGTCTTACAGTTTTTAAGTACGTCGTTTACTTGATCACCATAGTCTAGCTATGGTCTTACTCGTATCACAACATCATAGTCCAGCTATTGTTTTACATGTCGTCACGATGCCATAGCCTCGCTATGGTCTTACACAAAATCTTATCTCGATATCGACGCCATATCCCAGATATGGTCTTACACGATCTCATACCGAAGCCAGGTCCTAGACGTGGTCTCACACGGGATTACTATTTGATGCCGATACCATATCCCAGATATGGTCTTGTACGGGATCTCACAACAAATATCGATGCTATATCCTAGATATGGTCTTGTCCGATTAACTTTTTCAATACCGAAGCCATATCCCTGATATGGTCTTATACGGGATCTTGTAACTCGATGTCGATGCCATATCCCAGATATGATCTTATACAAGATCATACTTAGATGTTGATGCCATGTCCCGGACATGGTCTTATACGAGATCTTTTTTTGGTGCTGAAGCCATGTTCCAGACATAGTCTTACACTAGCACACGTATCAACGCCGATGCCATGTTCCAAACATGGTCTTACATTGGCCCTCATAATGTGGCCGATGCCATGTCCCAGACATGGTCTTACACTAGCACAAGTATCATCACCAATGCCATGTCCCAGACATGGTCTTATATGAGATTTCCTCTAGGTGCCAATGCCATATCCCAGATATGGTCTTACATGGGATGACATGTACCGCCATGGTCTTATTCATCATTTTATCACTGGGCGACCGTACTCATATCCTGTATTTTACTCTTACTGCTTTTCACATACATCATGGCACTTACTAGTCTCATGCTTGTAAGGTAAACAAGGTACCTGTAACACTTGATCACATAGATCAATATACTTTAACATAATAATCATAATCTCTGATTCATCATTCATAACATGAATAATACTCATTTTCACTTGATAATAACTTTGCTTACTTAGCTTTCTTGTTATCTCATTTGAGCTTAGCTCGTTTGCCCGATGAATTCAATGAATAACCGAGGATACTAAATCTCATCTAAATTTCGAGGCCATGACTTAACATGGACTTATACGAAATCTTTCTTGTTCTCACCAATGCCATGCCTTAACTTGGACTTATATGGGATCTCTTTCTCTTGATAACTTTTCAATGCCAAGCTTGCCTTGGTCTTACATGATAACTTGTTCAATGCCAAGCTTGCCTTGGACTTACATGATATCTTACTCAATGCCAAGCTTGCCTTGGACTTACATGATAACTTATTCAATGCTAAGCTTGCCTTGGACTTACATGATATCTTATTCAATGCCAAGCTGGCCTTGGACTTACATGATAACTTATTCAATGCCAAGCTTGCCTTGGACTTACATGATATCTTGCTTGCTTGCCGATGCCATGCCTCGGCTTGGTCTTATACGGACTTTCTTGTTTCATGTGGTAGATCGAGTATCCTAAGTTATTCAACTTCAATCGGGGCTTTCTCATGCTTGATCTCATTAATTTCTTTGTTTAACATAACATTAAACCCTTTTCATAATAACATTGTGCATTATACTAAGCAATTCAATGATATAAATCATAAAGCTTAGAAATCATACAAACTTACTGAAATTAGCTCGGTTGGGAATCATCACTGTCTTAACAAAACAATTTCGTTAGAGCCGGGAGACATCACACTATCACGATCCACATACGACATGTATAGTTAGACTCTTACTCATGCTAGGTTAGTCCTAGAACCGACTAAACCATAGCTCTAATACCACTAAATGTAACACCTCATACCCGAGTCCGAGGCTTAGACCGAATACGAGATATTACCATACTTTAACTTGCTTAATCATACACTTACGGGCTGTAAAATTTTATTCCAAATAAAAAACTTCTCTTTCTTAGTCAAGTCATTCGTATCGTGGGCCTACGAGGCCTTAAACTTGCGTTCGGAATCTTTTACGAGTTAAAGGAAACTTTTCTTTAAAACAGGGGCCACACGCCCGTGTATAATGAGACACGCCCGTGTGTAGACACACACGACCATGTTCAATAACCGTGCTTAAAAACCTAAGCATTCTGCCAAATGCCCCACGGTTAAGGCACACGCCCATGCAGTTTGGGACACGCCGTGCACCCCTTTACACGCCCATGTCTTCCGACCGTGGTCGACACTGACCAATTACACACGGCATTGACACGCCCGTGGACTTAGACGTGTACTACACCTTGATATACTGACTTATTACACACGGTCGGGCACACGCCCATGTTCTAACCGTATGTCATGCACGGCCTTAACACACGGCCGTGGGATTAGTCTGTGGCCTATCCTTATTTATAAGACTAAGGTGCAGTTTACGCACGGCCTAGACACACGCCCGTGTGTCCAACCGCCTGGGCACTCAGAAGCTATCTACCAAGCCTTTTCTTACTCTCCATTGCATACATTCATATACTTCTTCAAAACATTCTCAAAACATCAATTGAAACACATAAAATAACACGTTTGGTTCATGAAAATAACGTTTTCCTCTCATACACTTGGGAGAATTGTTCCCACAACATTTACAACAAATTAAACCATCATAAATGGCTATACACAACCATACTACGAATACTCTTTGGCCAACAACATTTGGCTACCACAATTAGACTTCATCAACCTTAAACAAATCCCTATACATGCCATGACTCTTAAAAACTTGATACCTCATATCGTATGTCTGCTCGATAGTGTGAAAACATCTCTGGCGGCCTCCAACCCGAGCTAAGTAATAAAACCTATAAGAGATGAGAAAAGTAAAGGAGTAAGCAATAATGCTTAGTAAGTTCATCTGTATAATTTGACAAATATTGATATTCACTGAATATACATAACACCAAGGCAATATGTTGAGTTTTTCTCATCAACTCATGGTTACTTACTCAACCATTCCTGAAACTTACTCATTTAATCTCTTACCACATTCTTACCATATCACAAGCCAATTCGCTTGTTTAATTAGCATACGTTCCTGCACTAATCGTCACAAGATCATATATAACAACACATCAAGCATTTTCAATAAGCCGCTCATGCAACTAATATCTCGGTGGTTTCACACTTAGCCCACCATTCCTTTATAAGTGATGGTATCACACAAAGCCCATCGATCAATAATCAATAAGGTGACATTGCACATAGCTTACCGTTATTTACATTCATGGATAATAATTCACAAGTATATCTCTATTTCAAATGTTCATTCAAGAACATCCTCACTTGTTCCCTTTTTTTACTTAACTTTCTACGATACTCGTTCTCATTCACACAGTGCATCAAATACACATACCCCACTAGGGGTTCATCATTTATTGAATTCATCTCAATTCAATTCTACACCTACTTGTACTACTCATAGTACCAGCACATACATTCACATATACATTGAATCATTTGAATTGTTAAATATCTCTCTTGAGTCTCATGCACATAGTTCTCGTTGTCACTCTACCCCAATTGGGTTTTACATACTCTAACATATCGATGCCATGTCCCTGACATGGTCTTATACGAATTCTAACACCGAGGCCATATCCCAATATGGTCTTACTCGAGCCTTTAACCATCGTTCTATCGTGCGATACACCTTTCCCATTACTCTAAATTCGATTCCATTGACATCTCATCAAGAGACATTTCATACATTCACATAATAATATACATTCCATACAACATTGGAATACTAAATAAGCTCATACGTAATTTCAACATTTGCACATGAACTTACCTCGATGTCGAAAGAGCCGAAAAGGATTTTTTGCCCACATTTCTCTTTTCATCCGTTCTAGGTCCGAAACTCATTTTCGTTGATCTAAAACAATGAAATTTACTCATTTAATCACTTAATGATCGTATTAAAACATAATCTCTACTTAGGCAAAAATGACCATTTTGCCCCTATACTTTGGCAAAAATTATGATTTTGCCCCTAGGCTCGTAAATAAATTTTCATCACATTTTCTTGTTAAACAAGCCTAGCTAAACATTTAATCCTCTTACAACTATTCTCAATTCCATCAATTTCATGCCTTAATGAACAAATTACAACTTTTGCATTTTAGTCCCAAATAGGTGTTTTCATGACAACACCTTTCACAAAAGTTGTTTCTCATCATCCTATCATTCATTTTCTTTCATAAAACTCATCAAACAACATAAAATCTCTCATGGAAAGTCCCTAGACTTTCAACCATATTGCAAACTAGTCCCCACTTTAGAAAGCTTAAGCTTTAGGGGTCTCAAAAGTACAAAAATTAACATCTAAAGCCATCAAAATTACTTACTTGAGTGAAGAGAAGCTTGCTAAAATTTTCAAGCTTTCCAAGCCCTCCCATGGCTGATATTTTTGGTTGAAAGAGAAGAAGTAAAAAGATAATAGCTTTTTGGCTTATTTCATCTTATTTTATTTCTTTTTTAAACACCTAACATGACCACATTTAATGTTCTTGTCCCCTTAATTTACTATGGCCTGCCAACTCACATAGACAAGGCCAAATTGCTCATTTGGGACCTCCAATTACTAAGCCATAACTATTTGGTACCTTTAGCCTATAGAATGGAACTTTCGCACTCTATGCGATTTAGTCCTTTTTCACAATTTAGCTAGAAATCGCAAAAATTAAGGCACCAAAATTTTCATGCATCCTCATAAACATGTTATAACTCATAAAATAACCTGAAAATAATTTTCTCTAACCTCGAACTAGTGATTCTGAGATCACTGTTCTGACTAGCCCCTAAATCGGGCTGTTACAGGTATAGGATTCGTCGCTTTAATCTGCTCCTCTGCAACTTCAGGGAGATAAGATTTGTGGCTTGAATCTATTCCACTGCAACTTCAGAGAGATAAGATTTGTAACTTCAACCTGCTTCACTGAAACTTCAGGGAGATAAGATTTATAGCTTTAATCCGCTATACTACAACTTCAGAGATATAAGATTTGCTATCTTCGATCTGCTCCACTGCAACTGCAGGGAGATAAGACTTGTGACTTCAACCTGCTCCACTACAACTTCAGGGAGATAAGGTTTATAACTTTAATCTGCTCTATTGTAACATCAGAGAGATAAGATTTTCTATCTTCGATCTGCTCCTCTGCAACTTTAGGGGGATAAGACTTGTAACTTGTAGCTTTAGTCTATTCCACTGCAACTTCAGGGAAATAAGATTTGCATCTTCAGTCTGCTCCACTGCAACTTCAGGGAGATAAGGTCCACCATGGTAGATTTGATCTGACCTACTGTAACTTCAGAAGTATAGGATTTGTGACTTGTAGCTTTAATCTATTCCACTGCAACTAGGGAAATAAGATTCGCTATCTTCAATCTACTCCACTGCGACTTCAGGGAGGTAAGATTAGTGGCTTCAATCTGCTCCACTGCAATTTCAGGAAGATAAGATTCGCCATAATGATTTGATCCGACCTACTGCAACTTCAAAGGTAAAATTTGTAATTTCTTCCATCCATCCCACTGCAACTCAGGGGTATAGGATTTGCATCATCTTCAATCCATCCCACTGCAACTCAGGGGTATAGGATTTGTATCTTTTTCAATCTATCCCACTGTAACTCAGGGGTATAGGATTTTTGGCTTCTTCAATCCATCGATCTGTTACACCATTCTCTGGGTAACAAGACCTGCAGAATCCATTTCATGGGCCTATGTTTATGCCAAATGATTAGGATGTCATGATTAGAATGAATCAAATGCTCCTAACTAGATGTGTATGAATGATATTTGCATTAATGCAGAATGCCATTTTGCGAGAATGATCCCTTTTTCAATGCTTAGGTTGCCATTGCTCGCTGCTTATCAAGGTTCTATCACTAACGTATTACCCTGCCTTCTTGCTCAGCTGGTATCTTTGACAGAAAACCCAAAGAAATAGCCATGATTTACTACTCTTTCTCAAATGTTTCCAACCCTTAGGTTTGATTAGTTCTAAATAATAGTCTTGTTTCAGGTTTCCGTACTATTTAGAAGCTTTCAGAGTAATATGCAAAACTCCTTTTATGATAGTATTATTAGTCCATTAATCGTTATTTCAATGCAAAATGCTTGAAAAAGATCATAATGATGGACAGAACTGAGATTCATCAGGAACAAAATTTGAAAAGAATAGATTAATCAAAGAAAGCAAACATTGCTGAAATACAAAATGAGTAAAAGGAAAATAGGTGCCCCAAATATCGCAGCATGAGCTTCTCTTCACGAACTTCTTGAGGACCATTTTGAGCTCAACATGTGTTTAGGAGATCTAGAGTACTTTGTCAATGCCCCAAGACGTAGCATTTCTCCTTCTTGTTAATTTAGGCATAGTAAAACTACCGCATGCCCCATCTTTTGATCAAAAGTTGAATTGCCCTTTACGGGTTTTCAATTTAAAACCCCTTTGGTCTCAAGGCGCCCTTTGCGGGTTTTCACCTTGACCTCTCCCTTTTTTTAGGTGAAGTACTTCTTGACCGAGTCTGAATTCACAGGATTGGGCGAGCTTTTGCCATCCATCTCAGTCAAAATTAATGCTCCTCCAGAAAAAGCTTTCTTTACCACATAAGGTCCTTCTCAATTTGGCATCCATTTCCCTCTGAAATCCTTTTGTATAGGCAAGATGCTTTTCAATACTAGGTCCCCTTCATTGAATTCTCTGGGACGAACCTTTTTGTTGTAAGCTCGCATCATTCGTTTTTGGTACATCTGACCATGACGGATGGATTTCAACCTTTTCTCTTCAATAAAGTTTAGCTGATCATATTGGGATTGGATCCATTCTGCTTCATCCAACTTCAATTCTGCAAAAACTCGAAGAGAAGGAATCTCGACTTTAATCGGTAAAACCGCCTCTATTCCATAAACCAAAGAGAAAGGCATTGCCCCGGTTGAGGTCCTGACAGATGTTCGATAAGCATAGAAGGCAAATGGTAATTTCTCATGCCAATCTTTATACGTCTCAGTCATTTTCCCCACGATTTTCTTAATGTTCTTATTGGCTGCCTCCACTGCACCATTCATTTTTGGGTGATATGGTGATGAATTGTGGTGTTTGATCTTGAACTGACTGTAGTATTCTTATATCGTGCCGTTGTTCAAATTTAGTGCATTGTCAGATATGATCCTTTCTGGCATTCCATATCGACATATGATCTCCTTCTTTAAGAACTTGCTGACTGCCGACTTCGTGACATTGGCGTATGAAGCGGCTTCTACCCACTTTGTAAAGTAATCGATGACCACGAAGATGAATCGATGCCTGTTAGAAGCTTTGGGTGAAATTGGCCCAATGACATCCATACCCCACATAGAGAAAGGCCACGGAGAAGTCATAACATGAAGATGTGAGGGAGGTACATGAATTTTATCTCTGTAAATTTGACACTTGTGGTATTTTTTGGTGTAATTGATGCAATCTCCTTCCATGGTGGACCAATAATACCCGAATCTCATGATTTTCCTGGCTATAGTAAAACCATTGGCATGTGTTCCGCAAACACCCTCGTGGACTTCTTCCAAGATTTGCTTAGCCTCGACAGTGTCTACACATATTAGTAGCACCTTATCCTTTCTCCTTTTATATAGGATCTCCCCATTTAGGACATAGTCGTTGGCCAGTCTTCTCAATGTCCTTTTATCATTCTCAGTTGCTTGGTCAGGATATTCACGATTCTTCACATATCGTAGTATATCGTGATACCAGGGGTGATCATCTCTTTCTTCTTCTTCGTCGATGTTGTAGCAATGGGCCGGAGTCTCATAAATACTCATTTGGATAGGTTTTACATCTTCCTGTTTGTTCACTTTGACCATGGAAGCCAAAGTAGCCAGGGTATCAGCCATTTGGTTTTTATCTCGCGGGAGGTAACAAAAAGTGATGTCATCAAACTCCTCAATTAACTCCAGGACCAACTTTTGATACTTGATTAACTTGGGATCTCTTGTCTCCCATTCTCCTTTGAGTTGATAGATTACTAGTGCAGAATCCCCATATACCTCTAGTAATTTGATCTCACGTTCTATGGCTGCACGGATACCCATGATGCATGCTTCGTATTCTGCCATATTGTTCGTGCAATCAAAATCCAATTTGCTAGTGAAGGGATAATGATCTCCGTTTGGGGATACCAGGACTACCCCAATTTCGTTACCCATAGCGTTTAAGGCTCCGTCGAAGTTTAGCTTCCAAGGATGACCTTCTTGAGAGTCTTCTTCAATGGTTGCAACATACATTAGATCTTCATTCGGGAAATCAAAGTTCAAAGGCTCGTAATCCTCTAGAGCTCTACTGGCCAGAAAATCCACTATTGCGCTTCCTTTGACTGCCTTCTGGTTCACATAGACTATGTCAAATTCAGAAAGCAGAATTTGCCATCGGTCCATTCTTCCATTTAGAGCAGTCGACTCTATCATGTACTTTAGAGGGTCTAGCTTTGAGATGAGCCAAGTTGTGTGGTACAGCAAGTACTGTCTCAATCTTCTGGTTGTCCAAATCAGGGCGCAACATAACTTCTCGATTGGCAAATATCTTGTCTCACATTCAGTGAATTTCTTACTGAGATAGTGTATCGCTCTTTCTTTTCTTCCCGACTCATCATGTTGACCAAGCACGTATCCCATGGAATTCTCGAATACTGCCAAGTACAGTATCAACGACCTATCTGGGTTAGGTGGCATCAGTACCGGGGCATTAGACAAGTAATGTTTGACCTTATCGAAAGTCTTCAGGCACTCATCATTCCAAATGCTTGGGTTGTGTTTCTTAATGAGACGGAATATGGGGTCGCATTTCTTAGTTAGTTGTGAAATAAATCGGGCAATGTAATTTAGTCTTCCTAGGAAACCTCGAACTTCTTTTTGAGTGCGTGGTGGAAGCAATTGCTGTATAGCCTTTACTTTGTCTGGGTCAATCTCAATCCCCTTTTCACTGACTACAAATCCTAGCAACTTGCCTGACCTAACTCCGAAAGTAAATTTTGCTGGATTGAGCTTCAGTTGGAATTTTCTCAATCTTAAAAATAGTTTCCTCAAGACTTGTACATGCTCCTCTTCTGTTCGGGATTTGGCGATCATGTCGTCTACATAAACTTCAATTTCTTTGTGCATCATATCATGGAACAGGGTTACCATGGCTCTCTGATATGTCGCTCCCACGTTTTTTAGTCCAAATGGCATCACCTTATAGCAAAATGTTCCCCATATGGTTACAAATGTGATCTTATCCATGTCTTCAGGATGCATCTTTTTCTGGTTGTATCCTGAGAAGCCATCCATGAAGGAGAATAATGAGTAACCTGCCGTGTTGTCCACTAAGGTGTCAATGTCAGGCAACGGGAAATTATCCTTTGGGCTGGCTTTGTTCAAATCCCTGTAGTCTACACACATTCGCACTTTCCCATGTTTTTTAGGGACGGGGACGATATTGGCTACCCATTCTGAGTATTTAACCACTTGTAAGAAACCGACATTGAATTGCTTCTTGACCTTCTCTTTTATCTTCAACAAAACATCGGGTCTCATCCTTCGGAGCTTCTGTTGAACTGGCTTGGACTCTTCCTTTATGGGGAGCCGGTGTACCACGATATTAGTACTTAACCCGGGCATGTCTTGATATGACCGTACGAAGACATCTTTAAATTCTTGGAGTAATTCAATGAGGTCTCGCTTTGTCTCTGGAGCAATGCAAACTCCAATTTTCACTTCTTTTCCTTCTTCCAAGCTCACAATCTCTACTGACTCTTTGTGAGGTAGAATCTGTTTCTCCTCTTGTTCTACCATCCTTTACAAATCAGGAGATAGGTTACAATCTCTGTCATCTTCAAAGTCTTGAGTTTCCTCTAAACACATATCTCGTTCAAAAGGAGATTCTGAGTTAGTAGCAGCGTCGCTCATATCATTGATATCTGGAGACCTGTCATAGGAACGAAGGAAGATCCAAAGAACAAAAAAATCTAAGAATAACTATCTGTATGGTATGGTTATGAATGAAATGAAAGAATGAAAGAATATTTGCTCAAAATGATACGCAAAAATGTATTTTTGTTGAAATAAAGATATTAGACATATGCTTATTTCACAAAAGGATTCTTATTATTCCTAGGCTTAGAGAAACAAGCGTGTTTGAACATTACTCTGTATTGGCTCTAAAAACTACATGAATCTCTTCTGCGGTCAAGTTGTTCAAAACACTTCCAGGTACATAGGGGCATATGTCTGATAAATTTTCTCCCCAAATCCTTTATTCAGATATGGCGTTGATGTTCAGGTTTCCCAACATTTCTTCAACGATATCTTCTCTTGGCATCCCTCTTTCAGGGTAAATAGTTCCTCCCGATACGAAAGTCCTAAATATATGGGGAAAAGTCATTGGTTCCCACTTGACCTCTTCCCCGCTCAGTCGCGCTCTTCTCCTTTCTTACTTCTTCTCCATCTCCTTCTTCCTTTGCCTCGCATCTGGCTTAAATCCTAAACCAAAGCGATCTCGTTTGTCTTTCAGCATAGGTGCCTCAACTCTTCCTTGTAGGTATCTTCCCAATCCTCTCCCCGGCAAAGCTCCTTTCCCGACCGTCAGTCGCAGGCCCATTCTTGTAGTTTGAGAAATTTTGGGCATCGGGATCTTGTTCCCTTCGAAAATGAAGGTTGCATTCACAAATTCCAACAATCGGAATGAACATTCTATTGCTTCATCGTTCGTCCCTATGTTTGGCGCGTCACTGGTTACATATGCAATAATGTCTTCTTCTGCGTTTATCATTACCAGCTAACCCTCGGTTACCAACTTTAGCTTCTGATGCAGTGATGACAGCACTGCCCCAACCGTATGAATCCAAGGCCTCCCCAATAAACAATTATAGTAAAGCTTAATGTCCATCACCAAGAAATCTACTTCATACATGTTTGGACAAATCAAGAGGGGTATCTCAATCCTTTCCATCACCTTTCTTTCTGTTCCATCGAATGCTCTCACTATGTTTTGACATGTCTTCATATGAGAGCTATCCATAGGTAACCTATTCAGGGTGGATAAGGGTAGGACATTTAGTACAGATTCGTTATCAATTAACACCCCTGGCAATGTATACCCTTTGCAGCGGGTGGTGATGTGCAAAGCCTTTGTAGATCCCATACCCCCAGGCAGTATCTCATCATCATTGAAGAAGATGAAGTTGTCGGCGCTTATATTGTTAACTAGGCGGTCCTGTAACAACCCGATCTTGGGCTTAGTCGGAACAGTGGTTTTGGGGCCACAAATCCGACCAGGAAAATCTTATTTTTATTATATTTTTATGGTATACGATTTCACGAAAAGATTTCATGAAAATTTTGTTTGAAAATTTCGACGTTTGGGCACTCAATTTAGTCAAAAGGACTAAATTGTAAATAGTGCAAAAGTTGAGTTCCACATGTTAGAAGTGTCCAATTTCTATGAAATTTTAAATTGGAGGTCCTTAAATGGCAATTAGACCATTGGTTAAATTTTTGGACAAAAATGGACATAAAATAAGTGAAATAGGATATTTTTAAGTTAGGGGCATTTTGGTAATTTGGTAATTAAATGGACTAAAAGACAAAATAAAAGCAAAAAACCCTTGTCCATCTTCTTGCTTGGCCGAATTTAGCATGGGGGAAGCCATGGCTAGGGTTTTCAAGCTTTCAAGCTCAATAGTAAGTGCATCCAAGCCCCGTTTTTAATGTTCTTTACATTTTTAAGATCCTCGTAACTCGGTTTAGCTATTTCTACCATTATTTTGAGCTAGGGTTTGTGTTTAAAAATTTACCCATGGATGAAATGCATGTTCTTTGATGTCTAGTGGTAGAATATGAATGCTCGGTGTGTAGTAAACGACTTTTACTAAGTGATTTTCGATGAAATCGCATAAGAGGACTAGTTTGTAAAAAGTTGAAAAATGTATGAAAATGTGTGAATGAATGCAAATTGTGGACTGCTATAGTTATGAAAATGGTTCGGCTAGGACTAGAATACAAGGAAATTGAATAAAAATCATTTTACGAGCTTAGGGGCAAAAGTGTAAATATGACAAAGTTTAGGGGCAAAAATATAAATTTTCCATAATATGATTTTTTGACTGAATTGAATAGTATAATAACTTAATAAGTCAAATGTGATATTTTAGATAAAGAAAATGAGTTTCGAACTTAGAACGGGGGAAATACGAATATTGGACGACTCGGTCCCTTTCGCCATTTTAAGTCGAGGTAAGTTTGTGTATAACAAATCAACATTATGTTATTCTGTATTTAAATGCTTGATATTACATGAAATTTATATTCTTTTTATGAAATTGGTTAATGAGGTCTTAATGAATAAAATGATGAAGATTTACTATATCGAAGTCCCGGTTGAACTTTAGGAATAGAAAAGATACCCTTGTCACGACATTAAATTAATAAGGTCCCGTATAAGACCGTATCTAGGATACGGCCTCGGCACCGAATTGAGATCCCGTGTAAGACCATATCTGGGATGTGGCATCGGTATTGAATAGTGATTCCGTGTAAGACCACATCTAGGACCTGGCTTCGGTATGAAATCGTGTAAGACCATGTCTGAGACATGGCATCGACATGCGATCTCGTGTAAGACCATATCGGGGATATGGCGTCGACATCAATATGAGATCCTGTATAAGACTATATCCGGGATATGGCATCAGCATCGACATGTGATCCCATATAAGACCATATCTGGGATATGGCATTGGCATCTTATTACGTGTATGACAATTTCCGAGTATCCTCAGATATTCCAAATGGTTCACCGGGGTAAATAATTAAAGTTTATGTTAAAGATAGAAAAAGGGCTAAAGTTATGTGATGGAGTGATACAGGTACATATGCGAAACTCATGAGCAATGTGCTCGGTATGTGATCGAATTTTGGTAAGAATGTAAACGAGTAAGTTATACCTATGAGAATGACCTTGTGATTATAAGTCCATGCTTATGATGTATAAATATGTGGTAGATGTGATTGATGATCATGTTTGAGGCTTTTAGGCCAAATTAAATTGATAAATGATATGTTCAAGTCTTTGTTGTTGATGTATAGATTAAATTGGCCAATGAATGGCTTATAAATATTTGATAATGATTAGTTATTGGAATGGCTAACCATGGATATATTTTGGTGTTATATGTGTGTAAATGAAAATTAATATAAAGGAAACATGAAAGAGTAAAATTAGAAATAAAACAGTTTGGACAACAACAGTTGTACCACTTTGAAAAATCACCAAAAATGGTGGAAATCGAATTAGAGGTTGAATAAGATATGAAATTTAAGATTATTGAGTTTTTTTTCATATAAAAGGAAATTTGTAAGCAAAAGAATTTCAGATTATGAGATATTTGAATTATTGTGAGACAGAGTCAGAATGATTTTAGAATCCCCTGTTCTGACTCGGGAAATTCATTAAAAATTGTACAAAAACAACAAATGGATAAAAATTATATTCTAAAATTTCTTAATGAATCTATTTTAAATAGAAACAAACGAGAACGCCATTCAAGTTCTGTACAACAAGATAATTAATTTTTAGAGAAGAGGGGTAGGAACTATCGGACAGCAAAACAGGGGAGACTTTAAAGAATAAACTGTACTGATTGGCTGAACCAAAAATTATTAAAATTTTATGATAAGAAGATATGAGAGTCTAGTTTTAGGTAAAATTAGAGGATCTTAATTTGAAGTTCCATAGCTCCAGATTAATATAATTTAGTGACTGTAACTCGAGTAAACAGCTCAAGATGAACATAAATGAATTGTGAAATTTCATGCAATAATGATGGTATTATCTTGAGAGCTTATAATGAGGATTGTTAAAAGCATGGTAATCAATTGTTTATTATTTAAATACATACTTACTAAGCTTTATAGCTTACTCCATTATTTTCCGTGTTTATAATGTACTCAGGTTGGCTCGGGTTGGAAGTCACCAGAGAACCTATCACACTATCAAGCTTACAATCTAGGTGTCGATGATTTTATACTTAAGGTTATGGCATGTATAGGGAACTTGGTCATGTGTATATGTTACTATGAGTTGTCCTAGAATAATGACCCATGATATTTAGAGTTCATTGTTGTATAAGGCCATTTGATGTGGCCAATAATATGGTTATGCTATAAACTCATGATGATGCATTCCATGGTTGAGTAAATTGTATGCTATGATTTGTTACGTGTGTGTGGTGGATGTTTTTGGTAGCTCTAATATGTCATGAAATGTGTCATTCAAGTTATACTCAAGTATGGGCATGATAGGGTAGAAATTGGCTTGAAAAATAGCCAACTTCTTGACCACATAGGTAGAGACACGACCGTGTGTCTCAGTCGTGTGGAAGACACGGTCTAGCACACGGGTGTGTGACTTGGCCGTGTGATCCAAAACGAATGATGACGTCATAAACAGAGAGTTACATGGGTGGAGGACACGGGCATGTCCTGGGCCACATGGGCGAGTGTAACCACATGGCCTGCCCACACGGGCGTGTGACTCTTCAAAACAAGAAAATTTTCTAAATGTTCCAATAGTTTTAAAAGTTCTCGGTTTAGTCCCAAATCGCTCCCAAAGCATGTTTTGGGCCTCGTAGGCCCATTTTAGGGGCTTGATGATATAAGATAAAAGTTTTAAATTTTAAACGAAAATTTATGCCTTGAATTTGTTCAGTTGCAAGTGTTATTGTCTGGTAACGCCTCGTACCCTGTTCCGACGTTGAACACGGGTAAGGAGTGTTATAGGTCCAGCTTGTTTACAGAGATATCGTTAGCGACATAAGTTTTGTTTAGTACTTTCATTAACGTATCACGATGTGTTTCTGAACTTAAGAGTAAAGCTAGCAATGAGATGCGAGTCGGTTGCTTATGTAGTTGTTCTACGACGCTATACTCGCTCTGTTTTAGAAATTTCAAGAATTCCTTAGCTTCTTTCTCAGTTACCGGCTCATTAACAGGCGATTCAAGTCTGACCGGCTTCTCTTTCTTCTGTTCATTTGCTAAGGATTTTCCTTTAACAAGTTCAGCTTTTGTGTTCGGGGTATTGTAACGCCCAAGTCGACTGTGAACCTACTGTAGGGTCGGTAAGTGTTACCTAGACCACTAAATGTATGATCTGAGTGTATGTGATGCATGATAAATTATGCATGATTACTGATATATATATATATGTATATGTATGACTAATGGTTGCATAAAAGCATGACATATTGTATATTTGCATTGCATTGGGTTGGGATAATGATATTTGGAGGAAGTGTACTGAAAGGCTTTAAGCCTATTATGTGGCAGCTCAGCTGCAATATACTGAATATGTGCCGCATTCGGTACTACTTGGAGTGTAGGGATGGGTGGGTGTTTTAAACCCCACATGGAGTCCAGGGATGGACGGAGATGGTGTGTAGTGGCTGGTGGGTAGGACTCTATTCACTGATTACTGTTTGCATTACTGTTACTGTGATGGACTAAATCCGTAATGCATATATGATATCGAATCGAAATGGGCTAAGGCCCAAACTACTATCGAAATCGTAATGGGCTTAGGCCCTGCATCGCATTTGATGTTTCATCGCTAATTGATTGTATGCATGTTTCTGTGGGGATTACACACTGAGTTTACGTAAACTCACCCCTTCCTGTTAATCTATACAGGTAATCCCCAGACTTGACGGTTCGGTGCAGCGAAGGACTCGACGGTGGCCACACATATTTTAAATTTCTTACTTTCGTTTATGGTTTTATTTGTTTATGGGGTATTTTTATGTAGTTGGAGTTTATGGACTGTTTTGCTTTAACTTTGGAAATTTTAACTGCTTTTGCGAACTTAACAAAATACGGATTTTCTAAAAACTAAGGTTTTCCATAAAATGAACGATTTTACTTAAAAACGAATGATTTCCAAAGCTTCCGCTAAAAAGATAAGTTTTAGACAAATCAATAAACATGCATTTTTTATTTATTTCTGAGTTAATCAAATGTTAACAAACGGAAATGGTTTATCGTCAATTTAGATTTCAATCACCCTATCATGTGACATCGCCAGATCTGTCCGTAATGTCCTGGCTGAGTTTGGGGGTGTTACAAAAACCACACGAGTGTGTGACCCCTGTTTCTAGCAAAAATTTTCTCAGTTTTATAAAAATTCCCTGCGTTCTCGGTTTAGTCCCGGACCACTACCAAAGCATGTATTGGGCCTCGTAGGCTCATATTAGGGACTTTATGATTGAATATGAATTGTTTTAATTTGGACGCAAATTTATAACCCAATTTGTATGTTTACTTGCGATGTATGTTCGGTAATGCCTTGTACCATGTTCCGACATTGAATACGGGTAAGGGGCGTTACAAGGCTTTGGCAAAAGTCAAAAAATGAATCTGTCGACGCCACACGAGCGTGTGGTCATCCGTGTGGATGGCCGTGTGCGAGACACGACCGTGTGGTCGACAAAGGCATGGCTGTGTGCAGCACACGACCGTATGGTGGCTTGAGTGTGGCCGTGTAGGCCACACGGGCTAGGCCAGGTTGGGCGTGTGGGCCACACGAGCATGTGGGCCAATAATTCTGAAATTTTCTCTAGGGTTGCACGGGTCATCTCGATCGACTGTGGGCCTACTGTAGGGTCGGTAAGGGCTATTAAACCCCTATTTTCATGCTGTGATGTTCCGATAGACTGATCTGAGTAGGATGCTGTATGTATGCCTAACTGTACTGCTATACGTATAACTGTTATCTGTACGTAAGCATGTTGAGCATGTGTAATCTGTTAAATCTATATCTGTTGTCTGTATCTGATGTGGGGTGGGATTTTTTATGAGGAGGAAGTGATCTATACGGCGTTCTTCGCCTTTATTCTGGCAGCTTGGTTGTACATTATCTGATATGTGTCTAAACGACACAATATGGTGTGTAGGGATAGGTGGGTGTTTTTAACCCCACATGGTGTGTTGGGATGGTCGGAGTTGGTGTGTAGAGGATGGGAGTAGGATTCTGTATATCTGATCTGTACATCTGATTCTATTATCTGTATCTGAGATGGGCATAAGCCCGATTCCATATCTGATTGTATGAGATGTTTCTGTATGTTTGCTTGTCTATTTCTGTTGGGTTACACACTGAGTTTACGTAAACTCACCTCTGTTATCTGTTCTGTTCAGGTAATCCACAGACCTAGGCGGATCGGTACGACGGAAACTCAGCGGTGACCACTCGACCGTAAACTATTTAAAGTTATTAACTAATGGTTTTATTTAGGATTTGGATTTTATTCTAAGAGTTGTAATTTTCTGGGGCTCTTTGGACTTTATGATTTTTAACTGTTGATTTTGGTTTGATAATAATTTGCATGCCTTGATAAATTCTTTTCCATAAAATTGACGGTTTTTGTGTAAAAGAGGTTTTCTAAACAAAATAACAAATCGGGTTTCTAAATGTATCGGTTTTATCGACTTTTGCTGTAAAATTGGTTTTGGCAAATAAACTAAATAATTAACGTTTTCGGAATGATTATAAAGTATATAATTGAAATGACTTTACGCAACTAAACCCATTCTCTGTGACATCTTCGGATTCGGCCATAACGTCTAGGCCGGGTTCGGGGTGTTACAAATAAAGTGTACATAATAAAATTAACATATACAAAATATTAGAGTATAACTTTAGTCGAGTGATAAATTTAAAGTTGTATTAACCTAATTGGCATGGATTCAAATCTAATCATATGTATATTTTAATTGGTTTTTAAAATAAAAAATTAAATTACCCTTAAATAATATAATTTATTTTTATACGAAACAACTTATGGATAAATAGTATATATGATGTGTGGTTTTTCCTTTTTGTTCAAAACAACTATATTAAAAAAAGCATCAAAATAATTCTGTATTTACCACTTTCAAATACATTCTACCATTTCTTTTAATCAATAACTGGACATGTTAAACTGATTTCTAAATAATTGCCATAATGTAAAAAATTATAATGCCTTAAATAAAAGATAATAGTCAAAACTAAGCATATTAATCTAACACATGTTAAATAAATAGGAAGTCAAATATCACTTAATGAAATTGTCCATCTAGGATTATTACCATATTTCCTACCCTACCTTATAAATGAAATAATAGCAATAAATTTTAATTTTGATTTAATTATAAATATTAAAATAAAATAATTTAATCAATATTTTTTTTTATTAAAACATGTATTATCCTAAACTCGACTTAGATATTAAGGTCGGATTATGAAGGTTACAACGTTCGTAAAAACATTGTCGATTAACTTACATGAAAACTTAATTTTATTTTTAGAGTAATAAAGTTATTTAATTTATAAAAAATACAAGTATTCAGAAGACCGCGTGTGAACACTTTAACGCAAACCTTGTTTTGTTAATTTTATAAAAACAATCCCGAATGTTTAACCAATGGAGTTGTAAAATATCGTAATTAATTTCAAAACCTTGCAACCGAAAAATACTTTAAAAATTCTTATGTCTTAAAATCATAAGGTTCCATCAGTTATGTCGTATTGGGTGTGTTTACAAGTTATAAATAATACGTCCGAAGAAACAAATACTAAAAACCAAAATTTAACGTTCCAAAACAAATTAAAATCCAAAAGACGGTAAAGTTTGAAATCAAAATCCAAAACATACTTATACCAAATTGTGTGAACCGAGCTCCGGAATCACTACCAAGTCCTAAGTTTGGAGGTCACTTGAAACGTATTAAACAAACGGGTGAGCTATAAGCCCAGTGTGTGACTCAGCCCATAAACAATATATACTTATAACAAACACAAATGTAAATACCATCACAAAAAGTTTACTTATAATGTACACACTACCAGAAACATATGATAGATCAGAATTCAAAATGTCAGATGTATTTCATGATCGGATACAAATGCATATTCAGATACAAATGCAAACATAAATTCTGATACAGATGCAATCATAGATCCTACCCCCATTTGTTACAAACCAACTCCATCCAATCAATCACACCAAATAGGACAACAAGAGTCCATCCATCCAATCACACCGAGTTATAGTGGTATGCCACTCATAATAGTGCAACTGAGTTGATAGACAGATATTGTGGTTTAACCGCCAAAGTTGTAGTAAATCTGCTAGAAAACACTTCCTCTATCATATCCAAAACCCACCCCAATGCACATGCGCAATCATAATAATATACGTACATATCACATAAATGCTATGACATGCATATCTAATCATATTTCTTACAGATCATACATATCAAATTGCTTATACTAACAGTTATTCTACATACAGACGTCATACATATTTTTACGCATAATGGTGCTTTCAAAGTTATCAAAACACATATCATATATAAATTTTTCACTTAGTCATATCACATACTGACGAATATCATATTTCGAGTCTTATTTAAGCCTAACAGGCCCCATAAATGGTCTAATTATGCATTTTTGAGTCAAACGGGCCTAAGTGAAAATTTTCAAAAAATGACCCCATACGGCCCAACTGGTCAGCCCGTGTGGCCTAGACGACCTCACAGATACCTATGTGGCCCACACGCCCGTGTGGCCCATACAGCCCAAATAGCCCAGACTGTGTGGCTCACACGGCCTGGCACACGACCGTGTGATGCAAAACAGCCTTGAAAACAGTCTATATTATCGAGTTTTTCCGAGTTTCAATCGATTTTTTGGGTTAGAATCACACACCTGAAGAGATTTATGATAAACCACACAACATCACACTTCGAACCCTCACAAAAAACAATAGCCAACAATAACTAATTCACTGGACAATTGGCCCTTCCACAGTCAACACCCGTAAAAAGACAGTGAAAGATGAATATTTGACAACACAACAAACCAAAGTATCGCAGGAGAAAAGGGAACACAATAGAAACACAACAAAAAAGAAAAGCGAAGCAATTTGACAGAATCACAAAGTAAAATGGTAGAAAAGAGTAGTGGGGGAAAATAAAAGAAAGAAGACGTAAGAAGTGGGAGTGAGAAAAACTAGATAGAAAAAGGGAAAGATAGTTGGGATAATTTTCCTATTTTCAATAACTACCCACAACCCTACCACTTCCACTAAAATCTGATAACTACCTATCAGATTCTTTAGAATTCAAAACAAAAACAAATTTTCCATTTTGCACACATGGTGTTTCGAACAAAAGACTTTTGGGTAAGGTAACACCTTACCACTAACTAACAGACTCATTCTGTCATCAGTTGAACGAAAATAATATATAAATAAGATGTTCAAATATAAGGATTTAGGAAAAAAATAACAAAAATGCAAGATAGAAGATTTGAACTCAGAACCTCTCACACCCAAGCACAACACCTAACCACTGAACCAAATTAGTTCACTTGACAAAATTTTCACAATCTTAACTAAAAATTAGGACATGACCATTCTTGATTTCACTAACCCAATTTCTTCTAACCCAACTTTTGGGATGTGACAACTCTCCATTCCTTAAAAGAATTTCATCATCGAAATTTCGACTATCACACCATTCACTTAACCATAAGATTTGAAATTTCTCATTCCAAACTGATCACCACACTATTGCTGCACATCTCTGATTTCAATGCAAACCCAGACAATTTTTCACTAACGATACGATCCCAAAGCCTCAGAAACTTTAATAATGATCAAACACTTAATCAATACAGGGTACAGTTTCCAGATGTAACTGTATTACTACCAGATGCATATTAGTTCTCACGACGCCTAGTTGCACAAACCAGTCTCCGATTCCCTCTCAGAGTCGACACTTTCATCCGACTAAGGGAATGTCATGAACAGTCCCTAACATGGTGCTTAACGGATCCATATCTAAAACACACTCCCCATTTTCCTCCAACACTTGCCCGGATGGTGCCTATCACAAAAAACACAAATCGAAACCTAACATAAGCTCACAATTGCCTCAATCCATTGAGACATAACTATTTTGGCTCGTTTTCTAAATTGCATATTCAAGTCAACAGGACCAAAGCTCTTCTTATTATGTACTTATTCATTTCCTTTTCCTCACTCTCTAAACGATTAATCTCTTCCGCTAACTCGATCTCATTCGATCTAAGTTGCTCAGTCACAAACCCTCGAGTCACAGATACATGTTGGACCTTAGCGGCCCTTTGCAGATCTCTAAACAAATCCTGGGACACAATATCGTCTCCAACTTCCCGATTACTGCCCCCAGAAATGGGCGTCTCCACACACTAGCTAATTTCCAAATTGGGCATACTGCCCCGAGAAAAAGACTCGGCGTGAGTCACTTGACAACATTCACCACGTCCTCGCGCATCGTGTCCACAGGTATCGCGTAAATTCATTTTACTTATCTTCAGTTCAAAAGTCTAAATTTAGCTTAGGTTATTAAAAACCCTAAGTCTAAGGTTTAGCAGAAGTGCGTAGTTATTTTTAAGCAGAGAATATCTTATTTTTTAATCTCTAAAGTCCATCAGACTAACTAAAGTAACTAAAGTGCAAATAACCAGAGTATAAGTAACTTACTTGGATCGGCGTCAGAGACTCGTATTCAAATTTTCATAACTTTAGTACATTTTTGTGCAAATTCACCCACATTAGAATTTCAAAAAAAATTCTTAAAAATAAAAAATTTCAAAACACATTATGCATAATTTTTTAAAACAAAAAACCACAGCCTGAGTTTTGCAACTTGACTCTGACACCACTAAATGTAACACCCCAAGCCCGGCCTAGATGTTAAGGTCGGATTATGAAGGTTACAATGTTCGTAAAAACATTGTCAATTAACTTACACGAAAACTTAGTTTTATTTTCATAGTAATAAAGTTATTTAATTTATCAAAAACACATGTATTCAGAAGATCGCATGTGAACACTTTAACGCAAACCTTGTTTTATTAATTTAATAAAACAATCCCGAATGTTTAACCAATTGAGTTGTAAAACATCAAAATTAATTTCAAAACCTTGTAGCGGAAAAATACTTTAAAAATTCTTATCTCTTAAAATCATAAGGTTCCATCAGTTATGTCGTCTTGGGTGTGCTTACGAGTTATAAATAATACATCCGTAGAAACAAATACCAAAAACCAAAATTTAACGTTCCAAAAAAAATTAAAATACAAAAGATGGTAAAGTTCCAAATCAAAATCCAAAACATACTTACACCAAATTGTGTGAACCGAGCTCAAGAATCGCCGCGAAGTCCTATGTTTGAAGGTCACCTGAAAAGTATTAAACAAACGGGTGAGCTAGAAGCCTAGTGTGTAAATACCATCACAAAAGTTTTACTTATAATGTGCACACTACCAGAAACATATGTCAGATCAGAATTTATAATTTCAGAATAAAAAATCTCAAGCACATTTTCTTATACAGAATCAGATGTATTTCATAATCGGATACAAATACATATTCAGATTCAGACACATAATCAAATTCAGATACAAATGCAAATGCAAATTCTGATATAGATGCAATCACAGATCCTACCCCCATCCGCTACACACCAACTCCGTCCAACCAATCACACCAAATAGTACTACAAGAGTCCATCCATCCAATCATACCGGATCGTGGTGGTATGCCACTCATGATAGTGCAACTAAGCTGCCAGACATATATTGCGGTTTAACTGCCAAAATTGTAGTAAAACTGCCAGAAAACACTTCCTCCATCATATTCAACACCCACCCCAATACACATGCGCAGTCATAATAACATACATACATATCACATAAATGGTATGACATATATACCTAATCATATTTCTTACAGACCATACATATCAAATTGCTTATACTAACAATTATTCTACATACAGACGTCATACATGTTTTTACATGTAATTGTGCTTTCAAAGTTATCAAAACACATATTGTATATACGTTTTTCACTTACCTTAGTCATATCACATATTGACAGATATCACATTTTGAGTCTTTTTAAGACTAAGGGACCCCATGGATGGTCTAATTACGCATTTTTGAGTCAAACGGGCCTAAGTGAAAATTTCTAAAAAATGGGCCCACACGGCCCAACTAGTCAACCCGTGTGGCCCACACGACCTCAAAGATGCCTATGTGGCCCATACGACCAAATAACCCAAACCGTGTGACTCACACGGTCTGCCACATGGCCTAGCACAAGACCGTGTGACGTAGAGTAGTCTCTATTTCAAGTTTTTCTGAGTTTCAATCTATGTTTCGGGTTAGAATCACACACCTGAAGAGATTTCTGATAAACCACAAAACAACACACTCCGAACCCACCCTCGAAAAAACAATGGCCAACAACAACTAATTTGCTGGACAATTGGCCGTTCCACATTCAACACCCGTAAAAAGACGGCGAAAGATGAAGATTCAACAACACAACAAACCAAAGAATCACAGGAGAAAAGAGAACACAATAGAGGCGCAACGACAAAGAAAAATGAAGCAATTTGATAGAATTGCAAAGAAAAATGGTAGAAAAGAGTAGTGGGGGAAAAACAAAAGAAAGAACACATGAGAAAGGGGAGTGGGAAAAATTGGACCAAAAAGGGGAAAGTGGGAAAGATATTTGGGATAATTTTCCTATTTTAAAAAACTATCCACAACCCCACCATTTCCACTAAAATATGATAATTAACCATTTATCAGATTCTCCAGAATTCAAAACAAAAATAATTTTTTCACTTTGCACACTCAAGGTTTTGAACACAAGACCTTTGGGTAAGCTAACACCTTACCACTAACCAATAGGCTCATTCTGTCATCAATTGAACGAAAATAATATATAAATCAGATGTTCAAAGATAAAGATTTAGGCAAATAACAAAAATGCAAGACAAAAGATTTGAACTTAAAACCTCTCACACCCAAGCACAACACCTAACCACTGAACCAAATTAATTCACTTAATAAAAATTTCACAATCTTAACTAAAAATTAGGATGTGACCATTCTTGATTTCACTAACCGAATTTCTTCTAACTCGATTTTTGGGATGTGACAAAACAACTTTCTCGGTTAGAGTGTAGAATTTTTTTAAGAATTAGATCACAATTATTTTTCTTATATAGGGATGATATATTATGGGTTAGTATTTAATATATTTGTAGTGTGCTTTTTTTTTATTCTACAAGAAATTTTAAAAAAAGTGTCACATGTTTTTTTTTTAAATATATTACTATATCTCAAAAGAACACTTGTCAACCTTTTGACCTTACTTGTGGAGTCTAAAAATTTCACTGATAGTGTACCAAATATTTTCCCATATAGTATTTCATAAATTTCGGAATTAAACTTGTTGGGGGGGGGGGGACCAAGTTCTCGAGGAGAAGTTTTCAAAGTGTTTTTCTTGAGGGCACCAACCCAACCCATGAACAATGAAAGGTATTGTCTCCTGGGAAGGCTGATGCCCCTTTCTGTGGAGAGTCTTGTACAATTTGCGGACGGGGACATTTTTATTGTATGTGGATGTTTGGTGATAACGATAATATATACCATTATTTAAGTACTTTTGAGCTTATATTTTGGGCAAGTTAAGAGGGATTGATAACTGTTTAGTAGCTATTTTTGTTATATTTTTGTTGAATATCTGATATTCAAAGGTTTTACTTGAATAATAAATTTTTGGTCAATTTTTGTGCTAAAGTATGTAAATTTATTCTTGAAGGTAGCTATTGAAGTCCACTCAATGCCACAACAATGCCGCAACAGCGCCACAAGCCTCAAGACTAACGGGAACAAGCTCGCATGCATTGTTCGTGTTCTCAGCTAGCAAGCAACACTTGTTAGCGGGGAGCTCGCAATATATAGCTCGTAGTGCTTGGAGATAGCTCGCACTTCACCAGCTCGCATGCATGGCTCACACTTCACTAGCTCGCATACATTGCTTGGAGACAGCTCGCACTTCACCAGTTTGCAGCTCTTAGTTCACAAGCTCTCAGTTCACAACTCGTGTTCATTACAGCTTGCAACATGCAATTCATAATCCTAAGGTCGCATGCATGGCTCGCCTACACACAGCTCGCAACACACAATCCACAACCTAAGGTTATATTCATTGCTTGCCTACATGGAGCTCGCATTTCACCAGCTAGCAACTCTCTTATTCATCAGTTTGCAAGCTCTCTGTTTGTAGCTCGTATTCTGTGCTTGGAGACAGTTCGCACTTCACTAGCTTGCCTTCAGTTTAGCGTGTACCTCGCACCTGGCCATTTCACCATATGTGGGAGCTGTTGCATGGTTTACCAGCTTACAACAGATAGCCTAATTCACTCTTTAATAGGGGACTTAGTCGATTAGCAGAGGAGAAAATGAAGGAAACCGCCGGGAGGGAATCAAGGAACTACCAAGAGAATCAAGGAACAGAAGAGTAAATCAAGGAACCACTACACCTAAAAATAGAAAAGATGAAGGGAGCTCAATAGTATAAATAGGGAGTAAAATTTCAGCATGGAGACGACAGACACAACATAATAGAACAAAAACATACATAATTTGAGAGCAGAAAAATCAAAACACAAGAGTGAAAGCATTGAGGTTAAGAAAGATGCAGAGAGTTTTTGAGGAAGCAACGTGAGCTAGCTATGGAGAACCACCGACATTCGACTAGTCTTCCTTTCTTTCTCTTATCTATTTCTGTCTTTTGTTGTTTTTAGTGATGACTGCAACTTGTTTGTTGGTTTTCACTTTAATGATTATGACTTAATTTTGTTATGCTAAAATATTTATGGATCCTTAGCAATTAGCATTAAATTATTGGTGCTTTTCTAATAATGTTTTGTGCAAATGACTATTTATTCATTCAAGTGGTTTTCACGTTTCACACTTGCTAAAGTATAACTAAGATAGTAAGCAATTGAGTTAATTATTACATATGAGAAAACGTATAAATAATATGTGGTTGAAAAAAGCCTCGAAATAAGCAAATACATTCTAAATAATTCAGTATTTATTTTTCGCTGCGACTTTCAAATACATTCTACCATATCTTTTAATCAATAACTAAATCATGTTAAACTGACTTCTAAATAATTGCCATAATTACGCTTGGTAAAAAAAATATAGGAATAAATTTTAAAATTATACATGAACTTTGATTTAATACGTAATTATATATATGAACTTTAATTTGGTGTAATTATACACGTGAAACTCTAATTGTGATTCAAATGTATACTTCAAACTTTAAATTTTGATTTAATCATGCACATTTAAAGAAAGAAAGAAAGAAATCAATTTATTTTTATATTTGATAAATATAATTATTTATGTATGCTATATATAAATATAAAATAATGTTATATCAATAATTATGTTAATAATTTATAAGAATTGGATCAAATCAAAATTTTATGTATAAAATTTCATAAAATCAAAGTTCATGTATAGAATTGCACATTATACCATAATTCATGTATAGTTTTAGGATTTATCCCAGAAAATAATACCTTAAATAAAAGATAATTTTCAAAACTAAGCATATTAAAACATATTTAATATAATTAAATGTGACACGTGTTACATAAATAGGAAATCAAATCACTTAAAGAAATTGTCCATCTAGGATTATTACCATATTTCTTACCCTACCTTATAATATTATATATAAATGAAATAATAACAATAAACTTTAATTTAGATTTAATTATAAATATTAATATAAAATAGTTTAATCAATATTTTTTTTATTAAAACAACTTTTCTTGTTAGAGTTTAATTTTTTTTTTTAAGAATCGGATCACAGTTATTTTTCTTTTATTTTTATTATTTTTCTTATATAGGGATGATATATTATGAGTTAGTATTTAGTATATTGGTAGTGTATTTTTTTTATTCTACAAGTAGTTTTAAAAAATTGTCACGTCTCTTTTTTTTTTTTTTAAATATAGTACTATACCTGTATAGAACACTTGTCAACCTTTTGATCTTGCTTGGGACACTTGTCAACCTTTTGATCTTGCTTGGGGAGTCTAAAAACTCTACTGACAGTGTACCAAATATTTTCCCATATAATATTTCATAAATTTCAGAATAAAACTTATTGAGAGGGGACCAACTCCTCCGAGAGAAGTTTCGAAGTGTTGTCCTTGAGGAAACCGACCCAACCTATGAACAATAGAAGGTATTGTCTCCTAGGAAGGCTTGTGCCCCCTCTGTGGAGAGTCTTATACAATTTTTGGAAGGGGGCATCTCGACCGTACGTACGATGATAACGCTAATCTATAACTTATTTTAGTATTTTTGAGCTTATATTTTAGGCAAGTTAAGAGGGATTGATAATTGTTTAGTAGCTATTTTTGTTATATTTTTGTTGAATATCTGATTTGAAAGGTTTTACTTGAATAATAAATTTTTGGTCAATTTTTGTGCTAAAATATGTAAATTTATCCTTGAAGGTAGCTATTGAAGTCCACTCAATGCCACAATAATGCCGCAACAGTGCCACAAGCCTCAAGACCAACGGGAACAAGCTCGCATGCATTGTTTGCGTTCTCAGCTTGCAAGCAACACTTGTTGGCGGGGAGATCGCAGTATACAATTCGTAGTGCTTAGAGATAGCTTGCACTTCTCCAGCTCGCATGCATGGCTCACACTTCACCAGCTCGAATGCATTGCTTGGAGATAGCTCGCACTTCACTAGTTCGCAGCTCTCAGTTCGAGCATCTCAGTTCACAAGCTTTTTATTCTCAGTTCACATGCATAGCTCGCACTTCACCAGCTCGCATGCATTGCTTGGAGACAGCTCGCACTTCACCAGTTCGCAGCTATCAGTTCAAGTATCTCAGTTCGTATACATAGCTCGCACTTCACCAGCTCGCATGCATTGCTTGGAGACAGCTCACACTTCACCAGTTTGTAGCTCTCAGTTCAAGCATCTCAGTTCGTATGCATATCTCGCACTTCACCAACTTGCATGCGTTGCTTGGAGATAGCTCGCACTTCACTAGTTCGTAGCTCTCAGTTCGAGCATCTTAGTTCACAAGCTCTCTATTCACAGCTCGTGTTCATTGCAGCTTGCAGCACGCAGTTCATAACCCTAAGGTCGCATGCATAGCTTGCCTACACACAACTCGCAGACATTGCAGCTCGCAGCACACAGTCCATAACCTAAGGTTGCATGCGTTGCTCGCCTACATGGAGCTCGCATTTCACTGGCTCGTAGTTCTCCTATTCATCAGTTTGTAAACTCTCTGTTTGCAGCTCGCATACTGTGCTTGGAGGTAGTTCGCACTTCACCAGCTCACCTTCAGTCTAGCGTGTAGCTCACACCTAGCCATTTCACCATATGTGGGAGCTGTTGCATGGTTTACCAGCTCGCAACAGATAGCCTAATTCACTCTTTAATAGGGGACTTAGTTGATTAGCAGAGGAGAAAATCAAGGAATCCTTCAGGATGGAATCAAGGAACTTCCGAGAGAATCAAGAAACCATTATGCCTAAAAATAGAAAAGATGAAGGGAGCTTAACAATATAAATAGGGAGTAAAATTTTAGCATGGAGACGACAGACACAACATAAGAGAACATAATAGAACAAAAACATACAGAATTTGAGAGCAGAAAAATCAACGTGAGTTATTGAGACTAAGAATGATGTAGAGAGTTTTTGAGGAAGCAATGTGTGCTAGCTGCGGAGAACCATCGACATTTGACTAATCTTCCTTTCTTTCGCTTATCTATTTCTTTCTTCTGTTGTTTTTAGTCATGGCTGCAACTTGTTTGTTGATTTTTTCACTTTAATTGGAAACGATACTCTATACTTACTACTTCATTATTGGTTGATGATTGTGTATAATTGCACATATTCATTAAATCTCGCAACATACGACCACCCACTAAGTGATGACGTGAGCGTCTCACCTTAGTGGGATTCAACCCTAACCTATGCCATACAAGTCACTTGTTAGGCGTACCATATACCTATATACAATATGTTAAATACATTTTCTTTATACAATATGTTAAATACATTTTCTTTCTCTAACTAGCAACAACTTTTAAGGGAAAGAATGGTGCATGTATTGCCATGGTAAAATATTCGCTCTTTGAAAGCAAAAACATGTGGACGAAATTGAAAATTGAAAATCAATATTTATTCGAATACGGTTCTTGTGCATGCCTTACTCTTATATATCATCAATAATTTACCAAGCAAGCCATTTAATTAAGTAAAAATAATAAATAATGTTTTTGTAATTAATGAAGTCAACTTATATATTTTCAAGTGTTTTTTAAGAAACTAAAATTCGGTTTTTTAAGTTCAATTAATTTAAAATTAGATGTGTCTGAGTTTATTCATTTAATTGAAAATGTATAAGCAATTAAAAAATTGTTCATAAAGCCAATGAAGTGGAGATCCCAAGTTGGAATCCCATTCTATATTTAAACTATACAAAATAGGATCATGGGGTTTATGAAATATTTCTTAATTGTTTGATTGAAAGTCAAATTTTGAATTAGTTGATTGAATGGAAAATCAAATTAGCATTCTCTTAATTTATATAGATAGATTTTTTATTATGGTATGCAAATTTTTGTAGCATATAAAAACAAATATTTTGATGATGAGATAAGTGTGATATAAACTAGATTGATATAATTGATTCCTAAAGTGGATGACTAGGGGTGAGTTTGGATGGGCGGTGCGTTTACCTGCGGTTAGTGTAAAAATAGCGGTGGCGGTGAGATTAGATACTGTAGCGCGAGACAAAAAGTAAGCTAAACGCACCGCGCCGCACTCAATCGCCCATCCAAACCCACCCTAGGTCTTTTTTCTTAAAATATGTGATCCTACTACCAACCCAACATGTTCTATTAAAAGTTTTATTTAATTCACATTTAGTTATGTTTACTCTGTACTACAAATAATAAATCTTCTTAAGAATTATACCGCATCATCACCTAATTTTTAAAATAAACAAAACATAACCTAACTCGGAAGATTATCATAAAGAAATCAAATATAATAGAATTCATTAACACCCATTTTGGGGTTTTTTAAATAATAATATTTTTCAAAGAACAAAAATTGATGTTAATAGTATAGATAGGATTATTTACGTAAAATGTCAAACTCAATATTCTTCATCTTTTTAAAAATTAAAGGGTTCATAGAGTTCAATATTATTTATTTTAAATAATTTAATTTTTTAATATAATACATATTTTTATCTATAATTAAAAGAATGCACGTCTTTTTTATAATTACAATATGTGAAACTTGTATATGATGAATTTAATAATACAAAACAAAGCGTTGGTATTTCAGAAAACAATCTTTTAGTTGTTAAAAATGGTAAGTCATGCTCATCTGTTTTATTTCTCTTTGCTTTTCTCTCGAAGTGTCGTGTAAACATAGGTAATATTTGGTGTTTTGATTAATAATGAGTTGGATAGATCATTTGAAAATTAAAAATTTTAATATTTATTTTTTTAAATGTATTTAAATCTTATTAATTTTTTAATTAATACAAAAATTTCAACTAAATAATGTTGAATAAGAAATAACTACTTTTACTTTAATTTTATTATGAATATTTTATTAAGTTGATATCCATCAAGACCTAGATAAGTTTTGATATACTTTAAATTCTAATAGTCATTAGAAGTAGATCTCTCTTTCATATTTATACTGTAACATCTCAAACCTGACCTAGACGTTATGACCAGATTTGGAGAAGCTACCATGATACTTTTCGAAAACCCAGAATTTTGTTAAATTTATTGAACAACACCAGATTTTATTTAAAACCATTCCAATTTATTTTTTTAATGAAAACATCCTTCATAATTATACCATTAATTATATTAACTAGACTTGAATTTTCAAAACACATTTAATTGCAACGGAATCCCTTAGTTGAATCATTTTGAAAACACGAGTCGTATTTTGGAAAATTCAATGTTTTGTTGACAGTAAATAAAATTTCAAAACCAAACAGTCTCAAAATGTTCAAACAGTCTAACAAAACAAAACAGAATAAACCAGAATATAAAATAGAAAAATTTATAATAAGTTTTTAACCAAGCTCTCGACGCATCGACCCGTCCTAAGTCTGCGGATTACCTAAAAATGAACAGACGAACCAAGAGTGAGCTTACAAGCTCAGTGCGTAACTTATAAAAACAGAATCACAGATTCAACTTCTGGCGTAACTCATAGCAGAACAGATACAGAACTATATCATATATAGAAACAGAAACAGAACCAAATGCAAATTTACAATCCTACCCCCATCCGCTACACACCATCTCCGACCATCCTTACACACCTTATAGGATATTAAATACCCATCCAACCCTACACACTTGTGTCGGTATGACACTTTTCAAAATACTTACAGCTTAGCTTCCAGATCAATAGGCAATTTATCGCCATTTATAGAAATATGTGTGGCTGTGCCACCAAATACGATAGATAATTAAACTGCCTACACTTCCTCCATAACACAAAACCCACCCCAATGTACATACAGAATTACAGATGCCTGAAATATACATATCCTACATGCTCATATAACAGATACAGATCAGACATATCATATTACAGATCACTCATAACGTTTCACAAATTATACTTATTACGCTACATGATAAACATGCATATTTTAGTTGTACTTATATCATGTTTTACGCTAACAAATCATCATAAATAATGTTTTATAACTTAATTTATAATATACGGACCCTACGAAAGGTCTACGTTCAATCCAAATGATGTTTATGGCCCTAGGGAAAAATTTAGATTTTTTGGGCCCACACCTACTTGGCCAGTTCGTTTGGCCCACACGGTCTGGCACATGGTCTCACACATGCCCGTGTGGCTCACATGGCCAATTGGCCTAGAAAATATGTCTCACACGGCTGTGTGTCACACATGACCTACCACATGGCCTGGTACACGACTGTGTGGCGTTGACAGTTCAGATTTTTGACTTTCCCCGTTCACTATTTTCTCAGGTTTTTATTACACACCTGGTCAAAATCCGATGCAGGAACAAAATTTCCGTATTCCAGTACCTAAATCGATACATCACACGAATTAATAGCTATGATTCTACCGAACCAAAACGACTAATTGAGTGAACACAACACAACCGAAACTTTTTTCGCAAATGACAGCCCCAAACGACATTAAACACTTACCCCAGAAAATAAACAACAACACCCAATGGAAATTAATTTGCCGGAGAAACGTTAGTCTCGAGATTCTTACCTAAAGCAAAATATTTTACACGATTAAACTCTTGGCACAAGAAATAACCACAACATCCATAAAATCCCTTCATATAACAATAAAACCCTTAATAAAAAGCACTTATGCAAACTGAATGAAAGGCTAATGGCACGACGAATCACTGGTTAAGCATCTGTTTACTCCCTGGTCTTGTGTTCGAGTCTCTTCGTAGTTGATAAAGAAATATTTTTGTGTGTCGTCTGTTAAATGTTGTAAATCTTTTTGTTAGTTTTATTTTTTTAAGTTAATTAACGTTCCTTCTTCCCTCTTTCCCTTTCCATTTCTTTTACATTCTTCTTCTTCTTCTTCTTTTTCTTTCTTTTCTTTTCTTTTCTTTCTCTTGTTGATTGCCTTGGTAACTTTGCTAGTAGGTTAAATCAAGGTCGTCGTGGTATCTACTATTTTGATTGAAAGGTTCTGTGTAAGTTTCTCTTATTTTGTGTATTTTTTCATTTGTTTTCGTGTTCGGATTGTGAGTTTGAATGTTACGGTAAGGGTTTCACAAGTTCTCATTAATTGCTTGTGTTGCTTTTGTTGGGCGAAGATCCTAGGAGGAGTGTTCTTCTGACAATTTAATTTATGTTAAGGGCCAAACGATTGTTGGTAAGTGACTGTTTTGCGTTTTAGGGTTTTTGTGTCAAAGTTTTCGATGTAGTGTAATTCAACTGTGAATTAGCGTTTTAGTTCAATTAAGTTGTTAATTAAGTTATTGAATGGTTGTTTTAGGCTTCGGGAGTCTTCTACATTATTCTGAATTCAAAACTTCTTCAGGCGCGTACCGAACACCCTACTCTCTGCGAAATTCAAATGCTGGAAAACATGATTATCAATGCCACACAGCTGTGTGCCAGGCCATGTGGTAGGCCGTGTGTGTTATACGGCCTTGTAGTAAGCTGTTGACTCACTATTTGCCATTAACGACCACACAGGCCAGAGACACGGGTGTGTGTCCAGGCCGTGTGGCTCACTATTTGCCATTAAGAACCACACGGGCCAGAAACACGGGCGTGTGTCCAGGCCGTGTGACTCACTATTTGCCATTGGGGACCATACGGGCCAGAGACACAAGCGTGTGTCCAGGCCGTGTGACTTACTGTTTGCCATTGGGGACCACACGGGTTAGAGATACGAGTGTATGTCTAGGCTGTGTGACTCACTATTTACGATTTAGGACTACATAGGTAGATGACACGTGCATGTGTCAGGCTGTGGGAGACATAGTTAGGCCGTGTAAAACCATACGGGCGTGTGGGTCAGAAATGGGATTTATCCCTGGGGCCGTAAGCGTCGTTTGACTCGAATGTAGGCCTTCCATAGTGTACATTTAATCTGAATTAGACCGTGTAAGTTGCTATCTAATGACCTGAGACTAAGTAGTTGACTATCTAAACGTATATTAAATGTGATGACTGTTGATGATATTGATATGTACTATATGATTATGAACTGTATCTAAATAACTGTGTGTATATTCTTGATATTTGACATTTGTAATTTGCATTTGCATTGGATGGGAATTGTGTAAAGGAGTAAGTGATCTATTTTGGTTCACTGGCTAAGCCACAATCTATATGTGAATCTTGCATTTTATTGCAATTTGATTTGGCAGCTAGTCTACAATCATGTTAAACGTGTCGTACCAAAACTATGTGGTGTGTAGGGCTGGATGGGTATTACATTCCCTTCATGGTGTGTAGCGGATGGGGGTAGGAAAAACTGCATCTGTTTCTGATCTGTTCTGTGTCTGAACTTGAATTGTTCTGCTTTCCATCTAATTTGTTAAGACTGTACAGGATACCTTCTGATTCTGATTTGAACAAGAATTTAGGAATTTACCATTATATTTATGCTTCTATTTGAATTTATATCGGTTACACACTGAGTTATCAACTCATTTTGTTTGTTGACTAAATTACAGATAACTCACAGTCTTGATCATGTCGGCGTGACGGAAGCTTGGTCATTCTACTTTATCACCTTTTTATATTATCAGAAATTTCAGTGTTCTCTTCGCATTATGGCTTTCTATGGTTTTTGATTGTCAATTGGGTTTTTATGAATGTTTATAATCTGTTTAACGGTTTTTAACTGTATTTAGAAAAAAAATTGGTTTTCCCAATAACATTTACTGCAACTCTTCAGGCTTAGTCTTAACATCTAGGACGGGTTTGGGGTGTTACATTAAAGTAAACCAGAAGTTTACTGATACAAATGCATTTACTACTTGGCGTGACCAATTAGACCATCCTGGATCATATATGATGCGAAAATTAATTGAGAATTCATATGAACATTCATTAAAGAACCAGAAGATTCTTTAATTTAAAGAATTCTCATTTGTTGCTTGTTCTCAATGAAAATTGCTTATTAGAAACTCACTACCTAAAGTTGAGATTTAATGTCTTTCATTTCTGAAATGAATATGAGCCCATTCATCCACCATGTGGATGATTTTTGATATTTTATGATTTCTGGTAAATGCATCTATAAAATAATCACATGTATTATTAACTTTCAACCTGTCATTTGCAAGATTGCTGGTTTAAATAATTAATTTCAAATTATGCAATTAAGACAATTCATCTTTGAAATAGCCCGTTTTCGGTAAAATTGAAACAGTGGTTTCGGGACCACAAATCCGATTCTAGAAAGAAAATTTATTTTAATATTATTTTATGATCTACAGTATGATAATAATGTCGTATGAAAATTTCACAAAGAAATTTTACCGATTATATGTTTAATTTGATAAAGGACCAAATTGCACAAAGTGCAAAAGTTGAGTTCTAATAGCTAAAGCGATTAAATAGCTATGGAATTCAAAATTTGAGGTCCTTAAATGGTAAATAGACCATTAAAAAAGCTTAGTTGTTAAGGATGATGATTCATCCATGGAAAATAAAATAAAGAAAAGGATGAAATTGGAAAGTGAAAAAAAAAAAAGATGATAAATGATAAAAAAAATATGAAAATATCATCAATTTATTATCTTCTTCTCCAAAAATACATGGAAACCCTAAGAAAGAAAGCAAGCTTTCTTGGCTTAATTAGGTAAGTAATCTTGTCTCGTTTTTAGTAATTTTTATATTTTCGAGATCAGAATAGCTTAATCTATCTATTTTGGGGATTAATTTGTAAAGATATCAAAGTATAGAAATTTTTCCATGGATGTAAATGCTGAAATTTTGAAATTTATGGTAGAAAATGAAAGGTTGTTGATAGATAAACAACTTTTGTAAAGTGAATTTTTATGAAATTATGATTTTAGGATTAGATTGTAAAGTTGTAAAATTCATGGAAAATTGTGAATTTTTATGAAATACATGGGCTGTAAATGTTACATGTAAAATTTGACTAGGCTTGGAATAAGGATTAAATTACATGAATTTCATTTTCCGAGCCTAGGGACGAAATCGTCATTACTTAAAAGTTTGGGGGCAAAAATGGTAATTTTGCCTAAGATGTGAATTGGACTGAATTGAGTATGAATTGTATTAAATTGATGTTAAATTTACTCGTATAGATCCGGATAGACCAAATTCAGAGTTAGAGCGAGGAAAAGAGAAAGTGTCGAATTAGTAGATTTTACGTGCACGGACATTTATTGAGGTAAGTTCGTGTAACTAAATTGTGTTTATTTTTATGCTTGAATTGACTGTGGTATGTGTTTATATGAATTATATAAATGTTAAAAATGTATGAAATAATCATATGATCAATAATGTCCGGAAAATGTTAAGTTCGGTTTGAATAATGAAATTCAATGAATACATGATTTCCCATATTGAATTTGGTCCTGATATGTTGCAGACAGAATATAGCTCGGACGAGCAATCCTGTTATAAGCCTTCTCGAGCATACTGTTATATAGTTCTTGCGAGCATCCTGATCGGTAGTGATCCTGCATGCGTTGCGCACTACCGCAGCTCTTTTTGAGCATCCTATTACACGAATCGATCGGCTGTGATCTAACATTTATTGCGGACACAAGCGCAGCTTTTCGTGAACGTCCTGATATAGGCTCTTATAAGTTTCCTGACATGGCTCGCTTGAACTCCCTGTTATGCTATCCGGAGCTCCCTGATAATAACTCTTCGGAGTTACCTGTTAAGCTTAATGAGCTTCCTGTTCTAAACTCTTATGAGTTTCCTGTTTAGCCTTGTAACATCCCATACCCGAGTCCGAGGCTAAGTCTGGATACGAGACATTACTATACTTGAACATACTAAAACATGTACTTTCGGGCTGTAAAATTTCGTTTCAAATTAGAACTTCTCTCTCAGTCAAATCATACATTTCATGGGCCTACGAGGCCTTAAACTCACGTCCGAAAACTTTCGGAGTTCAACCGGAAACTTTTACCCACTTTGTACACTTTTCCTCAAAATAGGGGTCACACGCCCGTGTGACTTGGGGCACGACCGTGTACCCCTAAGGTATGCCCGTGTCTTCCACCCGTGGTCGACACTGACTAATTTCACACGGCCTTGACACGCCCGTGGCCCTGGCCCATGTGCTAAACCTTGGCATTCTGACTTATCCACACGGTCCATACACACGCCCGTGTGCTTCAGCCGTGTGGCGATTCAAATTCCAAGGGCAAGGTACAGACTTCACACGACCTGGGCACATGCCCATGTTCTAACCGTGCCTCCCACACGGTCTAGACACACACCCGTGTCTCTACTCCTATGGGAGATTAGAAGGCTATCTACCAAGCCTTATTCCACTCTGAAATCAAGATCAATTTAATACCCTATTCAACAACTCAAGTACTACATGAAAACATGAACAATGATGCATAATCATCAACATTGGTATAAATAAACTTGGCAAATATTAGCCAATCTCTTTAGCCATATAAAAAAGAATGCTAAACTTGATAGTCAACACTTTGGCTCTTCTTAAAACATAACTCAAAATGAAATGCTTCCTATACATGCCATACTTAATATAAACACTTGGCTATACCAAAATATCGATTGACAGTGTGCTCCGAGCTCCGATGACGATGATCCACGAGATTAGCTTGGCGGGACTACATGGAAAGAAAGAACAAAGGACGTAAGCGTTTAGCTTAGTAAGTTTGCATATAGTGCACATAGCAACATACTTGCTTAATATAACCCATTTAACATAAACAATGGTATCATAAATTTCAGCTATTTAAGCTTACTTACTCATACTGATTCTTACATATCTTATGATACTTACTAGTCTCATACTCGTGAGGTAAACAAGGTACCTGTATCACTTGATCACATAGATCAGCATACTCTACAATAATAATTATAATCTCTAGTTCATCATTCATAATATGAATAATACTCATTTCTAACTTGATAATAGCTTTTCCTACTTATCTTTCTTGTTATCATTTTAACTTTACTCATTTGCCCGATGAATTTCTGCGAATAACCGAGGATACTAAATCTCATTCCATATATAACTTGATGCCAAAGCCATATCCTAGATACGGTCTTACATGGAATATCTCATCTTGGTTTCGAGGCCATGTCTTGACATGGACTTATACGAAGTCTTTCTCGTGTGTTCCCTTGGGAACTTACCATTGCCATGTCTTGACATGGTCTTACTTGGTATCTTTACTCATGAACTGGGCAACGCTGAGCCTTGGCTTGGACTTACATGGAATCTTTCTTGTTACTCACCAATGCCATGCCTTGGCTTGGACTTACATGGGATCTCTATCTCTTTATAGCTTTTCAATGCCAAGACTTGTCTTGGGCTTACATGATAACTTTCTTGATTGCCGATGCCATGCCTTGGCTTGGTCTTATACGGACTTTCTCATTTCATGTGATAGATCGAGTATCCTAGGTAATTCAACTTCAATCGGGACTTTCTCATGCTTAATCTCATTATCTTCTTTGTTTATCATAACATCAAACATTTTCATGGTAATATTGTACATTATGCTAAGCAGTTCAATGATATAAATTATAAAGCTTAGAAATCATACAAACTTACCTCAATATACAAAATGTATGTAGATATGCAATTTAGTCCTCGACTTTGTTCTTGCCTCGGTTTCGATCCAGGCTTCATTTTTCTTGATCTATAATAATAATTAGATCATTTAATACTCACATTGACTAAATTGACTCTTAACTCATACTTTGGCAAAATTACTATTTTGCCCCTAAACTTTCTCATATTTGCACTTTTGCCTCTAGGCTCGTAATATGATTCTCATTCAACTTTCTTAAACATCATGTTTAGCTGATTCATTTTCTCTACTATAACAATCATCAATTCTCACTATTTCTAATAGGTATGACCAATTTCATAACTATTACAAATTAGTCCATACTATCATTTTTCATGAAATTTACTAAGGAAAAGATGTTTATCTAACATCAAACTCTCATAAACTTCTATAAAATATCATTTTACAAGCATGTCATTCTTGGGTAAATTTTTTGAACATGCATCTTAGCTCATTTTATAGCTAAAAATAGCTAATTCATAATACGAGAACTTCAAAAATACGAAGAATATTAAAAACAGGGCTAAGATGAACTTACTAGCAAGCTTGAAAGATGAACAAACCCTAGCTATGGGGTTCTTCAAATTTTCGGCACCAAGGAAGAAGATGAATGAGATTTTTATCATCTTTTTCCTATTTTAATCATTTAATTGATAAATGACCAAAATGCCCTTCTCTCTAAATTTTTACAAATTACTAACTCATGTCCAATTTTGTCCAAAAATTATAATTTGGGCAAATTGCCATTTAAGGACTTCTAATTACTATTCTAAAGCTATTTCATACAAAAAAGCTTCTAGAAACTCATATTTTGCAACTTTTGCAATTTAGTCCTAATGGACCCTTTAATGGAAATTTTCATAAAATTTCCACATGAAACTTTCATACTATCATGCAAACATTTTGATTATCAAAAAAAATCATTTTACTATTTCAGATTTGTGGTCTCTCACCACTGTTCCGACTAGGCCCTAAATCGGGCTGTTACAAGCCTGGACAAGCTTCCTGTTACATGTCTCATATGAGCATCCTGATATATAGCTCGAGAGTGTGCTTCCTGATTATGTGCCCTTATGGGTACCCTTGAACTTGAGTTGACGGATTTCTTATTTGTACACTTTGAGTGTACCACCTGTATATCCATCGATATTTCAAATAAATTCAACAGGAAAAATCCTAACATGAGAAAATATGAACATGAAATGAATTAATACACGTATCTACTTGAAATACATGAAAATGATGATACATGATATATGAAAGTATAAGATAATGATATATGAACATGGAAATTAATTGAAGAATATATTTATCTATGATTATAGATTTGTACATCTCGAGTACAAGTATACTTTCTGTGTTTTCTGTAACGCACCAAAATTCTTATTTTTGTTTCTGTTAAAATGTGACACAACTGTGTATCTGCTTCAGCGGTTGAGTGTTCTGGGTGTGTGTGAGAGGTCCCAAGTTCAAGCCTTAGCTTTGGCAAATTTTTTTATTTTTGGAATAAATCCATATCTTTGTTCAGTAGGCTTATATTAAATTATTTGTAAAACCACATCAGAATGAGCCTGCTGGTTTGAGTGGTGAGGAGTTAGAGTGTTGGAGGTCCTGTGTTCAAATTCATGCGTGAGCGTGGGTATTTATTTTTGCTCGGATATGTGAGAGTGTTTGAGTGGTCTTGGGATTCTGAAGTAGTTGTGGTTATGTAGATAGTGGGAGGTTGGGGAATATCTAATTAGATTTAATTTGGTGATTATTTTCTTTTCCAAATCTTTTTCCCAAAATTTCTCTCTGCAATTTGGTGTTCCTCTTCCGTCTAGCAAACCTCCTTTTTTTGCTATTTTTCGTGTTCCCAACTCTCCATCGGAATTAAATCGTTTCTTTTGTTTGATTCTCTCTTTAACGTTTGTTTTGGGTGTTTCGAGCTAGTGGTTGTCGTGTAATCAGTAAGTGGGGCTTCCATTTGTATTCCTCTTATCGTTTTTTTCTTTGAAGGTTGAGACGTCACTGTATTTTTTGTGGTGTAGGAGAAGTCGTCGATCTGTGATTTCTGATTCGGTCATTGAACAGTGAAAACGGTGTTTTCGTTGTCGGTAAGTCGAGTTTTTAACCGGATTGTTGTTGGCAAATTAGTGAATCTAGTTGCTAAACCAGTGTTTGGTATGTTGTATCTAGGTTTTGGAAGGCTCAGGGTTGCTGTAGCATCTTAAACGAACCAGGTGTGTACCCGAAACAAAGAAATTGAGCTTTCGGGAAAAGCCGAAAAACCTACTGTCGACGCCACACGGGCGTGTGGTAGGCTGTTTGCGACAACACGACCGTGTGATCGACAAAGGCCAGGCCGTGCACAAGACTCGACCGTGTGATGGTCGGGGTTTGGTCATGTGGGCTACACGGGCTAAACCGAATTGGGCGTGTGGGCCACATGGGCGTGTGGGCCCATACAGACACGCCACACAAGCGTGTGATATCTGGGCCAGGCCGTGTGATCCACATAGGCAAGGCCAATCTGGGCATGTGGGCCACATGGGCGTGTGGGCCCACACGGGAAAACCACATGGACATGTGGGCCCATTTAGCTAAAATGTTTCCTAGGGTTGCACGGGTCGCCCAAGTCGACTATGAACCTACTGTAGGGTCGGTAAGCGCTACTTAGACCCTAAATCGTGTGACCTGAATATATAATGTATGTATTGAGCATGTTAAACTTATGCATGTTTCTCGATCCGTATGTATGGTGATAACTAGATTTTAGCATGTAAGCATGTAATTACGTATGTCCTGCATTGAGCATGTTTAGTTGCATACGCATTGGGGTGGGATGATTGATTATTGGAGGAAGTGTCTTGAAAGGCTTTCATGCCTATTATCCGCGGACTCGGTGCAATATTACTTGATATGTGCCGCATTCAGTGCACGACTTGGTGTGTAAATTTGGATGGGTGTTTTAAACCCCACATGGTGTGTAGGGATGGTCGGAGATGGTGTGGAGAGGCTGGTGGGTAGGATATTGATTTGCATCTTTGTATGCATATCAGATTCGAGATGGGCTAAGGCCCTAATTTGTACCTGAAATTGTATCTGAATGGGCTAAGGCCTAAACTATGACTGTATCTGTAATGGGCTTAGGCCTAGACATCATTGGACTGATAACTGTTGTTTGACTGCATGCATGTCTTTTGTGGGGATTACACACTGAGTTTACTTAAACTTACCCTTTTCAATTTTATCTGTACTGGTAATCCCAGACTTAGACGGATCGGTGCAGCGGAGGACTCAGCGGTGACCATATGACTATCGAACTGCTTTAAAATTCATATATGGTTTTTTATTTCATATTCCGTCTGAGGTATTTTTGATGTAATTTGGGACTTTTGGACTGTTTGCTTTTATTTTGGATTTTACCTGTTTTCATGGATTTCTAAACTGCAAAACTCAACGAAAACTCGATTTAATTATAAACAACGTTTTCCCTAAACGTGAACGGTTTTCTTTAAAATATCTTGGTTTTAAAAGCTTCCGCTACAGAATATGTTTTTAAACGAATCGAATTAACGAGAAAATACTTTTGAAATTGATGAGGGATAAATAGAAGCTAATAAACAGAAACGATCTTAACTTTATAAATTCGATTTCAAATTCCGTTCTATGTGACATCGCCAGATTGGGCCATAACGTTTAGGCCGGGTTTTGGGTGTTACATTTAGTGATATCAGAGCCAGGTTGCAAAACTCATTTTGTGGATTTTGGGTTTTAAAACTTAGTTTTTAAAGAACTGATTTACAAATGATTTGAAATGATTTGACTGAGAATATGGTACACTAAGTGTCCGGCGCCGATCCTGTAAGTATTCTGATAAACTGTTATGGTATTATAGATAGTCTGTTTTGAAAACACTCTAGTTAGTGTATCTTTGAAATCGTAGTGAAACCAGGCCCGATAGAGACTGCATTTTGCGAAAAACCAACTCTGAATTTATGATACTGCTTACATAAAACATCTGTTAATAAATACTGAAACTGTAACTGATTCATAAAATTCGTAATACAGATAAATTCGAATAGAAATGAGTGCACGAGGTATCCATGGACGTGGTACTAGAGGCCGAGGTAGAGGCCGTAGGGGCCTCGAGTTGAGTCCTCTTCTCTGGGTAACATGCCGAACCTAGATACGAGTGAGACATCGGTGTCACTTGCTACTGAGACTGGGTCACAAGATTGCATGGCTGGGGATGACGCATTGTCCCTGGTTATGTTAAGGATACTGGAGAGGGTCGCTGGGCCCAATACTGGATCTGGGGGCCGAGGGTCGGTTACGGAACGACTCCGGTCCAATAGAGCTAAAATTTTTAGGGGTGTCATTGGAGTCGCCCCTAATGTGGCTGAGTACTGGATGGAGGCTATTGAGAGGATAATGGATGATTTAGACTGTACCCCTGAGTAGAAATTGAAGGGTGCAGTCTCGTTGCTTCGCGATGAGGCCTATCAGTGGTGGCTGACCGTTAAGGAGGGCACTCAGCCTGATCGTCTGTTTTGGGAGTTCTTTAAGTCTGCTTTCAAAGGGAAGTATGTGGAAGCAAGTTACATCGATGCTCGTAGGCGTGAGTTTCTGAATCTCACTTAGGGAGACTGATCTGTGGCCAAGTATGAGGCCGAATTCCTGAGGCTGAGCCGCTATTCTCGAGGCATGGTGGCGGATGAGTATAAGAGGTGTGTCCGATTTGAGGATGGGTTAAGGGATAATCTGAGGGTACTGATAGCTCCGCATAGGGAGCGCGAGTTTTCCATTCTAGTAGAGAAGGCGAAGATCGCCGAAGAGGTTAAGTGGGCTGAGTGCCAAAACAGAGATCGTGAGAGGGGTAAGAACAAGAGGGATTCAGAGCCCTCGAGTTCAGTATAGAGGCCTAAGAAGAAGGCCAGGACTAATGGGTCGGTTAGAGCTGGGCCCCCTATTGTTCCTACTGGTTTGCAGCCGTGTGGAGATTATGGTAGACGCCATCAGGGTGAGTGTTGGAGGAGGTCTGGGGCGTGTTTGAGGTGTGGGTCATTGGAGCACTGCATTTGGGAGTGTCCGCTGAGGGCCGATCAGGTGCAAGTTCCGAGTCCTGGTACTGCGCAGCCACAGAGGGTAGTTCAGCAGCCATCGAGGGGCCGTGGTCAGGCTAGGGGTGGTAATGGTATGGGCCGTGGAGAGAGAGCACCAGGCAGAGGTGCTGGACAGATAGAGGCGAGGCAGCCTGCTCTTGTTTATGCTGCTCGTTGCCGAGAGGATTGAGATGCTCCAGACGTCATTACCGGTACGTTCTTAATTTATGATGTACCTTAATATACTTTGATAGACATAGTTCTACACATTCCTATGTAGCTAGCACCGTGTCTGAAAACTTGGGGATTTTGGTTGAGAGTACTTCTAGTGAGATGACTGTACTGAGTCCACTAGGGCAATTGGTTCGGGTTATCAAATTGTATAGAGATGTTTCGCTAGAGGTTCAAGGGTCGGTATTACTGGCTAATCTGATAGAGCTTCCATTTGGAGAGTTCGACCTGATTCTGGGTATGGACTGGTTGGTCAAGCACCGTGTCAGTCTGGACTGTGCGACTAAAAGGGTCATCTTGAGAACTGAGGAGGATAATGAGGTAGTCATGATTAGAGAACGTCGGAATTACTTGGTTAATGTGATCTCTGCACTGGTGGTTGAGAAACTGGTTCATAAGGGATGTGAGGCGTTCTTAGCCTATATTAGTTTTTTCGTTTCTAGGGACTCTACTGTAAAGGATATCAGGACTTTAAGGGATTTTCCGGACGTCTTACCATAGGAGCTACCGGGATTGCCTCTGAACTAGGAGGTTGAGTTTGGGATCAAACTTCTTCCGGGTACAGCTCCGGTGTCCATCGCTCCCTACCGTATGGCACCGAAGAAGCTTACAGAGCTTAAGGGTCAACTGCAGGAACTTTTGGACCGTGGTTTCATCCATCCTAGTATGTCTCTGTGGGGAGCACCAGTTCTGTTTGTTAAGAAAAAGGATGGGACCATGAGGATGTGCATAGATTATCTACAGTTGAACAAGCTGACCGTTAAGAATAAGTATTCGCTTCCAGGAATTGACAAATTATTTGAGCAATTCAGAGGGGCTTCAGTATTCTCTAAGATCGATCTCTGTTTAGGGTACCATCAGTTAAGGGTTAAGGAGGTGGATATGCATAATATGACATTTAGGACTCGTTATGGACATTACGAGTTCCTAGTTATGCCTTTCAGGTTGACGAATGCACCGGATGCATTTATGGATCTAATGAATGGGGTATTTCAGCCCTATCTGGATCGGTTCATCATGGTCTTCATCGAAGACATCTTGGTTTTACTCTAAGACTGAAGAGGAGAATGATGAGCATCTCAGAGTAGTGCTTCAAATTCTGCGTGAGAAGCAACTTTACGCTAAGCTAAGCAAGTGTGAGTTCTGGCTTCGTGAAGTAACTTTTCTGAGGCATGTGGTTTCTACTGAGGGGATTCGTGTTGATCCTCGAAAGATTGAGGCTGTACTGGATTGGAAATAGCCAAAGAACGTGTATGAGATCCGCTGTTTTTTAGGTCTGGCAGGTTATTATCGGCAGTTTGTGGAAGGTTTTTCATTGATTGCAGCGCCCTTTACTAAGCTACTACGTAAGGGTGTTCCGTTTGTCTGGAATGATGCATAGTAAGAGAGCTTTGAGAAGCTAAAGACTGTTCTGACTGAGGCTCCTGTTTTGATACAGCCTGAACCTGGGAAGGAGTTTGTGGTATATAGTGATGCGTCACATGTGGGCTTGGGTTGTGTTCTAATGCAGGATGGTAAAGTTGTGGCATATGCATCTCATTAGCTCAAGACGCATGAGACAAACTATCCGATGCATGATTTGGAACTGGCCGCCGTAGTCTTTGCTTTGAAAATCTGGAGGCACTATCTGTACGGTGAGAGGTGTATTATCTACACTGATCAGAAAAGCCTCAAGTACCTCCTGACTCAGAAAGAGTTGAATCTTAGGCAGCGTAGATGGATTGAGCTACTTAAGGACTACGACTGTACTATTAAGTACCATATTAGCAAGGCCAATATGGTGGCCGATGCGTTGAGCTGTAGGGTGATGACCTGATTTGAGAGCGATGTTCGCTCGACTTAGTTTGTTTGATGACGAAAGGTTGTTGGCTGAGCTGCAGGTTAAACTGACTTGGATAGAGCAGATTTGGGATAGGCAGTTAAAGGATGAATCGTTGGGTCTTCGGTTTCGTCAGGTTGAGAGTGGCAGCACTACGGACTTTGGGCTGAATAATGATGGGGTATTCTGTTTTCGTAGTCGGATTTTTTTACCCAATGATACTGATCTGAGGCAGTCTATTCTGAGAGAGGCGCATAGTAGCCCTTATGCTATGCATCCCAGTGGAAATAAGATGTACCGAGATCTTCGAGAACTATACTGGTGGCCGAGATTAAAATGGGAGGTTACTGATTTTGTGGCACGATGTCTGACATGCCAGCAGGTTAAGGCTGAGGATCAGTTACCTTCGGGGTTGCTACAGCCGGTTAAGATTCCGCTATGGAAGTGGGAGCTAGTAACGATGGACTTCGTTAGTGGGTTGCCTCTAACACCCAAAAAAAAGGATTCTGTTTGGGTTATCATGGATCAATTGACCAAGTCTGCACACTTCATTCCGGTTAGGACCGACTATTCTTTTCAGAAGTTGGCGAAGCTCTACATTTTTGAGATAGTGAGACTGCATGGGGTTCTAATGTCGATTATATCTGACAGAGATCCTCGCTTCACGTCTCGGTTCTGGAAAAAGTTACATAAGGCTCCGGGTTCGAGATTGAACTTTAGTACTGCATTCCATCCTCAGACCGATGGTTAATCTGAGAGGGTGGTTCAGATACTTGAGGATATGTTGAGAAGTTGTGTTATCGATTTTCGAGGCAGTTGGGAGGATTATCTACCGCTAGTTGAGTTCGCCTACAATAACAGTTTCCAAGCTAGTATTTAGATGGCACCTTACGAGGCTCTGTGTGGTCATAAGTGTCGTACTCCTTTATGTTGGACTGAGTTGGGCGAACGTCGAGTTTTGGGTCCTGAGTTGGTTTCTGAGACTGAAGATAAAGTTCGGCTGATTCGAGATCGTCTGAAGGCGGCTTCTGACAGACAGAAATCGTATGCAGATCTGAAGAGGCGTGAGATTGAGTATTCTGTGGGGGACTTCGTTTTTCTCAAGGTTTCCTTATGGGAGAAATTTTTGAGATTCAGTCATAAGGGTAAGTTGAGCCCTAGGTTCATCGAGCCATATCAGATTCTGAAACGTGTGGGGCCGGTCACTTATCAGTTGGAGTTCCCTCTAGAGCTAGACCGTATTCATGACGTATTCCATGTCTTGATGTTGAGGTGTTACCGCTCTGATCCTACTCATATTGTCCCTGTCGAGGAGATTGAGGTTAGGCCAGATTTGACCTTCGAGGAGGAGCCGGTTCAGATTCTGGATTGCGATGTAAAGGTTCTTCGGAAGAAGTCTATCCCTTTAATGAAGGTGCTGTGGCGGAATCATAGCACTGAGGAGGCCACGTGGGAGCCTGAGGATGCGATCCGTCAACAGTATCCTTATCTGTTTTGATCAGGTAAATTTCGAGGCCGAAATTTTCTTTTAGGGGGGTAGAGTTGTGAAGCCCTAAAATTTTTATTTTTGTTTCTGTTAAAATGTGACACAATTGTGTATCTGCTTCAGTGGTTGAGTGTTCTGGGTGTGTGTGAGAGGTTCCAAGTTCAAGCCTTAGCTTTGGCAAATTTTGTTATTTTTGGAATAAATCCCTATCTCTGTTCAGTGGGCTTATATTAAATTATTTGTACAACCATATCAGAATGAGCCTGCTGGTTCAAGTGGTGAGGAGTTAGAGTGTTGGAGGCCCTGTGTTTGAATTCCCGCGTGAGCGTGGGTATTTATTTTTGCTCAGGTATGTAAGAGTGTTTGTGTGGTCTTGGGATTTTGAAGTAGTTGTGGTTGTGTAGATAGTGGCAGGTTGAGGAATATCTAATTAGATTTAATTTGGTGATTATTTTATTTTCCAAATCTTTTTCCCAAAATTTCTCTCTGCAATTTGACGTTCCCCTTCCTTCTAGCAAACCTCTATTTTTTTGCTATTTTTCGTGTTCCCAACTCTCCATCGGAATTAAACTTTTTCTTTGGTTTGATTCTGTCTCTAACATTCGTTTTGGGTATTTCGAGCTGGTGGTTGTCGTGTAATCGGTAAGTGGGGCTTCCGTTTGTATTCCTCTTATCATTTTTTCTCTGAAGGTTGAGATGTCGCTGTATTTTTTGTGGTGTAGGAGAAGTCGTCGAATTGTGATTTTCGATTCGGTCGTTGAACTGTGAAAACAGTGTTTTCATTGTCAGTAAGTCGAGTTTTTTAACTGGATTGTTGTTGGCAAATTAGTGAATCTAATTGCTAAATCGGTGTTTGGTATGTTGTATCTAGGTTTTGAAAGGCTCGGGGTTGCTGTAGCATCTTAAACTAACCAGGTGTGTACCCGAAAGGCAGAAATCGAGCTTTCAGCAAAGGTCGAAAAAGGCCACTGTCGATGCCACACGGGCGTATGGTCACCCGTGTGGTAGGCCGTGTGCGACAACACGGCCGTGTGATCGACGAAGGCCAGGCTGTGCGCAAGACACGACCATGTGATGACCGAGGTGTGGTCGTGTGGGCCACACGGGCTAAACCGAACTGGGCGTGTGGGCCACACAGGCGTGTGGGCCCACACAGACACGCCACACGAGTGTGATATCTGGGCCAGGCCCTGTGATCCACACGGGCAAGGCCAATCTGGGCCTGTGGGCCCACACGGGCAAACCACATAGGCGTGTGGGCCCATTTAGCTAAAATGTTTCCTAGGTTGCACGGTCGCCCAAGTCAGCTGTGGAACCTCATCGTAGAATTCGGTAAGTGCTACTTAGACCCTAAATCGTGTGACTGAATATATAATATATGTATTGAGCATGTTTAACTTATGCATGTTTACGATCGTATGTATGGTCGATAATCGGATTTTAGCATGTAAGCATGTAATTGTATATATGCATTGAGCATGTTTAGTTGCATCCGCATTGGGGTGGGATGATTGATTATTGGAGGAAGTGTACTTCAAAGGCTTTCATTCCTATTATCCGCGGCTCACCGCAATATTCTTGATATGTCTTTGCATTCGGTACGACTTGGTGTGTAGGGCTGGGTAGGTGTTTTAAATCCCACATGGTATGTAGGGATGGTCGGAGATGGTGTGTAGAGGCTGGTGGGTAGGATACTAATTGTTGTTACTGTATGCATACTGTATCTGAGATGGGCTAAGGCCCTAATTTGTATCTGAAATGTTATCTGAATAGGCTAAGGCCTAAACTATGACTGTATCCGTAATGGGCTTAGGCCCAGACTGCATTTGACTAATAACTGTTGTTTGACTGTATGCATGTCTTCTATGGGGATTACACACTGAGTTTACTTAAACTCACCCATTTCTGTTTTATATGTACAGGTAATTCCCAAACTTAGACGGATCGGTGTGGCGGAGGACTCAGCGGTGACCACATGACTATCGAACTGCTTTAAAATTCATATATGGTTTTTATTTCATATTCCATCTAAGGAATTTTTGATGTAATTTGGGACTTTTGGACTGTTTTCTTTTATTTTGGATTTTACCCGTTTTCATGGATTTCTAAATTGCAAAACTCAACGAAAACTCGGTTTAATTATAAACAATGTTTTCCCTAAACTCGAACGATTTTCTTTAAAATATCACGGTTTTAAAAGCTTCCGCTACAGAATATGTTTTTAAACGAATCAAATTAACGAGAAAATACTTTTGAAATTGACGAGGGATAAATAGAAGCTAATAACGGAAACGGTCTTAACTTGATAAATTCGATTTCAAATTCCATTCCATGTGACATCGCCAGATTCGGCCATAACGTCTAGGCCGGGTTTAGGGTGTTACATTTTCTTCGATATTTTAAATAGTTCAACGGGTAAAATTTTGATATGAAACAATCTGAATTGTGACAAAATATTATGGGTACATACTTGAATTACATGGACATGAATTATACCTGATATTTGAATACTTGATGTGGAAAGTATGAGCATATGGAAAAAAGATTATTATTATTAAGCTCATACAAGTCTATTGATATTCATATGAAATATATATGACTAACTTGCTTTGTACATGCTACATGAACACATGATGAGAGAAGTATCTGAACATATAAATGATATCACTTGATATATTGAAGCATGGTATGCTTGATATACAAATGTGGAACATGCTTAATGACTTTGTTCATCTATAGTCCGGTATATGCCTGAAATACATAAAATTGATATTACAAAACATGTTGAAATGTGAGATGAATGGTACATGTGTATAAAATTTGCCTGATGATTATGTAAATTTGTGATTATGAAATATTATATGGATTAGAATGATTAACATGTTAATGAGGACAAGTGTTTAGGCGTTTGGCCAACACGACTTGGCAATGAAATTTATGTTTAACTTATGTTTATAAAATAATGGTAAGTTAAATTTCCGATTATACGAACTTACTAAGCTTAAAAGCTTACTTTGTTTTTAATTTCCCTATTTTAAAGGAATTCGGAAGATCGTTGGGTTGTAAGCTTAGCAGAGATATTTCACACTATCCATTGACCCATTCAGTGCAAATGGTAAAATTAATTCTGGTTATAATGGCATGTATAGGTTAATTTGGCCAATGTTGGCATGATAATGCTTTGGTTGTAACTAGCCATTGGAATGGCTAGTGTCGAAACCATTTTTTAATCGAGTTTAAAAAAATGGGGATCGACTTTTTAAAATATGGCAAATGGAGTCGCCACCGATCCTGTTTTGAGGTGTGATCGGATCACCTTGAAATTGATCACTTTAATAAAGCTTTGATTTATTAAAACAAATTTTGGTCTACGAAAATTAAGAAAATGGGTTCGGGAGTCGGTTACGTACGAGGAAGGGTTAGCACCCTCGTAGCGCCCAAAATTGGTACCTAATTGATTATTTAATGTCTTAATACCGAAAATTTGAAAAAGATTCTAGATTACGATCCGTTTAAGATACATTTGGACAGAATCAAATTGGATGCCAAAACTTCTTATTTCGAAGAAATAAAATGTCGTACTTAGTAAGTTTGGGCACAACATCTTATATTCTCGAAATTAAATTTATCTTTTGATTTTTAAAAACCCAGTAATAAAGTTTGAGAAGGGTATTCGATTATTTAGGTCTTATGAAAAATTGGAACCCAGTAAGTTAGGGCACAATTTTTCAAAATTCCCGAATACGGAATATTGCCTTTGTTTTTTGAAATTCTTATCTCGAGCTGATAAAACATCACACCCAGTGAGTTAGGGCGCAATGTCTCAATTTCTCGAAAATAAGTTTTTATTTAAAATGTTTTTATTTAAAAACACGGAAAGGGAACTCGGTTGCTAGGATTTAATGAGAAAAATCGGAACTCAGTAAGTTAGGGCACGATCTTCTCGAAACTTCCGAACCCGAGCATTGTTTTAGTTTTAAAAATCTTTGAATGGAATGATGTTTAAACTTAAAAGACATTAAACTCGACTTTTAATGAAATACAATGGAATAATGATATACAAAGTAAGATATTAATCCATACATCAAATATTACAATAATGAATCACAAATAATTAATAGTTACAAATTAACAATTTATAATCCATACAATAGCAATAATCATATATGACAATTTCGACATTAGCAATTGAAGAAAATTGAGCAAAATAATATATAACCAATCATAGGAAATGGACCTAAATCCAATAATAAATAAGTTTAAAACAAATGATGTAAAAAAATAGATTTAAAATTGATAAATAAGATCTAAAATAAATAATATATGTAAGAGTTTAGAGTAGATAATATATATATAATTATAGTAAAACAAACTTTAATAAACATTATATTAAAATAAGTTAAAATAAATAATACATATAAACAATACTTTAAAAACAAATAGTATAAATATTTTTTTATATCATATGATAAAATAGTTTAAAACTTAATTAATAAATGAGCAAATTTGATAAAAATGCAAAGATTGTGTATGAAAACAGAAAGGTACTTAATCGAAACAAAACAAAATTAAAAGACTACTTTATAATAAATAAAATCATTTAAACATGCATAGGGATCAAACTGAAATGCACATAAACTATTAGGGACTAAACCAGCAAATATTTTTGCAATTCCAAACGCAGCGTATAGACTAGACAGAATCGAAATGACATGTAAATTACAGGGGCCAATTTATGAAAAAAGGAAATGTATAACAATCCTGATTGAAAAACAGTACGACGAAGAGGGACTGAGCGCACAAATAATCCATCACCGCGAAAACACGCGGATCCCGTGGGGTATCGAATCGGGTTGAATCGGGTCGATCCATACGACACCGTTTTAGAGCCACTGAAACAGGCCTAAACGGTGTCGTTTCGTGCGTTTTAATAAAGCTAAAAAAAAGGCCTAATTCTAAGTTACCTAATCTCTTAAAATAGAAAGAAAAGAAACCTAAAACCCCTAACTCTCTCTAATCAGCCGCCTCACAAAAGAACATCGTCAGAGGCCTTTCGACTGCCAAACGCTTCAAGAACTGGTGAAGGCATCCAATGAACATTGAGCATAGCCCTGTTTGCACCTATGCTCGGAAACGTTTCACTCCCCAAATCCCATTCCGGCTTCGATTTCGACGAAGCGAATAGGGATCCGGTGACGGCGATATACAAGTAAAACACCTTTCCTCTTGTTGAGTTTATTCGCATGCAAAGGAAGAAATAAATCAAATGCCAGTAGAATCGAAAAACGAAGAAAGAGGGAAAAACGACCCGAAAAGGAACACCTTTTTTGATTCTCAGACATCGATTTTTTGTATTATTGATGCGTATCAAATCGTGAAGAAGACGTCCCCCCTTACAGTGGTTTGTTTCAGGCTTTTTAAAGCCTGAAATGAAAAAAATAAAAATACAATTTGTTTTTTTCTCTTTCTTTGTCTTTATTCATCCTTGGTTGCGTATCTGAGAGGCTCATGTGGTGGCATGCGGGCGGTGACGTGGTGTACGGCGTGGTACGGAGGCGCGACGCACGTGTGGGGCGCATGGAGGCTGTTGCGGCACAAGATTGCCCTTGGAACCCCTTAGGGTTTCTGTTTGCCAGAACCATTTGGGCCATTCGGGCCAGGTTTTGCATTGGGCTTGGTTTATTGATTTGTAATGGACTGATGGACTTTATTAATGATTATTTTTGTGTTTTTTTGGTTTTTGTTTTGGTTAATGGGCTATGGATTGATTGGGCTGTAATGGACTTTAATGGACTGTTTAATTTATTCTGTTTGTTGTATTTTTTGGTTTACTCTGATGGGCCTGGGCGAATTTGGGCTCTTACAGCTGCCCCTCTTTGCTTATTGTCGTGTAACGAGAATAGAGCAAAGACTTCAAAGAGGGCCAAATTTGCCTGGTCTTGTAAGATCTTGACCTCTTGGCACTTATTTTCTTCAAGTAGCCTCACCGCATCTTTCAGGGTATGGGAAATGATGTCTCAACTTGCTCCAGTAGAATTTCAGGGAGAAGAGATTTGTAGCTTCAATCTTCTCTACTAAAACTTTAAGGAAGCATAGTTTGATCCTTAATGACCTCAGGGAGAAGGGATTTGTAGCCTCCATCTACTCCTTTGGGACTTGAGGTGATAGGAATTCGAGAGAGAAGATATTTGTAACCCGGTCTTCTTATGAAACTTTTCGAAAATATAGTTTGATCCTCAATAACCTCAGGGAGAAGGGATTTGTAGCCTCCATCTACTCCACTGGGACTTCGAGGTGATAGGAATTCAGAGAGAAGAGATTTGTAACTTCGGTCTTCTTCATTGAAACTTCTCGAAAATATAGTTTGATCCTCAATAACCTCGGGGAGAAGGGATTTGTAGCCTCCATCTACTCTCATCGGGACTTGAGGTGATAGGAATTGAGAGAGAAGAGATTTGTAACTTCGATCTTCTTCATGAAACTTCTCAGAAATATAGTTTGATCCTCAATAACCTCAGGGAGAAGGGATTTGTAGCCTCTATCTACTCCACTAGGACTTTGAGGTGAAAAGACTTGTATGGCTTCGATCTGCTCCTGCAACTTCAGGATTGCCAGATTTGCTATCTTCAATCTGCTCCCGCAACTTCAGGATTGCGGTTGCTATCTTCAATCGCTCCGCAACTTCGGGATTGCCGATTTGCTATCTTGATCTGCTCCTACAACTTCGGGATTGCGGTTGCTATCTTCAATCTGCTCCTACAACTTCAGGATTGCCAGATTTGCTATCTTCAATCTGCTCCTGCAACTTCAGGATTGCCAGATTTGCTATCTTCAATCTGCTCCTGCAACTTCAGGATTGCCAGATTTGCTATCTTCAATCTGCTCCCACAACTTTAGGATTGCCAGATTTGCTATCTCCAATCTTCTTCGCTCAGGAAGGCAAGATCTGATGTCTTCGATGTTGTGACAACGTTCTCTAGGGGACCTATCTTGTAAAATCAGTTTTGTGTTTATGCTTATACAAAATGGTTAGGATGCAATAATCGGAATGAATCTAATGCTCCTAACTAAATGCATTATGGATGACATCTACCTGAATGCAGGATGTTATGAGAATGATTAAGATGCGATGATCCGAATGAATCGAATGCTCCTAACTAAATGTGTTTTACATGAATGTAGGATTTCATGAGAATGGTCCTCTTTCTAAATGCCTAGGGTTGACATTGCTCATTATTCCTCTAGGTTGTATCACTGATGTAATATCCTGTCTTCTTGTTCGGCTGGTATTCTCAACAGAAAACCCGAGAAAACGATTATATCTTACTCAACTAATTTGCCCCATTGTAACTTCAGGGTTCATCTCATTGTGACTTAGGGGTATAGGGTCTGAATCTCTTTCATCCATCCCACTGCGACTCCAAAACGTAGGATTTGTTTCTTCTTCAATCCATCCCATTGCTATTCAAGGGTACAAGACTTGTATCAGCTTCCATCTATCCCACTATAACTTGGGGTATAGGGCTGTAGCTTGTTCCATCAACTGATCACTCCTCTGGTGACCCAATCAGATGTGTATGCATAATGCTCGCGTGAATGCAGGATATCAATTTTTTTCGAAAATGATCCCCACTTAACACTTGGGTTAACAATGCCCACTGACGCAATATCTTGTTGTTTGCTCAACCACCATCTTTGACAAAAATCTGAAGAGAAAATCTCAGTTTAGACTCTTCCTTAAACTTGGTGAGTTTTAAACAATAGTCCAGTTTCAGTTTCTTGTATTATTCAGAAGCTTCCAGAGTAATATGCGAAACTCCTTTTATGAAAATATTATCAGTCCACTAACCATTATTTCAATGCAAAATGCTTAAAAAAGATCATAACAATGGACAAGAAGGAAATTAATTAGGAGCATAGCTCGAAACAAATAAGCTAAGCAAAGATAGCAATTGCAATCAAAAAGGAAATTTATTGTGAACATATTTTGAAAAGAATAATATAATCACAAATAACAAATTTAAAATGGGTAAAATGGAAACTAGGTGCCCCCAGATATCGTGATCGAGCTTCTCTGCTCCAACTTCTTGAGGACCATTTTAAGCTCAATATGTGTTTAGGGATTTGAGTACTTTGTCGATGCCCCAAGACATATCATACTTCTTCAATGTTAATTCAGGCATAACAAGATTGTTGTATGCCCCAGCTTTGATCGAAATTTGAGCCGCCCTTTTCAGGTTTTCAACTTAAATCCCCTTTGGTCTCAAAGCGCCCTTTGCGGGTTTTCGCCTTGGCCTCTTCTTCTTCTTTCTTTTGAATGAAGTTTTTTTAAGCGAAATACTTCTTGACTGAATTCACCGGATTGGGTATATCCCTATCATCCATTTTGGTCAATGTTTTCAGAACAGACTTTTTCCCTATACAGGGTCTTTTCTAGTTTCGCCTCCATTTTTCTCTGAAATCCTTTTGTATATGAAGGATCTTCTTCAATATCAGGTCCCTCTTTGGGAATTTTCTAGGATGAACCTCTTTGTCACAAACCCGCATCGGATAGTTATTAACTTTTCCTCACAAATTTGATTGATCATATCGGGATTGGATCCATTCTGCCTCATCCAATTTCGGTCTTGTGAATTTTGACTCAATGGGCAAAACCAATGAGAAACGTGTTGCCCGTGATGATCTTGGCCAAAGTTTGATAAGCATAGAGGGTAAATAGTAACCACGTATGCCAATCCTTACAAGTCTCGGTCTTTTTATGATCCTTTATTTTTCTTTTTGGCTGCTTTTGCTGCACTGATATGTGGCACCTGATCTTTGAACAGACCGCATACTTTTGACCTTGTGCGGTTAAATGTGATCTTTTTGACATTTTTTTTGTGTCGGTGTTCTTTCTTTCTTTTTCTCCTTTTTTTTTGTTTTGATGACTATCGAATTTGTAATATTGGCATATGAAGCGACTTTTACCATCTTAGTGAAGTAACCGACATCTACAAAAATGAATCGATGTTGGCTAGAAGCTTTTGATGAGACTGGCTTGATAATATCTATGCCCCACATATAGGAAATCTTATTTCTGCGTTGAGCTAGGCTTTGATCTTCATCTCCTTCCTTGGCTCGCAACGTAGGATCTGTTTTTCATCCAGTATTAACAAATCAGAAGATGTGTTACAATCTCTGTCCTCCTCAAAGTCCTTAGATCCCTTAGACCCATATTTCATTCAAAAAGGGAGTCCGTAACAACGTCACCCATGTCATTGATATCTGGGGACCATTGTGGGTACGAAGGTAAATTCCAAGAATGATTATTTGTATGGTATGATCATGAATAAAGAATATTTGAATAGTAATCCAAAGTACAAAAGAATCTATAAATAGAAAGAATGGAAAAACATTTGCTCAAAAAGATGCATTTTATTGAAATAAAGATTCTGAACACAAGCCTATTTCACAAAATGACTCCTATTACTTCTAGGCTGAAAGCAATAAGCGTGTTTTGAATATTACTCTAGATTAGCCTTAAAAATACATGTCTCTTCCAGAGTCCTATTGTTCAAAACACTCCCAGGTATATAAAGGCCGATGCTTGGAAAACTTTTATTCCTTGGTTCACTCTTTGGATATGCCATTGGTATTCCGACTTCCCGATTTCTAGGCTTCTGATGACTTCTTTAAGGAATTGCAACTCTCTTGCCCCCTCCTTCAATTACTGCTTCGTTCAGCTCATCGAGCTTCACAACCCCTATCTTAATAAGCCTTTCCACGACTTTCTTAAAGGCAGTGCAATTTTCTATTGAATGCCCCGAAACTCCCGCATGATAGTCACATTGGGCATCTGCATCGTACCACTTGGGGTACGGGGGCTGCAATGGTGTCAGGTAGAAAGGGGACACCACGTGTGTGTCAAACAATCTCTGATATAGCTTTTGGTATGTTATTGGAATAGGAGTGAACTGAAGCTTTTCTGTGTTCGCCCTTTGACTAGATTCATTCCTTGAAGGAGTCTGAAGACTAGTAGTTGTCGTCCTTGGTGATCCCATAGTAACTTGCTTTGAATAACCTTTACTATATGCTCCCACATTGTTTACCTCATTTTCTTTCTTTCCCGGGGCTGATCTCTTGGCACTTTCCCCTGTATCTATTTTACCACTCTTTATGGCATTCTCAATCATTTCGCCAGTCATTACGACGTCTGAGAAGCTCTTTTAGCGCTCCCTAGCATATGAGTGATAAATGGGGCCTTCAATGTATTAATAAAGAGCATTGTGGTCTCTTTCTCTAGAAGTGGTGGCTGGACTTGTATGGCAACCTCTCTCCACCTTTGTGCATATTGCCAAAAACTCTCGCTTGATCTCTTCTCCATATTTTGCAAGGTGATTCTATCAGGGGTCATATCTGTTACGTAACTATACTGCTTCATAAATGCTCTGTGCTAAATCCTCCAAGAACCAATTTTCATGACGGCTTAAGCGATTGTACCATTTAGATCTTTGCTCCTTGGCATCATCCCGGAAGCAATATATTAGCAGTTGGTCATTGTTAACATACCCAGTCATTCTTCGGCAAAACATAGTTATATGAGCTTCGGGGCAAGAAGTCCCATTGTATTTTTCAAATTTCGGCATCTTGAATTTGTGGGGAAGTATTAGATCTGGCACCAAACTTAGATCTTTAGCGTCGATTCCATGCTGCCTATCAGCATTTTCCATGGCCCTGAATTTGTCCTCTAGCCATTTGCAACGATCCGCTAACTGTCTAGGCAATTTAGACTTTTCCCTTTCTCTCTCTACTGCTTCATCAAAGTCTGGAATAACAGCATTAATTGGGTGATCCTCTAAGTTAGAACCCGATCCCGCTTGGAAGCTTGTTGGTATCGAAACACCCTCCTGAAGTTGTTGAGGTTTAATTGTGACAGATATTTTTCGTGGGTACATCTCAGGATGTGTCGGGGTAAAACCCGAAGGATATAGTGGTTTCTCATTATCTTCACCAGCGTTAACCATGGGGGTCTTTCCTTTGTCTATTGCTCCCGCCAGTAATTGAGTTAATTGAGTCATCATACTCTTTTGTGATTCCATCATTCTATCCACCATATCTTCTTTGGATATTAGCCATTGCTCCTCTGCATTTGCGGTGAAGTTTATCCTGCATCTCCCTTTGGAGTTGTTCAAGCTTCTCTAATCTCGATCCATATCTTTCATTTTGGTTGCAATGCCGTAGGGATGTTTAGTTTTGCGGTGTCAGTTAATGCTTTGAAATAACTTCAACCAATCGGGGTTTTCTCATGAAATCGATGCATATGATGTAATGCTATGTGAATGCATGAAATGAATGTAAAGAGGTGTCGATTCTAACTCAATTTGCTTTAGAAAACTTTGCTAGAGGACAAAATTCTTTACATGAAACGGACTACAAATATACGAACATCCGTATTGTCTTCCGCTTTATCAAGAAATTCGTTCTCCATGCCGAGCTCCCTAATTTAGCAATCGAACTGAATCGACATCTCTCTCTAATATAAAAATGCATGCTAAGTAACAAAGATAAAAATCAAGTACAATAGAAACGAAATTCAAAGCATGTAAAAAAAATCATTCAAACTCCTATCTGAGTGGCCACTAGGGTTTATCACAGCTCTACCTAGGGTGGGCTCTTAGGGCTTTCTATATGCAGTTCGGTTCTAGAGTTGAGGTACCTGAACCAGCAGATTCTTCGATCCTCACCCATTATAGGCTCATACGGACCGAAGTTCGGTTGAGGAATACATTTCCCTATGGTCGCATGGAGATGAAAATCTCACGAAGACATAGGTACGGATGTATCCCGAAAGCGATTCACTATCTTGCACGGAGGTGAAAACCTCACGAAGGAGTAGCTTCTCACTCCCACTTAAAAGGGCATGACCCGACGGTCATGCAATATGATACAAAAGTATTTTAAAAGACTCGAACTATAACAATCAAATGAGATGACGCAAGCGAATGCAAATAAAAGGATCGCAATTTTTCAAATCAAATTTTCAATTTTCGGAAAAATGACAGAAATTAATCAATTTTACGGCTTGACTCTCTTTCGTCCCCAGTGGAGTCGCCAAGCTGTCGAAACCATTTTTTAATCGAGTTTTAAAAAAGGGGATCGACTTTTTAAAATATGGCAAATGGAGTCGCCACCGGTCCTGTTTTGAGGTGTGATCGGATCACCTTGAAATTGATCACTTTAATAAAGCTTTGATTTATTAAAACAAATTTTGGTCTACGAAAATTAAGAAAACGGGTTCGGGAGTCGATTACGTACGAGGAAGGGTTAGCACCCTCGTAGCGCCCAAAATTGGTACCTAATTGATTATTTAATGTCTTAATGCCGAAAATATGAAAAAGATTCTAGATTACGATCCGTTTAAGATACATTTGGACAGAATCAAATTGGATGCCAAAACTTCTTATTTCGAAGAAATAAAATGTCGTACTCAGTAAGTTAGGGCACAACATCTTATATTCTCGAAATTAAATTTATCTTTTGATTTTTAAAAACCCAGTAATAAAGTTTGAGAAGGGTATTCGATTATTTGGGTCTTATGAAAAATTAGAACCCAGTAAGTTAGGGCACAATTTTTCAAAATTCCCGAATACGGAATATTGCCTTTGTTTTTTGAAAATCTTATCTCGAGTTGATAAAACATCACACCCAGTGAGTTAGGGCACAATGTCTCAATTTCTCGAAAATAAGTTTTTATTTAAAATGTTTTTATTTAAAAACACGGAAAGGGAACTCGGTTGCTAGGATTTAACGAGAAAAATCGGAACTCAGTAAGTTAGGGCACGATCTTCTCGAAACTTCCGAACCCGAGCATTGTTTTATTTTTAAAAATCTTTGAATGGAATGTTGTTTAAACTTAAAAGACATTAAACCCGACTTTTAATGAAATACAATGGAATAATGATATACAAAGTAAGATATTAATCCATACATCAAATATTACAATAATGAATCACAAATAATTAATAGTTACAAATTAACAATTTATAATCCATACAATAGCAATAATCATATATGACAATTTTGACATTAGCAATTGAAGAAAATGGAGCAAAATAATATATAACCAATCATAGGAAATGGACCTAAATCCAATAATAAATAAGTTGAAAACAAATGATGTAAAAAAAATAGATTTAAAATAGATAAATAAGATCTAAAATAAATAATATATGTAAGAGTTTAGAGTAGATAATATATATAATTATAGTAAAACGAACTTTAATAAACATTATATTAAAATACGTTAAAATAAATAATACATATAAACAATACTTTAAAAACAAATAGTATAAATATTTTTTTATATCATATGATAAAATAGTTTAAAACTTAATTAATAAATGAGCAAATTTGATAAAAATGCAAAGATTGTGTATGAAAACAAAAAGGTACTTAATCGAAACAAAACAAAATTAAAAGACTTCTTTATAATAAATAAAACCAATTAAACGTGCATAGGGATCAAACTGAAATGCACATAAACTATTTGGGAGTAAACCAACAAATATTTTCGCAATTCCAAACGCAGCGTATAGACTAGACAGAATCGAAATGACGTGTAAATTACAGGGGCCAATTTATGAGAAAAGGAAATGTATAACAGGCCTGATTGAAAAATAGTACGATGAAGAGGGACTGAGCGCACAAATAATCCATCACCGCGAAAACACGCGGATCCCGTGGGGTATCGGATCGGGTTGAATCGAGTCGATCCATACGACACCGTTTTAGAGCCACTGAAACAGGCCTAAACGGTGTCGTTTCGTGCGTTTTAATAAAGCTAAAAAAACCCTAATTCTAAGTTACCTAATCTCTTAAAACAGAAAGAAAAGAAACCTAAAACCCCTAACTCTCTCTAATCAGCCGCCTCACAAAAGAACGTCGTCAGAGGCCTTCCGACTGCCAAATGCTTCAAGAACTGGTGAAGGCATCCGATGAACATTGAGCATAGCCCTGTTTGCGCCTATGCTCGGAAACGTTTCACTCCCCAAATCCCATTCTGGCTTCGATTTCAACAAAGCGAATAGGGATCCGGTGACAGCGATATACAGGTAAAACACCTTTCCTCTTATTGAGTTTATTTGCATGCAAAGGAAGAAATGAATCAAATGCAAGTAGAATCGAAAAACGAAGAAAGAGGGAAAAACGACCCGAAAAGGAACACCTTTTTTTGATTCTGTATTGCTGAATTTTTTTGTATTATTGATGCGTATCAAATCGTGAAGAAGAAGTCCCCCTTTACAGTGGTTTGTTTCGGGCTTTTTAAAGCCTGAAACGAAAAAAAATAAAAATACAATTTGTTTTCTTTTTTTTTCTCTTTGCTGTGCTGTTCGTCCTTGGTTGCAGATACGGAGGCTCATGTGGCTGTACGGAGGCGATGACGTGGTGTACGGTGCGGTACGGAGGCGGGACGCACGTGTGGGGCGCATGGAGGCTGTTGCGGTGCAAGATTGCCCTTGGAACCTCTTAGGGTTTCTGTTTGCCAGAACCATTTGGGCCATTCGGGCCAGGTTTTGCATTGGGCTTGGTTTATTGATTTGTAAGGGACTGATGGACTTTATTAATGATTATTTTTGTGTTTTTTTGGTTTCTGTTTTGGTTAATGGGCTATGGATTGATTGGGCTGTAATGGACTTTAATGGACTGTTTAATTTATTCTGTTTGTTGTATTTTTTGGTTTACTCTGACGGGCCCGGGCGAATTTGGGCTCTTACAGCTAGTATTAAACATATTTTGATGAAATTATATAAGGCCTTATTATGTTTGATGTGTTTGAAATGGTTGTGTGATGAAAAGCATATAAACCTAATGATAAATGGCTTTAAGTAAGCATAAATGAGAAAATATACTTATATGTATATATATGTGCAACACCCCTAACCTGTATTCATCGCCGGAATAGGGTTACGGAGCATTACCGAACTTATTACATAAATAAACATACGATTCTCATACATTTTTCATATCTAAATAATAATCATTCATAATCAATCACATTGTCCCTAATACAATCCTACGAGGCCCAAAACATGCATCCGGAGTGGTTCGAGACTAAACCGATAACTCAAGAAGTTTTTAGAAAACTTAGAAATTTTTTTTCAAAATACAGGGGACACACGGCCGGGCCACACGGGCGTGTGTCTCACACGGCCAAAGACATGCCGTGTCACAGGCCGTGTGGCCATTCAAAGTGGGATCACATGGCCGTGTCCCAGCCCGTGTCCGACCCCGTGTAACTCTCTGACTTGGGTCACACGGCCAACTTACACGTCCGTGTGCCCTTCGAAATAGCCACACACGCCCGTGTGCTGGGCCATGTAACACCTTATACCCGTATTCGACGCCAGAATAGGGTACGAGGCATTACCGAACATAAACTCAAGCAATCATACAAAACTGAGACATGAATTTCCGTCCAAATTTAAAACTTTTCGTTTACATTCATATTGTCCCTTAAACGAGCCTACGAGGCCCAAAACATACACTAGGAGTGGTTCGAGACTAAACTGAGAACTTTGGAAACTTTCGGAAAACTTAGAAAATTTTTCATGAAACAGGTCCACACGCCCATGTGGGTGAAGGGACATGCCCGTGTGACATATCACACGCCCGTGCTTCAGGTCGTGTCCAAAATAGGGGACATTCTGTTTATGATGTCATCATCAAAATGAGGTCACACGGCCAAGGCACACGCCCGTGTCCTTAAGCCGTGTGGCGAATTAAATTCCGGAAATCAAGTGCAGACTTCACACGGCCTGGGCACATGCCCATGTCCTATAGCTGTGTCTCTCAAACGGCTGAGACACACGACCGTGTCTTGTGCCCGTGTGTTTACTACTGGGCATTCTATATCTCAAAACTAAGATACAGGGGACACACGACCAGAACACACGCCCTTGGGGCTAGCCATGTGTCACACACGGCCTAGACACACGCCCGTGTGTCTACCCGTGTGGACAAAATAAGGCTATTTACCAAGCCTTTTTACCACCCATACTTGCACCGACCTACACAACATCAAAACCACACCAATCCAAAGATATGTATGACTTCAAAGCACTTAACATGGCGTAACTAAGTGCTTCACCATCATCAAACATCCATAACCACATGCAACACATCATCATTCGACCATCAATAACCATAGGCCATATCATAATGGCATTGGAACATGCATGCATATATGAATAGGTTTACAACCAAATAATCATTATGAGCCACATCCCACGGCCTTATACAAAATGAATCAAATATCATCATAAGCCAACACATTTGGGTAAACCAATATGACATATAGCAAAAAGACCAAGTCCCTATACATGCCATACTCAAAATGTTGAGACTAACTATACCCAAAAGTTTCAAATTGATAGTGTGATCGAGTCTCCGACATCTTTCGATCCTCGAGCTAGGTTGGCGATACTATAAGAAAATGGAAAAGAAAGGGGAGTAGCATAAAGCTTAGTAAGTTTGCATGTAAATAATTAACAACATTACCCATGCATTATTATACACATAACATAATGTAATTTATCACAATGTCATCAAGTATCATAGATACATTTTAAATCATGTCATTTACATAATGTACAATAAAACCCATGATCATGATTTATTCATTCACTTCTTACCGAGATCTCATCGATTTATAATCTCAATATGTATGAGCTTTGTGTACATACCTATACCCTTTCAACATGTTCATACCTTGTCATTTTGTTGACATAATATTTGGACTACCCGTTGAACCACTTGGAATACTAAACGATACTTGGGAATCACATACACATAGAATCATACCAATGCCATATCCTATATATGGTCTTACATGGGATCACATATCGATGCCTATAGCCCAGCTATGGTCTTACACGATTCTCATATCGATGCCATGTCCCAGACATGGTCTTACACGAAATCTCATAATGATGCCATATCCCAGATATGGTCTTACACGTAAACTCATAACCCTAATGTCATAACATTTGTATCCTAACTATTCCTAAGGTTCAACCGGGAGTTTCGCCGTATCGAATCTTTGCCGAACTAATCCATAATGATAATCGTACAAGTCATGCAATAACAAAATATTAAATACATAATATAAGTTGCATTATTTACACACGAACTTACCTCGGTACAAAATATGGCTAACTAATTCGATTTAGTCCACAACTTTGTTTTTTCCCCGATCTAGGTCCAAACTCTGTTTTTCTTGATCTATAATAGCAAATTTAGCTCATTTAATTATCACATTGTTCAAGTCAGTCCAAAAGCCATACTTTGGCAAAAAGTATAGTTTTGCCCCTAGACTTTCACATATTTACAAATTAGTCCCTAAGCTCGTAAAATGAAATCTACCCATTTTTTTGTTACCTAAGCCTAGCTGAACCTAACACATGCTTATAACAGCGCACATTTTCCTTCAAATCAGATTTTTACTACTCATTTTACAACTTTTACAAATAAGCCCCTTTTAGGTGTTTTTATCAAAAATCACTTAGTAAAAGATGTTTATTACACATCAAACTTTCATAATATACCATGAAACATCAAAATAAATGCATGTCACACGTGGGAAAATTTTTAAACATGAACCCTAGCTCAAATAAATGGTAGAAATAGCTAGATCGATTGATAACAACTTCAAAAACGTAAAGAACATTAAAAACGGGGCTAGGATGCACTTACAATCAAGCTTGGAAGTTGAAGAAACCCTAGCTATGGTGTTCTTTAGAATTTCGGCTAAGCATGAGAAAGATGGACATGATTTTTGACTTATTTTCCCTTGTAATTCTTTTATTAACCAAATGACCAAAATGCCCTTTTTACTAAACTTTCAAATTTTACCTACTTATGCCCATTTTTGTCCATAAAAATAGAAATTGGGAAAATTGCTATTTAAGGACCTCTAATTAATAATCCAAAGCTATTTCATACTTAAAGCTTCTAGAATATCATATTTTGCAACTTTTGCAATTTAGTCCTAGAAGTCAAATTGGACACTTATTCAAAAAATTTCTTCATGAAACTTTCACACAATCATGCAAACATGTCATGGACCTAAAAAATCATAAAATAAATATTTCTACTTCAAATTTGTGCTCTCGAAATCACTATTCTGACTAGACCCAAAATCGAGATGTTACAGGCCGTGTGGAGCATACTGACATGATTTTTAATTAAACACCAGGGGATACACGGTCGTGTCACTTGACCGTGTGTCACACACGGCTGAGACACACGCCCGTGTCTCTGTCCGTGTGGACAAAAATAGGCTATTTACCAAGCCATCTTTCTCACCTAAACTTTCATTCACCTACACAAACCAAATGACATATAACATGGCATAAATAGGCATTCCAACCAATCTCAATCAAGTCTAATTCATGCTATTTCCATACCAAGAACTATAAGGCTCATAACATCATGACTTGCCTATATAAAAAATACCAATTTCACATTCACAATTTCACCTAAATGATCACTTTCAATTATGCATCACTTTACCTAAAGCCATAAGCATACCAATCTCAAATTTCAACCATTTGGTCCAAACACCAATTCACATCAAGCATCTATAAAGCAATTATACACAACATATCAAAAGGCCATTTGCACATATATATACATCACCAAGCATACCAAAATAAGCCAAATTACATGGCTATACACATAACCAAGCATTCATCATTTACAAGCCAAATCAAATGGCTAAATCTATTACCAAACTATATACCAAAATGACCATAACTCCTATACATGCCATATAACCAAATACATAAGTTCAAAAGTACCAAAGTGATAGCTTGATAGTGTGATAAGATCTCCGACGACTCCCAAATCCGAGCAAGCTTTGATATTCACTATAAAACACGGAAACGTAAACAGAGTAAGCTATAAAGCTTAGTAAGCTCATATAGTTAATAAGTAAAACTTACCATTCATTCATCATTCAAGTAATATAACATAATATATGATCGTTATGTCAGAGTATTAAAATTTATATAATGAATGATCTAGCCTAGAAACTAACTATGACAACGATTGAGGCAAGCGCACCTATCGAACAGTAGTATAGTTTAGTGGCAAGACCAGAATGTCGAACCCAAAGGAACCAAAAGTACTAATACTAACTTTCTTTCTATTATTTAGCCTAAGAATTAAAGTGAATTATTGTTTAATTTAAAATTAACTAACTACTAAGCTAAAGACGCTAAGCCAAAGAGAATGAATTGGGGAAATACTTGTGGGAAAAACCAATTGATTAAGACAATACCCAAGGAATAATCCACCTAGACTTCACTTGTTATCTAACTTTGAACCAGACGATTTATTCACTTGACTTGATCCGTAGGATTCCCTAATTTATATTAATACCTCTCTCGAGGCTACTAACGTCTAACCCTAGGTTGATTAATTGAAATCTCTTTCTAATTAAAACCCCTAGAATTGCATTAACTCGATCTATTGACTCCCATATTAGGTTTGACCCTAATCCGGCAGATTTTCGTCACCCTATCTCTAGGCGCGCGATCAACTCCGCTTAACTATGCTAGATCTACTCTTAGGCAGGGTCTATTCCTCCTCTACCTAAGCACATCAATACTTGAACCAATACCTTGAAATATCAAAACAAGAATTAAGAACACATAATTAAGAACAAATCAAGTATTTATCATATAGCTTAGAAAACAATAACAAGATCCGTTTAGGTTTCATCCCCCTCAGGTATCTGAGGGTTTAGTTCATAATCATAAAAATATACATCTGAGAAGAAAAGATTAAACAAAACATAAGAAAAACCCTAAAACCCCCTGAAGGAATTGAAGAGAAGATCTTCCGTCTTGAGTATGACTCCGGCTTCTTGAGATGAATCAACTGGCTTTCTTCGAGTAAATCCCACGATTCTGACCTCTCCGGCTTGGCTCCTTGGCCTAGCTGGACGCCCCCCTAAAGGTTGGCCTTTAGGGTGTTTATATAGGCTTTTGGAATGTGTTTCTTTGCCTCTAAGTACCCTAATCCGAATAAAATTCTTCTTTTCCACGACAGGGACATGCCCATGGCACACGCCCGTGTAGGTCGAGTTGTAGGCCATGTTCGAGCTTGCTAAAGGGGCACGGCCGTGTGGTGAAACCTCAGGCCGTGTCGATTTCTCACTTTGGCCCATTTGGCCCGTTTTAAGCCCGTTTCTTATTCTTTTCATCCTCCTATGCTCTCCTGAGTATAAAACATGAAATTAAGGGATTAAGAGTACCAAATTCCATAATTCAAGGGATAAACCATCCAAAAGCATGCTAAATGTGGGATTAAAATATGTTACTATTACGGTTTATCAATATACAACAAAACTATTTAATCACAAGGTTAACATATATCCATTGACATAGTGATCATGAACTCACAATTTCATGGATTCAATACTCGTATGAATTTTTGTACATACCTGTACTTGTAACACCTCGAATTTAGGGTTAGAAGTTTTTGGGTTTTGTGGTTAGAATCAGAGAGAAGGGTGTGCTATAGTGTTTAGTTGTGCGTTTAAGTGTTAGAATGGGCCTGTTGGTCTGGTGGTTGAGTGAGGGTTAGTGAACCCCTGGGTTCTGGGTTCGAGTCTTGTGTGTGTATTTTGGAGAAACATTTTATTCTGTTTTGTTTTGTTAATTAGCAGGTTTGTTTTAAGTTAATTTATGAAACTATTATTATTACTTTTTATTTTTATTTGCTTTTATTATTTTTGTTGGGTTTCTAGACGTTCTCCTATTCTTTTCTCTCTGTTCTTTTCTTTTTGTTTCTCTTTTACCTTTTCTTTTAATCAATTATCAAAAACGGTTTGCTGGCTGATTTCGAGAATTTCGCTCATCTGTCATCGAGTCAGTGTTTGGGCATCTTCGATTGCAAATCAGGTGTGAGTTTCGAAACTTTCTATTTTATTTGTGAATTGTAAATTAGTTTTGATAGAATGTGGCAATCTTGGCATTTTTCAGAAATTGGTTGTCGAAGTTTGATAGTACTGTTGAACGACATGGAAATCCGCTTTGGTTAGTGTGTTTCTGAGTCCCATCGATTGAGGGTCGATTTAGAGTCCGAAAAACTTGATTTTAAGCTATTTTAAGGTGGTTTCGTGACCACATGGGTGGCCACATGGGCGTGTGCTGGTTCACACGGCCGTGTGCTTTTAGGAATTAGGGTTTTTCGGTAAGTTTTGGTGCCACACGGCCATGTGGTCGATTTGGGAAATTTTGTCAATTTTCACACGACCGTGTCCCCTAGGCACACGAGTGTGTGGGGGTATTGGGAAATAGGGATTTAGTGATTTGGTGCCACACGGCCTTGCCACACGGCTGTGTGGCTAATTTGGTGATTTAGGGATCCCACACAAGTGTGTGTTTTGGACACATGGCCGTGTCTAGTGAGCACACAGGCATGTGAGACCCTCACACGGCCGTGTTTTCCCTTTACTCTATTTAAGCACAATTGGACAGTGAGTTACACGGTGGAACGGTGGAAATGTGCAAGTGTACCCAATCGTAACAAGTAATAAAGTGACAAGTAAATGTCAAGTTATCGCACTGATGTGGATGTAAAAAGAATTATTTATGAAAATGTTTTCAAACAATTTGGTGAAGGAAAAATATTTGGATTTAAGAAATATTTAAAAATAAAAATAAAACAAAGAAAAATAAAATAAAACAAAGTTTTAATGCACGATTTCAAAACCTGATTTTAATCAAGATGATATAATTGTGTTGGATTAATAACATTTTTTTACCTTAGAATTATTAAACTCGTGTTTATACTTATTAAAACATGGCAACTCGGTAATTTGCTAACTTATGAACATATTTACAAATAAAAATCCATTCATCTCTTATACATATTCCTATGCAAATTCAAATGACTAAACAGACTTCTAAAAGTAAATATGTTATCGCACATACACACTTATTAAATTAAATTATCTCTCGCATATTCCTATGTCGATTCAAACGATTAATTCAACCTAACAAGCATATAAAAGATCATGTGAAGTAACAAAGTATTCTTACCTTGAAACAATTTAATCACAAAAATCCTGCAAGTTATGCAAGGCATATGTATCGTCAAATACAATGCTAATTTAATCTTCAGCTTCCTTAGAAGAATTAAACATGCATAGATTAAGTATTGCGTCCATTAAATACAATTTAAATGTGTTTAAATAATTAATTCATTAGCTATCTAAACAATTATAATGCCAGATAACTTAACGTAATTCTACTTAATCAAACATTTTACCGAGGCCTTTAACAGCATAAACACAATTTTAATAATTCAAGAGGACGAAATGCGATCAACCCAACACGAATTAAATTCAAGCTAAATTGATTAAATTAAACATTCCAACAGCATAAATATTCATAAACATGTTTGTCAAAACAACAACGAATAATTTAAAGAGATAAGGAACAAGAAACAAATCCGGTGTTTCTCCGTGGCTTGTCTGTTTGCTCCCTTCTTCGTTCTTCGTTGTCCTCGGCTATCAAGGTGGCTTATGAACACTTCAATTGCTGCTTCAAATTACTAGAAAAACACCTCTTTCCCAAGAGGAGAAATCATCACAAGAACACCAAAAAGGGAGAAGAGAAAATGGGAATTGAGAGAAAGTGAGAGAGGAGAATGTTAAATGCTTGAGGTGTGTTTTGAATGAGCAGCTAGGGGGTGTATTTATAGCTGATCAAGGCTGCTAAGCAAATATCAGCAGCAAAAGAGGCCTCCCTTTCCCGGCCATCCCATGTGGCAAAGTTGAAGAATTCAACTTTGCTAAATATAGCAGGGGGCAATCTACAAAGCCATAATTTTTGGAGGGGTTTGAATGCAGTTTTGAAAGGTCTTCAAGGGCTTCTTTGCAAGCTTAATTAATCAGCTAATAAGCTGATTTGGGCCATCATTGTGGACGGTTTGGGCTGCCCAATTGGTGGCTGGTTCGGTTCAACTGATTCGGTTCAACTAGTGCGGTTTAACTGGACCCTTTTCCATAATTAATTAATAATAATTTATTTAGCCCAAATTAAATTGGGAATAAATTAAAATTAATTATATTATGATTAAATCTTCATAATTGGACCGTCTTGGGCTGGAAATAAATTTGCCTTGAACTTTAAGTTGCTTCTCAGTTTTGTTCTTCGAGTAGTGTCTGCCGAGCTGATTTTCGCCCTTTGTGCGATTCTGTCGAAAATAGTCAAAATAAATCAAAATTAATTATAAAATTAATTAAAATTCATCATATTCATATTTTTAGCACAATTTAATTATTTTAAAATATTTAATTATTTTTCGACAAGAATTTACTCGAAACCACATGAATTTGGGTCAAAAAGGGCATGAAAAAGTATATAAATTTTTGCGTTTCCACACCCCCAAACTTAATTCATTGCTCGTCCCGAGTAATGCACAAATTTGAAATTTTTTTTCTCGGAAACACCTTTGAAAAATTCCTTCAGAACAACTTTTTTCTCAAAATTATGAATTTGATATACTTAGGCTCAAAAATAAGAAATTTGATAATTATGCTACTTAAGTATACATATCGTTCAAATTACCTCCAACAATTATTATACTAGCAAAATTAGACTAAATGTTTCTTAATAAAGACATGTTCCTCGTTACCAATTTGATTTTAATTCCTTATTCAAAAAGTAAACTGCAATCATTAAGCTTAACTAATGTCTTCATATGTTGAACAAAGTAATTTCTCTCCACTAATGTAGGTAACATTGGAATTTTGAATCAATAGGTCTTTAGTAAGGTTGTAACGTGGCTGGGCTTAGGGGTAGGTGAAAAATAGACAAATTTTTGGCTTAAAAACCCTAGACTCAGCTTAACTTTGAACCTTCGGGATTTTCACCCTTGAGACCCAACTTATGCTCTTTCGATCACTTCTTTCATTTTTAGTACATGTTTTTTTTTCAAAGCTCAAACTCGAGAACTTGCTTCATGTACTATAATTTTCGAGCATTTGATACATCTTTTCAACTCCCCCAAACTTATTTTCAAATGTTCTTCTGAATAGTACTGAGTCTAGTGTTTGGGACAATTTTAGAAGTAATGAAGAGAAAATTGATGGCTAAATATTGCATAGGTCCAAATAAAATTAGGCCATATAGTCTCAAAATTGGGTTTCAAAGGATAATTTTATCAGGGTCGGCTTGAAAGGCTCAAACGGTCCAAACAACAGTTGCCTAAATCATTTTCAACATTCCATGCTTCCTAGGATTTCCCCTCAAGAAATTACTAAGTCAATTCTAAAGACTTAAACTTTCATGCATGCCTAATTTTTTCGTAGGGAATTAAAAATTTTATGGTAGTGCAATTTACATGCTTTATTAAAAATACATTCATATCATTATTAAGCTAACATAATAATTTATTGAAATAATAGAATTTTATTAATACTAGAGTTTAGCATACTTAACAAAATTTCAAATTATTAAACAAAATATATCCTAAGCATAACTAAAAGAAAATTTTATTCTGAGTGGAATCAATTCAAATTTTCGGTCCCCCCTACTTAAAGTGAACAATGTCCTCATTTTTTAAAGTGAATAAATACTATACACCAGGTAGGATATTAGAAAAGAGGAGGTGAGTCAAATTGATTGCTTAAGTACTGTGCTCTTTCTAAAATCCAATCCTAGACATGTATATATCTATTGCCACACTTTAGCCTTTGAGACTTTTTTAGATTTTATTCATGATTCCTATCTCTTGTTTTATTGTGCAAGAATAAAAATTCCTAATTAACCTAATCCTAGAATAACAGAAAATAAAAATAAACTAAAGTTGAAGTCCTCCCCTTTTTTATTTGTTTGCCGATCCTTTCGATTTTGACTCATCTTTTGCTCCATTAGTATTGTCTTTGTAGGAATCGCCTTGCTCTCTCTTCGATGATGAAACCCATGGTTCAAATATGAAATCTAGAAACTCAGGCACAAAAATAAATGGGTCATTATAAATTTTCTTGAGGGCACTCCTCATCGAATCATCTCTTATTTTTGAGTATCGCCAATAGGCTTGTTGCTGCCATTGCATGTTTTGCATTAAGTCCATCAGCTTCAACAGCTCATCACGACGATATGGGCTAGGCGGTGGAGCTCTAAACATTGAGGGTTCGATACCAGGTTCAGCTTCTGGTTCCATTGGATCTGCCTCATTTGATTGCTCTGGTGGGATTTCTGTGGGTTCATCTTTCTCGCTTTAGGATCCTCGCTCTCTTCAATTTTTCTTTGAAGAAGCGAATCTCCGGCCACTCGGTAGAGGTCCCAATCGGTGATTGTGCCTTGACTATACTCTGTCTTCTTCATGTTTGCAAGGAGTTTTCCTTTTAAGCACAGAATTGTGATCGTAAAGGGAAAATAGGCTGGGCTAGAGCGTCTAATGGCACAATTTTGCATTTCTCTCAGGATGATTTTGCCCATATCAATGGTCTTTTCGGTTAAAATCGAGTATAGTAGGACCATTCACTCTAATGAAATTGTTGTCCCATGTGAATTAGGCATAAGGCTGAAACGAATGAAGTAGAACCATACCTTCGCGAGTGGTGTCAAATACTCTCTTCGACACGTGTGGATTCCTTGTTTTGACACAATCCACTTAGAACCTGGAACTGTGAGTTCCTCGAGGATTTCTTGCAGATTTTCAGGCTTAATATTGCTCAATAGAGAGGAATATTCATCATTGTCGAAATCAGGTAATTCAAAGAACTCATTAATAGCATTAGAATTTATTGGTACCTTGATTCCGCGGACTGGAACTTTGGTCAATTCGCTTGAAGTTTAGTTCGCGTAGAATTCACGAACTAATTCCTCATCCACACTTGGTCTCTTTTCACAAAACAATTCCCAATTGAGGGCTTCAGCAACTTGTCGAATACGTGCCATAAAGTCTCTGTAGTTGCTTTCTTTCAATGTGAAGCCTTTCTCTGGATGCATCTGTTGATTTTTGAAGATACTATCGTATCTTACTTTGGCTTCTTCACAGTGAAATTTGCTTTGTGGTTTGTCAATTTGAGCGGAGGCACGAGTTCTTTTGCGAGTCATAATTAACCTGAACATAAGATGGAAAGAAAAATAAAAAAATTAGTTTTTTAAAAATTTAATTAATACAAATTATTAATATTTCAATAAATTGAAAATTAAATAATTGAATAAAAATTAAACTTAAGAAAAAAATATTCTTACCACCTTCCTCGTAGAATTTAAGAATAAATAAAAACTAATGAATCAAAAGGGAGAATTTAAAGGAGGGTTGGCTTAGGTTGGGGAAAGGGAGAATGTGCGCATAGGCGCACAAAGCAGCAAGGTACGATGGGGCGAGCAGTGGCGCGCAAGGTGCAGAAGGCGGTGCCACGGGCTGGTTGGCGTGGGGCGTTGGTGTGCAGCCAGCGACAGACGGCAGAGGCGGCGCAGCGTGAGATCCCGATCCGACCGGGCCACTGCTGGTGCTTTGGCGCGGCGTCTTTGGAGCTAGCAGCCGCCAAATGGTGGCTTGGGAGTTGCGGCACTTGGTGTTTTGGTGGATGGGAGTTTGAGTGATGAGTGAATGGTGAGAACAAGGGTGCAATTTATAGATGGAGGAGTATAAATTGGAATAGAACTCTTAGAACAATTAAAACATTAAAAATAAGAGTCCCCTTCTAATTTTACTCATGATAAACAACAATTAATAATTAAATAAACACATATAAATTATCAATTGTTATTTATTTACTAAGATAAATATAAAATAAAATTAATTCTAATCCTAAGCTAGGTTGATAAAAGTTAATATATAAATTATAATGAATATAATTATATATTAAAGTTTATCAATAATTTGAAAATAAAAATATTTATTTTAGATGCCTTTTAAAAATATTTACAAGAAGAGGCACCTAGTTTTTATTATTTATGAAAATAGCAACCAAATTTGATAAATAAATCAATTAAGTCCATGGACTTAATGAAAATTTGAAATTGAGTCAAAATTGACCTTTTTATTTGGAAAAAAAAAACAAAAATTTATTTTGCTATTTAGGGGCTAATTTCTTGGAAAATTATGTAAAAATCAATTCCCAGGAAAGATTGGAGGGGTTACAAGCGGTCCCGCTTAAGTTCCAATCTCCTAGACAGAATTTATTTAAACATAATGAACCCGAAAATATATCCTAAATAATTTATTGAAAACAAGAAAATTAAAAATCGGATAAACCGAACACGATTTTATCCCATTCGTGGTTTTCTTAAGTAATAGTGTTTCAAATGAGCATTGACTTGAAAATTACCTCTCTTACCTTGGAGTTCAACAACTCCGTATGGATAAATGCGATGAATTGTAAATGGACCGGACCAACGTGTCTTTAACTTACCGGAAAGAACTTCAACTGGAATTAAATAACAAAACTTGTCGACCGCTTCAAACTCTCGAACTCGAATATGCTTGTCATGCCATTTCTTGAGTCTTTCTTTGAGTAATTTGGCATTTTCATATGAGAACATTCGAAATTCCTCTAGCTCGTTGAGTTGGAGCATTCGTTTCTCTTTAGCAAGCTTGAGATCCAAATTGAGTTGTCGAAGAGCCCAAAGAAGCTTTGTGCTCTAACTCCAGGTAGATGACAGCTTTCCCAAAGACCAACCTATAGGGTGACATTCCTAAGGGTGTCTTGTATGCTGTTCTGTAAGCCCATAAAGCATCATCTAGTCTCTTAGACCAATCTCGTCGGTTCGGGCAAACTACCTTCTCAAGTATGCATTTGGTCTCCTTATTTGCTAGCTCAGCTTGCCCATTTGTCTGCAGATGGTAAGCTGTAGCAACCTTGTGTTTCACTCCATGTTTATCTAGCAACCATTTTAACCACTTGTTCACAAAGTGGGTCCCTTCATCGCTGATAATAGCTCTAGGGGTTCCAAACCTTGTGAACACGTGTTTCTGCAAGAATTTCATCCCAACCTTGGCATCAATCGTCGGATAAGCTTCAGCCTCGACCCACTTGGACACATAATCTACTGCTACCAATATATACTTGCAACCAAAAGACGGAGGAAAATGACCAAGAAAATCAATACCCCAAACATCGAACAATTCTACCTCAATGATATTTGTTCGAGGCATCTCATTTCTATTAGTTACGTTTCCAACTCTCTGACATCGATCACAATTCTTTACGTAAGCGTATGCATCCTTGAATAGTGTTGGCCAAAAGAATCTGGCTTGCAATACTTTGGCCGTGATACGAAGTTCCTCCGGAAGTGTCCCCACTCGAGTGAATGACAAAGTGGTATAAAATCTTTGGTATTTCATCTTTCGTCACACATCTCCTAATCATCCGATCGCACACTTTTTAAACAAATATGGCTCTTCCCAAAAATAGTACTTCACATCGTGAAGAAACTTTTTTCTTTGTTGATAAGTTTTATCAATTGGCATCAAACCACAAGCTAAATAGTTAGCAAAATTAGCAAACCATGGAATATTATGGACATGATTTACCTTCAGTATGTGTTCATCTGGAAATGTCTCTTGGATCGATATGAGTGGAGAATTTCCCTCTTGCGGCTCCAATCAGGATAAGTGATCTGCTACTTGGTTTTCTACTCCCCTTCGATCTTGAATTTCTAGATCGCACTCAAGTAGAAGCACCCACCGGATCAATCTCGCTTAGCATCTTTCTTGGCTAATAAGTACTTAATTGCGGAGTGGTCCGTATAGACAATCACTTTGGTACCTACAAGATAAGATCGAAACTTGTCGAAAGAAAGCACAACAGCAAGTAACTCTTTCTCTGTTACCGTATAATTCAGTTGAGCTCCGGTTAGAGTTACGCTTGCGTAGTAGATAGGATGAAAACTTTGTTTCTTCGCTGGCCCATGATGACTCAATGCCGAAGTCACTTGTGTCACACATCAAAATAAATGGCGAATCCCAGTCTGGTGTGACGATTATGGGTGTCGTGACTAATCGACTTTTTAGATCGTCGAAGGCTTTTAAGCATTCCTCATCAAACTTGAATATCGAGTCTTTCTCCAATAGCTTGCATAAGGGTTTAGCCACTTTGGAGATGTCCTTGATAAACCTTCGATAAAAATCGGCATGGCCCAAAAAGCTCCTAACACCTTTTACAGATGTTGGAGGTGAGACTTTCTCAATAACGTCTACTTTCGCTTTGTCCACCTCGATCCCATGTCTTGTTATCCGATGCCCTAGAACAATTCCTTCTCGTACCATGAAATGGCATTTTTCCCAATTGAGTACGAGATTCGTTTCTTCGCATCGCCTCAGTACCTTCGCTAGATTGGCTAAGCAAACATCGTAAGTATCTCCGAATACTGAGAAATCATCCATGAAAACTTCCAAGTACTTCTCAACCATGTCAGTAAAGATAGACATCATACATCTTTGAAATGTAGATGGTGTATTACGTAAACCAAATGGCATGCGTCTAAATGCAAATGTACCGTACGAACAGGTGAATGTCGTTTTGTGCTGATCTTTCGGTGCTACTGTAATCTGATTATACCCTGAGTATCCATCGAGAAAATAGTAGTAGTCTCGTCCTGCGAATCTATCCAGCATTTGGTCCAAGAACGGCAGAGGAAAGTGATCTTTCCTAGTCACCTTGTTTAGCTTCCGATAATCAATGCAGATTCTCCATCCCGTAACTGTTCTTGTTGGTATCATCTCGTTGTTCTCGTTCTCCACGATCGTGATACCTCCTTTCTTCGGCACGCACTGGACTGGACTCACCCATGAACTGTCTGAGATGGGGTAAATTATACCTGCATCCAACCACTTGATAATTTCTTTTTTACGACATCTTTCATGATGGGGTTCAGTCTCCGTTGTCCATCAATCGTTCCTCTCTCGCCATCTTCTAATATGATCTTGTGCATGCATACAGATGGGCTAATACGTGAATATCGGCTATAGTCCATCCGATAGCCTTCTTGAATTGTTTTAAAACTATGATAAGTTTATCTTCTTGTTCAGTAGTTAATTCTGCTGAAACAATCACAGGCATAGTAGAGGCGTTACCTAAATAAACGTATTTTAAATGTGAAGGTAATACCTTGAGTTCTAACTTAGGTGGCTCCTCGATTGATGCTTTTGGCTGGCTGTAATATCTTTTCTTTAATTCCAAAGATTCAAAACGGGATTGCGGATTAAATCCCTTTTGATTAGCTTCTATCAAAGCTAAGTATTCATCCTCCTCTTCAACATTTGGGGGATCTGATGTCAAAATACTTTCCAATGGGTCCTCAACACAGTTAAGTTCCTTCTCTATTATTAATTCTTCTAAATCCGCTACTGCAGAACAATCATCCATTGTGTCAGGAAATCGCATTGACTTAAAAACATTAAATGTTACCTGATCTTCTTGAACACGCATAGTCAGCTCGCCCTTCTGCACATCAATAAGGGTCCTTCCGGTTGCTAAGAATGGTCTTCCTAGGATAATTGGCACTTTTTTGTCTGCTTCAAAATCTAGAATTACAAAGCCAGCAGGAAAGATAAATTTTTCTACACGTGCCAATACGTCCTCGATTTTTCCTTCTGGATGTGCTAAGGATCGATCTGCTAGTTGAAGTGTAACCGTAGTTGGTCTAACTTCTCCTATCCCCAACTTTCTAAATATTGGCATAGGCATCAAGTTGATACTTGCGCCTAAGTCACATAATGCTTTACCACAATATGTTGATCCAATATTGCATGGTATGGTGAAACATCCAGGATCCTTCAATTTTAGGGGTAGTTTGTTCTGAAGATATGCACTGCATTCCTTCGTTAGAGCTACCGTCTCAAATTCTCCAAGCCTTCATTTTTTAGACAAGATATCTTTCATGAACTTGACGTAGTTCGGCATTTGCTCAAGTGCTTCGACCAACGAGATGTTGATGTGTAGTTGCTTGAGTACGTCAAGGAACTTCTTGAATTGAATCTCCTGCTTCGGTTTCTAAAGTCTTTGAGGGTAGGGTGGCGGTGGTTTCATCACTGGAACTGATTCTGGTTGATTCGCCTTTGGTGGTAATTCCGCATCTAACAAAGTTGTTGGTTGATCAAAATTGATTGGTCCTGAGGTTACTTTGTCGGGTTTTGCAGGTTTTGGTTATGGTGAAACTGAGGTTTCAACACTTGGTTGAACTTCTTCTTGAGCATCAGCTTGCTCCTTTTCAACTTCGATAATGTTGGGTTCGACTATCTTTCCGCTCCTCAATGTCAATGATTTGTAATGCTCCTTTCCTAGATTTCTCAAATTTTCCGTGTCACTAGGTAAAGTACCTTGTGGTCGGTTCCTGAGTTCAGTCGCAAGCTGGCCCACTTGATTCTCCAAATTCTTCAATGTAGCAACTTGGCTTTGGATTAAGGCATCATGCTTTGCTATGTATGTCTTTAGCAAACTCTCCAGGCTATTGGATGCTTCAGCTTGAACTAGTTTCTGAACTTGTTGCGGAAAATTAGGCGGCTGGGTCGGTCTGGGTTGGGTGTAAGTAGTACTGGTTCCAGCCCCTTGGTTACTCCAGGAAAAATTTGGGTGGTTTCTCCATGATGGGTTATAAAAGTTGGATTGCAGCCCTTACCTTCCTCGGTTTTGGTTTTGATTACCCATGTAGTACACAGATTCTGGGTTCGATGGACATTCTTCAAACAAATGTCCCTCCCCACAATAGGCACAGGCTATATTCTCAAATTGATTAGGCGATTGTGCTGTAAAACTATTAGTCCCATTAGTAGTAAGATTTTTAAGCATTGAGGATATCGATGATACCTGAGATACGAGTGAAGTAAGAGCATCTACTTCATGAATTCCAGCGACTGCCTTCCCATTATTTGCTCATTGGTTGGCCATTGATAGTTGTTGCTGGCAATCCTCTCGATAATTTCGTAAGCCTCGTTATAAGACTTAGAAAGGAGAGCACCATTAGTAGAGGTGTCCACTACCATCCTTGTGTGGGCGTTGAGACCATTGTAGAATGTCTCAAGTTGAATGCAATGAGGGATTCTATGATGAGGGCATTTTCGTAATAACTCTTTAAATCTTTCCCATGCCTCATACAAGGACTCGTCCTCCATTTGGTGGAAAGCAGTGATCTCATTCCTCGGCTTAGCATTTTTTCTTGGCGAAAAATACTTCATGAGGAATCTCTCGGCTAATTCTTGCCATGTAGAAATAGAGTTCGGTGGCAATGAATTCAACCAAGCACGAGCTCTATCCCTTAACGAATATGGGAATAGCTTCAATCGTAAGGCATCTTCGGGTACTCCGGCTAACTTCAAAGAATCGCTCACTTCCATAAATAGTCTTAAGTGAAGATGAGGATCTTCAGTAGGCATTCCACTGAATTGGCCCACTGTCTCAAGCATCCGGAACATGGTGGCTTCACTCGAATTGTTGTGCCTCGATTTGGGTCTCCTAATACCCAGATTAAGATCGTTAAACACTAGCACGGCATATTGTCTTAAGGCTCTATCCTTATCATCAGCAATAAGGATAGGATTCTGAGCAGGGTTTGCTCCTTTTCCTTGGTTCATATTCTCGAAATTCATTCCTTCGGTCCTTCTTTGGTTTGCTTGTCTTCTTTGCTGTCGAAAGGTTCGTTCTATTTCAGGGTCCACAAGGAGTAAGTCAATAATCTGGTCAATACTCATAAAAACCTGAAATATTCACAGAAAAATTAAGTAAAAATTTAAATATGAAAATAAATAAACCAAAATGTAAGAATAAAAATTCACAAATAATGGCTTTGAAAAACAATCCCCGGCAACGGCGCCAAAAACATGGAACGGTGAAAATGTGCAAGTGTACACAATCGTAACAAGTAATAAAGTGACAAGTAAATGTCGAGTTATCGTACCCACAGGGACTGTAAAAGAATTATTTATGAAAATGTTTTCAAACAATTTGGTGAAGGAAAAATATTTGGATTTAAGAAATATTTAAAAACTAAAAATAAAACAAAGAAAAATAAAATAAAACAAAGTTCTAATACACGATTTCAAAAACTGATTTTAATCAAGATGATATAATTGTGTTGGATTAATAACATTTTCTTACCTTAGAATTATTAAACTCGTGTTTATACTTATTAAAACATGGCAACTCAGTAATTTGCTAACTTATGAACATATTTACAAATAAAAATTCATTCATCTCTTATACATATTCCTATGCAAATTCAAACGACTAAACAGACTTCTAAAAGTAAACATGTTATCGCACATACACACTTATTAAATTAAATTATCTCTCGCATATTCCTATGTCGATTCAAATGATTAATTCAACTTAACAAGCATATAAAAGATCATGTGAAGTAACAAAGTATTCTTACCTTGAAACAATTTAATCACAAAAATCCTGCAAGTTATGCAAGGCATATGTATCGTCAAATACAATGCTAATTTAATCTTCAGCTTCCTTAGAAGAATTAAACATGCACAGATTAAGTATTGCATCCATTAATTACAATTTCAATGCGTTTAAATAATTAATTCATTATCTATCTAAACAATTATAATGCCAGATAACTTAACGTAATTCTACTTAATCAAACATTTTACCGAGGCCTTTAACAGCATAAACACAATTTTAATAATTCAAGAGGACAAAATGCGATCAACCCAACACGAATTAAATTCAAGATAAATTGATTAAATTAAACATTCCAACAGCATAAATATTCATAAACATGTTTGTCAAAACAACAACGAATAATTTAAAGAGATAAGGAACAAGAAACAAATCCGTTGTTTCTCCGTGGCTTGTCTGTTTGCTCCCTTCTTCGTTATTCATTGTCCTCGACTATCAAGGTGGCTTATGAACACTTCAATTTCTGCTTCAAATGGCTGGAAAAACACCTCTTTCCCAAGAGGATAAATCGGCACAATAACACCAAAAAGGGAGAAGGGAAAATGGGAATTGAGAGAAAGTGAGAGAGGAGAATGTTAAATACTTGAGGTGTGTTTTGAATGAGAAGATAGGGGGTGTATTTATATCTGATCAAGGATGCTAAAAATAGCAAATATCAGCAGAAAAAGAGGCCTCCCTTGGCCGGCCATCCCATGTGGCAAAGTTGAAGAATTCAACTTTGCTAAATATAGCATGGGGCAATCTACAAAGCCATAATTTTTGGAGGGGTTTGAATGCAGTTTTGAAAGGTCTTCAAGGGCTTCTTTGCAAGATTAATTAATCAGCTAATAAGCTGATTTGGGCCATCATTGTGGATGGTTTGGGCCGCCCAATTGGTGGCTGGTTCGGTTCAACTGATTCGGTTCAACCAGTGCGGTTTAACTGGACCCTTTTCCATAGTTAATTAATAATAATTTATTTAGCCCAAAGTAAATTGGGAATAAATTAAAATTAATTATATTATGATTAAATCTTCATAATTGGACCGTCTTGGGCTGGAAATAAATTTGCCTTGAACTTCAAATTGCTTCTCGATTTTGTTCTTCGAGAGCGGTGTCATCGAAATGATTTTAGCTTCTTTGTGCGATTACATCGAAAATAGTCAAAATAAATCAAAATTAATTATAAAATTAATAAAATTCATCATGTTCATATTTTTAGCACAATTTAATTATTTTATAATACTTAATAATTTTCCGACAAGAATTTACTCGAAACCACATGAATTTGGGTAAAAAAGGGCATGAAAAAGTATATAAATTTTTGTGTTTCCACACGGCCTGTTCCCACGGCTATGTCCCTGGTCCACACGGGCATGTGCCTCAGCCACACGATCATGTGCCCCTCTTCACGCGGGCATTTGACCTCCCACACGGCCTAGGCGTTTCCAAATAGCCAAAGCATATGGGCGTGTGACCCTAAGTCACTTATACTGGTTCTGTGTACGTTTTGATCTGAAATCGTGTTTGTATGTGTTTTGACTCTTGGCTAGGATTTAGTGAAGGTGAATAAGACTTTGATACGGGTTTTCGTTCATGTGTAATTTGTGACTGATGTGTGTGAGATGTCAGATTCTGAACCCGGTTAACTGGGTGTGTATGCATATCTGTTCTATCTGACTGTCTGTTAATGTGTCACTATTCTGTGAGATTGTATGCGTACTTACACTTGTATAAAGTAAAGTTTTGGCCGGGATTGCAAAGAGAAGGGAGATCGATTACGATCTGATCCGCGTTTTATCGCAACTTATTTGTACAATGATTTATCGATTTATCTGCATCGCATGTGCGCTACTTTGGTGCCTACTATTATCTAATCTGACAGTTTAAACTGCAACATGTCTCAGACATGCAGCCAGACACCGCATTGCATTTGCATCGCTTATACACCAGCTCTGCGTATTAATATCTGAGTGGCTTAGTCCACATATATGGTGTGTAGGGTTGGACTGGCCTTTCGAGGTCCAATGTGGCGTGTTTTGGTTGGATGAGCTTAATCAGCTCTTATGGTGTGTGATCGGGGGACGGAGAGGTGTGTTGGCTGGATGGGTGGGTTTTATTACCTGACCGCATTTCATACACATCTACTTATATGTCTGGGTGCTTGACTATTTGACTGTACTTTATCTGTCTATTGTGAATTAGTGTGCTCGAGTGTTATGTTCTGTTGGGACGTTAGTTCCAAGTTTCTTTCTGACTCAATGTACATCTCTAAATCTGATGCAAATTTGTTTTTAGTCTGGATTTGGACTCACACTGAGCTCAAGTAGCTCACCCCTTCTCAATGTTTCCTTTTCAGGTACCTTTTCTGATTTCTGACGCTGGGCTCGGTACATGGAGGTCTCAGGCAATCTCAGTGGAAAATAAACTTTCAGTTTGTGTTTTCAGTTTCTACTTTGTTATTCAGTTTTGAAATGTAAAGTTATATAAAACTGTGGTACAAGTTCCGTTTTAAGTTTTATTCGTTTTTATTCTGCTTATATATATATTATCTTAACTGCAATTTTACTGATTAGATTTTAAACGATTAAATTTTACGATTAAATATGTCAATTGTTTTGTAAAAATTTACCTGCGATCACTTTGGTGATCAATGTAATATCCGGGATTCGGTCTAAACTTTTAGGCCGGGTTTAGGGTGTGTAACATCCTGATTTAGGGCCTAGTCAGAATAGTGGTGCGAGACCACAAATCTGAGGTATAAGTATGAGTTTTGAGGTTTATGCTATGTTTGCATGTTAGTGTGGAAGTTTCATGAAGCAATTTTGTTAAATTGCGGTTGAATTGTCCAAAAGGACTAAATTGAAAAAGTTGCAAAATGTGAGATTCTAGAAGCTAATTGTATGAAATAGCTTTGGATTACCAATTAGAGGTCCTTAAATAGTAATTTTCCCAAATTCTAATTTTTGGACAAAAATGGGCATGAGTGGATGAAATTGGAAAAGTTTGACAAAGGGGCATTTTGGTCATTTGTCAATTAAGTGATTAAAAAGAGAAAAAGATGATAAAATTTCATTCATCTTCTTCTCCAAGCTGCCGAAACTTTCAAGAAGCCATTGTTAGGGATCTTCAATTTTTCAAGCTTGCTAGTAAGTGCATCCAAGCCCCGTTTTTGATATTCTTCGTATTTTTGAAGTCCTAATAACATGACTAAGCTATTTTTAGCTATATGTTGAGCTAGGATTGATGTTCAAAAATGTAACCATGTATGACATGCATGTATTTTGATGTTTTATGGAAGAATATGAAAGCTTGATGTAGTAGAAACATCTTTCGCTAAGTGAATTCCATGAAAAATGCATGTAGGGACTAGTTTGTGAAAGTCTTGAGATTGGTCATACATGAGTGATTTAGTGAGAATTGATGATTGCTTTAGTTGAGTAAATGATTCGGCTAAGCATGAAAGGCTAGAAAGTTGAATGAAAATCACTTTACGAGCCTTGGGACAAAAGTGTAAATATGAAAAAGTTTTAAGGTAAAATGGTAATTTTGCTAAAGTATGAGATAAGGGTCAATTTAGTCAATGTGTGTATTGAACGGATTGATTTATCATTTTAGATCAAGAAAGACGAAGCCCGAATCATAACCGAGGCAAGGGCAAGGTTGTGGACTAAATTGCACATCTCTATACTTTTTGAGTACCGAGGTAAGTTTACGTATGAACGATGCATTTATGCGTATACATTGTTAATGCTAGCTAATGTGTAGCATGATTGAGAACCGATTCGATTCTAGTGGAATGAATGAGATAGTAGTTGTGAATGGATGAATGTATTACAAAGTAGACATGTAAATGTGTAGTGATAATGCTTGATAGTGGGCTAAGTGCGATACCACCTTGATACTTAACAATGATGGGCTGTGTACGATACTATTATTAAGCATATTATTTAGTGAGCTATGTGCGGAATCACTATAATTATCCTTTGTGGTAGGCTATGTGCGATACTACCTTATGATCTGATTGTGGTGGACTAAGTGCGAAACCACCGAGTAATTTAGCTGTGTGGATGTATTATTGAGAGTAGTCACGTTGAGCCTAAGTGGCGATAAAGTGGTTTTAATTCGGTAATGCCTCGGGCCCGGTTCTGGTGTAGAATACGGGTAAGGGGTGTTACATTTAGTGGTATCAGAGCTATGGTTTAGTCGATTCTAGGACTACCGTAGCGTGTGTAAGAGTCTAACTATACATGCCATAAGTGTACAATGATAGTGTGGTGGTTTCTGATGATGTTAAACCTTGTTTTATATAGTATATGGATCTCGATCAATCGATCATTTCTTGAAGCGACTAGTAATCTGTGGCTCTGCGCAAGGCTGCGCTGTTGAGAGTGGACCCGAGGTTAGGGGTCAAGGGGAAGAGGCTGGGGAACCCTTTCTCTAGATGATGAGTAATTGGTACTCGGATTATGTTCGAGCGAACCCTAATGCTCAACCTCCTCCACCTCCTCCTATACCTCAGCCAATTCCAGTGGCTCCTCAAGGTATTGATGTAGTGAGGATATCGAAACCCCCGGTGGATAAGATTTGGAAACACAGTGCTGAGGAGTTTATAGCTAGGGTAGATGATGACCCCGATAGGGCAGAGTTCTGGCTAGAGAACTAAATGAAAGTATTCGATGAACTCTCTTGTACACCTGAAGAGAACCTGAAGTGTGACGTATCTTTGCTAAGGGACTTGACATACCATTGGTGGAAGACGTTGACGTCGGTAGTCCCGAGAGAGCGGGTGACGTGGGACTTCTTTTTGGAAGAGTTTCGGAAGAAGTATATAAGCCAGCGGTTTACTGATCGAAAATGGAAAGAATTCCTTGAGTTAAAGCAAGGAAGAATGACAGTAGCAGAATATGAGCGCAAATTTGTTAGGCTTAGCAAGTACGCGCAAGAATGTGTGTCGACAGAGACCGTTTTGTGTAAAAGGTTTGAAGACGGACTGAACGAGGATATTAAGCTCCTAGTTGGTATTTTGGAGTTGAAAGAGTTTGTTGTGTTGGTTGAAAGGGCAAATAAGGCTGCGAAATTGAGTAAGGAAAATAGAAGGGCTATGAGTGAAGCCCGAGATGCGAGAAAATGACCGATGGGCAAATCATATCAAGCCCAGTCGAAAAGATCTAAGGAAGTGAATCCTCGGATGACAACACCAGTGGGATATCCACATCGAGACTTGGACAACACTCGTTCGGGTTCGAGAGTCCAAGCCACCTCGATGGAAAGTGTGGGCAATCCGAAGAAAAAACTGGAGTGTCCAAGTTGTGGTAGGTATCATACCGGAGAGTGTTAGGGAAACAACCGAAGTTGTTATAAGTGTGGTTCCCCTGACCATTTTATCCGAAATTGCCCCGAGAGGGATGACAAAGAAGAGAAGCAAGAGACAAGACCTAGCGATGTGTGTGCAAGGGGTAGACCACCAAGGAACCCGAGAGGTGGGACTAGTGGTAGAGGTGCATCCAAAGACTCTGCTGTGAGACCGGAGGGTCGGGCACCTGCGAGGACGTATGCCATTCGCGCCCGCGAAGAGGAATCATCCTCAGATGTGATAACTGGTATTTTTTCTCTTTTTGACACCTTTGTTATTGCTTTAATAGATCCAGGGTCTACTCATTCTTTTATTTGCATGAGATTGGCATCTAGTTTGAGTATGATCGTTGAGTTTACGAATATTGTGGTTAAGGTGTCAAACCCGTTAGGTAAGCATGTGTTAGTGGACAAGGTGTGTAAGAATTTTCCTTTGTTGATTAAGAGTCATTGCTTTCCGGCAAACCTTATATTGTTGCCGTTTGATGAGTTTGACTTAGTCCTTGGCATGGATTGGTTGACTACCCATAGTGTCTTAGTGAACTGTGGTAGTAAGTTTATCGAATTGAAATGTGAGAATGGAGATGTTGTTTGGGTTGAATCAGGTGAATCGGATAGTCTACCAGTGATGATTTCTTCCCTATTGGCAGAGAAATGTTTGAGAAAAGGGTGTGAGTCTTATCTCGCCTTTGTTTTGAATACTCAAGAGGTTGGAGTAAAGTTTGATACAGTGCCGGTGGTATGTGAGTATCCGGATGTATTCCCAGAAGAGTTACCTGGATTACCTCTAGAGAGAGAGGTCGAGTTTGGGATTGAGTTAGTTCCGAGAACGGCACCTATTTCAATTGCTCCGTATAAGATGGCACCTTTAGAGTTGAAAGAACTGAAGGTTCAGTTGCAAGAGTTGACAGATAAGGGTTTTGCAATACCCAGCTACTCACCGTGGGGTGCTCCGGTAATATTTTTGAAAAAGAAAGATGGGTCTATAAGGTTGTGTATAGACTATAGGCAACTTAACAAAGTGATGGTGAAGAATAAGTATCCTTTACCAAGGATTGATGATCTTTTTGATCAACTGAAAAGAGCTACAATGTTCTCTAAGATCGACCTGAGGTCTGGTTATTACCAGTTGAGAGTGAAAGAGCAAGATGTGTTGAAAACTGCATTTCGAACAAGGTATGGCCATTATGAGTTTTTAGTCATGCTGTTTGGTTTAACGAATGCACCTGCGATTTTTATGGATTTGATGAACCGTGTGTTCAGACCGTATGTGGATAAGTTCGTAGTTGTCTTTATTGACGACATATTGATCTATTCTCGAGATGAGAACAATCATGAGGAGCATTTGAGAATTGTCTTGCAAACTTTAAGGGATAAGCAGTTGTATGCTAAGTTTAGCAAGAGTGAGTTTTGGCTTTGAGAGGTCAGATTCCTAGGACACATTGTGTCGGGTGATGGTATTAGAGTTGACCCGAGTAAGATTTCGGCTATTGTGGATTGAAAGCAATGAGGAACGTGTCGGTTAGAAGCTTCTTGGGATTGGCAGGATATTACAGACGTTTCGTAAAAGGGTTCTCTGTAATTGCTACCCCGATGATGAAATTATTGCATAAGGATGTCAAGTTTGATTGGGCTGAGACATGTCAACAGAGTTTTGAGAGATTGAAAACATTGTTGACTGAGGCACCGGTTTTGATTCAACCAGAATCGGGGAAAGAGTTCGTGGTTTTCAGTGATGCATCGTTTAATGGTCTCAGTTGCGTGTTGATGCAAGAAGGTAAGGTAGTCGCTTACGCCTCGAGGCAGCTGAAACCGCACGAGAAGAATTATCCGACTCATGATTTGGAGTTGGCTGTGATTGTTTTTGCGTTAAAGATTTGGCGACATTATTTATATGGTGAGAAGTGTCGAATCTTTACGGATCACAAGAGTTTGAAGTATTTGATGGATCAAAAGAATTTGAATTTGTGACAGAGGCGGTGGCTTGAGTTATTGAAAGACTATGAGTTAGTCATTGATTACCACCCGGGAAAAGCGAATGTGGTTGCGGATGCCTTGAGTAGGAAATCCTTGTATGCTCTAAAAGTTATGAGCACGAGTTTAGAATTGTCTAATGATGGTGCTATATCGGCAGAGTTGAGAGCTAAGCCACTATTTGTTCAACAGATATACGAGGCTCAGAGAAATGATAGTGAGATGCAAGCTAAGAGAGCTAAGTGTGGATCAGGAAGTGATTCTGATTTTCGAGTGGGTTCGGATGGTTGTTTGTTGTACCATGACAGAATTTGTGTACCTAGAGATGAAGAATTGATCCGAAAAGTTTTGCATGAGGCACATAGTGGTTATTTGTCAGTACACCCGGGCAGTACGAAAATGTACAATGACTTGAAGAAGTCTTATTGGTGGCCGGGTATGAAACGAGACATTTCTAAGTTTGTGGCGAAGTGTCTGATTTGTCAACAGGTAAAAGCTGAGCATCAAGTGCCTTCGGGATTGCTTCAGCCAGTGATGGTTCCCGAATGGAAATGGGATCGGGTTACCATGGATTTTGTGACGGGGTTGCCTATGACTCCGAAAAAGAAAGATGTTGTGTGGGTTATTATGGATAGATTGACAAAGTTGGCTCATTTTATTCCAGTACGTGTTGATTATTCACTGGGCAAGTTAGCCGAATTGTATGTTGCAGAGATAGTGAGGTTACATGGTGTGCATGTGTCTATAATATCGGATAGAGATCCGAGGTTTACTTCGAGGTTTTGGAAGAAGTTGCAAGAGGCTTTGGGTACAAAGTTGAACTTTAGTACTGCATTCCATCCACAAACAGATGGTCAGTCTGAAAGAGTTATTCAAGTTCTCAAAGATATGCTTCGATGCTGTGTGTTAGAATTTGAAGGTAGTTGGGAGAGGTATCTACCTTTTGTCGAGTTTGCCTACAACAACAGTTGTCAGTCGAGTATACAGATGGCACCGTATGAAGCTTTGTATGGTCGTAAGTGTCAGACTCCTCTATATTGGACTGAGCTTAGTGAGAAGGGGATCCATGGGGTCTATCTAGTAAAAGAGACTGAGGAGAAGGTGAAAGTAATCCGTAATAGTCTGAAAGTTGCTTCGGACCGACAGAAGTCATACGCGGATTTGAAAAGAAAAGAAATTGAGTTTGAGGTGGGTGACAAAGTGTTTTTAAAATTGTCACCGTGGAAGAAAATCATGAGATTCGGACGAAAAGGGAAATTGAGTTCGAGATTCATAGGGCCGTATGAGATTACAGATAGAGTTGGGCCAGTAGCATACCGGTTGGCTTTGCTGGTAGAATTGAACAAGATCTATAATGTGTTCCATGTGTCGATGTTGCGACGGTATCGCTCCGATCCTTCACATGTGATTCCTTCAATGGGAATTGAGATAAGACCGGATATGTCTTATGAAGAGGAGCCGATTAAGATCTTGGCTCGAGAAGTGAAACAGTTGAGGAATAAGAGCATAGCCCTAGTGAAAGTGTTATGGCAGAAACACGGTGTGGAAGAGGCTACATGGGAACTGGAAGAAAGCATGAGAGAGCAACATCCAAACCTTTTTACCGGTAAGATTTTCAAGGGCGAAAATCTCTAAAGGGGGGAGAGTTGTAACATCCCGATTTAGGGCCTAGTCGGAATAGTGGTGTGAGACCACAAATCTGAGGTATAAGTATGAGCTTTGAGGTTTATGCTATGTTTGCATGTTAGTGTGGAAGTTTCATGAAGCAATTTTGTTAAATTGCGGTTGAATTGTCCAAAAGGACTAAATTGCAAAAGTTACAAAATGTGAGATTCTAGAAGCTAAATGTATGAAATAGCTTTGGATTATCAATTAGAGGTCCTTAAATAGTAATTTTCCCAAATTCTAATTTTTGGACAAAAATTGGCATGAGTGGATGAAATTGGAAAAGTTTGACAAATGGGCATTTTGGTCATTTGTCAATTAAGTGATTAAAAAGAGAAAAAGATGAAAAAATTTCATTCATCTTCTTCTCCAAGCTGCCGAAACTTTCAAGAAGCCATTGTTAGGGCTCTTCAATTTTTCAAGCTTGCTAGTAAGTGCATCCAAGCCTCGTTTTTGATATTCTTCGTATTTTTGAAGTCTTAGTAACATGACTAAGCTATTTTTAGCTATATGTTGAGCTAGGATTGATGTTAAAAAATGTAACCATGTATGACATGCATGTATTTTGATGTTTTATGGAAGAATATGAAAGCTTGATGTAGTAGAAACATCTTTTCCTAAGCGAATTCCATGAAAAATGCATGTAGGGACTAGTTTGTGAAAGTCTTGAGATTGGTCATACATGAGTGATTTAGTGAGAATTGATGATTGCTTTAGTTGAGTAAATGATTCGGCTAAGCATGAAAGGCTAGAAAGTTGAATGAAAATCACTTTACGAGCCTTGGGACAAAAGTGTAAATATGAGAAAGTTTAGGGGCAAAATTGGTAATTTTGCTAAAGTATGAGATAAGGGTCAATTTAGTCAATGTGTGTATTGAACGGATTGATTTATCATTTTAGATCAAGAAAGACGAAGCCCGGATCATAACCGAGGCAAGGGCAAGGTCATGGACTAAATTGCACATCTCCATACTTTTTGAGTACCGAGGTAAGTTTACGTATGAACGATGCATTTATGCGTATACATTGTTAATGCTAGCTAATGTGTAGCATGATTGAGAACCTATTCGATTCTAGTTGAATGAATGAGATAGTAGTTGTGAATGGATGAATGTATTACAAAGTAGACATGTAAATGTGTAGTGATAATGTTTGATAGTGGGCTAAGTGCGATACCACCTTGATACTTAACAATGTTGGGCTGTGTGCGATACTATTGTTAAGCATATTATTTAGTGAGCTATGTGCGGAATCACTATAATTATCCTTTGTGGTAGGCTATGTGAAATACTACCTTATGATCTGATTGTGGTGGGCTAAGTGCAAAACCACCGAGTAATTTAGCTGTGTGGATGTATTATTGAGAGTAGTCACGTTGAGCCTAAGTGGCGATCAAGTGATTTTAATTCGGTAATGACTCGGGCCCGGTTCCGGTGTAGAATACGGGTAAGGGGTGTTAAATTTAGTGGTATCAGAACTGATACGTAACTATCTCTCACCATTTCATATCTTTGATATACCCGTTGAACCATTTGGAATAATATCAGATACTCGGGAATCTCGCACCCTAAGTGGCAATACATAGCCGAAGCTATCTCAATCTCATATATCATATAATGCTCCCTCTCGAGCTATCAAAGGGTATGCTCACACAAGCTGACGGTCATGGCATAGCTACACGGTACTGCTCACACAAGCTGACGAGAATCCACAACACATGCAAGATAACTCAGCCACCGTTAGGACGTACGGACTAGCACCCAAATCACATAACCCCTAATGACATGTCATTTGTATTCTAATCTATTCCTAAGGTTCAACCAGGATTTCACATTGCTGAATCTTCGTCGAACGTATCCGTAAATTCGTATTCACAACAATTTCAATAATAAAGCATTTCAAACACAATTATAATAATGCTTATTAACATACGTACTTACCTCAATCGCAAAAGGGACGAAATGGATCGACTAGTCCAATACTTTATTTTTCCCCCAATCTAGATCCGAACTTCTTTTTTCTTGATCTATATAATATTATATTTAACTTATTAAATTATCATTCTATTCAATTTAGCCCAAAAATCACATTATGGCAAAATTACACTTTTGCCCCTAATAGTTTAACATCTTTACAATTTAGTCCTTATCTCATAAAAATATAAATTCATGCAATTAGGTCTCTACCCATGCTAGCTGAATTTCCCTTATTATCATAGCAGCCCATATTTTTCAATTATTTCACATTTTACCACATAAATTTCATTTTTTACAAATAAATCCCTAATTTGCAATTTTACCCAAAATCACTTTACAAATTTTGTTTATCTAACAACAACCATACATTTTCTATGATCAAACATCAAAATACACACATATTCAACAATGGTATAACCTAGACCTTTAACAGTTATGCAAATTAGTCCCCGGGCTAGCTAGATTATGTTACAACGATTCTGAAAAACATAGAAAGCATTAAAAACCGAGTCAAAAATTACTTACATGCAAGGTTAATACTAGCTGAACCTTAACTAGCATCCATGGAGGTTTCTTCTTGCAATATTCAGTGGAGGAAGATGAAAAAAATGACACCTTTTGTTTATTTCTTAATTTACATTAACATAATTAATAATTTACTAAAATAACCTCATTAATTTAGTTTAAAAACACTTCATCCAATGTCCATATTTTTCCACTTATATTAAAAATGGTCTAATTACAACATAAGGATCTCCACTTTAAGGTTCTATAGCTATTAGACCCCTTTGGCTATTAGAACTCAAGTTTTACACTTTACGCGATTTAGTCCTTTTGATCAAATTAAGCATTCAAACGATAAAATTTCTTAACGAAATTTTCACACAATCATACTATCATGTTGTAGACACTAAAATAATAATAAAATAATTATTTCGACCTCATATTTGTGATCCCAAAACCACTGTTCAGATTTGACTAAAAACGGGCTGTTACAACTCTCCCCCTTAGGAATTTTCGTCCCCGAAAATCTTACCAGAAAATAGGTTAGGATACTATTTTCTCATAGCTTCCTCGGGTTCTCACGTAGCTTCTTTGACACCGTGCCGTTGTCAAAGTACTTTCACTAAAGCTATGCTTTTATTTTTCAACTCTTTAATCTCCTAAGCCAGAATTCTGATCGGTTCTTCGTTATACGTCATATCAGGCTGAATTTCAATCTCCGTCGGAGAAATTATATGCGATGGATCCGATTGATACCGTCGTAACATCGACACATGAAATACTTTGTGAATCTTTTCTAACTCTGACGGTAAAGCTAGTCGATATGCCACTGGCCCTATTCTCTCAATAATTTCATACGGCCCGATAAATCGCAGACTTAATTTTCCTTTGTGACCAAAACGACGAATCTTCTTCCATGGAGATACTTTCAAAAATACTCTGTCGCCGATTTGAAATTCAATGTCTTTACATTTCAAATCCGCATACGATTTCTGCCGATCTAAAGTTGTTTTCAAACTGTCGCGAATTACTTTCACTTTCTCTTCAGTCTCTCTAATCAAATCAACCCCGTGAATCTTTTTCTCACTAAGCTCGGTCCAGTACAAATGAGTTCGACATTTTCGACCATACAATGCTTCGTACGGTGCCAACTTTATACTTGATTGAAAATGTTATTATACGCGAATTCAACCAATAATAAATACTTTTCCCAGTTGCCTTCAAACTCTAAAACACAGCAACGAATCATATATTCGAGAATCTGTATCAGTCTCTCGGATTGACCGTCGGTTTGAGGATGAAATGCAGTACTAAAGTTCAAATACGTACCCAAAGGTTCTTGCAGTTTCTTTCAAAATCGCAAAGTAAACCTCGAATCTCTATCCGAAATAATAGAAACCGGTACCCCGTGCAATCTAACAATCTCATAGATATACAATTCAGCTGATCTATCAAGAAAAAAGTCTGTACGTACCGGAATGAAATGTGTAGATTTCGTCAGTCTATCAACAACAACCCATATAACATCTTTCTTTTTAGGAGATAGGGGTAATCCCGATAGGAAATCCATCAAAACTCTATCCCATTTCCACTCTGGTATCATTACCGGCTGTAACAGTCCCAAAGGCACTTGATGTTCAGCTTTGACTTGTTGACAAACCAAGCATCTCGACACAAATTCTGAAATGTCTAGTTTCATGCCCGACCACTAATACAACTATTTCAAATCATTATACATCTTAGCACTTCCCGGATGAACAGATAAACAACCACTATGTGCTTCATGTAGAATTTTCTGAATAAGCTCGAAGTTTTTCAATACACAAATTCTACCTCTGAACATCAAACAATCATTAGATCCGATTTGATAGTCTGAAACAGTAGTCGACTCGCATTGTACTCTTTTAGCTTGCAATTCATTATCACACTTCTGAGCTTCACAAATTTTCTGAAAAAATAATGGTTTAGCTTTTAACTCAGCTAAAATCGAACCATCATCAGACAAAGTTAACTGTGTGTTCATCGCTTGCAAAGCAAATATAGATTTTCTACTTAGAGCATCCGTGACTACATTCGCTTTCCCTAGATGATAATCAATTCTGAATCATAATATACTTCAAACTCTTATGATTGGTAAAGATATGGCACTTCTCACCAAATAAATGATGTCGCCAAATTTTCAATGCGAACACAATAAAGACCAACTCTAAATCGTGCATCATATAATTCTTTTCATGCGGTTTCAATTGTCTGGAAGCATAAGCTATCACTTTGCCTTCCTGCATCAAAACACATCCCAAACCGTTCAATGACGTGTAACTGAAAATCACAAACTCTTTACTCGACTCAGGTTGAACTAAAACTGGTGCTTCAGCTAATAGTGTTTTCAACTTTTCAAAACTCTGTTGACATTTCTCGGACCATTCAAACTTCACATCTTTCTGTAGCAATTGAGTCATCGGTGTAGCAATCATTGAGAACCCTTTTACAAAACGACGATAGTAGCCAGCTAATCCCAGAAAACTTCTGACTTTGGACACAGTTCTTGGTGATTTCCAGTCAACAACTGCTGAAATCTTACTCGGATCAACTCGTATGCCTTCCGCTGAAACAATATGCCCCAAAAATCCAACCTCTCGGAGCCAAAACTCGCATTTGCTAAATTTAGCAAACAATTGCTTGCCTTTCAATGTTTGTAACACAATTCTCAAATGCTTGGCATGCTCAGATTCATTTCGGGAATAGATCAGAATGTCATCAATGAATACTACAAAAAATCTGTCTAAATACGGTCTAAAGACTCTATTAATCAAATCCATAAAAGCTGTAGGAGCATTTGTTAATCCAAATGGCATAACAAGAAATTCATAATGCCCGTACCTTGTTCTGAACGCTACTTTCGGCACATCCAAATCTTTAACTCGCAACTGGTAATAGCCAGATCTCAGATCAATCTTTGAAAATATGGTTGCTCCTTTCAACTGATCAAACAAATCATCAATTCTCGGCAAAGGATACTTTCTTAATCGTAACTTTGTTGAGCTGACGATAGTCAGTACACAGTCTCATCGATCCATCTTTCTTCTTTACGATCAGAACTGGTGCACCCCAGGGCGAAAAACTAGGTCACGCAAAACCTCTATCTGTTAACTCTTGTAACTGAGCTTTCAATTCTTTCAACTCTGTTGGAGCCATTCTGTACGGAGCTATCGATATCGATGATGTTACCGGTACTAATTCAATCGCAAACTCAACCTCTCTGATCGGTGGCAACCCAAGTAACTCTTCTGGAAACACATCCGGATATTCACAAACTACTAGTATTGATTCAATCTTCGATTCAGATACTTTTGTATCCAGTACATAAGCAAGATAAGCTTCACAACCTTTCCTCCCATATTTTTGAGCTAACATCGTCGATATTACAATAGACAATTCACTCAACTCATCAGATTCAATTCGAAGAATTTCATTACTCTAACATTTCAATTCAATAGTCTTTTGTCTACAATTCACAACATCATCATGCATAGTCAACCAATCCATACCCAAAATCACATCAAATTCATCAAACGGTAAAAGCATCAAATCAGCCAAAAAATAGTAACCCCGAGTCATCAAAGGACAATTCTTGCAAACTTTATCAACTAGGACATACTTGCCTAAGGGGTTAGATACTTTAATCACAAATTCAGTAGACTCAATAGGTAAACTCTTACTAGACACTAAATTCATACATATATATGAATGAGTCGATCCAGGATCAATCAAAGCAATTACTTCAGTGTCATAGAGAGAAAATGTACCAGTGATAACATCTGGTGATGACGCATCTTCGTGAGCGTGAATAGCGTAAGCTCTAGCTGGTGCTCTAGCCTCTGATCTCACAGCAGAATCCTTTATCGCTCCTTTGCTACTAGTCACATTACCAGTATTTCTAGGTGGTCTCCCTCTAGTAGCTATATTGTTCAGTCTTGCATTCTAAAATTTGTCTTTCTCAGTTAACTCAGGACAATCCCAAATGAAATGATCTTGCTAGCCACATTTGAAACAAGCTTTGTTATTCATCCAACAATCTCCAAAATACCGTCTTCCACACTGCTGAAACTCAGGTTTGTTGGTTCTAACACTACCAACACTCGATACTGAAGTGGCTTGAGCTTTAGAACTCGTATATTGCTTTCCACGATCTCTATTAGAATATCCCACTAAACCTGTTGAATGATTATACAAATCTCGTGATTTCTTTGACGAAGAGTGATAGGGTTTACTCATCGACCTCTTTCTCAAATCTCTACCCTCGAAATATGTAACCACCCTAACCCGTATCCGTCACCGGAGTAGGGTTACGAGGTATTACCGATTAATACATATCATTTAACATACATAACTCATACATTTATGCATTCATACTCAAATATCATTTAATCATAATCACATTGTCCCTTATAAAGGGCCTACGAGGCCTTTAACATGCTTTAGAAGTGGTTCGGGACTAAACCGATAACTCGGGAAATTTTTGGAAACTTAGAAAAATTTCAACCATTCAGGGGTCACACGCCCGTGTGAACAGGTCGTGTGTCTCACACGGCTCCAGACACGCCAGTGCCTCAGGCCGTGTGGAAACAGGGCATACATATTGACTTGGGTCACACGGCCAACCACACGCCCGTGTGTCTAGCCCGTGTGCCCTTCGAAGTGGCCATACACACCCGTGTGCCAAACCGTGTATTAGGTCGTGCAAAACCTGTAGGGTATACTGACTTATGCAACATGGCCAAGTCACACGCCCGTGTGCTAGGCCGTGTGCCATTTAGGGGGGGTATATTCACTTGTACCACAGGGCCAGTCACACGCCCGTGTGTGAGATCGTGTAGAGCATACTGACTTAAATTCAATTTCAACACCAAGGGACACACGGCCGTGTAACATGATCGTGTGTCACAAACGGCTGAGGACACACGCCTGTGTCTCTGCCCTTGTGGACAAAAATAGGCCATTTGCAAGGCCAATTTGCCACCCCATTTTGCACATACCTACACAAGTACAAATGGTACCATTTCAAGGCACAAATATGCAGCAAAAAGTCATTAACCAATACATAAATCTTGTTATATCTATCTCCAATCATGCACGTCACAAATATGTCACAACTTGCTATTTAATTACATACCTAATTCACATATACAATTCAATTTACTAATTCATTTCAAACATACACTATAAAGCACAAATTCAAAAACACATAACTTCCAAATTATCAACTTCAATCACCTAACATAAGTCAATTTACCAAACTCAAAATAGAACCATTTGCACATTTATAACATCATCATGTTCATCATCTTATGCAAACCCAAATGGCCAAAATACATATTCACCAAACATACCAAAATGACACAAGCCTATACATGCCATATACCATATTTACACAACACAAAAGTACCAAATAGATGTCCGATAGTGCGATGAAGTTCCTGACGATCCCCGGTTCCGAGCTAGCTTCTATTTACTATAAAACATAAAAGGAAATAAACAAAGTAAGCTATAAAGCTTTGTAAGTTCGTATGTATATATAAAATAATCAACATCATTCATGAACAATTCCAAGTAGATACATAATTTGCAATTAAAACCTCAACCAATGAGATAACATGAAGTTTAACTATAAAGCAACTCATAAATTCTCATCTTCTTCTAATTCATCATTCGAACAAATTTATGTACATTCCTGTACTGATACATATCTATTCTCACCATTTTGCTTATCGAATCACTTCGAGTTTATAAATGCTTACGATATAAGTACATCGATTTTCCGATGCCATAGTCCAACTATGGTCTTATACATACATTGCCAAGGCCTTGCCGTGGTCTTTCATTCACATGCCATAACCCGATTATGGTCTTATTATTCGATTTTGCCATAACCTAGCTATGGTCTTATTCAGTAACTTGATTACTTAAACCGTGCATTTAATCTAACATCTCCACATTTATCTAATAGAATAAATACTATCTCAATTTCATCCCTCAAATAAATAGATACACATTTAGATTCAGTTATACGAACTTACCTCGTATACGAAAATGACGGATCGAGTCGACTACTCGATAACCTTGCTTTTCCCCCGATCTAAATTCGAATTCTTTCTTTCTTGATCTATATGAATTCAAAATTAACTTATTCAATCACATATTCTTTCAATTTAGTCCATATCACACTTTAAAGCACTTTTACACTTTTGCCCCAAGTATTTCATAACTTTTATAATTTAGTCCTTATTTCACAAAACACAAAATTTACATAATTTAAGACTAACCCATGCTAGCCGAATTACCAATATACCCCTAGCAGCCCATATTTTCCATTTATTTCACATTTCAACCACTCAATTTGCATATTTCACAATTTAATCCCTATGATGCATTTTCATCAAAAATCACTTAACAAAACATGTAAAACTATCATCAAGCTTTCATAATCTATCATCAATCATCAAATTACTCAAGTATACAACAATGGCAACATGTTAAATCTTTAACAATTTCAAAATCTAAGGTACGAGCTAGCTAGATTGAGCTGCAACGATTACAAAAACATAGAAATCATCAAAAATTGAGTAAAAATTACTCACCAATTAGACTATGCAATAGCCGAACCTTAGAAAGCTTTAATGGCTTCTCAAAACATGAATTTTCGGTGGTGGAAGATGATAATATGAACATAATTTCATTTTGTTTTATTAATTTTAACTTAATTAACTAAATTACCTTTTTAACCTTAACTAAAAACCACCAAATTGCATGATATTATGCCCATTAATGTCCACTCAATTTAAATATGGTCTAATTACAACATAAGGACCTCTAATTTAATATTCCATAGCTATTTAATACCTTTAGCTATTAGAACTCATGTTTTACTCTTTACGCGATTTAGTCCTTATTCTCAAATTGAGCAATTAAACAATAAAATTAGCTCACGAAATTTTCACACATATCAAATAACATGTTGTAAATATCGAAAATAATATAAAAATAATTTTTTGACATCAGATTTATGGTTTCGAAACCACTATTTTGGTTTAGCTAAAACCAGGCTGTTACAACTCTCCCCCCTTAGGGATTTTCGTCCCCGAAAATCTTACCAGTGAATAGGTCTGGGTATTATTTTCTCATAGCATCTTTGGGTTCCCATGTAGCTTCTTCAACTCCGTGTCGATGCCACAATACTTTCACTAATGCTATTCTCTTATTTCTCAGCTCTTTGATCTCGCGAGCTAAAATTCAAATTGGTTATTCACTGTATGATAAATTTGACTGTATCTCAACTTCAGTTGTAGAAATAACGTGCGAAGGGTCTGATCGATATCTTCGTAGCATCGATACATGAAACACATTATGTATCTTTTCTAACTCAGACGGTAAGGACAACCGATATGCCACTGGTCCAACTCGCTTAATAATCTCGTACGGTCTGATGAATCGCAAACTTAATTTCCTTTTTCGACCAAATTGCAATATCTTTTTCCACGGTGACACTTTCAAAAACACTTTATCCCCGATCTGGAACTAAAAATCTTTCCGTTTCAAATCTGTGTACGATTTTTGTTGATCCGAAGCTACTTTCAAATTGTCGCAAATTACTTTCACTTTTCTTCTGTTTCTCTGATCAGATCTACCCCGTGAATCTTATTCTCACTAAGCTCAGTCTAGTACAACGGTGTTCTACATTTACGACCGTATAGAGCTTCATACGGTGCCATCTTTATACTCGATTGAAAGCTGTTATTGTAAGCAAACTCAATTAGCGGTAGATATTTCTCCCAGCTATCTTCAAACTAAAAAATGAAACAACGCAACATATCCTCAAGTTTCTGAATAACTCGTTCGGATTGACCATCCATTTGCAGGTGAAATGTAGTGCTAAAATGAAGCTTAGTACCCAAAGCATCTTGTAGTATCTTCCAAAATCTCGTTGTAAACCTCGGATCTCTATCCGAAACAATAGATAGGGGAACACCATGTAATCTCATAATTTCAGAAATATATAGCTCAGTGATCGCTGTAAATCAGAGTTTTAAAATTTATAAAAAGAATGATCGAACCTGGAAACTAACTCTGACAACGATTGAGGCAAGTGCACCTATCGAACAGTAGTATAGCTTAGGCAAGACCGGATTATCGAACCCAAAGGAACTAAAAGTACTAATACTAACTTTCTTTTTATTATCTAGCCTAAAAATAAAGAGAGATTGTTTATCTAATCTAAATTAATTAACTACTAAACTAAAGACTCTAAGACAAAGAAGAATGAATTTGGAAAATAACTTGGGAAAAAATCAATTGATTTAGATGATACCCTAGGAAGAATCCACTTAGACTTCACTTGTTATCTAACACTGAACCATACGATTTATTCACTTAGTTTGATTCTTAAGACTCCCTAACGTATATTAAACCCTCTCTCGAGGCGAATAACGTCTAACCCTAGATTAATTAGTGGAAATCTCGTTCTCTTATAATAACCCCTTAGAATAGTAGTAAATCGATCTATGGATTCCCATATTAGGTTTCACCCTAATCTGGCAAAATCTCGTCACCCTATCTCTAGGCGTGCGATCAACTCTGCTTAATTATGCTAAATCTACTCTTAGGCAGGGTCTTTTCCTCCTCCACCTAAGCACATTAAATTTGGATTAAGCTCACATAATTAAGAATAAACTAAGTATTTATCATATAATTCAGAAAACAATAACAAGATTCATCATAGGTTTCCTCCCTTCTGTATCCAAGGGTTTAGTTCATAACAATAAAGGAAAACATCTCAAGAGAAAAGATAAAACAAAACATAAGAAATCCCTAAAACCCCCTGAAGGAATTGAAGGAGAGATCCTCCGTCTTGAGTAGAATTCTGACTTCTTGAGATGGATCAACTAGCTATCCCTGAGTGAATCCCCACAAATCTGCCTTCTCTGGCCTAGCACGACGCCCCTAGACAATGGCTTTGGGCTCCCCTTCTTAGGTCATACTTAGGGTGTATTTATAGGCTTTTGAAATACGTTTCTTTCTCCCTAAGTATCCTTTCCCGAATGAAATTGCTCTTCTCCACGGCAGAGGCACGGCCATGGCACACACCCGTGTGAATCGTGGCCAGGCCGTGTTCGGATTTCTTTAATGAGACACGGCCGTGTGAGTCGGGGTTAGACCGTGTTCTAGATGATTGACTTGGCACGGCCGTGTGGGTCCAAGTCCAGGTCGTGTCGATTTCCTCTTTGGCCCATTTTGGTCCGTTTTGAGCCCGTTTCTCATTCTTTTTATCCTTTGGTGCTTTCCTGAGTATAAGACATGAAAAGAAAGGATTAAGAGCACCTTTTTACATAAATCAAGGGATAATTCATCCAAAAGCATACTAAATGTGGGCCTAAAATATGTTACTATTTCGATTTATCAAATACCCCCACACTGAAGCTTTTGCTTGTCCTCAAGCAAAATTCTCAACTTACAATTAAAACGAACTTCGTATAATTCATAATAGTCATTAATAGTGTTTCATCATAATTCAGAGATAATTCATACATGGATAATTCAACTCAAAGAGTCCTAAAAATTCAAACATTATAAGCCTTATATTTTGTAGCACAAAACATAGGTGTTTCCCTTCATCTAAATAATTACCTCTGATTCGAAATTGTCAAGGATTGAAATCCTTACTAAAGATTCACTCAAATCACTCAAAGTGTTTAAGGTTCAAAATTTAGGCACTCAAAAGTCAAACATGAAGAGTTAATCCCATAGGTTTGCATGAAAATCAAATCTCCACCACTGAAATATGAGATGAAACACAAATCAAAAGGTCTTTGTTAGGGTTGTAACGGAGCTAGGGTTAAGGTGTGGAATAAGGCTGAATTAGAGGGTAAGAATCGAGATTGAATTGACAAATTACCTAACTAAGAACTAATGAACCAATAATAATAATTACATCAATTGAAACTTTGAAACTAGTAATACGAGCTTCTTCTTCAATATTTGGAATTCAAACGTATAAGCTCACTTAATCACATAACTAATAATGAATATACTTCGTGTGTTTTTTTTAAGAATAAACTAAATACATAATGAAGGATAAATTACTAAAATTCATAATTAGGCAACTAATCAGATCAAATCTTGATATAGGGGTAGTTAGAAAGAATGGTGATAACAATTACAAAGGGTTTTGGGTTAATATTAGTGGGTGAGTCAATAAATAGGGTTGTTAGGATTAAAAGGGGTTCACTAGGGGTTAATTGTGAAGGTAGGCTTTTTAATGGAGTAAGTGGGTTAGATCCTAGGTGCCTTTATCATCTCTGTGTATCAAATCAAAAAATGTGGTCTCGACATGTATAATCGATGCAAGTTCTAGAATAACAAATCAGTGTTGACATACTCATAATCAATAAAGTGAGCAAGAAAAAGAATTTATGCTCTATAAGGCTCAAAATCTCACAAAAATTATGGGTGTTTTTGACATCAACCTTGTAAATATCAAATTTCAAGGTAATATTTAAATTCAGGTAGACGACCTAGAAAATTTTTAATTCAGAAAAATAGACTTATTATGCTTGATTCTCTAGTATTCTTAGAATTTAATCATCAATGCACAATTATCAATGACTTAATCTAAAACATATCAATAAAAATCATAAATCATTAGAAATTTCATTCTAATTAGTAATATGAGGAATTTACTTAAAAACAAGACTAAATTTAGGGTTTTGAGAACAATGCAAAAAGTTTGGTACCTAATTTCAGAAATTTGAGAATAATGAAAAAAGTTAGGCACCTTTTTAGGTTGTTCACCCCCCACACTTAAGATGTACATTGCCCTCAATGTACAAAGATAGATAATACAAATGTAATGTTCAGATCAGAAGATATGGGGATAAGTGAAACTCCCTGAATTATGGATGGCTCCTTGAGTTGGTAGTGGTCGTGGTGAAAGATAAGTTGGAGGGCCAGTCTAGATGTGGTGGTTGCCCACGAGTTCTGTGCTAGATGAAGAAATTGGGAGACTCGTGGGGGATTAGCCAGGATTTATTAAGACAAATTTAAAATAAACTAAATATATAATTAAAGACAAGAAAGGTAAAGAGAAGGAGACTAAGAAGGAAAATAAACTAAGTTTAAAAGATAAAGGGGCTTGAGAATCCTTATTGGTAGATGGTTCGAGAGGTGGGTGTGACTTTGAAGGTTACAGAGGTGTTGGTGATGGTGGAAGTGGCGTGATTCCCAAGCAGCCTTAAGAACCTAAAAACAAGAAGCTAAAACAAAATAAACTAGATTAAGTAGAAGAGAAGTAAAGATAAGGAAAATAAAGGAGAAGATAAAAATAAAAGAACAGATAATTGGTCTCAAAGTCCCTTGGCTTGTTGTTTGGATGAAGCTGCCGGCATGAACTCATGTGAATCGGTCTCCTTTGAGGAGACTGTGATTGGCCTTTTATGCTTCTTTGCCATGGATATGATGTTGTTGTAGCTCAAGAGTCTAAGGATTTATTAGGAAAAAGGGAAAAAGAGGGAAAAGAAAGAAAGAAAGAGAGTGTGTTAAGAAGAGAAAGGAGAGGGGCATGGTGTTTAAATAGGATTTCAAGTCTGGCAGTTTCCCACGCCGGTGGACTGAGTGTGTGTCGATTCACACGGCCGCATCGCACGGCCGTGTTCCTAGGCGTGTTGGTTACCCTACGCTCGTGTCTAGCCTGTGTTCGACAAGTTAGTATGTTGGCACGGTTTTAAGGCACGGGCGTGTTATGCCCGTGGTTGGTAAGTCAGTAGCTTCACACGGTCATGGGGCACAACCGTGCCCCTTTATCGGTGCCCGTGGTGTAGTGGTTGAGTCCGTGAGTTCTAAATTTAGTACCTCTGACTTGTACCGTCCTGCCATGTTAGTTCCAAGATTCTTGAGGTACACACGGCCACGACCACGGCCGTGTGCAGGGCCGTGTGGCCTGGAATTCTGCACCCCTTGTTAGTTTAAAGCTAGATATTATAAAGAAAGGATAAGATAAAAAAAAGTTAATGGGGTTAGTGCTCGGGTTGCCTCCCGAGAAGCGCTTGTTTATAGTCTTAAGCTAGACTTTCCCTATTTTTGGTTCTAAAAGAAGGTTCCTGGAGCAGAAGCTCCTCTCTCATATCTCTAAAATCTGCACCATTATAAATTTTTAGTCGGTGACCATTTACCTTGAATGTGCCCTTAGTGGGGTGAGTTACCTCGATTGTGCCGTATGGAAAATTTTTTTTGATCATGAATGGGCCTGACCATCTCGATTTCAGCTTCCCAGGAAATAATTTAAGCCTTGAGTTGTACAGTAGGACCAAGTCCCCTACTTCGAATTATTTCGACTTCTTTAGACGAGCGTCGTGGCGTCACTTAGTTGCCTCTTTGTATAGTTTTGAGTTCTCGTAGGCCTCAGCTCTCCATTCGTCTAGCTCGTTCATCTGCATCGTTCTTTTCTTTCCTGCAATTCTAAGATCAAAATTTAAAAACTTTATGGCCCAAAAAGCTTTGTGTTCTAACTCGAATGGTAGATGACAGCTTTTCCCGTATACAAGTTTGTATGGGGATGTCCCTAGAGGGTTTTAAATCTTTGTTCTATAGGCCCATAAGGCATCATCTACTTTTAATGCCCAATCTTTTCTGTTTGATTCAACCGTCTTTTCTAGAATGCGCTTAAGTTCTCGGTTTGCTACTTCAACTTACCCACTGGTTTGAGGGTGATAAGGGGTAGCTATCCTGTGGTGTACTCCATAATTTTTTTAGACTTTGTCAAATTGAGTATTACAGAAATGAGTGCCCCTATCACTAATGATAGCTCTAGGCGTTCCAAATTGAGAGAACAGTTTCTTGAGGAACTTAACTACTACTCTAGCATCATTAGTTGGTAGAGCTTCGGCTTCCACCCATTTTGACATGTAGTCTACTGCCACTAGGATGTATTTATTTCCGAATGAACTAGGGAATGGCCCCATAAAATCAATACCCCATACATCAAGTATTTCACATGATAGCATATATGTTTGAGGTATTTCATCACGTTTAGAGACATTACCTGTTCTTTGACATTTATCACATGAAGCGACATACCTGTTGGCATCCTTGAATAGAGTGGGCCAATAAAAACATGATTCGAGTATCTTATGTGCTATCTTAATGCCACTGTAGTGTCCTCCTGAAGGTCCTGAATGGCAATGTTCTATAATCTTACTTGCTTCGTCCTTGTAACGCATCTTGAATTACGATCCGCACATATTCGGAAAGAAAGGGATCTTCCCAAAATAATTTTTGCATCGACAAAGAATCGCTTCTTTTGGTGATGTGTTAATTTTTTTGGCAAGATGTTAGTAGCTAAATAATTTGCAATATCCGCAAACCATGGTACCTTAGAATGAGTTATCGAAAAGAGTTGTTCTTCTGGGAATGAATCGTTTATCTCTCCTTCATTTAGCTCTTCGATATCGGGGTTTTCGAGTCTAGAGAGGTGATCAGCTGCAAGGTTCTCAGCTCCTTTCTTATCCTGTATTTCAAATCAAATTCTCGTAAAAGTAAAATCCATCTTATGAGTCGTGGTTTCGCATCAGGTTTAGTTAATAGATAACGAAGAGCTGAGTGGTCAGTGAAAACGACAACTTTAGATAATAATAAATACTGTCTAAATTTGTCAAAAGCAAAAACTACAGCTAGCAGTTCTTTCTCCGTGGTGGTGTAGTTTTCCTGTGCTGGTGTCAAAGTCCTGCTAGCATAATAGATTGGCTGAAAACGCTTGCCTCTTTGTTGTCCCAGAACTGCACCTACTTCGAAATCACTTGCATCACACATTAGTTCAAAGGGTAGATTCCAATCAGGTGCAATTATAATCGGAGCATTTATTAGTTTATCCTTAAGGATATTGAATGCGTCTAAACATTCCTGATCAAAATTGAAAGGAACATCTTTTTCTAGTAATTTTGTTAAAGGCTTAGCTATTTTAGAAAAATCCTTAATGAATCTTCTATAAAATCCTGTGTGTCCTAAAAAACTTCTAATGGCCTTAACTGAACTAGGAGGGGGTAATTTTTCTATGGTTTCAATCTTTGCTTTATCTACCTCAATCCCTTTACTAGAAATTTTATGTCCTAATACAATTCCCTCTTGTACCATAAAGTGACATTTCTCCCAATTTAAAACAAGGTTTGTTTCCTCACATCTCACCAAGACTCGTTTTAAATTTTTAAGGCAAATATGGAAAAAATTACCGTATACTGAGAAATCGTCCATAAATACCTCCATAATATCTTCTACAAGTTCATCAAAGATTGCCAACATGCAACGTTGAAAGGTAGCAGGAGCATTACATAATCCAAAAGGCATTCTTCGATAAGCAAACGTACCGTATGGGCATGTGAACATTTTCTTCTCTTGATCTTCAGGTGCTATTGGGATTTGGAAATAACCGGAGAGTCCATCTAGGAAGCAATAGTACATATGTCTTGATAACTTTTCTAGCATTTGATCAATGAAGAGTAGAGGGAAGTGATCTTTTCTAGTGGCGTCATTCAGCTTCATGTAATCTATATAAACTCTCTAACCCGTGACTGTCCTGGTAGGAATTAGTTCATTCTTTTCGTTAGCTACCACGGTCATGCCTCCTTTCTTTGGGACAACCTGCACAGGACTCACCCACTTGCTGTCAGAAAGAGGATAAATTATTCCAGCATCTAGAAGTTTAATTACCTCGGCTTTGACGACTTCTTTTACGTTGGGATTTAATCGTCTTTGTGGTTGCACGCATGGCTTGTACTCGTCTTTTATTAAAATTTTGTGGGTGCAAAATGTTGGGCTTATTCCCTTAATGTCAGAGATTTTCCAAGCTATGGCTTTTTTATGTTCTCTTATTACCTGTATCAACTCCTCTTTTTCCTGAGGTTCTAGCTCTGAAGAGATAATTACTGGTAACGTATAATTTTCCCCAAGGAATGTATACTCTAAATGTTTTGGCAGTTGCTTTAATTCTAATTTAGGTGGTTCATCAACAGAGGGTTTTTGTTTTAAATCGTCATCGAATTCAATGCTTTCTTTTTCTGTTTGTCTTGATGACGATATTTTTGAATTTAGCTCGTGGACTTCATCTTCTTCCCCCTCTTCTTGAGTGTGACACAGTTCCATCGTGTCGTCATGTAGAATTTCCTGTAATGAGTTTTGAATGATATGATCAGTGGTGTCAATAAAATAACAGGAATCATCTTGTTCTCTAGAATATCTCATGGCATCATAAATTTGAAAAATAATTTCTTCATCGCCTATCCTTAATGCAAGTTTACCATCACCTACATCGATAACAGCCCTGGCAGTAGCTAAAAAAGGGCGCCCTAGAATTAAGGGAACCTCAATGTCCTCATCCATGTCAAGCACAACAAAATCAACGGGGAAAATAAATTTATCGATTTTTACCAAGACATCCTCGATAACACCTCTAGGGTATTTAATAGATCTATCAGCTAACTGAGTACTCATCCTAGTGGGTTTTGGTTCTCCAAGATTTAGTCGTTTAAACATTTTATAAGGCATTAAATTAATACTGGCACCTAGATCAGCTAATGCTTTCTTAATATTTAAACTACCAATTAAACAAGGAATAGTAAAACTTCCTGGGTCTTTTAATTTAGTTGGTAGCTTGTTTTGGAGGATGGCTGAACATTCTTCATTAAGCTCCACCATTGATACTTCTTCAAGCTTCCTTTTATTCGTTAGGAGTTCCTTTAAGAATTATGCGTACGTCGGCATCTGTGAAATGGCTTCAACAAAAGGTAAGTTAATATGTATCTGTTTAAACAGTTCAAGAAACTTACCGTATTGGGCGTCTAATCGTTCTTTCTTTAACTGCGCTGGATATGGGATTGGTGGTTTACTTTCTTTGCGTATTGGAGTTACATCCCCAACTCTCATGTCCTTTGCTTTTTCATCTTCATGTAGTATTTTTTTCTTTGGTTCAACTAACTCCTTTCCACTTCTCAGTGTAACTGTCTTTACCTGTTCTGTTGCTTTAGAGAAAATCACTGATCGAATTTTGGAAACCATTTCAGTAAGTTGTCCTACTGACTTAGTGAGTTCTCCAACTTGTTTCTCTATCACTTTGATCGATGTTTATTGGTCATCAAGTGTTGTCTCAGTCTTTCGGAAACGGGTCTCTATGGAAGCTATGAATTTGTTCAGCGTCTCTTCAAGATTCGGCTTCTTTTCCTGTGGAAAGGGCTGATTTTTGAAATTTTGAGGAGGTTTTTGTCTTTGGTTTCCTTGATTTCCTTGACCTCCCCATGAAAAATTTGGGTGGTTCCTCCAACCTGGATTATAATTATTACTATATGGGTTATTATTAGATCTGAAATTGTTACCTATATAGTTCATCTATTCGCTTTCTGTGCCCGGTTGGTAGGGTGGGTACTCAGGATTTGCCACAGTTCCACTTGCGTCGCACTGCATGACTGGATATACCTGCGAAGAACACAAACTATCAAGCTTTTTATTCATCAACTCTACCTGATTTGATAGCATGGTTACTACGTCGATGTTGTAAACTTCGGCTATTTTTGTTGGCCTTGATCTTGTGACTTTCCACTGATAGTTATTCAGCGACATCTGTTCTATAAATTCGTAGGCTGCCTCAGGAGTTCTATTATTCAAGGTTCCACTAGCGGCTGAATCAATTAGTTGTCTCGTTGAGGGGTTTACACCGTTATAGAAAGTTTGGACTTGGAGCCACAAGGGTAAACCATGGTGCGGACACCTTCTCAAGAGATCCTTATATCTCTCCCATGCATCGTATAATGTCTCTAAATCCATCTGCACAAAAGAAGAGATATCATTACGTAATTTGGCCGTTTTGGCCGGTGGGAAATATTTTAAGAAAAATTTTTCGGTCATTTGATCCCATGTAGTGATTGACCCTCGTGGTAGCGAGTTTAACCACTGTTTAGCTTTATTTCTTAATGAAAAGGGAAATAACCGAAGTCGTATGGCATCATCAAAAACACCATTTATTTTGAAGGTATCACAGAACTCTAAAAAGTTAGCTATATGAGTATTTGGATCTTCGTCCTGCAAACCATCAAATTGAACAAACTGTTGAATCATTTGTATAGTGTTAGGCTTTAATTAAAAATTATTAACAGCTATAGCAGGCCTAACAATACTTGATTCGGCTCCTGTTAAATGAGGTTTAGCATAATCAAACATAGTACGAGAAACATTATTTTCTGCCACATCTTGCGGTGGAAGATTATTTTCGTCCATCCCTTTAGTAGGATTGGATCTGTCTTCTTGCTCTCCTTCTTGGTGATTTAGGGCTCGCCTAATTTCTCTCCGATTTCTCTGAGCGGTAGCTTCAATATCACTGTCGTATTCTAAAGGTCCTCTCGGGTTCCTTCTAGTCATAAACTAGAGGTACCTGCTAGGAAAAAAAAGAAAGAAAATTTAGCAAAATTTAAAATTAAAACTAAAAATAAAATAAATTGCGAAAAATAAAAAATAATGGCTAAAGTAATAAAAATAGAGCTTTCTAAATATTTTAGTTCCCCGGCAACGGCGCCAAAAACTTGATCGCTGTAAATCAGAGTTTTAAAATTTATAAAAAGAGTGATCAAACCTGGAAACTAACTCTGACAACGATTGAGGCAAGTGCACCTACCGAACAATAGTATAGCTTAGGCAAGACCGGGTTATCGAACCCAAAGGAACTAAAAGTACTAATACTAACTTTCTTTTTATTATCTAGCCTAAAAATAAAGAGAGATTGTTTATCTAATCTAAATTAATTAACTACTAAACTAAAGACTCTAAGAAAAAGAAGAATGAATTTGGAAAATAACTTGGGAAAAACTCAGTTGATTTAGATGATACCCTAGGAAGAATCCACCTAGACTTCACTTGTTATCTAACACTGAACCGTACGATTTATTCACTTAGTTTGATCCGTAAGACTCCCTAATGTATATTAAACCCTCTCTCGAGGCGAATAACGTCTAACCCTAGGTTAATTAGTGGAACTCTCGTTCTCTTATAATAACCCACTAGAATAGCGATAAATCGATCTATGGATTCCCATATTAGGTTTCACCCTAATCGGCAAAATCTAAATCACCCTATCTCTAGGCGTGCGATCAACTCCGCTTAATTATGCTAGATCTACTCTTGGCAGGGGTCTATTCCTCCTCCACCTAAGCACATTAAATTTGGATTAAGCTCACATAATTAAGAACAAACTAAGTATTTATCATATAATTGAGAGAAAACAATAACAAGATTCATCATAGGTTTCATCTCTTCGGTATCCAGAAGGGTTTAGTTCATAACAATAAAAGAAAACATCTCAAGAGAAAAGATAAAACAAAACATAAGAAATCCCTAAAACCCCCTGAAGGAATTAAAGGAGAGATCCTCCGTCTTGAGTAGAATTTCGACTTCTTGAGATGGATCAACTGGCTATCCCTGAGTGAATCCCCACAAATCTGCCTTCTCTGGCCTAGCACGATGCCCCTAGACGATGGCTTTGGGCTCCCCTTCTTAGGTCATACTTAGGGTGTATTTATAGGCTTTTGAAATACATTTCTTTCTCCCTAAGTATCCTTTCCCGAATGAAATTGCTCTTCTCCGCGGCAGAGGCACGGCCATGGCACACGCCTGTGTGAATCGTGGCCAGGCCGTGTTCGGATTTCTTTAATGAGACACGGTCGTGTTAGTTGGGGTTAGACCGTGTTCTAGATGATTGACTTGGCACGGCCGTGTGGGTCCAAGTCCAGGCCGTGTCGATTTCCTCTTTGGCCCGTTTTGGTCCGTTTTGAGCCCGTTTCTCGTTCTTTTTATCCTTTGGTGCTTTCCTGAGTATAAGACATGAAAAGAAAGGATTAAGAGCACCTTTTTACATAAATCAAGGGATAATTCATCCAAAAGCATACTAAATGTGGGCCTAAAATATGTTACTATTTCGGTTTATCACTCAGCTAATTTATCAAGCGAGAAATCTATACGTACCGGAATGAAATGAGCTGATTTCGTCAATCTGTCAACAACAACCCAGATCGCATCTTTTTTTTCGGAGATAAGGGCAAACTTGATACGAAATCCATTGTTACTCTATCCCACTTCCACTTAGGAATCATAATAGGCTGTAATAAACCTGAAGGCACTTGATGCTCAGCTTTAACTTGCTGACAAATCAAACATTTTGAAACAAATTCTGAAATATCTCGTTTCATGCCGTGCCACCAATAAAGCTGTTTCAAATCGTTATACATTTTTCTGCTTTCCGGATGTACTGATAAACAACCACTATGTGCTTCATTTAAAATTTTCTGAATAAGCTCAGGATTTCTTGATACGGAAATTCTACCTTGGAACATCAAACAGTCATCAGGCCCTATTCGAAACTCTGAATCAGAAGTCGACTCACACTGAGCTCGTTTTGCTTGCAATTCATTATCAAATTTTTGAGCCTCACAAATCTGCTGTAGAAATAATGGTATCGCTTTGAACTCAGCTACTATCGAACCGTCGTCAAACAAAGCTAATTGTGTGTTCAAATCACGTAAAGCAAATAAGGACTTTCGACTCATAGAATCAGCAACTACGTTCGCTTTCCCTGGATGATAATCAATCACTAATTCATAGTCTTTTAGCAATTCTAGCCATCTCCGCTGTGGCAAATTCAAATCTTTCTGAGTCATTAAATATTTCAAGCTTTTTTGGTCGGTATAAATATGGCATTTCTCACCAAACAAATAATGACGCCAAATTTTCAATGTAAACACTATTGCGGCTAACTCTAGATCGTGCGTCGGATATTTCTTTTCGTATGGCTTCAACTGTCTCGAGGCATAAGCTACAACTTTGCCTTCCTGCATCAAAACACAACCCAGGCCATTCAATGATGCATCACTGAAAACTACAAATTCTTTACCCGACTCAGGCTGAACTAATACTGGTGCCTCTGTCAATAATGCTTTCAACTACTCGAAACTCTGCTGACACTTTTTTGACCACTCAAATTTAACATCTTTTTGAAGCAATCGTGTCATCGGAGTCACAATCATCGAGAATTCTTTCACAAATCGTCTATAATAGCCGGCTAGTCCTAGAAAACTACAGACTTCAGATACATTTCTCGAAGGCTTCCAATCAACAATCGCAGAAATTTTGCTCGGGTCAACTAGGATACCCTCGACTGAAACTATATGTCCCAGAAAACCAACCTCTCGTAGCCAAAACTCACATTTGCTGAACTTTGCAAACAACTATTTATCTCTCAAAGTTTTTAACACGATTCTCAAATGCTCGGCATGCTCAGATTCATCACGAGAGTAAATCAAAATGTCATCAATAAAAACAACTACGAATCGATCTGAGTACGGCCTAAAAATTCGATTCATCAAATCCATAAAAACAGTAGGTGCATTTATTAGTTCGAAAGGCATAACAAGAAATTTGTAGTGTTCGTACCTTGTTCTAAATGCAGTCTTTGGCACATCTGAGTCTTTAACTCGCAACTGGTAATAACCCGATCTCAGATCAATTTTTGAAAACACTGTTGCCCCTTTTAATTGATCAAACAAATCATCTATTCGTGGAAAAGGGTATTTATTCTTGGTCGTCACTTTGTTGAGCTGTCAATAGTCTATACACATTCTCATCGTGCCATCTTTCTTTTTCACAAATAACACCGGTGCACCCCAGGGAGAGAAACTCGATCTAGCAAAACCTTTATTTGTTAACTCTTGCAACTGAGCTTTCAATTCTTTTAACTTTGTCGGAGCCATTCTGTACGGAGCTATCAATATCAGCGTTGTAACTGGTACTAATTCAATACCAAACTCAACCTCTTTAATAGGTGGTAAACCCGATAACTCTTCAGGAAATACATTTGGATACTCGCACACAACTGGTAGTAATTCAATCTTTTTTTTCTGTCACTTTCGTATCAAGTACATAAGCAAGATAAGCTTCACACCCATTTCTCACAAATCTCTAAGCTAACATAGACGAGATCACAACTGACAAACTATTCAGATCATCAGATTCAATTCTAATAATCTCATTATTCTGATATTTCAGTTCAATTGTCTTTCGTCTACAATTCACTATAGCCTCATGCATCGTTAGCAAATCCATACCCAGAATCACATCAAATTCATCAAATAGCAACAACATCAAATTAGTCAGAAAACAGAAATCCCGATACATTAACGGACAATTCTTGTATATTTTGTCAGCCAAAACACATTTGCCTAAGGGGTTCGATACTCTAATAACAAATTTAGTAGACTCTACAGGAAAAGTCTTACTAGATACTAATTTCATACATATATAAGAATGAGTTCATCCTGGATCTATCAATGCAATTACATTAGTATCATAGAGAGTGAAAGTACCGGTGATAACATCTGGAGATGACGCTTTTTTGTGAGCGCGAATAGCGTAGGCTCTAGCAGGTGCTCTTGCCTCGGATCTCATAGTAGTATCTCATGTCGCACCTCTACCACCACTCACATTTCCAACATTATGGAATGGTCTTCCTCTCACAGTCGTGTTGATTTGTCTTGCACTCTGAGATTTATCTTTCTCATCTAACTCAGGACAATCTCGAATGAATTGTTCGTGCAAACCACATCTAAAATAGGCTTTATCATTCAGTCTACACTCTCTAAAATGTCATTTTCCACATCGTCCACATTCAGGTTTGTTCGGTCTAACATTACCCACACTTGCCACTGACATAGCTGGAGTTTTTGAACCCGTAAATTGCTTCTCGCGATCTCTATTAGAGTACTCCACTGGTGTATTTGATCGACTATACGAATCTCGGGATTTCTTTGATGAAGAGTGATAGGGTTTATTCATCAATCTCTTTCTTGAATCTCTAGCTTCCGAATTAGCCTTTCTCTTTTCTTTGTCCAGTTCTTCAGTTTTGCAAGCACGTTCGACTAACACAACGAATTCTTTTAAATCCAATATCCCGACCAGAAGTTTGATGTCTTTGTTCAGCCCATCAACAAACCTCTTGCACATTATCTCTTCGGTAGAAACATATTCTCGAGCATACTTGCTCAACCGTACAAATTCTCTTTCATATTCAGTTACAGTCATACGACCCTGTTTCAATTCTAGAAATTTTTTATGCTTTTGGTCAAGAAACCGTTGACTGATGTATTTCTTCCCGAATTTGGTCTGAAAGAATTCCCAGGTCACTCGCTCTCTCAGCACTACTGACACTAAAGTATTCCACCAATGATACGCAAAGTCTCTCAGAAGAGAAATAGCACACTTTAAGCATTAAGCTGGCATACACGAAAGTTCATCAAACACTTGGATAGTATTTTCAAGCCAGAACACAGCTCTCTCTGGGTCATCATCAACATTAGCCCTGAACTCTTCATCCCCGTGTTTACGGATCTTATCAACTAGAGGCTTATTCAATCTTAAAACCCCTGAGCTACAGGTACAGTTTGGGGAATAAGAGGGGGTGGAGGTTGTTGAGCAGCCTAATTTGTCCAGACGTCTTGAGTGGACCACTCATTCATCATCTGGAAAAAGGCTTCTTTAGCCTCACCTCCGTGACTACTAGACACGGGTCTAGATTCAGAAGACGTTATCCCTTGAGTAGGAGTGGGCGCATTACTCTCTACATCATCAGCTACATCATCAGTTGTTAGGAATCATCACACTATCGCAGAGTATATATGGCATGTATAGCTAGACTCTCACACATGCTACGTTAGTCCTAGAATCGACTAAACTGTTGCTCTGATACCAATAAATGTAACACCCCTAACCTGTATCCGTCACCGGAGTAGGGTTACGAGGTATTACCGATCAATACATATCATTTTACATACATAACTCATACATTTATGCATTCATACTCAAATATCATTTAATCACAATCACATTGTCCCTTATAAGGGCCTACGAGGCCTTAAACATGCTTTAGAAGTGGTTCGGGACTAAACCGATAAATCAAAATTTTTTTGGAAACTTAGAAAAATTTCAATCATTCAGGGGTCACACGCTCATGTGAACAGGCCGTGTGCCTCACACGACTCCAGACATGCCCGTGTCTTAGGCCATATGGAAACAGGGCATACATACTGACTTGGGTCACACGGCCAACCACATGCCCGTGTGTCTAGCCCGTGTGCCCTTCGAAGTGACCACACACGCCTATGTGCCAAACTGTGTATTAGGCTGTGCCAAACCTGTAGGGTATACTGACTTATGCAACACGGCCAAGTCACACGCCCGTGTGCTAGGCCGTGTGCCATTTAGGGGGGTATACTGACTTGTACAACATGGCCAGTCACACACTCGTGTGTGAGATCGTGTGGAGCATACTGACTTCAATTCAATTTAACACCAAGGGACACACGGCCGTGTAACATGATCGTGTGTCACACACGGCTGAGACACACGCCCGTGTGGACAAAAATAGGCCATTTGCAAGGCCAATTTGCCACCCCATTTTGCACATACCTACACAAGTACAAATGGTACCATTTCAAGGCACAAGTATACAACAAAAAGTCATTAACCAATACATAAATCTTGTTATATTTGTCTCCAACCATGCAGGTCACAAATATGTCACAACTTGCTATTTAATTACATACCTAATTCACATATACAATTCAATTTACTAATTCATTTCAAACATACATTATCAAGCATTAATTCACAAACACATAACTTCCAAATTATCAACTTCAATCACCTAACATAAGTCAATTTACCAAACTCAAAATAGAACCATTTGCACATTTATAACATCATTATGTTCATCATCTTATGCCAACCCAAATGGCCAAAATACATATTCACCAAACATACCAAAATGACACAAGCCAATAAATGCCATATACCATATTTACACAACTCAAAAGTACCAAATAGATGTCCGATAGTGCGATGAGGTTCCTGATGATCCCCGGTTCTGAGCTAGCTTCGATTTACTATAAAAAATAAAAGGAAATAAAAAAAGTAAGCTATAAAGCTTTGTAAGTTTGTATGTATATATAAAATAATCAACATCATTCATGAAAAATTCCAAGTAGATACATAATTTTCAATTAAAACCTCAACCAATGAGATAACATGAAGTTTAACTATAAAGAAACTCATAAGTTCTCATCTTCTTATAATTCATCATTCGAATGCATTTACGTACATAGTCAGATCGATACATATCTATTCTCACCATTTTGCTTATCAAATCACTTCGAGTTTATAAATGCTTACGATATAAGTATATCAATTTTTCGATGCCATAGTCCAACGATGGTCTTACACATACATTGCCAAGGCTCTACCGTGGTCTTTCATTCACATGCCATAACCCGGTTATGGTCTTATTATTTGATTTTGCCATAGCCCAGCTATGGTCTTATTCAACAACTCATTTACTTAAACCGTGCATTTAATCTAATATCTCCACATTTATCTAATAGAATAAATACTATCTCAATTTCATCCACCAAATAAATAGATACACATTTAAGTTCAGTTATACGAACTTACCTCGTATACGAAAATGACGGATCGCGTCGACTACTCGATAACCTTACTTTTCCCCCGATCTAAATTCGAATTCTTTCATTCTTGATCTATATGAATTCAAAATTAACTTATTCAATCACATATTCTTTCAATTTAGTCCATATCACACTTTAAAGCACTTTTACACTTTTGCCCCAAGTATTTCACAACTTTTACAATTTAATCCTTATTTCACAAAACACAAAATTCACATAATTCATGACTAACCCATGCTAGCCGAATTATCAATATACCCCTAGCAGCCCATAAGGACCTCTAATTTAATATTCTATAGCTATTTAATACCTATAGCTATTAGAACTTACTTTTTACTCTTTACGCAATTTAGTCCTTTTTCTCAAATTGAGCTATTAAACAATAAAATTAGCTCACGAAATTTTCACACATATCAAATAACATGTTGTAAATACCGAAAATAATATTAAAATAATTTTTTGACATCGGATTTGTTGTTCTGAAACCACTGTTCTGATCTAGCTAAAATCGAGCTGTTACAAGCTTTTCTCTTTTCTTTGCCAAGTTCCTCGGCTTTGCAAGCTCTGTCAACTAACAAAAAAAATTCCTTCAATTACAGTATCCCGATTAGCAGTCTGATGTCTTCGTTTAACCCATCTTTGAATTGCTTACACATAATTGTCTCAGTGGAAACACATTCTCGAGCATATTTACTGAGTCTCACAAATTCTCTTTCGTACTCGGTCACTAACATACGACCTTGTTTCAACTCCAGAAACTCTTTGCAATTTTGATTGATAAACTACTGACTGATGTATTTCTTTCTGAACTCAGTTTGAAAGAATTCCCATGTGACTCTTTCTCTCGGTACCACAGACATCAAAGTATTCCACCACTGATATGCAATATCTCTCAGAAGCGATACAGCGCATTTAACACATTCAGCTGGCGTGCAAGAAAGTTAATCAAATACCCAGATCGTATTCTCAAGCCAAAACTCAGCTCTCTTAGGATCATCATCAACTATAGCTCTAAACTCTTCAGCCCCGTACTTTCAAATTTTATCAAAAGACAGCTTATTTAAACGTAAAGGATCCAAACCTAGAGGAGCTATGGGGACCAGTTAGGGAATAGCTGGGGGTGGAGGTTACTGAGCAGCCGAATTAGTTCGGACAAACTTAGTGTGTAACAGCCTGATTTAGGGCCTAGCCAGAATAGTGGTGCGAGACCATGAATTCGAGGTGAATTTATGAGTTTTTAAGGTTCATGCCATGTTTGCCTGTTAGTGTGAAAGTTTCATGAAGCAATTTTGCTAAAATGAAGTTGAATGGTCAAAAAGGACCAAATTGCAAAAGTTGTAAAATGTGAGTTTCTAGAAGCATTTTGTATGAAATAGCTTTAGAATATTAATTATGAGTCCTTAAATAGCAATTTTCCCAAATTATAAATTTTGGACAAAAATGGACATGAGTTAGTAAAATAGAAATTTTTAAAGAGAAGGGCATTTTGGTCATTTGTCTAATAAGTGATTAAAATAGGAAAAAGATGATAAAATTTCATTCATCTTCTTCCTTCCATTGCCGAGAATTTGAAGACTCCATAGCTAGGGTTCTTCATTTTTTTCAAGCTTGCTAGTAAGTTCATATTAGCCCCGTTTTTAATATTCTTCGTGTTTTTGAAGTCCCCGTATTATGAATTAGCTATTTTTAGCTATAAAATAAGCTAAGATGCATGTTCAAAAATTTCATCTATGAATGAAATGCTTGTTAAATGATGTTTTATGGAAGATTATGAGAGTTTGATGTTAGATAAACATCTTTTCCTTAATGAATTTCATGAAATATGATAGTATGGACTAGTTTGTAATAGTTATGAAATTAGTCATACCTACTAGAAATAATGAGAATTGATGGTTGCTATAGTAGAGAAAATTAATCAACTAAGCATGTAGTCTAAGAAAGTTGAATGAAAATTATTTTACGAGCCTTGGGGCAAAAGTGCAAATATGAGAAAGTATAGGGGCAAAATAGTAATTTTGCCCAAGTATGAGTAAAGGGTCAATTTAGTCAAAGTGAATATTAAATGATCTATTTATGACTATAGATCAAGAAAAATGAAGCCCGGATCGAAACCGAGGCAAGAACAAGGTCTAGGACTAAATTGCATACCTAGCTACATTTTGTATATTGAGGTAAGTTTGTATGATTTCTAAGCTTTATGATTTATATCATTGAATTGCTTAGTATAATGTACAATGTTATTATGAAAAAACGTTTAATGTTATGTTAAACAAAGAAATTAATGAGATCAAGCATGAGAAAGCCCCGATTGAAGTTGAATAACTTAGGATACTCGATCTACCACATGAAACAAGAAAGTCCGTATAAGACCAAGCCGAGGCATGGCATCGGCAAGCAAGCAAGATATCATGTAAATCCAAGGCAAGCTTGGCATTGAATAAGATATCATGTAAGTCCAAGGCAAGCTTGGCAATGTGTAAGTTATCATGTAAGTCCAAGGCAAGCTTGGCATTGAATAAGATATCATGTAAGTCCAAGGCAAGCTTGGCATTGAGTAAGTTATCATGTAAGTCCAAGGCAAGCTTGGCATTGAACAAGTTATCATGTAAGACCAAGGCAAGCTTGGCATTGAAAAGTTATCAAGAGAAAGAGATCCCATATAAGTCCAAGTTAAGGCATGGCATTGGTGAGAACAAGAAAGACTTCGTATAAGTCCATGTTAAGTCATGGACTCGAAATTTAGATGAGATTTAGTATCCTCGGTTATTCATATAAATTCATCGGGAAAACGAGTTAGGCTCTAAAGAGATAACAAGAAAGCTAAGTAAGTAAGGTTATTATCAAGTGATAAAGAATATTATTCATGTTATGAATGATGAATTAGAAATTATGAGTATTATGTTCAAGTATATTTGATCAATGTGACCTAGTGATACAGTGTACTTTGTTTGCCTATCAAGTATGAGACTAGTAAGTTTCATGAGTTATGTAAGAATCAAGTATGAGTAAGTAAGCTTTATAGCTGAAATTTATGATGCCATTGTTTATGTCAAATGGTTTATATTAAGCAAGTATGTTGCTATGTGCATTATGCAAACTTACTAAGCTAAATGCTTACGTCTTTTATTATTTCTTTCTATGTAGTCCCGCCAATCTAACTTGTGGATCGTTGAAGTCGGAGCTTGAATCACACTATCAACCGCTATTTTGGTATAGCCAAGTTGTTTATTTAAGTATGGCATGTATAGGAAACATTTCATTTTGAGTATATGTCTTAGAAAGGGGAAAAGCATGGGCTATCAAGTTTATTATTATTCTTTTGTAAATGGCTAAATGATTGGCCAAGATCATCTAAGTATGTATGTTATTGATATCAATGAAGCATGTTATATTGTTCATTAAAGTTGTAGTGATTTGAGTTGTTGAGATAGTATGAATTTGCTCTTGATTTCAGGGTGGCAATTGGCTTGGTAAATAGCCTCTAAGTGCCAACACCGTCGGACACACGGGCGTGTGTCTAAGCCGTGTGTACCATGCACCATTGCACCTTAAGTTAGAATATCAAGTTGTAGTACACGGTCTAAGTCCACGGGCATGCCATGGCCGTGTGTTATAAGTCAGAATGCTAAGGTTTTTCACACGGGCCAGGACCACGGGCGTGCCATGGCCTTGTGAAGTTTGGCAGTAAGCTCGAGTTTTAAGCACGGTTAGGAGACATGGGCGTGTCTCAGGTTTACACTGGTGTGTCCCAACTCACATGGGCGTGTGACCCCTGTTTCAATGAAAAGTTTTTGATTGAGTTCCGAAAGTTTACGGACATGAGTTTAAGGCCTCGTAGGCCTATGAAAAGTACAAGTTGATTAAGAAAGATAAGTTCTTAATTCGGAACGAAATTTTATAGCCCGTAAGTACTTGATTAAGCAAGTTCAAGCATAGTAACTTCTCGTATCCGGTCTAAACCTCGGACTCGGGTATGGGGTGTTACATTTAGTGGTATTAGAGCTACGGTTTGTCGGTTCTAGGACTAACGTAGCATGAGCACGAGTCTAGCTATACATGCCATACGTAAGAATGCTTTTATAATGATAGTGTGACGACTCCTGACGACTTAAATTATGTTTATATATATAGTAAATGGATCCTGAAAGAGATATGGCGGATGACATAGAAAGTAATGCGCCGGCTCATTGAAAGGACGGTGTCTTGAAACGAGAATGAAAATAGACCCACTACAAAGTGAGTCAATAAGGAGGAGAAGGGGTTAGAGAAGCCTTCCTCCACATGATGAATACGTGGTATTCGAGTTCGTTCGTATGAACCCAAATGTACAACCCCCTCCACCCCCACCTGTTCCACAACCTATTCCAGAGCCCCTCAAGTAGTAGAGGTGGTAAGAGGAGACAAACCTCCAGTTGATAGGATCAGAAACATGGGGCGTAAGAATTCAGGCTAAAAAGAGAAGATGATCCGGAAAAGCTGAGTTTTGGTTAGAAAATACCATCGAGGTATTTAATGAGCTATCATGCACAATCGAGAAAGCATGAAGTGTGTAGTCTCCCTTTTAAGAGATTACGCCTATCAATGGTGGAACACCCTTGTATCGATGGTACCAAGGAGAAGATCACATGGGAATTCTTCCAAGAAGAGTTCAAGAAAAAGTATATCAGTCAAAGATTTGTAAATCAAAAAGAAAAGAATTTTTGAGTTAAAGCAAGGCAAGATGTCGGTGACCAATTATGAGCGTGAGTTTGTGCGACTCAGCAAATACGCTCGAGAATGCGTGTCCACTGAGGCCATCATGAGCAAAAGATTTGAAGATGGGCTAAATGAGGACATCAAACTGTTTGTTGCTGTACTAGAATTGAAAGAATCTGTTGTGCTAGTAAAAGAGAAGAGAAAGTCTGAAATTGAGTCTCGTGACTCTAGAAAGAGACAGTGGAATAAGTCATTCCAATCCTCATCCAAGAAGTCAAGAGATTTACCTACCCGATCGGCTACTTCCATTGGGTTTTCAAAGAAAGACAAGAGTAAACAGTATTCGGGAAATAAATCACAGACTACTTCAGTCGCTAGTGTGGGGAACTTTCAATCTAAAAGACCCGAATGCCCACAGTGTGGCAGACGTCATCTTGGAGAATGCCGAGCGCACGAAAATGCATGTTTTAGATGTGGTTCCCAAGACCACTACATAAAGGATTGTCCAGAGACAATGAAAGAAGAGAGAGCTCGAACCCGAGATCCGGGAGTATGGTCGAGGAAGACCGCAAAGAAACCGGTGAAGTGGGGCAAGAGGAAGAGGTACCCCAGAGAGCAGGCCGCAAGACCCGAGGGTAGGGCGCCTGCACGGACTTATGCCATTCGTGCTCGCGAAGAGGCATCTTCCCATGATGTTATCATGGGTACCTTTTCTCTTCATGATGTTAAAGTTATTGCTTTAATAGATCCCGGATCTACACATTCTTACATTTGCATGAAATTGGTATCCGATTTGAGTATGCCTATAGAGTTTACAGAATTTGTGATTAGAGTGTCTAATCCTTTAGGCAAGAGTGTGTTAGTGAATGAAGTATGTAGAGAATGTCCATTAATGATTAGAGATCATTATTTTAAAGCAAACCTTATGTTGTTACCATTTGACGAGTTTGATCTCATTCTCGGTATGGACTGGTTAACTGCCAATAATGTAATAGTTAATTGTGGGAAGAAATACATTGAAATGAGATGTAAGAATGGGGATATCCTCCATATAGAATCAGATGAACAAAGTGGATTGCCGGTATTGGTTTCTCATATGACGGCATGTAGATTTATAAGAAAGGGTATGAGGCATATTTGGCCTTTGTGATGAATGATAAAGAAACAGAGTTAAAGATTGAGTCCGCATGCCGATAGTATGTGAGCACATGGATGTTTTTCCCGAAGAATTACTGGGATTACCTCCAATCAGAGAAGTTGAGTTCAGCATTGAGCTAGCTCTCGGTACTGTACCAATATCTATTACTCCTTACAAAATGGCTCCAACGGAGTTGAAAGAGTTGAAGATACTGATTGCAAGAGTTAACAGACAAAGGCTTTGCAAGGTCAAGTTGTTCTCCCCAGGGTGCTCCAGTTTTATTTGTGAAAAGAAGGATGGCACTATGAGATTGTGCATAGATTACCGTCGACTTCATAAAGTGTGAGAAAGAACAAGTACCCATTGCCAAGGATCGATGATTTGTTCGATCAATTGAAAAGAGCCACCGTGTTCTCTAAGATAGACTTGAGATCGAGGTATTACCGATTAAGAGTAAAGGAGTCGATGTATCCAAGATGCGCCGAACAAGGTATGGGCATTATGAATTTTTAGTCATGCCTTTTGGTTTGACCAATGCTCCTGCGGTATTCATAGACTTAATGAACCGCATCTTCAGACCATACCCCGACAAGTTTGTAGTCATTTTTATTAACGACATACTGGTTTATTCCCGAGATGAGAATGAGCATGCTGAGCACCTATGGATAGTTTTACAGATTCTTCGAGAAAATCAGTTGTATGCCAAGTTCAGTAAAAGTGAGTTTTGGCTTAATGAAGTAGGATTTCTGGGGCTTATTGTCTCAGGAGAAGGGGTTCGAGTAGACCCAAGTAAGATCTCGACTATTACGGATTGGAAACCACCGATGAATATCTCTGAGGTTAGAAGTTTCCTAGGCCTAGCCGGCTATTATATATGATTTGTCAAGGGGTTTTCCATGATTGCAACCCCGATGACGAATTTGTTACAGAAAAATGTGAAGTTCGAGTGGACAGAAATATGCCAACAAAGTTTCAAAAAATTGAAAGCATTATTGACAGAAGCTCCAGTTTTAGTACAACCTGAGACGGGGAAAGAGTTCATAGTTTACAGCGATGCATCCTTAAATGGATTAGGCTGTGTACTTATGCAAGAAGGCAAAGTGATTGCTTATGCCTCAAGACAGTTAAAGCCTCATGAGAAGAATTATCCGATGCACGACCTAGAGTTAGCTGCCATAGTCTTCGCATTGAAGATATGGAGACATCATCTATATGGTGAGAGATGTCGGATCTTCACCGATCACAAAAGTCTGAAGTACTTGATGACGCAGAAAGAGTTGAATTTAAGTCAAAGGAGATGGTTAGAGTTGATAAAAGACTATGAGTTAGTCATTGACTACCATCCAGGAAAGGCGAATGTTGTCGCCGATGCTTTAAGTAGAAAGTCCTTATTTGTATTAAGAGTAATGAATTCACGGATAATTTTATCTGATGATGGTTCCATTATAGCTGAGTTGAGAGCTAGACCAGTATTCCTCCAAGAGATTTCTGAGGCTCAGAAAGAAGATAGCGAATTACAAGTCAAAAGAGCTCAGTGCGAGTTAGATGTTGAATCCGACTTTCGGATTAGTTCTAAAGGATATTTGATGTTTAAAGGTAGAATTTGTGTACCGAGAAAAGAGGAGCTTATTTGAAGAATTTTGCATGAGGCACATAACTTGTGTTTGTCTGTACATCCGGGTAGTACTAAAATGTATAATGATTTGAAGCAACAGTATTAGTGGCCGAAAATGAAGAGAGACATTTCGGAATTTTTTTCCAAATGTATGATTTGTCAGCAAGTAAAAGCTGAACACCAAGTACCTTCAGGCTTGCTTCAACCCATTTTAGTTCTGGAGTGAAAATGGGACCGTATTACTATAGATTTTGTAACGGGTTTACCGTTGTCTCCGAGTAAGAAAGATGCTGTATGGGTTGTGGTTGATAGACTTACAAAGTCAGCCCATTTTATACCTGTACGAGTTGATTTCTCATTAGACAAGTTGGCAAACTTGTATGTTTCAGAAATAGTAAGACTTCATGGAGTTCCCTTGTCAATCATATCGGATAGAGATCTGAGATTCACATCCAGGTTTTGGAAGAAGTTACAAGAGGCCTTGGATACAAAGTTGAACTTTAGTACCACTTTTCATCCTCAAACTGACGGTCAATCAGAGAGGTTAATTCAAGTGCTCGAGGATATGCTCAGATGTTGTATTCTAGAGTTTCGAGGCAATTGGGAAAGGTTTCTTCCATTGTTAGAATTTTCCTACAATAATACTTTTCAGTCGAGCTTGAGGATGGTGCCTTATGAGGCTTTATATGGGCGTAAATGCAGAATGCCTTTATTTTAGACTGAACTCAAAGAAAACCAAATTCACGGGGTTGATTTGGTTAGAGAAGCTGAAGAGAAAGTAAGAGTGATACGAGAGTGCTTAAAAGCTCCTTCAGACAGACAGAAATCCTACTCGGATTTAAAAAGAAAAGAGATAGAGTATCAAGTTGGAGATAAAGTTTTCTTGAAAGTGTCACCTTGGAGAAAAGTTCTCAGATTTGGCCGAAAAGGCAAGTTGAGTCCACGTTTTATTGGACCTATGAGATTACTGAGAAAGTTGGGCCTGTAGCTTACAGATTGGCTTTGCCATCAGAGTTAGAAAAGATACATGATGTATTTCACGTGTCAATATTAAGACTCTACCGATCAGACCCTTCGCATGTAATTCCCCAGTCAGAGGTAGAGATTCATCCCGACATGACTTATGGTGAAGAACCAGTCAAGATATTAGCTCGGGAAGTGAAACAGCTAAGAAAGAAAAGTATTGCCTTGGTGAAAGTATTGTGGCAAAGACATGGAATAGAAGAAGCCACATGGGAACCAGAAGAGAGTATGAGAAACCAGTACCCAAACCTTTTCACTGGTAAGATTTTCGAGGACGAAAATCCCTAAGGGGGGAGAATTGTAAGAGCCCGATTTAGGGCCTAGTCAGAATAGTGGTGCGAGACCACGAATCCGAGGTGAATTTATGAGTTTTTAAGGTTCATTCCATGTTTGCATGTTAGTGTGAAAGTTTCATGAAGCAATTTTGCTAAAATGAAGTTGAATGGTCAAAAAGGACCAAATTGGAAAAGTTGTAAAATGTGAGTTTCTAGAAGCATTTTGTATGAAATAGCTTTAGAATATTAATTATGAGTCCTTAAATAGCAATTTGCCCAAATTATAAATTTTGGACAAAAATGGACATGAGTTAGTAAAATAGAAATTTTTAAAGAGAAGGGCATTTTGGTCATTTGTCTAATAAGTGATTAAAATAGGAAAAAGATGATAAAATTTCATTCATCTTCTTCCTTCCATTGCCGAGAATTTGAAGACTCCATAGCTAGGGTTCTTCATTTTTTTCAAGCTTGCTAGTAAGTTCATATTAGCCCCGTTTTTAATATTCTTCGTATTTTTGAAGTCCTCGTATTATGAATTAGCTATTTTTAGCTATAAAATAAGCTAAGATGCATGTTCAAAAATTTCATATATGAATGACATGCTTGTTAAATGATGTTTTATGGAAGATTATGAGAGTTTGATGTTAGATAAATATCTTTTCCTTAATGAATTTCATGAAATATGATAGTGTGGACTAGTTTGTAATAGTTATGAAATTAGTCATACCTACTAGAAATAATGAGAATTGATGATTTCTATAGTAGAGAAAATGAATCATTTAAGCATGTAGTCTAAGAAAGTTGAATGAAAATTATTTTACGAGCCTTGGGGCAAAAGTGCAAATATGAGAAAGTATAGGGGCAAAATAGTAATTTTGCCCAAGTATGAGTAAAGGGTCAATTTAGTCAATGTGAATATTAAATGATCTATTTATGACTATAGATCAAGAAAAACGAAGCCCGGATCGAAACCGAGGCAAGAACAAGGTCGAGGACTAAATTGCATACCTAGCTACATTTTGTATATTGAGGTAAGTTTGTATGATTTCTAAGCTTTATGATTTATATCATTGAATTGCTTAGTATAATGTACAATGTTATTATGAAAAACGTTTAATGTTATGTTAAACAAAGAAATTAATGAGATCAAGCATGAGAAAGCCCCGATTGAAGTTGAATAACTTAGGATACTCGATCTGCCACATGAAACAAGAAAGTCCGTATAAGACCAAGCCGAGGCATGGCATCGGCAAGCAAGCAAGATATCATGTAAATCCAAGGCAAGCTTGGCATTGAATAAGATATCATGTAAGTCCAAGGCAAGCTTGGCATTGTGTAAGTTATCATGTAAGTCCAAGGCAAGCTTGGCATTGAATAAGATATCATGTAAGTCCAAGGCAAGCTTGGCATTGAGTAAGTTATCATGTAAGTCCAAGGCAAGCTTGGCATTGAACAAGTTATCATGTAAGACCAAGGCAAGCTTGGCATTGAAAAGTTATCAAGAGAAAGAGATCCCATATAAGTCCAAGTTAAGGCATGGCATTGGTGAGAACAAGAAAGACTTCGTATAAGTCCATGTTAAGTCATGGCCTCGAAATTTAGATGTGATTTAGTATCTTCGGTTATTCATATAAATTCATCGGGCAAACGAGTTAGGCTCCAAAGAGATAACAAGAAAGCTAAGTAAGTAAGGTTATTATCAAGTGATAAAGAATATTATTCATGTTATGAATGATGAATTAGAAATTATGAGTATTATGTTCAAGTATGCTGATCAATGTGACCTAGTGATACAGGTACTTTGTTTGCCTATCAAGTATAAGACTAGTAAGTTTCATGAGTTATGTAAGAATCAAGTATGAGTAAGTAAGCTTTATAGCTGAAATTTATGATGCCATTGTTTATGTCAAATGGTTTATATTAAGCAAGTATATTGCTATGTGCATTATGCAAACTTACTAAGCTAAATGCTTACGTCTTTTATTATTTCTTTCTATGTAGTCCCGCCAAGCTAACTTATGGATCGTTGAAGTCGAAGCTCGAATCACACTATCAACCACTATTTTGGTATAGCCAAGTTGTTTATTTAAGTATGGCATGTATAGGAAACATTTCAGTTTGAGTATATGTCTTAGAAAGGGGAAAAGCATGGGCTATCAAGTTTATTATTATTCTTTTGTAAATGGCTAAATGATTGGCCAAGATCGACTAAGTATGTATGTTATTGATATCAATGAAGCATGTTATATTGTTCATTAAAGTTGTAGTGATTTGAGTTGTTGAGATAGTATGAATTTGCTCTTGATTTCAGGGTGGCAATTTGCTTGGTAAATAGCCTCTAAGTGCCCACACGGTCGGACACACGGGCGTGTGTCTAAGCCGTGTGTAGAATATCAAGTTGTAGTACACGGTCTAAGTCCATGGGCGTGCCATGGCCGTGTGTTATAAGTCAAAATGCTAAGGTTTTTCACACGGGCCAGGACCACGGGCGTGCCATGGCCGTGTGATGTTTGGCAGTAAGCTCGAGTTTTAAGCACGGTTAGGAGACATGGGCGTGTCTCAGGTTTACACTGGCGTGTCCCAACTCACATGGGCGTGTGACCACTGTTTCAATGAAAAGTTTTCGATTGAGTTCCGAAAGTTTACAGACATGAGTTTAAGGCCTCGTAGGCCTATGCAAAGTACAAGTTGATTAAGAAAGATAAGTTCTTAATTCGAAACGAAATTTTATAGCCCGTAAGTACTTGATTAAGCAAGTTGAAGCATAGTAACTTCTCGTATCCGGTCTAAGCCTCAGACTCGGGTATGGGGTGTTACATAGTGAACCATTCGTTCATAATTTGGAAGAAGGCTTATTTGGCCTCTCCTCCCTAACTCCCCGATATGGGTCTCGAATCAGACTGCACTACTCCGTGAACGGAGGCTGGTGCATTACTTTCAACATCATCAGCCACTACTCGATTAGGATCACTTACTATAAGAAAACACGATTTAAAACTATCAGGAGATATCACACTATCACAGGTTATATATGGCATGTATAGCTAGACTCACATATGCTACGTTGGTCCGAGAATCAACTAAACCGTAGCTTTGATACTAATAAATGTAACACCCCTAACCCATATTCATCGTCAAAACAGGGTTACGAAACATTACTAGACTTATTACACAAATAAACATACGATTCTCATACATTTTTCATATCTAAATAATAATCATTCATAATCAATCACATTGTCCCTAATACGATCCTACGAGGCCTAAAACATTCATTCGGAGTGGTTCGGGACTAAACCGATAACTCAGGAAGTTTTTAGAAAACTTAGAAAAAATTTTCAAAATACAGGGGACACACGTCCCTGTGTCTCACACGGCCAAAGACACGCCCGTGTCACAGGCCATGTGGACATTCAAAATGGGATCACATGGTTGTGTCCCAGCCCGTGCCTGACCACGTGTAACTCTCTGACTTGGGTCACACAGCCAACTCACACGCTCGTGCGCCCTTCAAAATGGCCACACTCGCTCGTGTGCCAGGCCATGTGCTAGACCGTGCCAAAACTGTAAGGTATACTGACTTATGCCACACGGCCAAGTCACACGCCCGTGTGCTGGGCCGTGTGGAGCATACTGACTTGATTTCTAATTAAACACTAGGGGACACACGGCCGTGTCACTTGACCGTGTGTCACACACGGTTGAGACACATGCCCATGTCTCTGCCCGTGTGGACAAAAATAGGCTATTTGCCAAGCCATCTTTCTCACCCAAACTTTCATTCACCTACACAAACCAAATGACATATAACATGGCATAAACAGGCATTCCAACCAATCTCAATCTAGTCTAATTCATGCTATTCCCATACCAAGAACTATAATGCTCATAACATCATGACTTGCCTATACAAACAATACCAATTTCACATTCACAATTTCACCTAAATGATCACTTTCAACCATTTGGAACTCCAAACACCAATTCTCATCAAGCATCTATAAAGCAATTATACAAAACATATAAAAAGGCCATTTGCACATATATATACATCACCAAGCATACCAAAATAAGCCAAATTACATGGCTATACACATAACCAAGCATTCATCATTTACAAGCCAAATCAAATGGCTAAATCCATTACCAAACTATATACCAAAATGACCATAACTCCTATACATGCCATATAACCAAATATATAGGTTCAAAAGTACCAAAGTTATAGCTTGATAGTGTGATAAGATCTCCGATGACTCCAAAATCCGAGCAAGCTTTGATATTCACTATAAAACACGAAAAAGTAAACAGAGTAAGCTATAAAGCTTAGTAAGCTCGTATAGTTAATAAGTAAAACTTACCATTCATTCATCATTCAAGTAATATAACATAATATACTATAAAACCATTTAATCACAAGGCTAACATATATTCATTCACATAGTGATCATGAACTCACAATTTCATGGACTCAATACTCATATGAATTTTCGTACATACCTGTACTGATATGTAACTATCTCTCACCATTTCATATCTTTGATATACCCGTTGAACCATTTGGAATAATATCAGATACTCGAGAATCTCGCACCCTAAGTGCCAATACATAGCCGAAGCTATCTCAATCTCATATAATGCTCACTCTCGAGCTATCAACGGGTCTGCTCAGACAAGCTGATGGTCATGACGTAGCTACACAGTGCTGCTCACACAAGCTGACGAGATTTTACAACTCATGCCAGATAACTCAGCCATCGGTAGGACGTACTGTAACGCCCCGAATTTTGGGCCTAGTAGAGTTGGGCCCATTGGGCTTTGGGTTTCATAAATTTTTTTAGGTGAGCAAGAAAATGACAAATGACATGACGGCTTTAAAGGTTTAATGAATTTGGAGTGTGTAGGTGTGTTGGAGAAGCTCTGGGTTCGAGTTTTGTGGTGGAGAATTCTTAATTTAATTAATTAAGGAATCAGGGTTGTGAGTAGTGGGATTTTAAATAAAAATAAGTGAAAAATGGCACAAAGAAGCCTGTGGTGAAGTGGCTAAGTGACGCCACTAGGGTGTAGAGAGGTGGCGACATATGCATGCAGGGAGGTCTGAGGCTCGAGTGCTAGCTTAGTTTTATTTTGGAATTTAATTTTAAGCTTCTAGAAGGCTGGAAGTGGCGTGTAGAGGGACTCTAAGGGAAGTGATCAGTAGAGAGAATTTGGGAGACGGATAAGGGAGATATCATGGAGAAAAATTAGGAGATGAGCAGTGGATGAAGTGGTGCCGAATTGGACTTTAGGGGTGGCTAAGTTTCGGCTATAGCTTATATAAATGTGTGTGTGCCGAATCTGGGGTCCTAGGTAATGCCGAATTTTCCATTCTTTTTCTTTCTTTTCTTCCCCACAATCGGTTCCTCCCATAGCCAAACTCTCCCATTGCCGAAATCTCCTAAAGCTGAATTCCTTTGTGCCGAATTCTCTCATAGCCAAACTCTTCTATAACCGAATTACCACCATCTTTTCTCTTGCCGAAATTCCTAATAGTGTCAAATCTTGGTGGTTGTTCCTCTATCAAAAATTGATTGTTACCTACTCTCAGTCAAGTGTTGAAAGCCGAATCTAGTTAATAGCTATCTAGGCCGCAGGATCGAAAGGGGATTTGGTAAGTATTCGGTTAACCTCTTTTGTACGTTTTGCTAAAAGCCAAAAGGCTATCTAATTGTCCTGTCGTTAACTCTATGATAACAAGGATAAGGTTCAAAGATCGCAAGCGTGGTAGGATCGTTAGCAAGGGTAAGTGTACTCAACTCGATTGTGGTTTAAGTGAATGGCCGAATGTGAGTTTGATCTATAGGGGCGACTTGTGTGGATTATGAGTCACTCGAATCTCGATGGTGTGTGTGTGAGTGCAAATCTAGGGGATACTCCTGATTAGTAGCTAAGGAAGGGCTATTAGAACCCGGTGGCACACGGTAAGGTTACGATAAGGTTTCGGCTTTTGGTAGATATTTTGTTTAAGTATGGGTGATTGATTGAAGGTTGGTTGGTTATAGCTTCAAGACCAAGGATAGTATAGCACGTCGTAGTAACCAGGTGTGTACAAACACTACACATACATGATATCGGCAATGTCGGAAAGCTGAAAAGCCGAAAGTGGCTAAATGGGCCCGGTGGGCCCTGAGGCTAAGTTGGATGAAATTGATTGATTTGATTATATGAATTGAGTTAGGCATGCATGTTACAGGATCTGGAATTGTTTTGGGCCTAACGGGCCATATGAATGAGATTTGGGTCTAATGGGCCATAAGGATGTGAATTGGGCATAATAGGTTATATGAACGTGAAATGGGCTTGATGGGCTTTATGAAGACGTAGACAAGTATGCTAGGGTTTAATGGACTTTGGGCCTAGTTTTGAACAACTCTCAAACTGAATAAAACTTAATTCTAATAATTAAATATGTCCGTGGACAAGTCGCTGGGTTAGAGTGTGGCAATGGACATATGCATGTCTAGGAGTGGATCTAGGGAGAGCTTGGTACTTAAGCGGTCCTAGTGGCCCACCTCCTCTTCTCTAGAATCCTACCTGGTGCATAGTATCTGTTCACTTTAGCCGCAAGGACTTGTTAATGGGCCAAAGTTCATAACTAAAACCCGAGAGGGACCAAAATACCCTTAGATTTGTAAAATTACTAAAATACCCCTGATTTGAAAATTACCAAAATTCCCTTAGTTTGAAAATTACCAAAATATCCTTAGATTTGCAAAATTACTAAAATACCCCCGAATTGTGAAATTACTAGAATACCCTTGATTTGCAGAATTACCAAAACATCCCTGATTTACAAAATTTCCAAAATACCTCTATTTTGCAAAATCACCTAAATACCCCTGTAGAGTAGATTTACAGAAATACCCCTGGGTAGTGAAATGACTAAAATACCCCTAAGTGCCGAATGGGTGGAAATATGTATGTTGCATTCATGGAATATATGTTGCACTTGGGTGGGTTTTGATGGTACGGAGGAAGATTTGAGGATCGCATAGTCGCTTGACGACCGTTGTAATATCCCGGGTTAGGGGTTATTTTGTTGTTGCATGAAATTGCATGTGTCTAGTGTGCTGCGTGGCTATTTCTATGTTTTGGGGGCTTAATTGAAGTCTAGGTGTATGCACGAGTGAATGGGAAAATTTTGATTTTTGGGTGTTAAGTCGTGGAGAAATTTGTTGGAGCTGGGGTATAAGAGTTTTATTTGGTGTTTTGTTGAACAAAAAGGTGAGCTGGCTAAGTGGCAAGCATGCGTTACTTGGGGAGCTAGGTGTGGCGTCAACTGCATGGGGTGGAGGTCTAGTGTTCGAGCTGCGAAGACCTCACATTTTGGCTTTAATTTTGGACGGCATGGGGGAAGAGGTAGAAGGCAAGTTGAATTCTACCTTGGACCAAGTCATACCTTTCAAATGAAAGGTGGAGAGCATTTGTAGGAAGGAGACTTGGTCATGTTGTTTGAATGTGTGGTTGTGAGTGAATGGGGGGATTTGGCCGAATTTGTTGGGGTGTGTGTTGGGGGAGTGGACGGCATAGTGTGGGTTAGGGGGGAGGCCGAATGTACTCTTGCATTTTGGTACATTTTCGGTCAAGCTTTGGTAAACAAAGAAAGCTCTCATTTTGTCAGTTTTAGCCGAATTTTCAAGAGTGTTTCTTTTGTTTTTCTTCCTTTTGGAACAGAAAGTCAAGCTCTCATCTTGCCGAAATTAGGTTGCCTTTTTGAATTGGGTGGCGAATGTCATTTTGAAGGCACATCTTGGGTTGCATCTCTTCTTTTTTTTTAGCCGAACCATTTCCCCTACATTCTTCTTCTTCTTCTTCTTCTTCATTTGAGCTAAGCCGAATCTAGCATCCAACCTTCCTCTCTTTTCTTCTCTTAACCTCTTGTAGCCGAAACACTCACCTTCTCAAGCACCTTCATCTTTTCTTTTCTTGTTCAAATCAAGTTTCTACCCTCTATCCATCTTTTGTTTCTTCTTTCCAAAACCCTTAGCCGATTTCTCCAATTGTTCTTCTTATTTCTTTTGTGCCGAACCTAGACTTTCATCAACATTTTCTTTATATCCTTTCTCGAAACCGAATTTGGGGTGTGTGTTAAAACACTGTGGCGAATCCTTCTTCCTCACATTAAAGGTGTTAGCCGAATCCACTTTCTCTCCTAGAAGTCCCCTTTTGGCCGAATTTTGGGTGTTGGTAAGTTTTTGGCCGAATGGCCATTCCTTTTTCTCTCTAGTGCTATGTCGATTTTGGACTGGTGAAAGGAGTTAACCTTTTATTTTGGAATTCAAGGCTTTATAGGGCATTCGGGATTCAAGCAGTTGGCAAAACCTGTTACAGAACTCGATCGATTAGTAAGTAGTGGTTGTGGTAAGTGATTGGTATTGGCGTTGGTCGTTCAATCTGTTGGTTTCGATTAAGTCAAGGTTATTAAGGTTTAACTGTTCTCTTTTAGGGGTTGGCCGATTGTTGGAAAGAGAACTACTGTGGTTCGGGTTTGATAAGAAATCAAACCAACAGCAAGGTAAGGGTGATTCGACAAACCCTTTTGGTCTAAATGATGTTGGCCGGATGGTTTATATGTACTAACCCCCCTATGTTTGACCGATTCTAGGAGCAAGTTAATCAAGGGACTTAGATCGCTTTTGTCAGGATTTCTAGACTCGTAATTACCAGGTGTGTAAACTAACACACTGATATCTAGTAATGTTATTAATAAACCTGTTTGCTGTTAAAAACTATACGAAGATGACGGATAATTGGACACCCAAACGGGGTATGTGTGCGTATCCGGGTAAGTCTAATTTATTACAAGTTCTATTATGGATACCTTGGGTATTATGATCCATGTTATGTATGCTTTGAGATGTAATGCTAAACATGTTGGCATGATATGCATGATTTGTATGATATGCATGATTACATGAGTATGGTATGTTGATGGGTGATGTGAGAGGAGGGAGCAGTGATATTTTGTGCTGACGAGCACCAGTGTTTTGGTAACACACTTTGTGACTTTGGGTCACCAAAGTGCTTTGGTAGCACATTTGTGTCTTTGGGACACCAGAGGTTGGGCACCTCATTGCGACTCGTCCCGTGGTTAACACCACCGTGGGTTGGCCCCACTTTGAGATATGGGATCGTCGCTAGTGATTGGGTATCACACGATGGGTTGGCCCCATCATTCGATTATTGTGACTACGGTCACCAAAGTGCTTTGGTAGCACATTTGTGTCTTTGGGACACAGAGGTTGGGCACCTCATTGCGACTTGTCCTCGTGGTTTAACACCACCGTGGGTTGGCCCCACATGAGATATGGGATAAATCGCTAGTGATTGGGTATCACACGATGGGTTGGCCCCATCAATTGATTTGTGACTTCGGTCACCAGTGCTTTGGTAGCACATTTGTGTCCTTGGGACACCAGTGTTTTGGTAACACATTGTGACTATATGTCACCAGTGGTTTGGCACCACCAGTGGTTTGGTACCACACGGGGTAGAGAAAGGAGATACGGATGGTTAGGGTCGGGTTGCATTAATTATGTTGCTATGTATGATGTGTGTTAGCATGTTGTTTCATCGGGTGCGGGATTTATGCACTGAGTCATTCGACTCACCCTCTCCTTTGACATTACAGGTGACCCGTAGACGCAGACATGGAGCCGGGGTGGACTCGGGGTGCACATGCCATGCTTTAATAAAAGTTTCGCTCAGACTATTCACATTGGGTACTTTAGCTTATTATTTTTATTTGAGATTTAATTTGGGTTTGTAAAAGGCCTTTAAATTATGTTTTACGATGGTTATGTTTTAATTAGATTCTCAACCTGCTTAACAAATAACTTGGTATGGAATTTTACTAAAAATTTGGTAAGATAATGTTTTCAAAACTATAACGCAATGTGTTTTAAACTATACCATCGGGTATCTCACTATGCTTTGCTATAAAGTAGACTCAAATGATTTTCAAACCAAACTCGATATTCTACTAAGTCAAAAATGTTTCAAAATAGTACTAAGAAACTATTGGAAATGCTAAAGGAAATCAACTCGTTTTTAACTATATACTTTGGATTCTCAAAAACTTTTTCCCCGTAACATACCAGATTCGGACGTGGTGTCCTGTCCGGGTTTGGGGTGTTACAACCGTGGATCCACCGGTGGCTCCATTATAGCAGCTTTGCTGCAACGTTTAAGTAGTGCCGCTGCTAGTGCTACCTTTGGTGTGTAGGGATGGGTGGGTTGATATTTATATCCCCACAGGTGTGTAGGGTTGGAAGGGAAATGGTGTGCAGGGTTGGATTTGAGATGGGTGCATTGCATTCATGTGATACTGATGTGATATGAGGTCGTTATGGGATAAGGCCCAAGACCGCCGTTTTTTATAGGGCTTAGGCCCAATGTGATAATTGTATGTTGATTGGATCACCAAGGGTCGTACACACTGAGTTTCGAAACCTACCCCTTTTTATTAAATGTTTCAGGCGATCCTCAGTAAACGGCTCGACGTGGGAGAGGACTCGGAGACGGCCACACTAAAAGATACTTAGAAGTTTTATTTATTTGTCTCAAAAGACATGATTTTAATTACTTTATTTTCGTTGGATGTAATAAGGCCTTGTACTCCGATTTGACTTTAGATTTTGGTTGTTGTTGTTTCAACTGTTTACTTCATTATTAAACCTGAGTAAGTTTCTTATGTTTAAACTTGGTTTCTGAAATACTTAAAATAATAAAATGGGCTTTTATCATTACTTAACAAGACTCAAGGATTTTGGGCTTTTGGGTCTTAAATTTTTACTTAGCAAAATCGTTTTGAGTTATGCCTTTGATGTGACATTCCTGGATTCGGCCATAACGTTTGGGCCGGGTCTGGGGGTGTTACACGTACGGACTAGCACCCAAATCACATAACCCCTAATCACATGTCATTTGTAGCCTAATTTATTCCTAAGGTACAACCGGGATTTCACATTGCCGAATCTTCGTCGAACGTATTCGTAAAGTTGTATTCACAATAATTTCAATAATAAAGCATTTAAAACACAATTATAATAATGCTTATGAACATAGGAACTTACCTCGATCGCAAAAACAACGAAATGGATCGACTAGTCCAATACTTTATTTTTCCCCCGATCTAGATCTAAACTTCATTTTTCTTGATGTATATAATATCAAATTTAACTTATTCAATTATCATTCTAGTTAATTTAGCCCAAAAATCACATTATGGCAAAATTACACTTTTGCCCCTAATAGTTTAACATCTTTACAATTTAGTTCTTAGCTCATAAGAATACAAATTCATGCAATTAGGTCTCTACCCATGCTAGCCGAATTTCCCTTATTATCATAGCAGCCCATATTTTTCATTTATTTCACATTTTACCACATAATTTTCATTTTTCACAAATAAATATCTAATTTGCAATTTTACCAAAAATCACTTTACAAATGTTGTTTATCTAACAACAACCATACATTTTCTATGATCAAACATCAAAATACACACATATTCAACAATGGTAAAACCTACACCTTTAACAGTTTTGCAAATTAGTCCCTAGGCTAGCTAGATTAAGTTACAACAGAAATCATTAAAAATCGAGTCAAAAATTACTTACATGCAAGGTTAATACTAGCCGAACCTTAACTAGCATCCATGGAGGTTTCTTCTTGCAATATTTGGTGGAGGAAGATGATACAAAATGGCACGTTTTGTTTATTTCTTAATTTGCATTAACATAATTAATAATTTACTAAAATAACCTCATTAATTTAGTTTAAAAACACTTCATCCAATGTCCATATTTGTCCACTTATATTAAAATGGTAAAATTACAGAATAAGGACCTCCACATTAAGGTTCCATAGCTATTAGACCCCTTTACCTATTAGAACTCAAGTTTTACCCTTTACGTGATTTAGTCCTTTTGATCAAATTAAGCATTCAAACGATAAAATTTCTTAACGAAAATTTTACACAATCAAACTATCATGCTGTAGACATTAATATAATAATAAAATAATTATTTTAACCTAAGATTTTTGGTCCCAAAACTACTGTTCTGATTTGACTAAAAACGGGCTATTACAATATGTGTATTTGATAAGTTTAAACACTTGAACATATGTAATGATAAGTCATGCATAAGACTCGATTATGGCTTGATTTAAACATTTTTGTATTGACTTGGGAATGTATTAAAATGTCAATGTAAGTGGAAGACATATTTGGGTGAGAAATAAGGCTTCGAAGCCGTGTGTGACACACGGCCATACGTACAAGCGTGTGGTTTGGCCGTGTGTCCCCTGCATCTTAAAAATTAAGAAACAGAATGCTCAAGTATTATCACACGGGTAGAGACACGGATGTGTGTCTCAGCCGTGTGTGTCACACGGCAAAGTACACGGGCATGTGTCTTGGCCGTGTGACCCCTGCACCAAATTATTGAAAATTAAATTATCCACATGGCCTAGCACACGGGCGTGTGGCTGGCCGTGTGACCCAAGTTAGAGAGTTACACGAGTAAGGACACGGGTTGGGACACGACCGTATGCCTCACATCGAATGCCCACACGACCTGGGACACGGGCATGTCATTCGGCCGTGTGAGACACACGACCTGGCCACACGGGCGTGTGTCCCCTGCACCTAGGAAAATTTTGAAATTTTGCAAAAAATTCTCTAAGTTTCTGATTTAGTCCCGATTTATTTGTAATGCATATTTTGGTCCTCGAGGGCTCTTATAAGGGACTTAATGATTGATTTCTGATATGAATACTATATAAATGTGAAATGTCTTTTATCTGATCTGTAATCTTTGGTAATGCTCCATAACCCTGTTCCGGCGATGAATTTGGGTTAGGGGTGTTACAATCTTGCTAATGCTGATGAGTTTATATCTCAGTCTTTTATTGATTGTTGTATATGAGTTTGAAAAACTTTTGTAAAAGCTTGTTATTTATGCGCATAATGGTTTATAGAAATTATTGATTGAACGTATCTGATTAATATCTAAACTTCCCATTTCAACATGAGATTATTTTGATTTACTTGTTGTACACATCAAGCTAATAAGTTATAAATACTCCCCATTACAATTTGTTTTTTGTCAAGAGCTAAATATTTCCCATATTTGAACTTTTGTATGTGCGTATATATTCCAATTACTCCACCAAAATGCACAAAGATGAGTGAATCCTCAAAGAACATCGAGAATATATATTAACTACGAGTCTCCTTGTATTAGTAGATGTTTTGAATGTATTGGAGATTCAATTATGACATGATTTGTGATTACTATTTTGATTTGATAGTTTTCTTGATATTAGAGGGAAAGAAATAATAGCTGAATGAAATCACTACTTGTAATAAGTTATCATTATCTAGATCCTTATAGAGAGTAAATTGAACTAGAAGTTCAAAGAGGATAACTCACTTTATTACAAGTTAGCTGTCAAATGTATTCACAAACTTAATAAGAATAACCAAGTGTTATATACCATATAATATTTTGAATCAAAGTCTTAGTAGGTCAATCAATTAAAATAAATAATAGATTGATCGGTTCCAAAAATGAAAATTCTTCTAAATGGTCATATAGTATAGGCGAGTACTCCAGAAGAGACCCAAGACATAACTAATAACTAAAACTCCAGAAGAGATTTAGGTACCTGAAACTAAAGATTAAAAAAGTGAAAATAAGATATCTCGATAAGTTATATCAATTTGAGAAAATGTGGAACCGATAATAAAACTGGTCGATAATGGTTTTGCATGCAATATTATTGTTGAAATAATGAAATAAAAGGAGGATCTTGAATAAATCTATTGAGAAATATAGATATGGAATAAATTGGTCAGAATAGAAAGATACAACTCAAGTACAAATAACTTCGTGGAGTTTTTGAACTAGTAGTCCAAATATCTAAAGGTATAAAGCTAGTGAGGGTACAAATGAAGTGGTTTTGCAAAAACAGAATAAAAATATAAAGTTTTCGCTAAGTCCTGACATTGATTATGAAAAGATATAATATTCTTTTATGGTGTATACAATAACCTTTAGATATATTATTAAATTGACAATTCATAAAAGATTTAACTTGCGTCTAATGGTTGTTGTTACAACCTTTTTATGAACCAGTATATAGTAAAGTTTATATTAAAAATCCTTGAAGGATTTAGAGTGCTAGAAGCATATTGAAATTATAGGGAAATTGTTCATTTATATGAATTGAAATAATTTGAACATATGTGGTAAATTTGACTGAGTGAATAGTAGTTGAAGGAGGATTATAAAATGATCCAAAATACATATTTATATTTTTATAGAAGGATCATGATTAAAGTTTGGTATGATTATTGTTGAAACTCCTGAAGAAATCAAAATTTATTTCCCCCAAAACTTTCCCTCAGTCATGAGTTTCAAAAGAATGGTTATATAAATGTATCACCCCAAACCCGGCCCAAACACCATGACCGGATCTGGCATGTCACTTAGGGAGATTTTAAAAGATGTCGCAATTTCGGAAAATATTTTTCTTGAGTTTAACACTTTTTTCGAGAAAACTAAATGGTTGGATGATTTGTAAAAGATATACATTTTATATTTATGCCTTAGTGGAATAAAAACCAAAATTTGATACATGCCTTAACTTAATTAAAACGTAAAATGTAAATGTCTAATAATAATAAAAGCCCAAAACAAACGAAAATATGAAGCTAGTGGCCCATGGCCTTATTACAATGAAATTTAAACCCACTAATTAAAAATATTAAAAATAAATAAACTAGTAAAGTCTTTTTTTGAATCAAAATAATCCCTCGCATGGCCACCTTGCGCTCCTCTCCAACCCGGTCTCGATGCACTAGGTGCTACGAAAGATGTTAAATAATGGGGTGAGTCGCGAGACTCGATGTGCAACCCTCGTGCACCATCGATTGGGCCTTAGCCCCACGAGCAGATAATGCAGTATAATATATCGAGAGAAAATATGCAAAGCCCAACCCAATCCTAGGTTTCCATCCGCTACACACCACCCTTACACCGCCAATCACACCATTGGGGATTTCTACAATCAACCCACACCGCTACACTCCATCGATGGCGGTCATGCTGCGCAGATAGTGCTCATCATCGCCGATCATGGCAATAGCCACTACAATGCATCATGGCATTAGCCACTACAATGCATCATGGCAAAAGCCACTACAACAGAACTCTTCCCCTTTCATCAATCACCCAACCCCATACAATCACAGAAACCGGCATACATGTTCATCATACCAAATCAACAGAAACATAAATTTTAGAATGACAGAGATCACTAACCTGGTGATTCGCCTTTACCCTCATCGGGTTTTCAACGACCATGCGGTATTTCGGCATTTAGCGTAATATAACAGATTTATAAACATATACTAACAAGCAATCCAAATGGTGTGAGAATGTTACACACCTGATTAATACGTAGGACTACCCTCTATGTCGATACCCTCACTAATCAGATCTACTGCCATTTGTCTACAACTTTGCTCAAAAGCCGGAAGAACGTGAAGATAAGGCCTCTCTATATTCGGCCAAGGGTTAGTGTTTTACCCGAATTATATGCTTAAACTAACAGATCTCCTTACCTAAAACGATTAGATCCCGGAAGTAGGATGATTCGAGTGCTACCGATTTAGAAACCTATGCGACTAGACCTTCTTCAAATCCCGGAATGCCACCCATGAAAGAAAATACGAGATTAGTCAACCATCTAGCCATTCGCCTATGGTCTCCAAAAGCTGAAAAAGATTGAAAGAATAACATAATCGACACTTACCACTTCAGAAGATTTCGGCTACCCCCTTGCAGGAAGATTCGGCAATCATAGAAGAAGATCGAAGCGTAGAAGATTAGAGATCTAGGAATTTTGACTTTTAAGAAAATCCCAAAAAAGATGAACAAAAATGCTGATGCGTTTTCGACTTTTAGAAGAACTGAGTGAGGAGTTTCAGTTTTGGCTTAGGGAAAGAAAACAAAAGAGCCTTAGAGATTTCAGCTAGGTAGTAATTTTGACAGAAGAAGAAGAAGAATAGAAAAGTTTCGACAATAGAGAAAACTGAGAGAGAGAGAGCTTCAGAGAAAAGAAGAAGAAAGGGAAAAACTGACAGAATTTGTCTTTGCCTAACTCTATCTAGCCGTCCCCCCCTTTACACACACAGTCCCATATTCGGCCACCTCTATCCTCCTTGATAGCTCCTCATCCTTTCCCTTATCCTTATCAGAACACCTATCAAAAGAGACTTAATTAGCTCCAACTCCTCCCTCGTTTATCAGTACAATATCCACATATTTTAAATATTACAAATCCCCTAAATAATAGCCTTGTTGCCGTCCCCCCTAGCTCCTCTTTAAGTGCCAAATTTGGCCCAATAACTTGGGCTCCAAGCAACCAAAACTTGGGCCTTCTCCATCCACTAGTGACGCCCCCCCTTTTCTCCTCTATGGCGCCACCCTACTTTGGGACCTTTAGCCCAATTTGACATTTTAAACAACCAAAACATTATTTTAAGCCCTAGAGTATCTAAACAGAATATTTAATCAAGGCCTCAGCCCAAACCTGAACCCAATTTGCACCTCAAATTCTCAAATTAACACATTAAACGTATCCACCCATTAAACGCATAGGCCCAAAAATTCAGGATGTTACAGTTCTACCCCACTTAAAGAAATTTCGTCCTCGAAATTTCCAACTAACTATTAATCGTACTACCCAAGTCTCACCACTATGCTTTCGCTGCGCACTTTAATTCTAAAGTCAGAAGAAACACTTAGTATAATATGATAGAGTACGCACCAGTATTCGCATCTGGAGCATCCTCGTCCCCCTTGTACTCATTCTTCCGATTGACGTTTATCTGATTAGAAATTTTATGAATTAATAGGTTTCTTCCACTGATTAACCACGAACAGTCTTATGAACAGTAGTTTAAGAGTAGTTCTTTCGAATTCGGAATCACATCCACAAGTTTCAGTCTCAAGTTCACATCTTCTAGTCCTAAGAAGCACATACGTTCAATCATCAACTATCCACATACAAGTAGCATCCACGAACTTACATTCATCATGTAGGGGTGTCTTCATCGTTTCACTACCCAGGGGTATTTTCGTAATTTATCCTACAGGGGTATTTTCGTAATTTTCCAAAATAGGGCTCCTTTGTGAAATAAGGTAATTTTGTATTTCGGGGGTATTTTGGTAATTTGAAAATCTGGGGGTATTTTGGTAATTTTGCCAATCGGGGTGTTTCAAATTTTTTTTTAAAACTAGGGACATCTCAGTAATTTTGTGAAAATCAGGTGGCTGGTCCCTTTCGAGTTTTAGTTATAGATTTTGGCCCGTCAGCAAATCCTCGTGGCTAGGGTGAACAGTCACTACGCACCAGGTAGGATTCCAGCAAGAGGAGGTGAGTCACTAGGACTGCTAAGTACTGAGCTCTTAGGATCCAATCCTAGACATGCGCATGCTGTTGCCACACCCTAGTCTTACGACTTGTCTACTGAGTTTGTTCGGTTGGATTAAGTCTTATGCAATTGAGAGTTGTTTAACTAGGCCTAAGGTCCATGAAGCTCTAATTAAAATAATCTACGTCCCTTAAAGCCCATCAAACCCACACATATATATATAACACACAGTGAGTTCTGAATACTTACCTAGCGGACTTGGGCTGGAGACGCAGGTGCCATGCCGAGAAAACCCTCCTGTGTTATTTATAAACATGCATGTTTTCAAAAACCCAACTTTAGAAAACGTTTTGAGCCTAAAACCCCAAAGCTGAGTTTTGAACCGAGCTCTAATACCAATTTGTAACACCCCAAACCCGACCCAAACACCATGACCGGATCTGGCATGTCACTTAGGGAGATTTTAAAAGATGTCGCAATTTCAAAAAATATTTTTCTTGAGTTTAACACTTTATTCGAGAAAACTAAATGGTTGGATGATTTGTAAAAGATATACATTTTATATTTATGCCGTAGTGGATTAAAAACTGAAATTTGATACATGCCTTAACTTAATTAAAACGTAAAATATAAATGTCTAATAATAATAAAAGCCCAAAACAAACGAAAATATGAAGCTAGTGGCCCATGGCCTTATTACAATGAAATTTAAACCCACTAATTAAAAATATTAAAAATATATAAACTAGTAAAGTCTTTTCTTTGAATCAAAATAATCCCTCGCATGGCCACCTTGCGCTCCTCTCCAACCCGGTCCGATGCACTAGGTGCTACCTGAAAGATGTTAAATAATGGGGTGAGTCATGAGACTCGGTGTGCAACCTTCGTGCACCATCAGATTGGGCCTTAGCCCCACAGTAACAGATAATGAGAATATAATATATCAGAAAATATGCAAAGCCCAACCCAATCCTAGGTTTCCATCTGCTACACACCACCCTTACCTGCCAATCACACCATTGGGGATTTCTACAATCAACCCACATCGCTACACACCATCGATGGCAGTCATGCTGCAGATAGCTGCTCATCGTCAGATCATGGCAATAGCCACTACAACAGATCATGGCAAAAGCCACTACAATAGAACACTTCCCCTTTCATCAATCACCCAACCCCATGCAATCACAGAAACCGGCATACATGTTCATCATACCAAATCAACAGAAACATTCACTTTAGAATGACAGAGATCACTAACCTGGTGATTCGCCTTTACCCTCCTCGGGTTTTCAACAGCCATCCCGTTATTTCAGCATTTAGCAGAATATAACAGGTTTATAAACATATACTAACAAGCAATCCAAATGGTTTGAGAATGTTACACACCTGATTAATACGTAGGACTACCCTCTATGTCGATACCCTCACTAATCAGATCTACTGCCATTTGTTTATAACTTTGCTCAAAAGCCGGAAGAACTCAAAGATAAGGCCTCTCTATATTCGGCCAAGGGTTAGTGTTTTACCCGAATTATATGCTTAAACTAACAGATCTCCTTACCTAAAATGATTAGATCCCGGAAGTAGGATGATTTGAGTGCTACCGATTTAGAAACCTATGCGACTAGACCTTCTTCAAATCCCGGAATGCCGCTCATGAAAGAAAATACGAGATTAGTCAACCATCTAGCCATTCGCCTATGGTCTCCAAAAGCCAGAAAAGATTGAAAGAATAACATAATCGACACTTACCACTTCAGAAGATTTCGGCTACCCCCTTGTAGGAAGATTCGGCAATCACAGAAGAAGATCGAAGCGTAGAAGATTAGAGATCTAGGAATTTTGACTTTTAAGAAAATCCCAAAAAAGATGAACAAAAAGGCTGATGCGTTTTTGACTTTTAGAAGAACTGAGTGAGGAGTTTCGGTTTTGGCTTAGGGAAAGAAAACAAAAGAGCCTTAGAGATTTTAGCTAGGTAGTAATTTCGACAGAAGAAGAAGAATAATAGAAAAGTTTCGGCAATAGAGAAAACTGAGAGAGAGAGAGCTTCAGAGAAAAGAAGAAGAAAGGGAAAAACTGACAGAATTTGTCTTTGCCTAACTCTATCTAGCCGTCCCCCCTTTACACACACAGTCCCATATTCGGCCACCTCTATCCTCCTAGATAGCTCCTCATCCTTTCCCTTATCCTTATCAGAACACCTATCAAAAGAGACTTAATTAGCTCCAACTCCTCCCTCCTTTATCAACACAATATCCACATATTTTAAACATTACAAATCCCCTAAATAATAGCCTTGTTGCCGTCCCCCCTAGCTCCTCTTTAAGTGCCGAATTTGGCCCAATAACTTGGGCTCCAAGCAACCAAAACTTGGGCCTTTTCCATCCACTAGTGACGCCCCCCCTTTTCTCCTCTATGGCGCCACCCTACTTTGGGACCACGAGCCCAATTTGACATTTTAAACAACCAAAACCTTATTTTAAGCCCTAGAGTATCTAAACAGAATATTTAATCAAGGCCTCAGCCCAAACCTGAACCCAATTTGCACCTCAAATTCTCAAATTAACACATTAAACGCATAGGCCCAAAAATTCAGGATGTTACAATAAATGTTTAGCAAATACATTCAAATAGTCATTTGAAAAACTAGTATTCAAGATTGAATACGTAGAATATGAAATATTATGTGATGTTTTCATGAGGGGGAGTAAATACGCGTTGTACTCTTTTTCCCTTAACCGAGGTTTTGTCCCATTAGTTTTTCCTGGTAAAGTTTTTAATGAGTCAGCGTATTATGCGTATTATAAATATGAGTACTTTTTTTTTCCTTCAGTAGGAATTTTTTTCCCACAGGGTTTTTATCTTAGTAAGGTTTTAATGAGACACATTATCTACAAATGGACATCTAAGGGGGAGTGTTATGAATATTTTATTTAGTGGATGTTCATCAAGATCTAGAAAAGTTCTGATATACTTTAAATTCTAATAGTCATTAGAAGTAGATTTCTAGTTCATTTATACTTCTTATGCCTATAAATAGAGACTTTGGAGAAGTATTGTAAATATTCCCAATTGATCAATAAAATACGCTTTCTGTTTGCTCTCCCATTCTTTTTGTTCTTTATTCTCTATCTTTTAATTTATAAAAAAATTTAAGTTAATTTTAAAAATTAATAGTCTCTTCATTTGTTTTTTTTTTTGGTAAAAGAGTGAGATTTCGTAATTATTATATTTAATTTTTATGAAAAATTATATAAAATAAAATAAAATATTAATATTTTTGAAAGGATTAGTGTACTTCTCAATGAATAGTGCAATGCAGATCGATAATTCTATGCAAAAGCCTTTTAACTTAGGGAATATAAAGGTGAATAGTATACTAATAATCAAATAGTGTTATATGGAGATTCCCTATGAAATTGCAATAATATATGCAAAATTTTTAATAATATATGGGAATAGATTCTTCAATGTTAATGTAAAAAAGGCAAGAGCCCTTTATAAAGGTTCTCATTTTGGCAATGAAAGACAAATTTTAATTTTCTCAGCATTCTTTTGAGAAAATTTTTTCTCCAACAATCTCTTAAAAGAATTTAATTTGCAAAAAAATAAGTTTCTGTTTTAAATTTTAAGTTTTTATTTACATTAATCCTTGTAACCATTCAAAAATTTGTAATGATGTATGAGAATAGGTTCCCCAATAATATCGATGTAAAATATCGAAAAACTCTCTATAAGAGAGGTTTCAATTTTCCCAAAATTCTCTTGAGTAAATTTTCTCTCCAACAATCTCTTCAAAATAATTTAGTACGCAAAAAAATAAGTTTTCGTTTTAAAAATTTTAAGTTTTTATTTACATCCATCCTCAGATCCATTAAAATTTTTTAATGATGTATGGGAATAGATTCCTCAATAATGTCGTTGTAAAATAGGCAAGAGCCCTCCATAAGAGGCTATTAATTTGACAGTGAAAGAAAGGTCTCAATTTTCCCTACATTCTCTTGAGAAAATTTTCTCTCCAACATTCTCTTCATAAAAATTTAGTTTGCAAAAATTTAAGTGTTCATTTACATCCATCCTCAGATCTTCGAGACTCATTGGTATCAAAGTCACAAAGGAATAGGTAATTCCAAGTTTTGGAAACCTTTAAATTTGTTTTCAATATTTCCAAGTTTTGGTTTAACTATTTTTATCAATGTATTATTATTTTGATGAGTACCGGTACACTATTCAGGTAGCAATGGTTAGGTGTGTTAAGGATAGAATATCCTTGTAAGCAATTTTTGTAATTGGGAAATTTTGATAGAAGAACCCCTATAGGAAATCTGAAAATAAAATATGTTTTCTTTCTTTAGGATAACCAACTCTTTTACAAGAATTACCTCTAACCATTCCTAACAATTTGACAAAACCTCTAATAACACTGTCAATGAACAAGAATAGCGTTATGAGAATGTTCCCTAAATATGTGATTATTGGTCTCTTCCAAGAGTTTCAAGAAACCAAATGTATAAAACATCAACATTCGAAAGCTTAAGCGTCTTTTGTAGATATGTTATAAAAATAAAAGAAAAAAGTCTTCTTATTCAAATAGAATATGGGACCATCCAATTATTAGATAGGGTTGCTATCAATAATCTTAAAGAACAAAATTACAAATATATTAATTTTTGATTAGTCCAAGTAAGTGTTAAACCACTCATTGTTGAACCAACAAAAAAATACCACAATTCTTATTATCCAAAGAAATGTAACACTTTAAACTCGACCTGATTGTCAGGTCCAAGCTACAGTGTGTCACATTCGTTGCCGAAGCAACAATGTTCAATTCACAATTAAACAACACAATTTTTATGATAATTATCAATCAAATATACATTCCTTAATCATACTAAAGTAAATCTATATTTACTTTATATATGCACCTAATAACATACAACAAATCCACCATCCATTAGGGTTATATAATCATTTCAATTAAGGCACCATCACATCTCACACATTTGTAAAACTATGAGAATTGTAATTTGCATATAATTTATACATATACATATCAACCATATATATTACTACTAGAATATAAGATATAACATTTAATTATAATATCATTCAACTACCACAAAACATAACCTATTAGGTACATGCCAAATATAAGAAATGTTGGAAATAAACAAACATTACTGAGCCCGAGATTATGGATTGGATGCTAAGGTTGATGCTCGGAAATCTTGAATTAAATCTAACCTACGCACGGAGGAAACAAACCGTACACTGAGGAAAACCTTAATGGTATTTCTATAATTTAAGTAGGTAATATTAGAATTAACTGTCACACCCCAAATCTAGCTAACTCAAAATTGAAGACGCGTAGACGCGAAGTTGGCTGTTCTGACGCACTTTGGTAACTTTTTTGCCAAATTGTAGCTTCTGGCGAACAAATGTTTTGGCGAATAGAGTATCTATAACAGCCCATTTTTAGTCAAATTGGAACAGTGGTTTCGGGACCATAAATCCAAAGTTGAAATAATTATTTTATTATTATTTTAGTACCTACAGCATGATAATATGATGGTGTGAAAATTTCGTTAAGAAATTTTATCGTTTGAGTGTTTAATTCGATAAAAAGGATTAAATCGCGTAAAGTGCAAAAGTAGTGTTCTAATAGCTAAAGGTGTCAAATAGCTATGGAACCTTAAAGTGGAGGTCCGTAAATGGTAATTATCCCATTATATTTATAAGTGGACATTGATGGACATAGATTTGATGATTTATGATGTTTTTATTAAAGGTTAAAAAGGTAATTTAGTGAAATAATAAGTAAAATAATAAAACAACAAGGTTATCATCTTTGTTAAGCCTTTTCTATCAAAATTTAAGAAGAAAGAAACTCCATGGATGCATGTATATTAAACTAAGCTTCATGCTCAATTGTAAGCCCCTTTTTGTCCCGTTTTTATTAATTTTTATGTTTTTGAGATCGTTACAGCTTAATCTAGCTATCCTAGGGACTATTTTGCAAAAATGTTAAAGGTTTAGGGTTTTTCCATTGATGAATACATGTGTGTGTTGATGTTTAATGATGGATTATGAATGCTTGATGATAGTTATACAAGTTTTGTTAAGTGATTTTTAGTGAAAATGCAAGTTAGGGATTAAATTGTGAAATGTGGAAAATTGGTGGTTAAAATGTGAAATAAATGAAAAATATGGGCTGCTAGGGACCTAATTGAAATTTGGCTAGCATGGGTTGTGGTTAAATTGCATGAATTTGTAATTTTATGAAATAAGGACTAAATTATAAAAATGTGAAACATTAGGGGCAAATGTGTAAAATTGCCTTAATGTGAGTTCTAGACTAAATTGAATAGAGAGATAATTAAATAAGTTGATTTTGATTATATTTAGATCAAGAAAGGTGAAATACAGACTTAGATCGGGGAAAGAACAAGGTTTCAGAATAGTTGACTCGCGTCATCGTTTTTACATTCTAGGTAAGTTCTTATGTAATAAGCATTGCTATATGTGAGTTTTAAATGCTTTGATATTGCATAAATTATGAGTTACGAACTTGCGAATACATTCAACGAAGATTCGGTATTGGAAATCCCGATTGAACCTTAGGAATATATTAGGATACGAATGACATGTCATTAGGGGATACATTGATTTGGATTCGGGCCATGATATTGGCACTTCGGCGAGTTACATTGATTTGGCTTCGGGCCATGATATTGGCACTTCGGGTGCAAGATACATTGATTTGGCTTTGGGCTATGATATTAGCACTTAGGGTGCGAGACTCTTGAGTATCCGACTTTTATTCCGAATGGTTCAACGGGTACATTGAAGATGTGAAATGGTGAGAAATAGTTACGTATCGATACAGGTATGTGCAGAAAACAATACGAACAATGAGTCTAAGGAAGTTGTGAGTTGATGATCAAGTATGTGGTTAAATTCATGTTAACTTGAGATTAATGTATTGTTGCATATTATGTCATTTAATTTGATTGGTAAATGAATGGTGAGACTTGCTTATTATTTTCATACGAGCTTACTAAGCTATAAAGCTTACTTTGTTTATTTTACAATGTTTTATAGTGATTTCAAAGCTAGCTCAGATTCGGGAATCGTCGGAGACTTCGTCACACTATCCAACTATCACCTTGGTACTTTTGAAATTGTGTTTTGGTCATATGGCATGTATAGGAGTTGGTCATTTTGATGTATAGTTTAGTAATGAAATTAGCCTTTTAGTTTGGTTTGTATATGATAAGTATTTTGCTTGGTTTATAGCCATGAAAGAAGGCTTATTTTGGTTCCATTTTGGCAAATATGGTGATGTATATATATGTGATAATGCTCCTTGGTGATGTGGTTTATAAATGCTTTGTGAATGTGAAATTGGTATGATTTGAATGAGCAAAACATGATATTATAAGCATGTTAGTTATTGGTATTGAAATGGCATGTTTTAGTCTTGGTTGTGGTTGTATTGGATGCCTTTTTATGCTATGATTTGTGCCATTTGGGTTACGTAGATGTGAGTAAGTTTGGGTGGCAAAATGGCTTGGTAAATAGCCTATTATTGTCCACACCAGCAGAGACAAGGGCGTGTGTCTCAGTCGTGTGCGACGCACGATCAGGTTACATGGCCGTCTGTCCCTTGGTGTTGAATTAGAAACTAAGTCAGTATGCTCCACACGGCCGTGTGACTTTGCCATGTGGCATAAGTTAGTATACCCTACAAGTTTGGCATGGCCTAGCACACGGCCTAACACACGGCCTGGCACACGGACGTGTATGGCCATCTTTAGGGCACACGGGCTAGCCACATGGGCGTGTATGTTGGCCATGTGACCCAAGTCATAGAGTTACACGGGGTCAGACACAGGTTGGGACACGACCATGTGATCCCATTTCGAATATCCACACGGCCTGTGACACGGGCGTGTCTCACACGGCCAGGCCACACATGCGTGTGTCCCCTGTTTTTGGCAAAAAAATTCTAAGTGTTATTAAAGTTTTCAAAGTTATCGTTTTAGTCCCGAACCACCCCGAATGCATGTTTTGGGCCTCGTAGGCTCGTATTAGGGACGATGGGAATATGCTGATGGATAATTGTATGAAAATTGCAAATGTATGAGTAATTGTTTTATAAGTTTGGTAATGCTCCGTAACCCTATTCTGGCGTTAAATACGGGTGAGGGGTGTTACATTTATTGGTATGAGTGCTACAGTTTAGTCGATTCTAGGACTAACGTAGCATATATGAGAGTCTAGCTATACATGCCATATATAACTTTTGATAGTGTGATGACTCCTGATAATTTAAAATGTGTTTTCGTATAGTAAATGGATCCTAATTGAGCTGTAGTTGACGATGTTTAAAGTAATGCGTCTGCCTCCGTTCATAGGGTAGAGCAATCCGAATCTAGACCCGTATCGGGTAGCCAGGGAGGAGAGGCTAGAGAAGCCTTCTTCCAGATGATGAATGAGTGGTTCACGAAATTTGTTCGGATGAATCCAGCTACTCAACAACATCCACCCCACCTAATCCCCAACCGATTCCTATAGCTCCTCAAGGTGTGGAACTTCTAAGATTAAATAAGTCGCCAGTCGATAAGATTCAAAAATACGGGGCTGAAGAGTTCATAGCTACTATTGATGATGATCTCGAGAGAGCTGAATTTTGGCTTGAAAACACTATTCGAGTTTTAGATGAACTTTCTTGCACATCGGGTGACTGTTTAAAATGTGTTGTATCACTTCTAAGGGACACTGCGTATCAATGGTGGAATACTTTAGTGTTTGTGGTACTGAGAGAAAGAGTTACCTGGGAATTCTTTCAGACTGAGTTACGGAAGAAATATATAATTCAGCGGTTTCTTGATCAAAAGCACAAAGAGTTTCTAGAATTGAAACAGGGCCGTATGACTGTGACCGAGTACGATAGGGAATTTGTAAGATTAAGTAAGTATGCTCGAGAGTATGTTTCTACTTAAGAAATCATGTGCAAATGGTTTTTTGGTGGGTTGAACGAGGATATTAAACTTCTAGTTGCAATTCTAGAATTGAAAGAATTTTTTTTCTTGGTTGATAGAGCTTGCAAAGTTGAGGAGCTTAACAAAGAAAAGAGAAAAACGAATTTAGAGGCTAGAGACTCGAGAAAAAGATCGATGAATAAGCCATATCAATCTTCGTCAAAGAAATCCAGAGATTCGTACACTCGTCCAACTGCTTCAATCGGGTATTCGAACAGAAATCATGGAAAACAATACTCAAGTCCTAAAGCTCAAACAATTTCAGTATCGAGTGTTGGCAGTGTGGGAAACAACAAACCCGAGTGTCAACAGTGTGGGAGATGACATTTTGGAGAATGCTGGAATAAAAGTAATAAAGCTTGTTACAAATGTGGTTCGCCAGATCATTTTATTCGGGATTGTCCTTAGTTATCCGAGAAAGACAAATGCGGGTAATGTGTCTAGTGGCAAAGGTATGACAAAAGACTCTACTATGAAATCTGAGGCTAGAACACCAGCCAGAGCTTATGTTATTCGCGTTCGCAAAGATGCGTCATCGCCAGATGTTATTACTGGTACAATTTCTCTTTATGACACTAATTATGATTGCCTTGATTGATCCTGGATCGACTCATTTGTATATCTGTATGAATTTAGTGTCTAGTAAGAATTTTCCTGTTAAGTCTACTGAGTTTGTGATTAAAGTATCGAACCCCTTAGGCATGTATGTTCTAGTTGATAAAGTTTGCAAGAACTGTCCTTTAATGACCCGGGGTTACTGTTTTCTTATGGATTTGATGTTATTACCGTTTAATGAATTCGATGTAATTCTGGGTATGGATTGGTTAACGTTACATGATGCTGTTGTGTAACATCCTGAAATTGGGCCTAGTAGGATTGGGCCCAATAGGACTTGAGCGTACTAGAGTTTAAAATTTTTTGAGATCAAGAGATCGGCATTAGTGCAAGTTGGACCTATTAGGTGAGTGATTTTGGAAGGTTAAGGGGCTTCTATGAAGTCCTGGGATCAAACTTGGGCTTAGGAGAAATTTTTGTTCTAGGTGGAAAAAAAACCTGGGAGTTAGTAGGTAGGCTTTAAGAATAAAATGTGGAGGAAAATGACACAAGTGGAGTGTGTGGTGTAGTGGCAAAGTGACGCCAGTTAGGGAGCAAGGGGGTGACGCCACAAGGAAGGAATGAGGTCCAAGGTTCAAGGCGTGGAACTTGCATTTCTTTTAGATTATTTTATTAAATGGATTTTGACCTTGGCCATAGACTTATCTTTAGTTGGGCATGTTTTAAGACACAAGAGGAGCTTGTGGCCTAGTGGCAAGGTGGCGTTACAGGCGGCAAGAGGTCTGAGGTTCAAGTCTCGGGATCAGCAAAGGAGTGTTTATTTTGCGGATTGGACGGTCAGAGTTTGAGTTGGATTTAAACTCTGCTAGCGGAGGGATCCACATCGGAAAGATGCAAAGAAGGAAGGTGAGAAGCTGGCTATATATAGAGCTATCTATGATGGGAGAGGAGGCACACCTTGGTTGGCGTTTGGGCACAGGAGTGGTCAGAGCGCGGATTAGCACCAGATTCCTATCAGGTGTGTATTCTCTCTACTCTAGTTATAGAGCGGTAAATGCCGAATGCCGGTCACACGGCGATAGTAGCCACACGAGCGTGCGAGCGCACGTGTGGGGGCTTCGACGCGATAGTTGAGGCCATCGTTAGTATTCTTGTGGGTTGATGTTGTTTGGGCCACGATGGGCCGATAGGGGCCAAGTGGGCCAAATAGGTCCGTGGGCCCATATGAGTAAATTGTATGATTGTGTAGTAGATATTAGACAGGACTAGGTGAATCTCATATCTGTGGCTAAGTTTGTGCTAGTTGGGCCACACGAGCGTGTGGGCCCAAATGGGCCAAAATCGGGTTTTAGGCCAAATAGTCCGGTAACAACTGAAAGTGGTAGCCGAGTCACTCGGGGCAACATTAGGCCTTCGGAAAGTCCATTGCAGGTACGAAATTACTGAAATACCCTCGATGGGTAAATTACGAAAATACCCTTGGTAGGTAAAATTACTGTTATACCCTTAGAGGTTGATTAGCTTGATTATGTTGTATTCTGTTTATCTGATTATGATGGTAATTCATGTTATACGTTATATTTGATATATGTTTTGTATACATGACATACTGCATACACGAATTACTATGTTGCATATGCATGGGATATTGGGATGAAAATGATTTAAAGGGGAAGTGTATATTGGTGACTTTGTCACGATTAATGATGGCGTGGTGCCTCATTGTGGATTTGGTGATTTAATCACGTGTGGAATCAGTGGCTAGACCACTTATGTTGACTTTGAGCAGTGTGTCTGTCAGCATGACTGCCAAAGAGGTGTGTAGCGGATGGAGGGTTGATTGTAGAAATCCCCACATGTGTGTATGAGGATGGACATACGGAGCGGTGTGTAGAGGATGGAATACTAGGTTGGGCTGGGTTGCATTGCATTCACTATCTGATATGCCATGTTGTTAGGGCTACGGCCCAATTTGATACGTATGGGCTTCGGCCAAATTTGTTACTGTGAGGGCTAAGGCCCAATGTGTTTCTGTGGCCTTGGGCTCAGATTTTGTTCGTAAGGGGAATTACACACTGAGTTTTCGTAAACTCACCCCCTCTTCTTTAACTTTTGCAAGTAATCCCTAGCTTGAGGGTTTGGAGCCGAGGTGGACTCTGTGGTGGCCATACGTCGTCACTTTAGTAAATTAAGTGCTATTTTCTTTTAAATTTCATTTTAATTCGGGATTATGTTCTGTAATAAGGCCACTGGGATTTTAATTTGGTTTTTGTCTTAATGCGGTTATTTTCTATGATGAAATGATCAACACGGAGTTTTCCTAAAAACACAAATAACTGTTTTCCGAAATATTAATAGACGGTTCACAAACTACTGATAATCAAAACTTGATTTTTTTTAAACGATCGCAATTTTTTTATTACCTTTCCTTGTGACATTCCATATCCGGTCGTAACGTGTAGGCCGAGTTTGGGGTGTTACAATTATGGTATCAGAGCCTAGGTTGCAAAACTCGGGTTATGGAATGGGTTCGAAAATGTTTTTCAAAATTCATTTGAAATCTGGTTAGGAAAAATATGTCTTTTTGGATGTATGGCACCTGAGTCTCCAGCACCGAATTCGTAAGCTTCTTTTTACACTATAATCTAGTATATGTTAAAATGTCTGTATTGCTGGTATTTATTCTATGTGTTTGGTTTTGATGTGATATTGAATATAGAAACTGTGTGCATATGTGGTAAGATCTGTTTGCTTCTGTGTTGGATATTTGGTTGTGTAAAATGGTTCCAAGATTAAGATAGAAAATGAATTAATGTTATTAAGATCAGAGTGCGCAGCGTGAGCGTAGTGTTGTAGGTTAGGATGTACGACTGTTGGTTAGTTGGAAATTTTGAGGACGAAATTTCTTTAAGGAGAGTAGATTTGTAACATCCTGAAATTGGGCCTAGTAGGATTGGGCCCAATAGGCCTTGAGCGTAGTAGCGTTTAAATTTTTTTGAGATCAAGAGATCGGCATTAGTGCAAGTTGGACCTATTAGGTGAGTGATTTTGGAAGGTTAGGGGACTTCTATGAAGTCCCGGGATCAAACTTGGGCTTAGGGGAAATTTTGGTTCTAGGTGGAAAAAAACCCTGGGAGTTAGTAGGTAGGCTTTAAGAATAAAATGTGGTGGAAAATGACACAAGTGGAGTGTGTGGTGTAGTGGCAAAGTGATGCCAGTTAGGGAGCAAGGGGGTGACGCCACAAGGAAGGAAGGAGGTCCAAGGTTCAAGGCGTGGAACTTGCATTTCTTTTAGATTATTTTATTAAATGGATTTTGACCTTGGCCATAGACTTATCTTTAGTTGGGCATGTTTTAAGACACAAGAGGAGCTTGTGGCCTAGTGGCAAGGTGGTGTTACAGGCGGCAAGAGGTCTGAGGTTCAAGTCTCGGGATCAGCAAGGGAGTATTTATTTTGCGAATTGGACGGTCAGAGTTTGAGTTGGATTTAAACTCTGCTAGCGGAGGGATCCCACATCGGAAAGATACAAAGAAGGAAGGTGAGAAGCTGGCTATATATAGAGCTATCTATGATGGGAGAGGAGGCACACCTTGGTTGGCGTTTGGGCACAGGAGTGGTCGGAGCGCGGATTAGCACAAGATTCCTATCAGGTGTGTATTCTCTCTACTCTAGTTGTAGAGCGGAAAATACCGAATGCCGGTCACACAGTGATAGTAGCCACACGAGCGTACGAGCGCACGTGTGGGGGCTTCGACACGATAGTTGAGGCCATCGTTAGTATTCTTGTGGGTTGATGTTGTTTGGGCCACGATAGGCCGATAGGGGCCAAGTGGGCCAAATAGGCCCGTGGGCCCATATGAGTAAATTGTATGATTGTGTAGTAGATATTAGACAGGACTAGGTGAATTTCATATCTGTGGCTAAGTTTGTGCTAGTTGGGCCACACGAGCGTGTGGGCCCAAATGGGCTGAAATCGGGTTTTAGGCCCAATAGTTCGGTAACGACCGAAAGTGGTAGCCGAGTCGCTCGGGGCGACATTAGGCCTTCAAAAAGTCCATTACAGGTACGAAATTACTGAAATACCCTCGATGGGTAAATTACGAAAATACCCTTGGTTGGTAAAATTACTGTTATACCTTTAGAGGTTGATTAGCTTGATTATGTTGTATTCTGTTTATCTGATTATGATGGTAATTCATGTTATACGTTATATTTGATATATGTTTTGCATACATGACATACTGCATACACGAATTACTATGTTGCATATGCATGGGATATTGGGATGAAAATGATTTAAAGGGGAAGTGTATATTGGTGACTTTGTCACGATTAATGATGGCGTGGTGCCTCATTGTGGATTTGGTGATTTAATCACGTGTGGAATCGAGTGGCTAGACCACTTATGTGGACTTTGAGCGGTGTGTGCACAAAGCATGACTCGCCAAAGAGGTGTGTAGCGGATGGAGGGTTGATTGTAGAAATCCCACAGTGTGTATGAGGATGGACATACGGAGCGGTGTGTAGAGGATGGAATACTAGGTTGGGTGGGTTGCATTGCATTCACTATCCGATATGCCATGTTGTTAGCGCCACTGGCCCAATTCGACACGTATGGGCTTCGGCCAAATTTATTCTTGTGAGGGCTAAGGCCCAATGTGTTTCGTGGGCTTAGGCCCAGATTTTTTGTTAAAAGGGGAATTACACACTGAGTTTTCGTAAACTCACCCCCTCTTCTTTAACTTTTGCAGGTAATCTCTAGCTTGAGGGTTTGGCGCCGAGGTGGACTCTGTAGTGGCCATACGTCGTCACTTTAGTAAATTAAGTGCTATTTTCTTTTAAATTTGATTTTAATTCGGGATTATGTTCTGTAATAAGGCCACTGGGATTTTAATTTGGTTTTTGTCTTAATGCGGTTATTTTCTATGATGAAATGATCAATACGGAGTTTTCCTAAAAACACAAATAACTGTTTTCTGAAATATTAATAGACGGTTCACAAACTACTGATAATCAAAACTTGAATTTTTTTTAAACGATCGCAAATTTTTTTTACTACCTTTCCTTGTGACATACCAGATCCGGTCGTAACGTGTAGGCCGGGTTTGGGGTGTTACAATTATGGTATCAGAGCCTAGGTTGCAAAACTCGGCTTTTGGAATGGGTTCGAAAATGTTTTTCAAAATTCATTTGAAATCTGGTTAGGAAAATATGTCTTTTTGGATGTATGGCTTTTGAGTCTCTACAAGACCGAATCCGTAAGCTTCTTTTTACACTATAATCTAGTATATCTTTGAAATGTCTCGTATTCTTTGGTATTTATTACTGTGTGGTTGGTTTGGATGTGATATTGAATATAGAAACTGTGTGCATATGTGGTAAGATCTGTTTGCTTCTGTGTTGGATATTTGGTTGTGTAAAATGGTTCCAAGATTAAGATAGAAAATGAATTAATGTTATTAAGATCAGAGTGCGCAGCGTGAGCGTAGTGTTGTAGGTTAGGATGTACGACTGTTGGTTAGTTGGAAATTTCGAGGACGGAATTTCTTTAAGGAGGGTAGATTTGTAACATTCTGAAATTGGGCCTAGTAGGATTGGGCCCAATAGGCCTTGAGCGTAGTAGCGTTTAAAATTTTTTTAGATCAAGAGATCGGCATTAGTGTAAGTTGGACCTATTAGGTTGAGTGATTTTAGAAGGTTAGGGGGAATCTATGCAGTCCCGAGATCAAACTTGGGCTTAAGAGAAATTTTGGTTCTAGGTGGAAAAAAACCCTAGGAGTTAGTAGGTAGGCTTTAAGAATAAAATGTGGAGGAAAATGACACAAGTGGAGTGTGTGGTGTAGTGGCAAAGTGACGCCAGTTAGGGAGCAATGGGGTGATGCCACAAGGACGGAAGGAGGTCCAAGGTTCAAGGCGTGGAACTTGCATTTCTTTTAGATTATTTTATTAAATGGATTTTGACCTTGGCCATAGACTTCTCTTTAGTTGGGGATGTTTTAAGACACAAGAGGAGCTTGTGGCCTAGTGGCAAGGTGGCGTTACAAGGGGCAAGAGGTCTGAGGTTCAAGTCTCGGGATCAGCAAGGGAGTATTTATTTTGCGGATTGGACGGTCAGAGTTTGAGTTGGATTTAAACTCTGCTAGCGGAGGGATCCCACATCGGAAAGATACAAAGAAGGAAGGTGAGAAGCTGGCTATATATAGAGCTATCTATGATGGGAGAGGAGGCACACCTTGGTTGGCGTTTGGGCACAGGAGTGGTCGGAGCGCGGATTAGCACCAGATTCCTATCAGGTGTGTATTCTCTCTACTCTAGTTATAGAGTGGCAAATCTTTGAATGCCAGGTCACCTGGCGATAGTAGCCACACGAGCTTGCGGCGCTGCGTGTGGGGGCCGGACGCGATAGTTGAGGCCATCGTTAGTATTCTTGTGGGTTGATGTTGTTTGGGCCACGATGGGCCGATAGGGGCCAAGTGGGCCCAATAGGCCCGTGGGCCCATATGAGTAAATTGTATGATTGTGTAGTAGATATTAGACATGACTAGGTGAATTTCATATCTGTCTAAGTTTGTGCTAGTTGGGCCACACGAGCATGTGGGCCCAAATGGGCCGAAATCAGGTTTTAGGCCCAATAGTCCGGTAACGACCGAAAGTGGTAGCCGAGTCGCTCGGGGCGACATTAGGCCTTCGAAAATTCCATTGCAGGTACGAAATTACTGAAATACCATCGATGGGTAAATTACGAAAATACCCTTGGTAGGTAAAATTACTGTTATACCCTTAGAGGTTGATTAGCTTGATTATGTTGTATCCTGTGTATCTGATTATGATGGTAATTCATGTTATACGTTATATTTGATATATGTTTTGCATACATGACATACTGCATACACGAATTACTATGTTGCATATGCATGGGATATTGGGATGAAAATGATTTAAAGGGGAAGTGTATATTGGTGACTTTGTCACGATTAATGATGGCTTGGTGCCTCATTGTGGATTTGGTGATTTAATCACGTGTGGAATCAGTGGCTAGACCACTTATGTGGACTTTGAGCAGTGTGTCTATCAGCATGACTGCCAAAGAGGTGTGTAGCGGATGGAGGGTTGATTGTAGAAATCCCCACAGGTGTGTATGAGGATGGACATACGGAGCGGTGTGTAGAGGATGGAATACTAGGTTGGGTTGGGTTGCATTGCATTCACTATCTGATATGCCATGTTGTTAGGGCTACGGCCCAATTCGATACGTATGGGCTTCGGCCAAATTTGTTACTGTGAGGGCTAAGGCCCAATGTGTTTCTGTGGGCTTAGGCCCAGATTTTGTTCGTAAGGGGAATTACACACTGAGTTTTCGTAAACTCACCCCCTCTTCTTTAACTTTTGCAGGTAATCCCTAGCTTGAGGGTTTAGAGCCGATGTGTACTCTGTGGTGGCCATACGTCGTCACTTTAGTAAATTAAGTTCTATTTTCTTTTAAATTTCATTTTAATTCGGGATTATGTTCTGTAATAAGGCCACTGGGATTTTAATTTGGTTTTTGTCTTAATGCGGTTATTTTCTATGGTGAAATGATCAATACAGAGTTTTCCTAAAAGCACAAATAACTGTTTTCCGAAATATTAATAGACGGTTCACAAACTACTGATAATCAAAACTTGAAATTTTTTTAAACGATCGCAAATTTTTTTTTACTACCTTTCCTTGTGACATACCAGATCCGGTCGTAATGTGTAGGCCGGGTTTGGGGTGTTACATGTTGTGAATTGTCGATGAAAGACTATTGATTTGAAATGTCAGAATAGTGAAATCATTCGAATTGAATCAGATGAATTGAGTGAATTGCCTGTTGTGATTTCATCTATGTCAGCTCAAAAATGTGTAAGAAAAGGTTACAAAGCTTACCTTGCGTATGTGTTGGATACAAAAGTGTCTAAATTGAAGATAGAATCAATGCCGATAGTCTGTGAGTTTCTGGATGTGTTTCTAGAAGAGTTGTCTGGGTTACCACTGATCAGAGAGGTCGAGTTTGCTATTGAATTGGTACCGGGAACATCACCGATATCCATAGCTCCATATAGAATGGCTCCGAAAGAGTTGAGAGAGTTGAAAGCTCAGTTGCAAGAGTTAACGGATAGAGGTTTTGCACGACCTAGTTTTTTGCCCTAGGGTGCGCCAGTGTTGTTTGTAAAGAAGAAAGACGGATCGATGAGAATGTGTATTGATTATCGTCAACTCAACAAAGTTACGATAAAGAAAAAGTATCTGTTGCCGAGAATAGATGATTTATTTGATCAGTTGAAAGGAGCAACAGTGTTTTCAAAGAATTATTTGAGATCTGGCTATTATCAGTTGTGAGTTAAAGATTCAGATGTGCTGAAAACTGCGTTTAGAACGAGGTATGAACATTATGAATTTCTTGTTATGCCTTTCGGATTAACTAATGTTCCTGTCGTTTTTATGGATTTGATGAATCAGATTTTTAGACCGTATTTAGACAGATTTGTTATTGTATTCATTGACGACATTCTAATCTATTCTCGAGATAAGTCTAAGCATGCCAAGCATTTGAGAATTATGCTTCAAACCTTGAGAGATAAGAAACTGCTTGCTAAATTCAGTAAATGCGAGTTTTGGCTCCGAGAAGTTGGATTTCTGGGACACATTGTTTCAAATGAAGGCATACGAGTTGATCCGAGTAAGATTTCAGCAGTTGTTGAATGGAAACCACCGAGAAATATATTCGAGGTCAGAAGTTTTCTGGGATTAGTTGGCTACTATCGACGTTTTGTTAAAGGATTCTCAATTATTGCTACACCAATGACTAGATTGTTACAAAAAGATGTGAAATTTGAATGGTCCGAGAAATGTCAACAGAGTTTTGATTAGTTAAAAGCATTACTAACCGAAGCACCAGTTTTAGTTCAACCTAAATCGGGTAAAGAATTTGTTATTTTCAGCGACGCGTCATTGAATGGTTTGGGTTGCATTTTGATGCAAGAAGGAAAAGTTATAGGTTATGCCTCCAGACAGTTAAAGCCGCATGAAAAGAATTATCTGACACACAATTTAGAGTTGGCTGCTATTGTATTTGCATTGAAAATTTGACGACATCACTTATACGGTGAGAAGTGTCATATCTTTACCGACCACAAAAGTTTAAAGTATATAATGATCCAGAAGTTTCTGAATTTGCGTCAACGAAGATGGCTTGAGTTAGTGAAAGACTATGAATTAGTGATTGATTATCATCCGGGTAAGCGAATGTAGTCGCAGATGCTTTGAGTAGAAAATCATTATTTGCTTTACGAGTGATGAATACTCAGCTAAGCTTGTATGATGATGGTTCGATTTTAACAGAGTTGAAAGCTAAACTGGTTTTTTTTCAGCAAATTTTTGAAGCTCAAAAGTGTAATGTTGAGTTACACGCTAAAAGAGTGCAATGTGAGTCGATTAGTGATTCAAACTATCAGATCGGAGCTGATGATTGTTTAATGTTCTGAAACAGAATCAGTATACTAAAGAATTCCAAGCTCATCCAAAAAAATTTGCACGAAGCACTCAGTGGTTATTTATCTATTCACCCTGGGAGTACCAAAATGTATAATGATTTAAAATAGTTGTATTGGTGGTTGGGCATGAAACGAGGCATTTCTGAGTTTGTATCGAGGTGTTTGATTTGTCAGCAAGTTAAAGCTGAACATCAAGTGCCCTCAGGATTACTACAACATGTGATGATACTCGAGTAGAAATGGGATAGAATTACGATGGATTTCGTATTGGGTTTGCCTCTGTCTCTTTAGAAGAAAGATGCAATCTGGGTTATCATAGATCGACTGACGAAAATAACACATTTCATTCTGGTACGTACAGATTATTTGCTTGATAAATTGGCTGAATTGTACATTTCTGAGATTGTTAGATTGCACGGGGTGCCAGTTTCGATTATTTCGGATAGAGATCCCAGGTTTATGTTGCGATTTTGGAAGAAATTGTAAGAAGCTTTAGGTACATGGTTGAATTTTAGTACATTATTTCATCCGTAAACTGACGGTCAGTCTGAGAGAATAATACAAATTCTCAAAAATATGCTTCGTTGTTGTGTTTTAGAGTTTGAAGGCAATTGGGAGAAATATTTACCGTTGGTTGAATTCGCATATAACAACAGTTTTCAATCGAGCATAAAGATGGCACCATATGAAGCTTTGTATGGTCACAAATGCTGAACTCCATTGTATTGGACTGAACTGAGTGAGAAAAAGATTCACGGGGTTGATTTGATCCGAGAGACTGAAGATAAAGTGAAAGTAATTCGCGATAGTTTGAAAGCAGCTTCAAATCGATAGAAATCATACGCGGATTTGAAACAAAAAGACATTGAATTTTAGATAAGTGATAAAGTATTCTTGAAAGTATCTCCGTGGAAGAAAATTCTTCGATTTGGTCACAAAGGTAAATTGAGTCCGCGTTTCATCGGGCCGTATGAGATTATTGAAAGAATAGGACCAGTGGCATATCGGCTAGCTTTACCGTTAGAGTTAGAAAAGATCAACAATGTGTTTCATGTGTCGATGTTACGCCGATATAGATCAGATCCATCACACGTAATTTCTCCGGTAGAGATTGAGATTCAACCTGATATAACATACAATGAAGAACCGATCAGAATTTTTGCTCGAGAGGTTAAACAATTGAGAAATAAAAGCATAGCTTTAGTGAAAGTAATTTGGAAATGGAACGGTGTCGAAGAAGCCACGTGGGAGCCCGAGGAAGCTATGAGAAAACAGTACCTTAACCTCTTTTCTGGTAAGATTTTCAGGGATGAAAATCCCTAAGGGGGGAGAGTTGTAACAGCCTGTTTTTAGTCAAATCGGAGCAGTTTTTTCGGGACCACAAATTCAAAATTGAAATAATTATTTTATTATTATTTTAATATCTACAACATGATAATATGATAGTGTGAAAATTTCGTTAAGATTTTTTATCGTTTGAGTGTTTAATTCGATAAAAAGGACTAAATCGCGTAAAGTGCAAAAGTAGTGCTCTAATAGCTAAAAGTGTCAAATAGCTATGGAACCTTAAAGTGGAGGTCCGTAAGTGGTAATTATCCCATTATATTTATAAGTGGACATTGATGGACATAGATTTGATGATTTATGATGTTTTTATTAAGGGTTAAAAATGTAATTTAGTGAAATAATAAGTAAAATAATAAAACAACAAGGTTTCCATCTTTGTTAAGCCTTTTCTACCTAAATTTAAGAATAAAGAAACTCCATGGATGCATGTATATTCGGCTAAGCTTCCTAGCTCAATTGTAAGTCCGTTTTTGTCCCGTTTTTATTTATTTTTATGTTTTTGAGATCATTGTAGCTTAATCTAGCTAGCCCAGGGACTATTTTGCAAAAAATATTAAAGGTTTAGGGTTTTTCCATTGATGAATACATGTTTGTTTTGATGTTTAATGATGGACTATGAATACTTGACGATAGTTATACAAGTTTTGTTAAGTGATTTTTTAGTGAAAATGCAAGTTAGGGATTAAATTGTGAAATGTGGAAACTTTGTGGTTAAAATGTGAAATAAATAAAAAATATGGGCTTCTAGGGACCTAATTTAAATTTGGCTAGCATGGTTTGTGGTTAAATTGCATGAATTTGTGATTTTATGAAATAAGGACTAAATTGTAAAAATGTGAAACATTAGGGGAAAATGTGTAAAAGTGCCTTAATGTAAGTTTTGGACTAAATTGAATAGAGAGATAATTAAATAAGTAAATTTTGATTATATTTAGATCAAGAAAGGCAAAATACGGACTTAGATCGGGGAAAAAACAAGGTTTCGGAATAGTTGACTCGCGTCGTCGTTTTTACAATCAAGTTAAGTTCGTATGTAATAAGCATTGCTATATTTGTATTTTAAATGCTTTGATATTGTATAAACTGTGAGTTACAAACTTGCGGATACATTCGACGAAGATTCGGTATTGGAAATCCCGGTTGAACCTTAGGAATATATTAGGATACGAATGACATGTCATTAGGGGATACATTGATTTGGCTTCGGGCCATGATATTGGAACTTCGAGTGCGAGTTACATTGATTTGGCTTCGGGCCATGATATTGGCACTTCGGGTGCGAGATACATTGAGTTGGCTTCGGGCCATGATATTAGCACCTAGGGTGCGAGACTCCTGAGTATCTGTAACGCCCCAAAATTTTTAATTTCGGCTTTTGTGAATTTTGACACACAACGGTGTATCTGCTTCAGTGGTTAAGTGTTCTGGGTGTGTGTGGGAGGACCCAAGTTCAAGCCAAGCCTTTGGCTAAATTTTGGTATTTTTGTAACGACCCGAAATTGGGCCTAGTAGGATTGGGCCCAATGGGCCTTGGGCGTACGAGTGTTTAAAATTTTTGAGAATAAGAGAACGACATTATTTCAAGTTGGACTTATTAGGAAGGTGATTTTGGAAAGTTACGAGGTTTCTAGGAAGTTACGGGTTCAAGTTAGGCTATAGGTAAATTTTTGTATTTGAGCACTTAAGGGGAAAAGGCAAGTGGCATCAAGGCTTAAGGTAATAAGTGTGTATTTTGCTAGCATAAGAGAGCATATGGCAAGGAGGTTAAGGCATCAAGTGGAGAGCATGGAGGAAAGGGGTTCAAATCCCATCTTTTGCAAATTTTGGATTTATTTTTGTGCTATTCATCCAAAGTGTCGGCCAAGGCTTTAATAAGGTAAGAAAGACTTTTTAATTTGGGAAAGATGGCTAAGGAATATGGTAAGGAGGAAGACTAGGGAAAAGAGGGAAAGAAATGAAGGAAAAAGGTAAGAGAAGGGAACATGTTGGCCTATTATGTGGAGGATGTTTTGGAAAGATTATTTTGGGTCAACATTCATTTTTGGTAAAGATGATACATGGTTTGGGAGGTGTGTTTAGGGAGCATATTCGGCCATTAGTATGTGAGTGTCTTAGAAAGTTGTTGGCATTTTGTGCATTTTGAAGACTTTTACTTCAAGCTTTTTGGGTTATTTTCTCTCAACTTGTGTTGTCAAATTTCTTTGTGATATTTATTTTTATTCTCAACCCTTTCTTTAGTCTTCTTTTTCCTTCAACCCATAACCGAAACATCAACTTCATCTCATAGTCGAAACTTGGTTTTTGTGGTTATCGAAGCTTCTTTGCCTTCTCGGGTTTTCGGTGGTTGCAAGGTAGTGTTCTTCCTCTTCTTTTATTTTCTTCTTGTTTCTCTTTTACTCCCTCTTCTAAAATCGATTATTCACCCTGTTCTTTTGACCAAGGCCGAATCTATTCCTTGCTACTTCCATCTTCTTGGTTCTCTTGGTGTGGGCCGAATCGGTAGAGTGTTAGCTTACACTCTTGTCATCTTTCTAGCCTTTGACTTTCGGAAGAGGGTTGGTAAGTAGGTAGGGCCGAATATAGGTGATGGGGGTGTATTGTTTGGGTGATTCTTACTCAAGCCGAATAAGATGTGGCTAAGATCTGTTCTTGTATTAATCACTTCTAGGGTCTCGAAGTACTTTATCGGAGGGCCAATTGAACACCTATCCCTCGTAATAAGAGACTCGGATTGTTGGTGCCGCGGAGAGTATCGTGTTACGGATTCCGAATAAGGTGTGTAATCCCGTACCCTTCCGAATACATGTTTGAAATGGTGTGTAATCTCATACCTCTCTGAATGTTTGTATGATATGTTCTATGATTCGGTCAAAATACCAAAGAAAACCGGAAACCGGCATCCGTGACCACTCGGGCGTGCGTATGTTTGTAGTAGTAACCATATTTTGCAATGAAACAGTTTGGTCAGCAGCAGTGACGTGAATTTGAAAAATCACAAAAAATAGGAGAAAGGGAATTAGAAAGCGAATAAGATATCAAATTAAAGCTTACTGTGTCTATTTTCATATGAAAGAAACGGAGTAGAAAGAGGAATTTTATACTCTGTGATATTTTAAATTTAGTGGGACTGGCTCTGATTGACTTCGTGGTTCCCTGATCTGTCTTAGAAAAATCATTTAAAATTGTACAAAGTGAATTATGAGTTATAATTTATATGTATAGATTCCTTAGTGAGCCTATTTTCAATAAAAACAAGTGGGAGAAACATATAAAAACTGTACAGTTAGATATTTGAATTTCGGGTAAGAGAGGTCAGAACCGTTGGTCAGTGAAACAAGAAAAACTTTAAGGAATAAATTGTACTAAATGGTGAAGCCAAAAATTATGGAAAACTTTTAGTAAGAATATATATGAGTCTAGTTTCAAGGAAAATTTACGGATTTAAATTTCGAGTTTCCTAACTCGAGTTATAGTCAATTTAGTCAGTATGACGTAGATGGACAGTTTCAATTTTTATGCCCCAAATTAGTAGTTAAGTCTGGGTTGCGAAATTACCATAATACCCTTATAGGGTAAATTGCGAAATACCCTGGGTTGCGAGATTACCAAATTACCCTTAGTGGGTAAGATTGCGATTACGAAAATGCCCTTATGGGCCGAATTATGAAAATGCCCTTATGGGCCGAATTACGAAAATGCCCCTATGGGCCGATTTGATAGAATGCCTTAATGGGCCGAATTGCAAAGTGTTATAATGGGCCAATTTATCGTAACAAATCTATGGATTAATAATTGTTGTTTATATTTGTAAATATTATGCCTTACTATGAATGTTGCATTTACATAATTTTGCATGGGATGGGAAAAATGCTGAAGAGAAGTGTAGCCTGGTGGCTCTGCCACAAATTCTGATAATGGCTATGTGCCTAGCATATGGATTAACGACTCTGTGTCGATCATATTTACCCAAGGCTGTGTGCCGGTTATATTACCGTATATGATATTCTGGTGGCTCTGCCACAATTTGTATAGTGGCTATGCCATGCATAATTATGACTTCGGTGGCTTTGCCACAAAAATTATGAAAAGCAGTTTGACTGCAGCGGTGGCTTGGCCACAATATATATATTAAATGGCATCTTGCCTGCGATTGGTGTGTTTGGCGGGGTGGGTTGACTTGATCCCCAAAGGTGTGATGGGATGGTACGGGTGGTGTGTAGCGGATGGATTACTAGGATGGGTTGGGTTGCATACATTGCACATATATAAATATATTCTATTTTTTAAATGGGCTTCGGTCCAAGTGTATGTTAAATGGGTTTAAGCCCAAGATAATGCTAAATGGATTCAGGCCCAGTGGATAACGGTAAGGGGATTATACATCGAGTTCTTGTAACTCACTCCCCTTTTCCTTAACCCTTGTAGGTAATGCTCCGTGAGCGAGGACTTGGGGCCATGGATGACTCGATGGAGGCCATACTTCAGAAATGGTGTTCTTGAACTTTAGAATTTCTATTTACGTTACTTTATTTCTTTTACTATTTTGGGTTTTTAAGTTGTAATAAGGCCTATAGAATATTTTATTTTTGCATTATGTTTGACCTATTTATTATTTTGCTTGAATTATTTTAAATGGGGATTTTCTAAAAGCATAACCAACAGTTTTCCAAAATTGATTAATAAATAGATTTTATTAGAAACTTTTACAAATATTTTAACTCAGAAATTTTCTCTCAAATTATCAACAATATTTTTAAAAGCCACGGTTTTAAAGTTCACTACCTTAATTTTTGATTCATCAAAACAACCTCTCAAATGTAGTTGTATTTTATCAAATATTTACATCCAACCTTGTTTTCTTAACCATAACCAAATAACATTCAATTTAGTACAAATCACAAGGACTTTATACGTTTTCCTCATGTGACATGTCAGATCCGGTCGTAGACCATAGGCCGGGTTTGGGGTGTTACAATTTTTCTGAAGAAAGCCTTGTTTTTGGTCAGTAGACTTTTAAGTAAAAGTTGGTAGATAATTAACAGAATGGGCCTGCTGGTTTGGTGGTTAAGTGGAGTGTTGGTGTGAAGGAGGTCCTGTGTTCGAATCTTAGCTTGGGCATTATTTTTGCTCGTCCGTCTAGAAAAGTTTGAGATGGACTAAAAATCTGAGTAGTGGATTAGTGAGGAGTTTGGTAGAGAAAATTAAGGGAAAAGATTTGGAGGTTATCAGTTTCTGTTCATCTTTTTCTTTTCCCCAAAACAAAATTTTCAGTTTTCTCTTCTCCTCTTCTCCCTCTTTGCTGCTGTTCCCTTTTCCATTGTCTTCTTACTGCCAAATTTTCTTCTAATTTTTCCCTCATCCTTTCCTTTTCCGATTCTTTTCTTTCAATTTTGTTATGCTTCGTGGACTGCACGCATTCGGTAAGTTTAGTTTTAGGCTAAACTTTAATTATATTTTGGTCAAATATTAAGAAGGGTTCGTTTGGTGTTTAGGGGTTTTTCAAAGGGCTGAATATCAATCAACAGCGTTCTAAGGGCATGGAATTCCTGATTATTCGATTGAAGGTAATGATTTTTCGTTCGATAGATGAATACCCCGTTTCGGGTTTAATTCAATTCGATTGTTTAAGTGATTAATGGAGTGAAAAATTGATCAATTTTAGGTTGGGGATTGCTTGGAGTTGCTTTTACATCGAAAATGATACAGGTGTGTACCCTAAATGCTGAAAATGAGATTCGGCGAAAAGCCGAAAATGCTTGCTGTCGAGAGATAAGAGAAAATAGTTTTGGACAGCAGCAGTAGCCTAACTTTGAAAAATCATAAAAAAATGGAAATTGAGTTAGAGGTTAAATAAAATATGAAATTAAAGTTTATTGAGTGTAGTTTTTCATGGAAGAAACAATGTAAGCAATGGAATTGTAAATTATGAGATATGATAATTTTTGTGAGGCAAGGTCAGAATGATTTCGGGTTCCCCTGTTCTGACTTTGGAAAATAATAAAAAATTGTAAAAAAATAATTATTGGTTAGAATTTATATGCTTAAAATTCTTAATGAGTCTATTTTCAAGAGAAACAAACAGGAACATCATCCGAATCCCATACTAGGAGAAAATAAATTTTTAGTGAAGAAGGGCCAAAACTGTCAGACAGCAGAACAGGGATGACTTTAAAGAATTAACTGTACTTATTGGCTAAACCATAAATTCTTAAATTTTTATGGTAAGAAAAAATATGAGTCTAGTTTCAGAAAAATCAAGCGGATCTTAATTTGGAATTCTGTAGCTCAAGTTATAAATAATTTAGTGATAATGACTCAAGTAGACAGCTTTGAATGAACATATAAGTAAATAGTGAAAACATATATGAATATTTAGCTAGCATGGGTTACATTAAAAATGAATCACATGGCCAAGGCCAATTTGGGCCGTCTGGGCCACACGGGCAAGCCATATGGGCGTGTGAGCCCATTTTTCTGAAATGTTCTATAAGGTTGCACGGGTCGCCCAAGTCGACTGTGGACCTACTGTAGGGTCGGTAAGCTTTACTCAGACCCCTATATAAGTGATTTGTCTGTCTAATTTCTATACTAAGCATGTATACTGATCTGAATATATGAGTTTAAATTGCATAGTAGCATGTCATTCTTGTATGTTGCATTGCATCGGGGTGGGTTGATTATGATTGGAGAAAGTATTTGAAAGGCTCTTAAGCCTATTATCTGGAAGCTCAGCTGCAAATTTCTGATTATGTGCCGCATTCGGTACAACATGGTGTGTAGGGCTGGGTGGGTTGATTTTATCCCCACATGGTGTGTAGGGTTGGACGGAGTTGGTGTGTAGAGACTGGTGGGTAGGACTTTGTTCTCTGCATATCCTGTCTGAAATGGGCTAAGGCCCTATAATATGTCTAATTCTGAATCTGAGTGAGCAATGGTCCACACCGTTTTCGTAAAGGCTCGCTCGAACCAGGCGTGAGATTATGTACGCTATCCGATATCTCTGTGTGTATGTTTTCTGTGGGGATTAGACACTCGAGTTTGCGAAAACTCACCCTTTCTGCATTTAATCTGTTCGGAGTAATCCCAGCAGTAGGCGGATCGGTCTGTGGAGGACTGTGGTGACCACGATTCTGGATACTTATTTATGGTTTATTTTTAATTCTATTTTTGTTATATTTGGGTAAATTTTATGTAATAAGGCCTTTCGGATTTTAATTTAAAACTTGGGATGATTATTTCATAAACTGCTAGCAGTAGGACAAGACGCGAGTTTTCAAAATAAACAAAGGTTTTATCAAAATACGTATGACCTCGCAAATAATTTTAAAAGCTTTCGCAACGTATAAAGTTTTGAAAATGGATAATGAATATATAAACGACACGTTTGAAGATAGCCTAAGATACCTAAAAATGGTTTTAACGCAATTACGTTTTCTAAAGCACTATCATGTGACATCGCTAGATTCGACCATAACGGCCAGGCCGGGTTTGGGGTGTTACAGTATCCGACTTTTATTCTGAATGGTTCAACGGGTATATTGAAGATGTGAAATGGTGAGAAATAGTTACGTATCGGTACAGGTATGTACGAAAAACTATACGAGCAATGAGTCTAAGGAAGTTGTGAGTTGATGATCAAGTATGTGGTTAAATTCATGTTAACCTGAGATTAATATATTGTTGCATATTATGTCATTTAATTTGATTGGTAAATGAATGGTGAAACTTGCTTATTATTTTCATATGAGCTTACTAAGCTATGAATCTTACTTTGTTTATTTTACCATGTTTTATAGTGATTTCAATGCTAGCTCGGATTCAGGGATTGTCGGAGACTTCGTCACACTATCCAACTATCATCTTGGTACTTTTGAAATTATGTTTTGGTCATATGGCATGTATAGGAGTTGGTCATTTTGATGTATAGTTTAGTAATGAAATTAGCCATTTAGTCTGGTTTGTATATGATAAGTATTTTGCTTGGCGTATAGCCATGAAAGAAGCCTTATTTTGGTTCCATTTTGGCAAATATGGTGATGTATATATATGTGCTAATGCTGATTGGTGATGTGGTTTATAAATGCTTTGTGAATGTGAAATTGGTATGATTTGAATGAGAAAAACATGATATTATAAGCATGTTAGTTGTTGGTATTGAAATGGCATGTTTTAGTCTTGGTTCTGATTGTATTGGATGCCTATTTATGCTATGATTTGTGCCATTTGGGTTATGTAGATGTGAGTGGTGGGAAATGGCTTGGTAAATAGCCTATTTGTTTCCACACGAGCAGAGACACGGGCGTGTGTCTTAGCCGTGTGCGATGTACGGTCAGGTTACATGGTCGTGTGTTCTCTGGTGTTGAATTAGAAACCAAGTCAGTATGATCCACACGGCCTCACACACGGGCGTGTGACTTGGCCCTGTGTTAAATTAAAAACTGTTAAAGATTTATAATGTTGCCATTGTTGAATGCTTGAGTAATTTGATGATTTATGATAGATTTGGAAGGTTTAATGTTAGATTAATAGCTTTTATAAAGTGATTTTTGACAAAAATGTCAAAAAGGGATTAAATTGAGAAAATGTGAAATGTGGTGGTTAAAAGTGTGAATAAATTGAAAATATGGGCTGCTAGTAACTTGTATTAAATTCGGCTAAGCATGGGTTTGTACTAAATTGCATGAATTTGCAATTTTATGTTATAAGGACTAAATTGTGAAAATATGAAACATTAGGGGCAAATGTGTAAATTTGCCAAATTGTAAATTATAGGCTAAATTGAATAGACCGAATGCTGAATGTGCTAAATTTAATAATATTTAGATCAAGATAAGTCGAGATCGGGATTAGATCGGGGAAAAGGAAAAGTGGATGAATAGTTGATAATTTCCATCCGAGTAACTCGAGGTAAGTTCGTATAATTAGAATCGAATTTTTAAATACTTGTAAATTATTCGAAATGAATGTATAATTGAGTAAATGGTATTACTGAGTTCGAATGCCTAATTGATGAGAATTATTGAATACCGAGTCTCGTTTGAACCGTAGAAAGTCATAGGATACGAGTGACATGTCACTAGGGTTACCATTTTGGTCGAGATCCTGCATATGTTGCGGACTCACGACAGCTCGTATGAGCTTACCGATATATCAGCTCGTAAGAGCTTACTGTTTTCAGCTCGTCAGAGCTTATCGTTTCAGCTCAATAGAGCTTACTGTCCACCAGCTCAGGAGGAGCTTACTGATCATAGCTTGAAAGAGTGGAAATGATAATGAATTGACGGATTACTAATTTATACACGTAATGTATATCACCCCAAGTATCCCTCGATATTCTAATAGGTTCAACGGGCATAAATTCTGTTATTGGCTATGTGGAAAAGCTATGTGTTTATACGGATGAATTACTGTTTATATGAATTTGATATGATACAATGTATTGGGTATTAAATTGAGATAATGGATGATTATATGCACTTATGTGACTAACTTGTTGATGAATGCTTGTGTTTAGGCATTTGGTAAATGAATTGAGTATACCTTATTTATTGTCTTGATTATGTATAAATGGTAAGTTTAATTCTGAATTATACGGGTTTACTAAGCTTTATAGCTTACTTTGTTTATTTTCTTCTATGTTTTATAGTATATCAAAGCTAGCTCAGGACCAGGGATCGTCAGAGACTTCATCGCACTATCGACATCTATTTTGGTACTTTTGAAGTGTGTATATATGGTATATGGCATGTATAGGCTTGAGTCATTTTGTTATGATTGATGAATATGTATTTAGGCCATTTGAGTTGGCTTGTGATGGTGAATTTGATGTTGTTTATAAATGTGCAAATGATATTATTTTGACTTAGGTAATTGACCTATAATGAGTGATTAACACCCCTTACTCGTATTCAACGCCGGAACCGGGTACGAAGCATTACCGGACTTAACATACTTAATTATGCAAAATTGGGCCATAATTTTTCATTATTTTCCAACTTAAAACTTTTTCATTCGTGTTCATAACGTCCCTATTATGGGCCTACAAGACCCGAAACATACATATAGAGTGGTTCGGGACTGAACCAGAAGCTTAAGAACACTTAGAAAATTTTTGGTCAAAATAGGGCCACACGCCCGTGTCTATAGCTCGTGTCCCTCACACGGCCATGACATGCCCGTCTCTTAGCCCGTGTGTGAAAACCTTGACATTCTGTTTATGACGTCATCATCAAAAGAGGTCATACGGCCACGTCACACGCCCGTGTGCTTAGGCCGTGTCCTCCACACGGCTGAGACACACGCCCGTGTCCCTGCCTGTGTGCTGAATTCTGGACATTCTGTTTTACCTAAATTAAGGTACAGGGGACACACGGCCGCAACACACGCCCATGGGGCTGACCGTGTGTCACACACGGTCTAGACACACGCCTGTGTGTCTACCCGTATGGACAATTACAAGGCTATTTTCCAAGCCATTTTGCCACCTTCACTTGCACGTACTCACTCAACATTACTTTACACAATCTTAAGCATATAAATGCATTTAGACCAAGCAAACACAAACAATAACATATCATGTCAATATCATCATATACATACTCTTAACATCATGCTTTACGGAATCCAAACATACCAAATCACATTCAATAATAAGACTATTGGGCCACATTCAACCATTAGGTCTTTAGGCCATAAACTTCAATCCATCACATGTACCAAATAAGTACCAACCACATCACAAGACATTGGCATATGCATATGAATAAAGATATAGGCTTAAAACCAATTAGCCAATATAAGCCGATTCACATGGCTACACATTACATTAAACCTTTAACCATTACAAGCCAATACCTTTGGCTAAATCACAATGACACAATCACAAAGTGACTTATTCCCTAAACTTAAGAGGTCTATATTCACTTTTACCCCATGATGATAGCTTGATAGTGTGATAGCATCTCCAGCGATCTCCAACTCGAAGTAGCATAAAACCCTATAAGATATGAGAAAGGAAGGGGAGTAAGCTACAATGCTTAGTAAGTTTGTATGCAAATAATAAGCAACTTATTAACATGTTTTTCACCAATTCTCACAATATGTTCTCAAGGTAATACCATCATAATTACACAAAATTTCACTATTTACTTATGTTCATCTTGAGCTGTCTACTCGAGTTACAGTCACTAAATTATTTTTATCCGGAGCTACAAAAATCCAAATTAAAATCCTCTAATTTTCCATGAAACTAGGCTCAATATCTTCTTACCAAAAAATTTCCAGAATTTTTGGTTCAGCCAATCATTACAGTTTATTCTTTAAAGTCTCCCTTGTTTCGCTGTCTGACAGTTCTGATCCCTCTTCACTAAAAATTAATTATCTCGTTGTTCAGAACTTGAATGACATTCGCGTTTATTTATCTTGAAAATAGACTCATTAAGAAATTCTAGCAAATAAATTTTATCCCTTGATTGTTTTTGTACAATTTTTAATGAATTTCCCAAATCATTCTAACTCTGTCTCACAAAAATTCAAATATCTCAGAATATGAAATTCTTTTGCTTACACCATTTCTTTTACGTGAAAATAGGCTCAATAAAATTTAATTTCATATCTTATTCAACCTGTAATTTGATTTCCACTGTTTTTGGTAATTTTTCAAATTGATACAGCTGCTGTCCAAACTGTTTTATTGCTAAATTTACTCTATCATGTTTTCTTTGTATTAATTCTCATTTACACACATATAACACTAAAGTATATCCATAGTTAGCCATGCCAATAGCTAGTCATCATCAAATATTTACAAGTCTTCATTGTAACACTTACTCCATATCAAACTTACCAAAGTTTGATCACATATCACATACCGGACTCATTTCTCGTGAGTTTCGCATATGTACCTGTATCACTCCATCACATAACTTTAGCCCTTTTTCCTTCTTTAACATAAACTTTAATTCTTTACCCCATTGAACCACTTGGAATATCGAAGAATACTAAGAAATTTTCATACACGTAGTAAGATGCCAATGCCATATCCCAGATATGGTCTTACATGGGATCAAATGTCGATGCCGATGCCATATCCAAGATATGGTCTTATACGGGATCTCATATTGATGTCGACGCCATATCCCAGATATGGTCTTACACGAGATCGTATATCGATGCCGATGCCGATGCCGATGCCATATCCCAGATATGGTCTTATACGGGATCTCATATCGATGTTGATGCCATATCCCAGATATAGTCTTACACGAGATCGTATGTCGATGCCATGTCCCAGACATGGTCTTACACGATCTCATACCGATGCCAGGTCCCACACGTGGTCTTACACGGAATCACTATTCGATGCCGATGCCATATCCCAGATATGGTCTTACACGGGATCTTAATTTGGTACTGAGGCCATATCCCAGATATGTTCTGACACAGGATCTCAATTCGGTGCCGAGGCCATATCCCAGATATGGTCTTACACGGGACCTTATTAATCTAATGTCGTGACAAGGTATCCTTTCTATTCCTAAGGTTCAACCGGGATTCTCATTCTTCGATTCTTCACCAAATCATCATCAATCGAATCCGTAGAAACATATATATACAATTCATGCAGTATCAAAATATTAAATACATAATATATGTTGTATTATGTACACACGAACTTACCTCGATACTGAAATGGCAAAAAGGGACCTAACCGTCAGTTACTCATTTTTCCCCCGTTCTAAGTCCGAACCTCATTTTCTTTGATCTATAACATCACATTTAGTTTATTTATTAGTCACATTATTCAATGTGATCCAAAAATCACATTATGGCAAAATTATGTTTTTGCCCCTAAACTTTGTCATATTTACACTTTTTCCCCTAGGCTCGTAAAATTAGTTTTATTCAATTTCCTTGTATTTTAGGCCTAGCCGAACCATTTTCATAGCTATAGAAGTCCAAAATTTGCATTCATTCACATATTTTCATACATTTTTCAACTTTTACAAATTAGTTCTTTTATGCGATTTCGTCGAAAATCACTTAGTAAAAGTCGTTTACTACACACCGAACATTCATATTCTACCATTAGACATCGAAGCACTTGCATGTCATCCATGGGTAAATTTTTAAACACAAACTCCAGCTCAAAATAATTGTAGAAATAGCTAAACCGAGTTACGTGGATCTCAAAAATGTAAACATTAAAAATGGGGCTTGGATGCACTTACTATTGAGCTTGAAAGCTTGAAAACCCTAGCCATGGCTTCCCCCATGCTAAATTCGGCCAAGCAAGAAGATGGACAAGGGTTTTTGGCTTTTATTTTGTCTTTTAGTCCATTTAATTACAAAATTACCAAAATGCCCCTAACTTAAAAATATCCTATTTCACTTATCTCATGTCCATTTTTGTCCAACAATTTAACCAATGGTCTAATTACCATTTAAGGACCTCCAATTTAAAATTTCATAGAAATTGGACACTTCTAACATGTGGAACTCAACTTTTGCACTATTTACAATTTAGTCCTTTTGACTTAATTGAGTGCCTAAACGTCGAAATTTTCGAAAGAAATTTTCACGAAATCTTTCTGTGAAATCGTAGACCATAAAAATATAATAAAAATAAGATTTTTCCTCGTTGGATTTGTGGCCCCAAAACCACTGTTCCGACTAGGCCCAAAATTGGGCTGTTATAATTCTCCCCCTCTTTAGGGATTTTCGTCCCCGAAAATCTTACCAGAAAAAGTTGCTTTCAACTCTCATGAAACACTTTCACTAATCTTCTCAGAATTAAAAATCGATTTAATTTCATATTTCTCTTTCCAATATCCTTTAAACTTTAGCACACAGTGCCAGAGTACACCGTCAAAATGTGAACTACTCTCTTAGACTTATCATTGATATAAAAACAAATTACTGTGCCAAAATGCAACTGCATACTCAGAGTTTCCTATGGCTCATCCCATAATTGCGACGTAACATCTGGATTGCTATCCGACATAATGGAACTGGCATTCTGCATAATCAAATAATCTCATAAACATTTTACTCGGCAAATCTGTCAAATAAGAAATTTGTACATAATGAAATGATCATACGAATCTTTCTTTGTCAAATGATTAACCATAAACCCATTAACATCTTCCTTTTCGGGAATAATGTCAATCCCGATATGAAATCTATGGTAACTCTATCTCATTATCACTCTCGCACAACTACTGACTGTATTAGTCTTGATTACACTTGATTTTCGACTTTTATCTATTAACATATCGTCATCTGAATACAGATCCAAAATATCATGTAACATACGCTATCATTAGCACATCTACTTTATATGATTACACAGTTTATTACTCTTGGATGAGCCGACGAGCTACTACTGAGTCTCGTACAAAACTTCTGTACAAACTCTAGATTACCCAGTATGCGAATTCTATCTCAGAATAATAATAATAACAGGAATCAGGTCCAACCTGAAATTCGGAATAGAAAGTTGTTTCACACTTTACTCGTTTAGTTCACCACTCTTTATCACATTTCTGAGCTTCTCAATTCACAAAGAAAGCATCGCTTAAGCTTTTAACTTAGTTAGAACTAGTCCATCATCAAATAAGATCAATCAAGTAACCAGTACTCACAAAAATAAACAAAGATTTTCCATTCAGGCATCTGTAACCATACTTGCTTTCCAAAAGATAAGTCGATAATTACTCACAGCCTTTTAACATCTCAAAACATTCACGTTGTCTTAATTTCATATCTTTCTGCGACATTAGATACTTTAACCCATTAGAATCAGGAAGCATATGACATTTTTCGTCGATAATACGAAATCATCTAGTTCACAACATAGATATAAAAGTGGTCGTCTCTAAATCATTAGTTGAACAGTTCTTTTTCATGTGACTTTAACCGTCTGAAAGTGCAAACTACTTCATTCTTGTATTAAAACATATTCCGATCTGTTCAATAGTACATCATTAAAAGATCGCAATTGTAACACCCCTTACCTGTATTCAACGCCGGAACCGGGTACGAGGCATTACCAGACTTAACATACTTCATCATGTAATATTAGGCTATAAACTTTAACTCAAACATAAAACCTTTCATTCGTATTCACAACGTCCCTATTATGGGTTTACGAAACCCGAAACATACATATAGGATGGTTCGGGATTGAACCAGAAACTTACGAACACTTAGAAAGTTTTTGCTTAAGAAAGGGCCACACGCCCGTGTGAAGAGGGACACGCCCGTGTGGGCAGGCCGTGTAGTCACACACGCCCATGTCCGTAGCCCGTGTGGATTTTATTTTTCATTTCGAACCTACAGGGGTTTTCACATGGCCTGGCATGTAACATCCCAGTTTAGACCCTAGTCGAAACAGTGGTTCGAGACCACAAATCCGAGGTCGTAAAAATATTTTAATATTATTTTCTGTGTGAATAGTATGTGATATAGACTGTGTGAAAATTTTGTGTGATAATTTAATCGTTTATGTGTTGAATTAAGAAAAATGACTTAATCGCGTAAAGAGTAAAAGCTATGTGCTGATTTATAAGTGCTAAATTGTTGTTGGCTCTTAAAGGTGGAGGCCTTATATGGCAAATAAGCCATCTTTGAGATAATGGATGAATTAAAGTCAAATATGCCCTTATTACATGTTTGTTTTATTTATTAATGGAATGGAGATTCTAGTAATTAAATAGTAAAATGTTTATAATAATAAAACAAACATGAAAATGAGGAGATAGTGCTCATCTTTGTGCCGAATTTGAAGGAAAAGAAAAGGGATAAAATCAAGCTAGGTTCGGCTATTAATCATCTTGATTCAAGGTTAGTTTTTGATCCGTTTTTGATAATTTCTACGTTTTTGTAATCATTGCTTTGTGCTCTAGCTAACCCATGTTGTAATTTTGTGAATTGATGATGTTTTAGTGATGAGCCATTGATGAATGCTTGAGCTATGTGCTAGTTGATAATAAAATATGAGAACTTGGTGTTGGATTAGCATGTTTTGTTCTTGAAGTTTTGATGAATTTAGCTAATTAGGGCTAAATTGTGAAAATAGCAAATTGAAGGGTTAAAATGTGAAATAAATGAAATGTATGGGTTTGTATAGATATTAGAAAAATTCGGCTAAGCTTGTGCTAGGTGGAATTTGGTGAATTTGATGATTTTGTGAACTAGGGACTAAAGTGTCGAAATGTGAAAATATGAGGGCTATTATGCAAAATGCCCTAAATGTGTGTATGTGGGCTAAATTGAATGAAATGATGATTGAATGGATTGAATTTAAATGTGTATAGACCAAGAAAGGAGAGGTTCAGATCAAGATCGAGGCAAAGACAAAGTACTCGATTAATCGACCGTTTCGGTATTTCGACGTCCGAGGTAAGTCCGAACATAATGTGCGTAATTAACTATGCTTAATGTTACGAAATGAATGGTATGATATATCAAATTGTAAATGATATGTGAGAGCTTGAGTTATGTTGTACTAAATGTGTGTATTCGGAAATGTGACCGATATGATTAGCACTGTGTGTGCGAAATAATATAAACTTCGGCTTTGTGATTAGCACTGTGTGTGCGATATTGATGTAAGTTCGGACATAATACGAATACTTAATTATGTTAATTGCTATGAAATGAATGTTATAATGATATTGAAATGTGGATGCTATGTGAGAGTTGAGTCATGTGGCACTAAGTGTGCGTATTCGGAAATATGATCGAGACGATTGGCACTGTGTGTGCGAATTGATATAAGCTTAGACTTTGTGGTTGGCACTGTGTGTGCGAATTGATATAAGCTTAGACTTTGTGGTTGGCACTACGTGTGCGATATCAATTTAAGATCGAATTGATATAGATGCACTATGTGTGCAGTGTTAATCAAATTTCAGCTTACCGAATTGGCACTGTGTGTACGATACCGATACAAGTTCGATTTAACGAACTGGCACTAAGTGTGCGATGATAAATAAGTTTTGATTACGAATTGGCACTAAGTGTGTGAATAAATCAAAAATATAGTAAAGATTGATCGAAATGTAAAGTTGAGCAATTGAGTAGCTTGGTTGGTGAGTAACTATGTGTTGACAAAGGTATGTATGATAACTACGTATTAGCTGAGGTTGTATGATAACTATGTGTTGATTAAGGTACGTATGATATCTATGTGTTGGTGGATTTTGAAAGTATATGGATGGAGTACTATGTGAACATTGAGTATAGTTGAGTTGGTGTAGCATTGATAAATTAATCCAAGTGATGGCTTATTCTTGTATATTAATTTGAATTATTGAATTACATGTAATATATTACGGACTTACTATGCCTTGGAAAGCTTACTGTGTAATATCCCGGGTTAGGGGTTATTTTGTTGTTGCATGAAATTGCATGTGTCTAGTGTGCCGCGTGGCTATTTCTATGTTTTGGGGGCTTAATTGAAGTCTAGGTGTATGCCTGAGTGAATGGGAAAAATTTAGTTTTTGGGCTTAGGTGAGAGGAGCTGAAAGAGTGGGGTTTAAGAATTTTATTTTGTTGTTTTGTTGCACAAAGAGGAGTGGCAAGGTGGCAAGGCATGCGCTACTTGGGAGCTAGGTGTGGCGTCAATTGCATGAGGTGGAGGTCTTGTGTTCAAGCCGCAAAGACCTCACATTTTGGTTCATTTTGGACGGCATAGGAGGGAAGAGTTGGATGAAGTTTAAATTCCTCCTTGGACTTGGTCAAATGGCGGCTTGGTGGGTGGAGAGTGATTGTAGGAGTGAGACATGGTAAACTCGGTTGAAATGTGTGGCTTGGAGTAATTGGGGGGATGTGGCCGAATTTTTGGGAGTGGTGGGAGGTGTTGGCGAAACTTGGATGCTTGTGGCAGAGGTTGGTCGGTTTTGGTAAGTGGTAGGAGGTGTGTGAAATTCATTTTGAATTTTAGGGGTGCATATTCGGTCTTGGTGTGCCAAAGCAAAAGTGTCCATTTTGGTTTTGTTAGAAGAAATTTTATGAAGGTTTTCTCTCAATTTTCTTCATTTGTTTAAACCGAAAGTCCATGTGCTTGTTCTTGAAACTTTGCTTGTTTTCTTCTAACTCTCTTTGTTAGCCGAATGCTTCTCCCCACTCTTTCTTCTTTCTTTCATTTGAGTTGAACCGAAACCATTTCCTAAGAGTTCTTATAATTTCTTCTCCTATTAACACCTTGTTAGCGAAACTCTAGCCTCCAAAAACACTTTCAACAATTCTTGTTCTTTCAAAACCGTAAGTACTCTCTCTATCCATCTTTTATTCTCTTCCTGTTTCAAGCCGCTCTCTTTGGTGTCCTTTGTGCCGAAACTCTACCCATTTACAATCTTCTTCCTCTCTTTTCTCACTCAAAGTCGAATCCAAGGGTGTTAAACACCTAAAGCCGAATTTCCTTCTTTTTTTTTGAAGTCTTGGCCGAATATCAACCCCTCCTTTCTTCACCTTTTCTTGCGTTCCCTTTTTGTGAGTAAGGCCGAATCTCCATTCCCTTCTAGTGTGGTGTTGGCGAATTTTAGTTGGTGTTGGGATCTTTGATTTGTGGTGGGAATCAAGGAGGCCTTTACTGTTAGAGACCGATTGGTAAAATTTGTGGTAAGTGGCTATGTTATTATCGGTTCATTTATTTAGTTCGATTAAGTCAAGGATGACAATGGTTTAACTGTTCTTCTTATTAGGTGGTGACCGATTATCAAAGGACCATTAGTTGGTTCGGGTTTGGTAGGAAACCAAACATTTGCAAGGTAAGGGTTATGTAACAAACCCTTTTTGGTTTGAATGGCTATGGCGAATGGTCTAAGTGATTAACTCTTGTTGGCCGATTGTTATAGGAACAAGATAATCGGGGGCTTAGATTAGTTCGTGAGGTTTAAGGCTTTTGTTACAGTGTGTGTAAACTAACACACTATACTTAGTAATGTTGTTATTAAACCTGTTTGCCTATTAAAATCATTGTGATATGATGGATAATTGGATACCCAAACGGGTATGTGTAAATGTATCAGGGTAAGTCTAATTTATTACAAGTTCTATTATGGATACCTTGGGTATTATGATCTATGTTATGTATGCTATGAGATGTAATGCTAGACATGTTGGCATGATATGCATGATTTGTATGACATGCATGATTACATGAGTTTGGTATATTGATGGGTGATATGAGTGGAGGGAGCGGTGATATTTTTGTCTTGACGAGCACCAGTGTTTTAGTAACACACTTTGTAACTTTGGGTCACGGTGCTTTGGTAGCACATTTGTGTCTTTGGGACACCAGAGGTTGGGCACCTCATTGCGACTTGTCCTCGTAGTTAACACCACCGTGGGTTGGCCCCACTTTGAGATATGGGATGGAAATGCGCTAGTGATTGGGTATCACACGATGGGTTGGCCCCATCATTCGATTATTGTGACTACGGTCACCGGTGCTTTGGTAGCACATTTGTGTCTTTGGGACACCAGAGGTTGGGCACCTCATTGCGACTTGTCCACGTGGTTAATACCACCGTGGGTTGGCCCCACATGAGATATGGGATAAATCTCGCTAGTGATTGGGTATCACACGATGGGTTGGCCCCATCAATTGATTTGTGACTTCGGTCACAGTGCTTTGGTAGCACATTTGTGTCTTTGGGACACCGGTGTTTTAGTAACACATTGTGACTATATGTCACCGGTGGTTTGGCACCACCGGTGGTTTGGTACCACACGGGGTAGAAAAGGCGAGACGGATGGTTAGGATCGGGTTGCATTAATTATGTTGCTATGTATGATGTGTGTTAGCATGTTGATTCATCGGGAGGCGGGATTTATGCATCGAGTCATTCGACTCACCCTCTCCTTTGACATTTCGGGTGACCCGTGAGACGCGGACATGGAGTAGGGTGGACTCGGGGTGCACATGCCATGCTTTAATAAAAGTTTCGCTCGGACTATTCACATGGGGTACTTTAGCTTATTATTTTTATTTGAGATTTAATTTGGATGTGTAAAAGGCCTTTAAACTATGTTTTATGATGGTTATGTTTTAATTAGATTCTCAACCTGCTTAACAAATAACTTCCCAGGAAATTTTACTAAAACTTGGAAAGACAACGTTTTCAAAACTATAACGCAATGTGTTTTAAACTATACCATCGGGTATCTCACTATGTTTTGCTATCTGAAGAAACTCGATATTCTACTAAGTCAAAAATATTTCAAAATAGCACTAAGAAACTATTGGAAATGCTAAATGAAATCAACCCGTTTTTAACTATATACTTTGGATAAGTGTTCAAAATCTAAACAAGCCTACTCAAAATTTTCCTCAAATTCACTATGTTTTACCCCGCTTTCAAACGAAAAAAAAAAACCTGATCACTCAAAAACGTTTTTCCCGTAACATACCAGATTCGGTCGTGGTGTCTTGACCGAGTTTGGGGTGTTACAATTGTAGTATCAGAGCCAAGTTCAAAGGCTCGGCTGTGGGCCTGAGGCCCAAAATGTTTTCAAAAGATTGTTTTGTTAGTCTTTATTCTTAAAGTATGGTTTGAAAGGCATGGCACCGAGTCTCGGCACCGATTCGCCGCCGGTAAGTACCCCGAACTATTGCTTGTGATTTGATTGGATGTGATATGATTTGATGAATAGCAATAGTATATTACCTTAGAGATTGAAACTGATAGGATTCTGTGAACTCGCGAGAACAAATCTCCTTAAAATATTCATAAGACTTGCTTTTAAACAAGTGGAATAAATCTTGATGCATAAAATTCTTAATCGATACGTAGAAAGATTAGTCATGAGCGCTAGAGGTGGGCGTGGTCGTGGACGAGGTCGTGGTAGGATGACGGTTTCGAGCCCGTAGGATCGGGTCGTGGGTCGAAATGAGAAAATGAGATCTTCCGCCACCGGTGGAGGTGGTGAGTTCCAAGATCGACCGGGACGACGCAGCGTCACACGAGCGATCTTTGCGAGTGTTGGAAAGAGTAGCTGGTGTAGGTGGTGGTGCGGGAGTTAGGAAATCTGTTCTGGCGACTTCGGGCAAGCGGGGCGAATTTTTCCGAGGTGTTTCGGGTTGTTGCTCAGCCACTTTGAATATTGGTTGGAGGCAACCGAGCGGATCATGGACGATCTGGACTTGAGCGGTGAAAGAGAAAGTGAAGGGCATCGTATCGCTTCTCGGGATGAGTCATATCGGTGGTGGCTCACGGTTCGAGAGCGATGTGTGGCGCAGAGGATCGACATGGGATTATTTCAGTGGTGCATATCAAAAGAAATACATCGGAGCTAGTTATATTGACTCCAGCGGAAGGCATTTCGAGGCTTGTTCGGGGAGTAAATCATTCTTGATCACGAGGTGAGTTCTGAAGGTGAGTAGGTATGCCGAGGGCATTGTGGCCACCGAGCATGAGAGGTGTGTTCGTTTCGAGGATGGTGCGAGAGACGACTTAAAGGCTGCTGATTGCTCCTCGCCAGGAGCGAGTTCTTTGTCTTAGTTGAGAAGGCTAAGGTGGCCGAGGGGTTAAGGAGTCGGTGAGACAGGGCATGGGCAGAAATAGGCATAAGAGGAGCTTTGGGTCCTGCGGGTGCGTCGGGTAATCCATGAGAAGAGGGCTAGACCGAGTGGGCCGAACCAGACTGCTAGGTTTGTTGTTCTGCTAGGCAAGGACCGCCTTGTGATGTGATCGAGTGTGGGAAATCTCATTGGGGTGGCTTCTTGGGTGGAGGAAAGGGTTGCTTTGAGTGTGGTTCTCTCGGAGCACCGTGTGAGGGATTGTCCGCGTAGGATGGCGCCAAAGGAATTGGTGGAGCTTAAGGCTCGAGATCTAGGAGTTATTGGATCGAGGTTTTATTAGGCCTAGTGTTTCGCCGTAAGGTGCGCGGTACTCTTTGTCAAGAAGAAAGATGGCACGATGCGGATGTGTATAGACTACGCCTTGATTGAACAAGTCGACGATTAAAAACAAGTATCCGTTGCCACGGATAGATGACTTGTTTGATCATTTGAAGAAGCGCGCGGTATTTTCGAAGATCGACTTGAGATCAGGTATCACCGATTAAAGGTTAAGGAGGTGATATCCATAAAACAACATTTCGGACTCGGTATGGGCACTCTACAATTTACTCGTAATGCCGTTCGGGTTGACTAACGCACCGGCGGCGTTTATGGATATGATGAATAGGGTGTTTCAATGAGATCTGGATCGATTCGTCGTGGTTTTCATAGAGCGACATCTTGGTGTACTCAAGGACGGAGGAAGAGCATGATAAGCATTTGCGAGTGGTGTTGCGATTTTGAGGAAAAGCGACTCTATGCTAAGTTCGATGAAGTGCGAGTTCGGCTTAGAGAAGTGACTTTCTTGGGTCATGTAGTGTCGGTGAGGGATTCGAGTAGATCCTCGTAAGATTGAGGCGATTTTGGATTGGAAGCCGCCTAGGTCGGTGGGTTTGAGATTCGGAGTTTTCGGGTTTGGCCGGATACTACCAAGAAGGTTTGTTGAGGGTTTTTCGTTGATAGCGGCGCCGATGACCAAGTTCTTTGAGGAAAGAAGTTCCGTTTGTATGGACCGAGAAGAAGCAGAAAGCTTCGACAAGTTAAAGAAGATTTTGACCGAGGCTCGGTTCTAATTCAACTGAGGTGGTAAGGAGTACACAGTCTTTTGCGATGCATCACATACGGGCTTGGGTTGTGTCTTTGATGCAAGAAGGTAAGGTTGTGGCTTACGCTTCTCGGCATTTGAGGCCACATGAGGTCAACTATCCGACTTACGATTTGGAGCTAGCAGTTTGTAGTCTTCGCTTTAAAGATTTGGAGGCACTACTTGTGCGGAGAGAGATCAATAGTCTACACCGATCATAAGAGTCCAAGTACCTCTTGACTCGGAAGGATTTGAATTTGAGGCGTATGAGATGGGTTGAGTTCTTTGAAAGATTACGATTTGTTCGATTGAGTATCATCCGGGCAAGGCTAACGTGGTAGCGAGCACGCGTTGAGCCGTAAGGTTGTTTTTGGATCAAGAGCAATGTTTGCCCACTTGAGTTTGTATGGCGACGGGAGTATTGCAGCGAGTTGCGAGTTAAGCCTACTTGGGTTGAGCGGATCGAGAGAAACTTGATTATTGGATGAGGTTACGAGTGCGCGAAGGTTGCAAGTGCGAGAATGGTGGTTTGGAGGGTTCTGACTTATGCAGTGATGGGGTTCTGTGTTTTCAAGGTAAGGCTTGTATGCCTAAAGATGTTGAGCTAAGGCGAAAGATTCTTCAGACGCACATAGTGATCCTTATGCTATGCATCCTGGAGGTAGCAAGATGTATAGGGATCTTAGAGAGCGATTTTGGTGGCTGGCTTGAAGAAAGAGGTGACGAGTTTGTTGGGAAGTGTCGACTTGTCAGCAGTCAAGGTGAACATCGGTTGCCGTCGGGGTTGCTTTCACTGTGAAGATTCCTCGGTGGAAGTGGGAAAGGATAACCATGGATTTTGTCAGTGGGTTACCGCTTACGCCAAGCAAGAAAGATTCAGTTTGGGTAGTGGTGGATCGACTGACTAAATCAGCTCACTTCATTCCGGTGAGGGTTGATTATTCACTTCAGAAGCTAGCGAAGCTGTATGTGTCAGAGATAGTGAGGTTGCACGGGGTGCCAGTTTTGATAATCTCGGATAGGGATCCTAGATTCACGTCAAGGTTCTGGAAAGCACTGCATCAGGCTCTGGGTACTCGTTTGGATTTCAGCACGGCTTTTCATCCCATGATCGGACGGTCAATCGAGAAAGGGTCATTCAGGTCTTAGAGGATATCTTTGAGAGGTTGTATCTTGGATTTTGAGGTAGTTGGGAGGAGTTTCTACCATTAGCTGAGTTTGCCTACAACAACAGTTACCAAGCGAGCATCAAGATGGCACCGTATGAGGCGTTGTATGGTAGGAAATGTCGCTCACCTACGTGTTGGACGGAGTTAGGTGAACGCCAGCTGTTGGGACCCGAGTTAGTAGCTGAGACTGAGGACAAGGTTAAGTTGATTTAGGCTCGATTAAAGGAAGCTTCGGACCGGCAGAAGTCTTATGCCGATCTTAAGCGAAGAGATATAGAGTTTGCTGTAGGGGATCGAGTTTTCCTGAAGGTCTCGCCTTGGAAGAAGGTGTTGAGGTTCGGAAGGAAAGGCAAGCTAAGTCCGAGGTTTATTGGACCGTATAAGGTTTTGAGGCGAGTTGGACCAGTGGCGTATCAGCTTGAGTTGCCAGCAGAGCTTAGTCAGATTCACGATGTTTTTTACGTTTCGATGCTTCGGCGTTATCGATCAGATCCGTCACATGTGGTAGCAGTGGAGGAGATCGAGGTAGACCCGGACTTGACCATGGAAGAGGAACCTGTGCAGATTCTTGATCGGGATGTGAAGGTCCTGCGTAGGAAGTCTGTGCCTTTGGTTAAGGTACTTTGGCGGAATCATGGCGTAGAAGAAGCTACGTGGGAACCCGAGGATATGATGAGACAAAGCAATACCGCAACTCTTACGATCGTGTAATTTCGAGGTCGAAATTATTTTTAAGGGGGTAGAACTGTAATATCCCGGGTTAGGGGTTATTTTGTTGTTGCATGAAATTGCATGTGTCTAGTGTGGCGCGTGGCTATTTCTATGTTTTGGGGGCTTAATTGAAGTCTAGGTGTATGCCTGAGTGAATGGGAAAAATTTAGTTTTTGGGCTTAGGTGAGAGGAGTGAAAGAGGCTGGGGTTTAAGAATTTTATTTTGTTGTTTTGTTGCACAAAAGAGGAGCTGGCAAGGTGGCAAGGCATGCGCTACTTGGGAGCTAGGTGTGGCGTCAATTGCATGAGGTGGAGGTCTTGTGTTCAAGCCGCAAAGACCTCACATTTTGGTTCATTTTGGACGGCATAGGAGGGAAGAGTTGGATGAAGTTTAAATTCCTCCTTGGACTTGGTCAAATGGCGGCTTGGTGGGTGGAGAGTGATTGTAGGAGTGAGACTTGGTAAACTCATTTGAAATGTGTGGCTTGGAGTAATTGGGGGGATGTGGCGAATTTTAGGGAGTGGTTGGAGGTGTTGGCGAAACTTGGATGCTTGTGGGAGAGGTTGGTCGGTTTTGGTAAGTGGTAGGAGGTGTGTGAAATTCATTTTGAATTTTAGGGGTGCATATTCGGTCTTGGTGTGCCAAAGCAAAAGTGTCCATTTTGGTTTTGTTAAGAAATTTTATGAAGGTTTTCTCTCAATTTTCTTCATTTGTTTAAACCGAAAGTCCATGTGCTTGTTGTAGAAACTTTGCTTGTTTTCTTCTAACTCTCTTTGTTAGCCGAATGCTTCTCCCCACTCTTTCTTCTTTCTTTCATTTGAGTTGAGCCGAAACCATTTCCTAAGAGTTCTTATAATTTCTTCTCCTATTAACACCTTGTTAGCCGAAACTCTAGCCTCCAAAAACACTTTCAACAATTCTTTTTCTTTCAAAAACCGTAAGTACTCTCTCTATCCATCTTTTATTCTCTTCCTGTTTCAAGCCGCTCTCTTTGTTTGTCCTTTGTGCCAAACTCTACCCATTTACAATCTTCTTCCTCTCTTTTCTCACTCAAAGCCGAATCCAAGGGTGTTAAACACCTAAAGCCGAATTTCCTTCTTTTTTTTTTGAAGTCTTGGCCGAATATCAACCCCTCCTTTCTTCACCTTTTCTTGCGTTCCCTTTTGTGAGTAAGGCCGAATCTCCATTCCCTTCTAGTGTGGTGTTGGCGAATTTTAGTTGGTGTTGGGATCTTTGATTTGTGGTGGGAATCAAGGAGGCCTTTACTGTTAGAGACCGATTGGTAATTTGTGGTAAGTGGCTATGTTATTATCGGTTCATTTATTTAGTTCGATTAAGTCAAGGATGACAATGGTTTAACTGTTCTTCTTATTAGGTAGTGACCGATTGTCAAAGGGACCATTAGTTGGTTCGGGTTTGGTAGGAAACCAAACATTTGCAAGGTAAGGGTTATGTAACAAACCCTTTTTGGTTTGAATGGCTATGGCCGAATGGTCTAAGTGATTAACTCTTGTTGGCCGATTGTTATAGGAACAAGATAATCAGGGGGGGCTTAGATTAGTTCGTGAGGTTTAAGGCTTTTGTTACCAGGTGTGTAAACTAACACACTATACTTAGTAATGTTGTTATTAAACCTATTTGCCTATTAAAATCATGACAGTATGATGGATAATTGGATACCCAAACGGGGTATGTGTACGTATCCGGGTAAGTCTAATTTATTACAAGTTCTATTATGGATACCTTGGGTATTATGATCTATGTTATGTATGCTATGAGATGTAATGCTAGACATGTTGGCATGATATGCATGATTTGTATGACATGCATGATTACATGAGTTTGGTATATTGATGGGTGATATGAGTGGAGGGAGCAGTGATATTTTGTGCTGATGAGCACCAGTGTTTTGGTAACACACTTTGTGACTTTGGGTCACCAGTGCTTTGGTAGCACATTTGTGTCTTTGGGACACCAGAGGTTGGGCACCTCATTGCGACTTGTCCCTGTGGTTAACACCACCGTGGGTTGGCCCCACTTTGAGATATGGGATCGTCTGCTAGTGATTGGGTATCACACGATGGGTTGGCCCCATCATTCGATTATTGTGACTACGGTCACCAGTGCTTTGGTAGCACATTTGTGTCTTTGGGACACAGAGGTTGGGCACCTCATTGCGACTTGTCCCCGTGGTTGGTTACCACCAGTGGGGTTTGGCCCCACATGAGATATGGGATCGTCTCGCTAGTGATTGGGTATCACACGATGGGTTGGCCCCATCAATTGATTTGTGACTTTGGTCACCGGTGCTTTGGTAGCACATTTGTGTCTTTGGGACACCGGTGTTTTAGTAACACATTGTGACTATATGTCACGGTGGTTTAGCACCACCAGTGGTTTGGTACCACACGGGGTAGAAAAGGCGAGACGGATGGTTAGGATCGGGTTGCATTAATTATGTTGCTATGTATGATGTGTGTTAGCATGTTGATTCATCGGGAGGCGGGATTTATGCTTCGAGTCATTCGACTCACCCTCTCCTTTGACATTTCGGGTGACCCGTGAGACGCGGACATGGAGCCGGGGTGGACTCGGGGTGCACATGCCATGCTTTAATAAAAGTTTCGCTCGGACTATTCACATGGGGTACTTTAGCTTATTATTTTATTTGAGATTTAATTTGGATGTGTAAAAGGCCTTTAAACTATGTTTTATGATGGTTATGTTTTAATTAGATTCTCAACTCGCTTAACAAATAACTTCCCCAGAAATTTTACTAAAACTTGGAAAGACAACGTTTTCAAAACTATAACGCAATGTGTTTTAAACTATACCATCGGGTATCTCACTATGTTTTGCTATACTGAGAAACTCGATATTCTACTAAGTCAAAAATATTTCAAAATAGCACTAAGAAACTATTGGAAATGCTAAATGAAATCAACCCGTTTTTAACTATATACTTTGGATAAGTGTTCAAAATCTAAACAAGCCTACTCAAAATTTTCCTCAAATTCACTATGTTTTCACCCCGCTTTCAAACGAAAAAAAAAAAACCTGATCACTCAAAAACGTTTTTCCCGTAACATACCAGATTCGGTCGTGGTGTCTTGACCGAGTTTGGGGTGTTACATACTGTGTGATTTATTTTTCTGCTTTGCAGTGTCAGTAAAACTAGCTCGGACCCGGGGATCGTCAGCATATCAATCACACTATCGACAATTTATTTCGGTTCTTCTGGAAAGATGTATATAGATTAAATATGGCATGTATAGGCTAGAGGTTATGGTATGATTTGTGATGTTTAATCCTTGCCATGTGAGTTGGCTTGGAAGTGTGATAATATTGAGTTTGTGAATGAGCTATGAATGTGGTATGTTTCATGACTTTATGGTTGATGAAAGAGGTGATTAGAAGATGAGTTTTGGTATGGATTATATGATGTTTGAGTTATAAATGTTTTTAGATGTATAATTGATACTTGGATGGACTCATTTGTAAGGCCAATATGTATAGGAGTAGATGATATTGTGGATGACTAATTGGTGTATGAAATGGTATGTTTGAATGCAACTAGAAGCATGAAGTGGTGTTGCTCAAATGTGGTTGTAGGATTGACCCAAATGGGTGGCACTTTGACCTTGTAAAATGGCCTATAATGTTACACGGTCGAGGCACACGGGCGTGCCTAAGACCGTGGGTGAATTGGCAGAATGTAGCTTAGTATTACATGGCCGTGGCACACGGGCGTACCTAGTGACCGTGTTAAAATAGTAGTATATAGACACGAATGGGCAGACGGGCGTGCCTAGTGACCGTGTTGAAATAGACAATATATAGACACGGATGGACACACGGGGGTGTCTAGTAGCCGTGGAGGGCACACGGCCTCCTCCCACGGGCGTGTCTCCCCTGAATCTTAGAAAAATTTTTAAGTGTTCGAGAATTTCTGTGTGTGTTCAATTTAGTCCCGACCCCTCTTTAGCATGTGAATTAGGTCTCGTAGACCTCGATAAGGGACACCATGATTGTAATTGAATGAGATTGAAGATGATTGACTTTGTGTCGTAAATTCTAGATGTTAAATGTTCTGATTGATCGGTAATACCTCTTAACCCTGTTTTGGTGACGGTCTCGGGTTAGGGGTGTTACATGGCACACGCCCGTGTCTATGGCCCGTGTCCGTCACACGGCCATGACACGCCCGTGTCTTAGCCCGTGTATGAAAACCTTAGTATTCTGTTTATGACACCAGAAAACCCCTAGGATCACACGACCTAGTCACACGCCCGTGTGTTGGCCCGTGTGACGAACTGAATTTTTCGCAAATTAGATACAGGGGACACACGGCCTATCAACACGCCCTTAGGGCTGGCCGTGTGTCACACACGGCCTAGACACACGCCCGTGTGTCTACCCGTGTGGACAATTATAAGGCTATTTACCAAGCCAATTGCCACCCTGAAAAACACTCACACTTATACCATTTCAAGCAATACATATATAGCAATAATGCATTATTGATATTCACTAACTCATCATGCATCAACTTCACACACTACTCATTCAATTTCACGAGCTTGCACTTCATGAATTTCATCATCATTGAATAGATATAACTTAACTAGTATTGGCCAATTCCAATGGCCATTTACAAAATGATTCAAGTAACATTAATAGCCAACACCTTGGCCAACCAATATGACATAACAAAATGACCAAGTACCTATACATTCCATACTCAAAATAATTGAACTTTACTATACCAAAAGAATAGCTTGATAGTGTGAGTCAAACTCCGACGTCCTTCGATCCCCGAGCTAGCTTGGCGATACTACAAGGAAATGGAAAAGAAAGGGAGTAAGCATAAAGCTTAGTAAGTTTGCATGCAATAAATAGCCACATAAAATCTCATGATGCATTCATACTTTACTTTAAGTAATAACACAAGTTCTCAAGTGCATTAACATGGCTTACTCATGCTTACTCTTACCAATCACACATCTTACATCGAACTTATTTCTCGTGCATTACTCATGTATACCTGTATCACTCCTTACATAACTTTAGCACTTTTGCAATCATGAATACAAACTTAGCTCATTATCATCTTTAACATGAACTTAACTCTTTATCATCTTTAGTATGAACTTAAATCTTTACCCGTTGAACCACTTGGAATATCGAAGGATACCCGGAATTCGTCTTACACGTAATAAGATGCCAATGCCATATCCCAGATATGGTCTTATACGAGATCCTATATCAATGCTACGTCCCAGACATGGTCTTACACGATTTTTCCTCTTAGATGCCGATGCCATATCCCAGATATGGTCTTACATGGGATCACATGTCGATGCCGATACCATATCCCAGATATGGTCTTGTACGGGATCTCATATCGATGTCGATGCCATATCCCAGATATGGTCTTATACGAGATCGTATATCAATGCTACGTCCCAGACATGGTCTTACACGATTTTTCCTCTTAGATGCCGATGCCATATCCCAGATATGGTCTTACACGGGATCTCAATTCGGTTGCGAGGCCATGTCCTAGACATGGTCTTACACGATTTTTCCTCTTAGGTATCGATGCCATATCCCAGATATGGTCTTACACGGGATCTCAATTCGGTTCCAAGGCCATGTCCCAGACATGGTCTTATATGGGGCCCTTTTAATCTCATGTCTTGACGATGGTACCCTTTCTATTTCTAAGTTCAACCGGGACTTTCACCTCATAAATCTTCATCATTTTCTCATCGGACATCATTGGTCAATTTTCATAAAAATAATGTACATTTCATGCAATATCAAGCATCTCAATACATAATGACATAAGGTTTATTTATTTCACACAAACTTACCTCGGTATCAAAATTTGTATAATTATTCGATTTAGTCCACCTCCTTGTTCTTTCCTCAGTTTCGGTCCAGACTTCGTGTTTCTTGATCTATAATGACAATTTCACTCTTTTAATGATCACATTGACTAAATCAAACCATGAATCATACTTTGGTAAAATCATGATTTTTCCCCTATACTTTCTCATATTTACAAAATGGTCCCTAGGCTCGTATATTGAAATACACTCATTTCCTTGGTTACCCAAGCCTAGCCGAATATTTATTGAGCTCATAACAGCTCACACTTTCCTTCAAAACTGATTTTTACTACATATTTTATCACTTTTACAATTAGGTCCTTTTTATGAATTTTCCATGAAAATCACTTAGAAAAAGATGTTTATCATACATCAAACTTTCATATTCTTCCAATAAACATCAAAATACATGCATGTCATGCATGGGTAAATTTTTGAACATGAAACCTAGCTCAAAATATAGCTAGAAATAGCTAAATCGAGCTACGAGGATCTCAAAAATATGAACAACATTAAAAACAGGGCTAAGAGGTACTTACAATCAAGCTTGAAAGTTGAAGAAACCCTAGCTATGGTGTCCTTGAGAATTTCGGCTAGCATGGAGAAGATGGACATGAATTTTGACTTCTTTTTCCCTTTTAATTAACTTATTAATCAAATAACCAAATTGCCCTTAAGGCCCCTTTCTTGAGATTTTTCCTTCCTTGTCTATTTTTGTCCATCATAAGTTATAATGGTCTAATTTCTAAATAAGGACCTCTAATAAATTTTCTCTTTCTTTCTCATACTTGAATTTTCTAGAATCTCATATTTTTCAATATTTGCAATTTAGTCCTAATGAATAAATTGATCACTAAATTATAAAATTTCTTCATGAATTTTTCACATAATCATGCAAACATGTTATAGACCTCATAAAAACCATAAAACACATATTTCTACCTCAGATTTGTGGTCTCGCAACCACTATTCCGACTAGGCCCTAAATCGGGCTGTTACAGTAATTTTCTTACTCAATTCAAACCGAACTCAGAACTAGAGCTTCAGTTAATAATACTTTCAACTGTTTAGAACTTTGCTAACATGCATACATCATTCAAATTTTCATAAATGTGATGACTTTATCAATCGATACAACTTTAACTCATAATAACATCATTCGATTAGAGCAATCCAATAAACATATCTTTGTATCATACTTTCCAGAATATAATTTCCTCATCAGACTATCCGTCTATATACTCGTGAATGCACAAAATTCATTACTATACTTGAGAATACTTTAAATACACATAACTCAATTGAATCGAATAGCCGAGACTAGCTTCTTCTTTATCTGTGACATTGCATAATCTATGTAATCTTTAAAACATTCTGATATTTCTTCTAAAATTGTTTTCACTTTCGAAACTATTCTCATCTCTGTATACATTACTAATTACTTCATCACTGAACTCTTTAGTTTCTCACTTATGAACTTATTCAACATGGTTCTCGTAAAATTTCGTCATAAAGCATCACTGGTAAGGGGGTGAGGTTGTAAAGCCTCTAACTTGACTCTCATAAATACACACATATGACTTAGCATTCATCATTAACGTAATATCATCATAATCACATAATTCACTTCAGAAAATTTAATATACTTATTCATTTTACGAATGTTTTCTGCTATCCACAATTTCAAACAATGAATTTACTTACTAACATTTGTCAAATTAGAGAACGCCTTACGGGTTTGGTTATGTCGTTTACTTGATGCCATAGTCCAACTATGGTCTTACACAAAGTCTCATATCGATGCCATGTCCCAGACATGGTCTTACATGTATCACAATGCCATAGCCCATCTATGGTCTTATACGTTATTACAATGCCATAGTCCAACAATGGTCTTACACGTACACACATGTACTGCCATGGTCCAACCATGGTCTTACATCCACAATGCCATAACCCAGTTATGGTACTGAAATGCCAGAGCCCAGCTATGGTCTTACCTTCCATACTTTGCCATGGTCCAACCATGGTCTTATCCATCAATTCATCATTGAACGATCGCACTCATTTCCTGCGTTAACAAAGACGTAAAACATAACATCATATTATCTGTAATTTAATATGTAAACATAAAATTCAACCACATTAACATACTGATTACACTTATTCAAAAAAGTGTACATAAACACACATTCCATCAATTTGTGTAACTGTACTTATTATATTCACTTAATCAAATAGGTTGGGCATATATCATCATATGCATGCCAAGCAAACATGAATGGGCTTATCACCACATAAACTTTCATTTTATTCCACGTTTCCACATTTCTCAACTCATTGTTATCTCACTTCGTACATTAACACATACATATCATGAACTTCTATTCATACCTTTCTAAGTTTCGTCTCATCACAAACACATTTCAATCACCTCAATATCATTTTTCAGCATTATCAAAAATAGCTCGGTTGGAAGTCATCTCTGTCTTAACAAAACAATTTCGTTAGAGCTGGGAGATATCACACTATCATGAGTAGTAATATGGCATGTATAGCTAGACTCACATATGCTAGGTTAGTCTGAGAATCGACTAAACCATAGCTCTGATACCACTAAATGTAACACCCCTTACCCGTATTCAACACCGGAACCGGGTACGAGGCATTACCGGACTTAACATACTTAATCATGCAAAATTGGGCAATAATTTTTCATTATTTTCCAACTTAAAACTTTTCATTCGTGTTCATAACGTCCCTATTATGGGCCTACGAGACCCAAAACATACATATAGAGTGGTTCGGGATTGAACCAGAAGCTTACAAACAATTAGAAAATTTTTGCTCAAAATAGGGCCACATGCCCGTGTCCCTCACACGGCCATGACACGCCCGTGTCTTAGCCTGTGTGTGAAAACCTTGACATTCTATTTATGACGTCATCATCAAAAGAGGTCACACGGCCAAGTCACACGCCTGTGTGCTTAGGCTGTGTCCTCCACACGGCTGAGACACACGCTCGTGTCTCTGCCTGTATGCTGAATTCTGGACATTCTGTTTTACCTAAATTAAGGTGCAGGGGACACACGGCCGAAACACACGCCCATGGGGCTGACCGTGTGTCACACACGGTCTAGACACACGCCCGTGTGTCTACCCGTATGGACAATTACAAGGCTATTTTCCAAGCCATTTTGCCACCCTCACTTGCACATACTCACTCAACATTACTTTGCACAATCTTAAGCATATAAATGCATTTAGACCAAGCAAACACAAACAATAACATATCATGTCAATATCATCATATACACACTCTTAACATCATGCTTTATCGAATCCAAACATACCAAATCACATTCAATAATAAGACTATTGGGCCACATTCAACCATTAGGTCTTTAGGCCATAAACTGCAATCCATCACATGTACCAAATAAGTACCCACCACATCACAAGACATTGGCATATGCATATGAATAAAGATATAGGCTTATAACCAATTAGCCAATATAAGCCGATTCACATGGCTACACATTACATTAAACCTTTAACCATTACAAGCCAATACCTTTGGCTAAATCACAATGACACAATCACAAAGTGACTTATTCCCTATACATGCCATAAACTTAAGAGGTTTATATTCACTTTTACCCCACGATGATAGCTTGATAGTGTGATAGCATCTCCAGCGATCTCCAACTCGAGCTAGCATAAAACCCTATAAGATATTAGAAAGGAAGGGGAGTAAGCTACAATGCTTAGTAAGTTTGTATGCAAATAATAAGAAACTTATTAACATGTTTTTCACCAATTCTCACAATATGTTCTCAAGGTAATACCATCATAATTACACAAAATTTCACTATTTACTTATGTTCATCTTGAGTTGTCTACTCGAGTTACAGTCACTAAATTATTTTTATCCGGAGCTACGGAACTCAAAATTAAGATCCGCTAATTTTCCCTGAAACTAGACTCACATATATTCTTACCATAAAATTTCCAGAATTTTTGGTTTTCCAGTAAGTACAGTTTATTTTTTAAAGTCTCCCCTGTTTCGCTGTCTGACAGTTCTGACCCCTCTTCACTAAAAATTAATTATCTCGTTGTACAGAACTTGAATGATGTTTCTGTTTATTTCTCTTGAAAATATACTCATTAAGAAATTCTAGCATATAAATTTTATCCCTTGTTTGTTTTTGTACAATTTTTAATGAATTTCCCATGAAACACCCCACACCCGGCCCACGAGCCTGGACCGGATCTGGTATGTTCCTTAAGTAAACTGGTTACAAAATTCTTTTATTACCAGAGGAAAACTTGTGCGATTTTTAAAAACTATTGTTTTGGGTTGGGCTTGAGTTAAAAACCCATTTATCTTATTTTAAAATCCAATTAATTAGGAGGAAAAAAAACAATTAGGGTTATTTTTAAAGAAATAAATTTTACTTAACTTTAATTGAAAATAATTCGTAACATAGTAATTAAAAATAAAAGTAAAGAAGTGTAACTTATGGCCTTATTACATCAAGTAGAATCCCAAAATAAAATTCTAAAATACTTAAATAAATTTGAATATCCATATTGAATAAAACTTCAAGCTGAGCATGGTCATCCCTAAGCTTCCGCCGAACCCGGTCCATTATTGATCGTCACCTGAAAAATAGTCCCACAACGGGGTGAGTCAACAGACTCAATGTGTACACAACACTAAAATTCAATAGATCAGGCATACATTTTTCATATCCAATACTTATTCATATAACAGATAAAAATGATGATGCAACCCAAACCCAAACCTAGGTGCCATCCGCTACACATCCCCGTACCAACCTGCACACCGTGGGGACTACTAAGTCAACCCTCCATCCGCTACACACCATCATAAGGCGATCAGCTGCGATCGGCGTGCTCATCGCCCATATAATTTTTGGCATAGCCACCAGATAATTGTGTCATGAGACACCACATTCAGATAATGTAACCGAAGTTACCACATTCAGATAATGTGACCGAAGTCACCACATTCAGATAGTGAGACCGTAGTCATCACCTTCACTTCCCCTTTTTCATATATCCCGAATGACCCATATTATTCATATCATGCATATCATACTTAAATTCTCATTCTTATAAATTTTCTCATGTTATAAATAACATATTTCATAATCCTAGTGGAAGTAGGAAACGTACCTGAGTACTTTGTACCATATTATGGTACCTTAGCCACATTCTTATAAACATGCATATTTTACATATTACCATCAATCTTATTAAAAGTTAGTGTGGGGTACACACCTGATTCGTTTAACGAAGTCCTTGAAATCCCGAAAAGCTTGATCTAATGCTTAGATCCTTAATCCCTACATTGATTTATCACTTATTACCTTAATAAAAAGCCATTCGGCCATAAATCCAAATCCTAGTAGGATTAGTATACTTAAACTTACCTTGTGGATTTTAAATCCCGAAACTCACCGAATAACTAGGGAACACGTGGCCTATGGTGTACCTTCCGGAAAAGAACTTCTCCTTCCTTGTAGTCGACACTTAGTAAATCCCGAAAGATCTCTTCAAAGTTTTGGCAACAAGATATTAATAGGGTTAGTCCTAGATTTCGGCAAATCTTAAGAAAAAAGGATGAAACCGAATGAGATCTTACCCTTACTTGAAGAAATCGATTGCACCTTCACTTCAACCTTCAGAGATTCGGCTATGGCTAGATGATGATCTCACAACTTTTGGCTTTTGGAGGGATTAGAAAGAAAAGAGAAGGAAGAATAAAGATGGAGGATTCGGCTAGAACACAAGGTATTTCGGCTTGGCAAAAATAAAAGAAAGAAAAGAAGAGAAGAGAGCACTAAGAATTCGGCAGAGAAAGTAGGAAGCACAAATTGATGAGTAGCCCTCCTTCCTTCCTTTTATAGCCGAAATTATCATCTAAGGAGTCCCTTACTTGGCCATCACTCTTCTATTTTAATAGCTTTATCTCTTTAATTATCACTTAAAATAAAAGATAATTCAGCAACTATCCTTACTTAGCCGAAATTATTAAACTCAAAGTCCCTTACTTGGCCATCACTTCTCCCTTATTTTCCTCTTTATCTCTTTATTCAAATTAAAAGAATTTAATCCAACAATTATCTCTTGAAAATAATGATAAATAAATCCCTTATTTATCCACTATTTATAAAAGAATAAAAGCTCCTACTTTATAGCCATGTGCCGTCCACCTCAATCTTTTGGAAGAAAAAATAAAACCTCCTTTATTTGCTTCCCAAGTGACTCGAACTCAGGCCCATTCCTCTTGCATATGGCGCCATTTCCATAGGCCCTAAGTGGCATCTTCAGACCACTTTTCCAAGCCTGTTTGTGTGTCAAATTTCACAAACTTTTTCTTTTAAGGCCACCTTGCCTTAATTTCCTCTTTTAAACCTTAAAACTCGTCATTTCTAGGTCATTTCTAAGTTTCCAAAAAATTTCGATCGGCTCTGTAAACTTGGCATTTCCTTACATTTCCATGACATTTCCTTACAAGACATTTCCTTACATTTCCAAGGTTCTAAAAATGTTCACTTTCCTCTTTTAAACTTAACATTTCCATACATTTCCAGGTTTCCAAAAGTGTTCAAAATATATTCATAACACATAAGATATGACATTTCGTACAATTAAACCAAAAATGCATAGGCCCTTTTCAGGATGTTACATCCCAAGTCAGAACAGGGGATTCCGAAATCATTCTAACTCTGTCTCACAAAAAATTCAAATATCTAAGAATATGAAATTCTTTTGCTTACACCGTTTCTTTTATGTAAAAATTGGCTCCATAAAATTTAATGCCATATCTTATTTAACATCTAATTCAATTTCCACCATTTTTGGTGATTTTTCAAATTGATACAGCTGCTGCTGTCCAAACTGTTTTATTGCTAAATTTACTCTATCATGTTTCTTTGTATTAGTTCTCATTTACGCACATATAACACTAAAGTATATCCATAGTTAGCCATGCCAATAGCTAGTCATCATCAAATATTTACAAGTCTTCATTGTAACACTTACTCCATATCAACCTTACCAAAGTTTGATCACATATCACATACCGGACTCATTTCTCGTAAGTTTTGCATATGTACCTGTATCACTCCATCACATAACTTTAGCCTTTTTTCCTTCTTTAACATAAAATTTAATTCTTTACCCCATTGAACCACTTGGAATATCGAAGGATACTCAAAAATTGTCATACAATAGTAAGATGCCAATGCCATATCCCAGATATGGTCTTACATGGGATCACATGTCGATGTCGATGCCATATCCAAGATATGGTCTTATATGGGATCTCATATTGATGTCGACGCCATATCTGTAACATCCCAAAATTGGGCCTAGTAGGATTGGGCCTTGAGCTTTAGGAAAAATTTAAGTATTATTTTTGTGTTGGCTCGGGTAGGAATTTTGTGTGTTAGCATAGTCTTGTGAAGGCTTGATTTTATTTAGGAAGTTAGATAATTTTTAGTATGGTTTATTTAATGAAGTGGATTAAGTGAGCTTAGCACTTAAGTTAATTTAAGTGTTAAATTCTAACACATGAGGAGTTAGTGGCATAGTGGATAAGGAGCTTGAAAGGTTACTTGAGGGAAGTGGTTTGAGTTGCTTGGAAAGCATTTTGAAGACTTTATTTTTGTATCCTAGCATTGATGGACGGTCAAACTCTAATTAGGATAGGTTGGACCTTAAGATTTTGGTAAGTTGAATATTGGTTTAAGGAAAGCTTGAAATAGGGGATAAGAATCTTAAAGTTAAGGAAGGTTTATGGGACAAAAGGCTTGAAGAGTGGATGATGTTTTGGAAGCTTTTCCATGGTCATGTGACCATGAACCTAGACGGCATAAGGGGCTAAGGGAGTGGTTTAATTGTGTTGGAAATTATGGGGTTGATAGGGAAGAATTAAGGAGAAAAAGGGGGATTGTGTAGGCTATTGTGTTGGCGAATTTTTGGTTTGGGAATTGGGAGGTTTTAGTTGACCAAGAGTTGTCAATTTGTGCATTTTTCCTTTGTCCAAAAATATTTCTCTTAATCGAATTTATCAATAGGCATTTGGTAAAAAGTTTTCTTTGTTTTGGCCTTTGCATTTTGACCAAATAGATACTTTTATTTCTTCTTTTCCTCTCAAGTTTACTTTCTTTTGGAACCAAAATATTGTCATCTTTGAAGACATTTACCATTCTTTTCTTCCTCTCTAAGTGCCGAATCCATCTTACACCAAAAGCATTCTCTTTTATTTTCTTTTTCATTCTCTTCCTCTCTTCCCTTTTCCTATCATAACCGAAAATTATCCTATACCTTTTTCATCATTCTTTTCCTTCCTTTTCTTTCTTTTGTTAAGCTTAGAAATTATCATTCTTTTTCTTTTAAGTTGTTAAGGCCGAATTTCTTGATAGTTCTAGTAAGGGTTAATCGATCATCGTGTTCGGGTAAGGCTTTTCTATCAATGGTTTTTTCTTTATTTCCTTTAGATTAACCGATTTTAGGAATCTAATCCTCTTACTCCTCTGTGGCTAAATCTTTGAAGGAGGATTTCGGGGCTTCTTGTAGTTGACGATTAGGGAGAGATCGTTCGGGTTTTGAATAATCCAAGGTAAGGGATAATGATATTCGGCCAAAGGCCATATCTTTTAGTGATAACCGATTTCTCACATAGTGATATGTAGGTTCTGTCGACGTGTAGGCAAGAGTCGGAAATCCTAAAGTTTCTATCGCTCTTTGTGTTTGCAAGGTGTGTAACTTATGCTAAACTTCTAATAGATCAATAGCTTTATTGATAAAAATGTGTTTATAAAGAAATATAAATGTTTATGGCTTTGGGTACCATTCAATGGTACGGTGAATTGAGGTATGTTATTCCTTCGTACTATGTATGATTCTAATATGAAACATATTCGATATTTGATTATGATTTTGATATAATGTAGGCATAATATTTACATCGCTAATAATGCTATATGCATAATATGAAATGTGTCCGATTCCGATATGATAATGGGGCATATGGCATGATAATGAAATAATATGTTATTGCATGGGCATATGGGTAATATTGAAAGGGGAAGTGTTCCGGTGGTTTTTACCACATTATCCGGTGACTTCGGTCACGATATTATGAATCCGGTGACTCTGTCACAATTATCTGGTGGCTATGCCACGATTATAAGGGCGATGTGCATGTTGACTGCAGCAACTGCCTTCGATGGTGTGTAGCGGATGGAGGGTCGATTTAGTAATCCCCACGGTGTGATTGGTAGGTACGGGTGGTGTGTAGCGGATGGATATCTAAGTTGGGTTCGGGATTGCATTTCATTTTATATGTACATGTGATTATCTGATTTGCTATATTATGGGCTTATGGCTAAATGTGATTTAAATGGGCTTTATTGCTATGATCGATTGGGTTTTTAGTGTCTTTGTTACACATTGAGTCTGTTGACTCACCCTTGATGGGATATCTTTTCGGGTGATTCGTGAGATCGCGGATGTGGAGTAGGATGAACTCGAGGAGGCCATGCAATAAAATTTGATTTTACAAGAACTTCCATTTGGGTACCTTATTATATTTTAATTTGGGTTTTCATATTTTATAGATTTGTAATAAGGCCTCTTTAATTATGGTTTTGGATTATTTATATGCTTTGGGATTTATTCTAAACATGTTTAAGTATATCACTTGATTAATTTAATAATTGAGCTAAAGTTTTCTAAACTATAAAAACGCTATGGTATTTTATCTTGCCATCAGGTAATCTAAATTGTTGATAATAAAATTATAAATTAAGTGTTTTCTACAACTTAAATGATTTCCAAAATTTTAAGTTTCTACATTCAAATGCAAACGGTTTCAAAGTATTAATTCGAGTTTTCTTAAAATGAAACAAATGTTTTCTAACCTATGATTTATCCACTTAGTTTAAAAGTTTTATTTATGGAATTTCAAAGTAAATTTCCAGTTTTTAACTTATTAAACATCTGATTTCTACAAATATAGAATTTCAAAGAATTTTTTTTTTAAATTTAATCGCTATCTCAATTTTCTTCGAATCATTTTTCTTCGTAGCATGCCAAATTCGGTCGTGGCGTATTGACCAGGGTTTGGGGTGTTACAAATTAGTATCGAGCCAAGTTCAAAAGCTGTTACTGTGGGCCCGAGGCCCAAAATGTTTTAAAGAATGGATTTTAAAATGTTTTGTTGAAAATTATATGGTTGGAAAGGCATGGCCTCGAGTCTCCGACATCAATCCATGCAGTAAGTACATCAAACTGTTGATTTTGATGATATGATATGATGATGTTGGCATGATTGTATAGTAGTAGGAACTACTCTAGAGACCCAAACTATAGGTTGAATGTACTCATGAAACAACTTCTTATTAAAATTATTCATAAAAGCTGTGTTTTAAAGAAAGTGGAATAATGACTAATGCATAAAACTTTTAAATCGATAAGTCGAGATGTTAGACATGAGCACTCGAGATCGTGGGCGTTGTGGATGTGGTAAAAGCCAAAGTGTTAGGGCTAGATTTTCAGTGCCAGGCATAATTCAAAGAAGGAGGCGTTAGCATCGCTAGTGGGTGAGAGCAGTATCATGATCGAGTTCGGATTGATGGTCGACTCGGATAGTTAAAGAATCGGTGAAGCACTTAGAGTTGGGTGCCGTGGTGTAAGAAGAACAGAGATCACGGTTCTCTAGGGTCACAATCTCGTTCTGTAAAACATGTCAAGGCATGGTCGAACTTTTTGGCTTGCGATTATTGTGGAAGGTGTCATCCGGAAGAATGTTGGAGGAAGATAGGAGTATGCTTGAGATGCAGGTCTAAGGAGCTTAAGGCTCAGGATTGTTTCCTCACTCTCAGGTCAGGTATGTTTTGGTTGGAAGTGATGGTTGTTTGTAGGAAAATTTTTGGTATAAGTGTAAGTGTTAGATAATGGTTTGCTATGGTGGATTAAGATTTTGTTAAAAGTACATTGTGGTTTTATTAAGATCAGAGTGCGCAGCAAGAACGTAGTGTGGCGAGATAGGATGTACGACTGTTAGTTAGTTGGAAATTTCGAGGACGAAATTTCTTTAAGGAGGGTAGATTTGTAACATCCCAAAATTGGGCCTAGTAGGATTGGGCCTTGAGCTTTAGGAAAAATTTAAGTATTATTTTTGTGTTGGCTCGGGTAGGAATTTTGTGTGTTAGCATAGTCTTGTGAAGGCTTGATTTTATTTAGGAAGTTAGATAATTTTTAGTATGGTTTATTTAATGAAGTGGATTAAGTGAGCTTAGCACTTAAGTTAATTTAAGTGTTAAATTCTAACACATGAGGAGTTAGTGGCATAGTGGATAAGGAGCTTGAAAGGTTACTTGAGGGAAGTGGTTCGAGTTGCTTGGAAAGCATTTTGAAGACTTTATTTTTGTATCCTAGCATTGATGGACGGTCAAACTCTAATTATGATAGGTTGGACCTTAAGATTTTGGTAAGTTGAATATTGGTTTAAGGAAAGCTTGAAATAGGGGATAAGAATCTTAAAGTTAAGGAAGGTTTATGGGTCAAAAGGCTTGAAGAGTGGATGATGTTTTGGAAGCTTTTCCATGGTCATGTGACCATGAACCTAGACGGCATAAGGGGCTAAGGGAGTGGTTTAATTGTGTTGGAAATTATGGGGTTGATAGGGAAGAATTAAGGAGGAAAAAGGGGGATTGTGTAGGCTATTGTGTTGGCCGAATTTTTGGTAGTTCTAGTAAGGGTTAATCGATCATCGTGTTCGGGTAAGGCTTTTCTATCAATGGTTTTTTCTTTATTTCCTTTAGATTAACCGATTTTAGGAATCTAATCCTCTTACTCCTTTGTGGCTAAATCTTTGAAGGAGGATTTCGGGGCTTCTTGTAGTTGACGATTAGGGAGAGATCGTTCGGGTTTTGAATAATCCAAGGTAAGGGATAATGATATTCGGCCAAAGGCCATATCTTTTAGTGATAACCGATTTCTCACATAGTGATATGTAGGTTCTGTCGACGTGTAGGCAAGAGTCGGAAATCCTAAAGTTTCTATCGCTCTTTGTGTTTGCAAGGTGTGTAACTTATGCTAAACTTCTAATAGATCAATAGCTTTATTGATAAAAATGTGTTTATAAAGAAATATAAATGTTTATGGCTTTGGGTACCATTCAATGGTACGGTGAATTGAGGTATGTTATTCCTTCGTACTATGTATGATTCTAATATGAAACATATTCGATATTTGATTATGATTTTGATATAATGTACAAGGCATAATATTTACATCGCTAATAATGCTATATGCATAATATGAAATGTGTCCGATTCCGATATGATAATGGGGCATATGGCATGATAATGAAATAATATGTTATTGCATGGGCATATGGGTAATATTGAAAGGGGAAGTGTTCCGGTGGTTTTTACCACATTATCCGGTGACTTCGGTCACGATATTATTATCCGGTGACTTCGGTCACGATATTATGAATCTGGTGACTCTGTCACAATTATCTGGTGGCTATGCCACGATTATAAGGGCGATGTGCATGTTGACTGCAGCAACTGCCTTCGATGGTGTGTAGCGGATGGAGGGTCGATTTAGTAATCCCCACGGTGTGATTGGTAGGTACGGGTGGTGTGTAGCGGATGGATATCTAAGTTGGGTTCGGGATTGCATTTCATTTTATATGTACATGTGATTATCTGATTTGCTATATTATGGGCTTATGGCTAAATGTGATTTAAATGGGCTTTATTGCTATGATCGATTGGGTTTTTAGTGTACTGTTACACATTGAGTCTATTGACTCACCCTTCAGTGGGATATCTTTTCAGGTGATTCGTGAGATCGCGGATGTGGAGCCGGATGAACTCGAGGAGGCCATGCAATAAAATTTGATTTTACAAGAACTTCCATTTGGGTACCTTATTATATTTTAATTTGGGTTTTCATATTTTATAGATTTGTAATAAGGCCTCTTTAATTATGGTTTTGGATTATTTATATGCTTTGGGATTTATTCTAAACATGTTTAAGTATATCACTTGATTAATTTAATAATTGAGCTAAAGTTTTCTAAACTATAAAAACGCTATGGTATTTTATCTTACCATCAGTAATCTAAATTGTTGATAATAAAATTATAAATTAAGTGTTTTCTACAACTTAAATGATTTCCAAAATTTTAAGTTTCTACATTCAAATGCAAACGGTTTCAAAGTATTAATTCGAGTTTTCTTAAAATGAAACAAATGTTTTCTAACCTATGATTTATCCACTTAGTTTAAAAGTTTTATTTATGGAATTTCAAAGTAAATTTCCAGTTTTTAACTTATTAAACATCTGATTTCTACAAATATAGAATTACAAAGAATTTTTTCACTAAAATTTAATCGCTATCTCAATTTTCTTCGAATCGTTTTTCTTCGTAGCATGCCAAATTCGGTCGTGGCGTATTGACCGGGTTTGGGGTGTTACAATATCCCAAATATGGTCTTATACGGGATCTCATATCGATGTCGACGCCATATCCCAAATATGGTCTTACACGAGATCGTATGTCGATGCCATGTCCCAGACATGGTCTTACATGAGATCGTATATTGATGCCGATGCCATATCCCAGATATGGTCTTATACGGGATCTCATGTCGATGTCGACGCCATATCCCAGATATGGTCTTACACGAGATCATATGTCGATGCCATGTCCCAGGCATTGTCTTACACGAGATTGTATATCGATGCTGATGCCATATCCCAGATATGGTCTTATACAGGATCTCATATCGATGTCGACTCCATATCCCAAATATGGTCTTACACTAGATCGTATGTCGATGCCATGTCCCAGACATGGTCTTACACGATTTCATACCGAAGCCAGGTCCCAGACGTGGTCTTACACAGAATAACTATTCAATGCTGATGCCATATCCCAGATATGGTCTTACACGAGATCTCAATTCGGTACCGAGGCCATATCCCAGATATGGTCTTACACGGGACCTTATTAATCTAATGTCGTGACAATGTATCCTTTCTATTCCTAAGGTTCAACCGGGATTCTCATTATTCAATTCTTTGCCAAATCATCATCAATCGAATCCGTAGAAACATATATATACAATTCATGCAATATCAAAATATTAAATACATAATATATGTTGTATTATTTACACACGAACTTACCTCGATACCAAAATGGCAACAAGGGACCTAACTGTCAGTTACTCGTTTTCCCCCGTTCTAAGTCCAAACCTCGTTTTCTTTGATCTATAATATCACATTTAGTTTATTTATTAGTCACATTATTCAATGTGGTCCAAAAATCATATTATGACAAAATGACATTTTTGCCCCTAAACTTTGTCATATTTACACTTTTGCCCCTAGGCTCGTAAAATGATTTTTATTTAATTTCCTTGTATTTTAGGCCTAGCCGAACCATTTTCGTAACTATAGCAGTCCACAATTTTCATTCATTCACACATTTTCATACATTTTTTAACTTTTACAAATTAGTCCTTTTATGCGATTTCGTCAAAAATCACTTAGTAAAAGTCGTTTACTACACACCGAACATTCATATTCTACCATTAGATATCAAAGAACTTGCATTTCATCCATGGGTAAATTTTTAAACACAAACTCTAGCTCAAAATAATGGTAGAAGTAGCTAAACTGAGTTACGGGGATCTCAAAAATATAAAGAACATTAAAAACGGGGCTTGGATGCACTTACTATTGAGCTTGAAAGCTTGAAAACCCTAGCCATGGCTTTCCTCATGCTAAATTTGGCCGAGAAAGAAGATGGACAAGGGTTTTTGGCTTTTATTTTGTCTTTTAGTCCATTTAATTACAAAATTACCAAAATGCCCCTAACTTAAAAATATCCTATTTCACTTATCTCATGTCTATTTTTGTCCAACAATTTAACCAATGGTCTAATTACTAATTAAGGACCTCCAATTTAAAATTTCATAGAAATTGGACACTTCTAACATGTAGAACTCAACTTTTGCTCTATTTACAATTTAGTCATTTTGACTAAATTGAGTGCCTAAACATCGAAATTTTCAAACAAAATTTTCACAAAATCTTTCTGTGAAATCGTATACCATAAAAATAAAATAAAAATAAGATTTTTCCTCATCAGATTTGTGGCCCCAAAACCACTGTTCCGACTAGGCCCAAAATCGGGCTGTTACAGAGGTTGAATAAATATTGCATGTTTGGAATGGTTTAGTTAATTGAATGGTATATGTGAATTAGGTATGAAATTATATGGCAAATTGTCGTATACTTGTGATTTATATTGATGGTAAAGAATTGGTATGATTTGAACTTTGGTTGATGGTATTTGGTTGCATATTTGTATCTTGAATTGGTACCATTTGAGTTTGTTTAGGTAAGTGTAAAATGGGTGGCAAAATGGCTTGGTAAATAGCCTATTTTTGTCCACACGGGCAGAGACACGAGCGTGTGTCTCAGCCGTATGTGACACACGGTTATGTTACATGGCCGTGTGTCCCCTGGTGTTGTAATTGAAATGAAGTCAGTATGCTCCACATGGCCTCACACACGGGCATGTGACTTGGCCGTGTTGCATAAGTCAGTATACCCTACAGGTTTGATACAGCCTAGTACACGGCCTGGCACACGGGCGTGTGTGGCCACTTCGAAGGGCACATGGGCTAGACACATAGGCGTGTGGTTGGCCGTGTGACCCAAGCCAGTAGCTTCACTTGTTTGGACACAGGGTAGGACACGTGCAACAGCCTAATTTTGACCCTAATTGGAATAGTGGTTTCGGGACCACAAATTTGAGTCTGAAAAATATTTTAAAATTATTTTGCGTGTTTACTATGTGTGAATTTGCTTGTGTTAAATTTTCGTGTTTTAATTTCGTTGTTTGAGTGTCCGATTTAATAAAAGGGTTTAATCGCGTAAAATAAAAATTTGATGGTTAGTTGTGAAAGTGCTTAATTGTTGTTGTCTTTTTAATATGGAGGGTTTATATTACAATTGGACTATTTTTATATTGTAGTGGACGGCAACATGCCATTATTATATGTTTTATATGTTAAATGTTATAAATTAAAATTTATATTAATATATAATAATGTTATATTATATTATATTAACATAAAAACAAAGCCATAGTTTTATTTCTCTCTTTCCATGACCGAATAACAAAACAAAAAGAAAGGAGAAAAGAGTTAGGGCATTCGGCCATTGTGGGAGTTGATTAAGGTATGTGTTTAGCTCGATTTTTGATAATTTTTACGTTTTTTAGATCGTTGCTAAGAGATGTACAAAACCCATGTCTTAATTTTTGTTTGTGATAATGATTTTGTGTTTTGTCATTGATGATACCTTGTGGTTTTTGTTGTTTGATGATGAAAAATGAAATGTATGTGTTAGATTAACAAGTTTTGTCTTTGAATTTTTGATGAAATTGAGTATGTTGGACTAAATTGCAAAAATAATTTTTTGAGGGACTAAAATGTGAAATAAATGAAATGTATGGACTTGTATGAGGACTAGGAATATTCGACCCTTAAGGTGTATAGTCAAATTTTATGTATTTTGTGTTTTGTGCAAAAAGGACTAAATTGTAAAAAGTGTGAAATGTTGGGGGCAAAATTGTAATTTTCCCATTATATGTTTTTTAGACTAAATTGAGTGTAATGGTGTTTAAATGAGGTTAATTTGAAATGATATAGATCAAGAACAAAATAAATTAGACTCTGATCGGGGAAAAGCAAAAATAATTGAATAGTCGATACATAATGTCCATCGATATCCGAGGTAAGTTTTTAAGCAATTGAGTTAAATTGAATTTGTATCTATAATGTTGTACATGTAATTTAATAGAAGTATATATGTACAATGTGGCATTGCCGAATGTGATATTGGTTGTGAGATGAAATTATGGTCGAATGTGATGTTTACATATATGTCAATGATATAACCGAATGTAATACATATGTATGGAAATGATATAATTGAATGTGATGTTGATCATAGAAATGAAATAGGCGAATTTGTATATATATGAGTAATTGAGGTTTATGTCTTATGTATATGTGTTTAATTATACGAATAACAATTTCAAGTAATGCACTCTGTGTGCGAACGTAAATACCGAGCACTATGTGTGCGAAATCGGTCATTTGGCACTAAGTGTGCAAGATATTAAAGGTAACGGCACTAAGTGTGCAATACGTTACGAGAATTTGGCACTAAGTGTGCGAAATGTTAATGTGACGGCACTATGTGTGCAATACGTTACAGGGTTTGGCATTGAGTGTACGGGTTTAATGATTCATCAAGGATATTGGTTATTTGAAGTATTAAGAAAAGTAAAATGAGCAGGTATGTGATGATATATTCTATATAGATAGTGGAGTATGTATTAGCTGTTGAATTGAGACTAGATATTTTGCATATCAATATGTGATTTATAAGGATTAGAAATTTAAATTCGATAAGTGATATATGCATATGAAATTAAGCAAATGTGATGTATATTTATATATATATATATATGTGTGTGTGTATTTGTTTTGAGTTGAGAAAGTGGTTTATAGATCAATAAGAACCTGTTATTGAATGTGTGGGTGTTCGGTCCTAAGGTTATGAAATACGAAAGTCTATGAATGGTGTTATGACTCATAATTATGATTTTAAATCTTGAGGATCATTATAATACATTGACCTATTATATATGATAGTATTATGTACTGTTGTATTGTAATTGCTTATAACTTACTAAGCTGTTAAAGCTTACTTAGTTCTTGTTTGCTCTCGTGTTTTAGATTTATTTCGGGTGTTCGTTACGTGCTCGGGGATCACTGCTAAAGCTCATCACACTATCATCAATATTTTGGTACCTTTTTGAGATTAAACTTAAAGTTTATGGCATGTATAGGCTATATTACCTTTTGAGTTATTACAAATGATATGTATATATGTATTTTGTATATGCCATGCGAAAATGGCTAAAACATGATATTTTGGGCTTATGTGAATTCGACCTTGATATTAAGTTTTGATGGAAGTATAATTTCTGATGTGTTTATGCTTGGTGTTTAGTTATATGGCTTGATTTTTAAGCTTGAGTTCGGTTATGTTTGATCATGGTGTTAATATTTGTATATACGTTCATGTTATAAGCTTATTTTGGAAGTATATTTTATGGTATTTATATATGTGGTGTTTGGCTACATGAATTCGTCATTGAGTATAATAGGTATAATGTATAATCGGCCTTGAATTTAGCTCATTTTAGAAGTATAATATGTGGAATATTTTAGTTGATGAATATGTTCTAGCTTTAATGTATAGGTACCTATAAGCTAAGTTATGAGATGACTATGCTATGCCTTGTGAATTTGATTAATTGATGTGGCTTATTAATGACTTAATTTATGATGTATAATTTGCTTTGTGGAATGACTTGGAAATGTTGTATTTGATAAATTTGATTCGGTCATATTATGTAATAAATTATGGTGTATTAGGTTAATAGTTAATGGAACAGATTAATAAGAATAGATGTCTCGATTTATGATTAGTATAAGAAATGAAAATGTTTGATTATAAAATGGTATTCAAATATCATGAATGAGATACTTATATGATTCAAATATTATAAGTAATAAAGCATGATTGGTTCTTAATTGGCAATATGTTTTAAATATGTGCAAATTTGACTTATATGAATGAGTGTATAAATGCTATTTGAGTTTGAAATTTTTTGTAAAGAAGTTGATATGACTTTATGCATGAATTGTTTATAATAATCGTGATGAACTGTGTTTTGTTCGGTAATGTCTCGTAACCCTAATCCGACGACGGATACGGGTTAGGGGTGTTACATTTGATTGGTATCAGAGCTACGATTTAGTCAGTTCTTGGACTAACGTAGCACGTGTGAGTCTAGCTATACATGCCATAATTTTTATTGTGATAGTGTGATGACTTCTAACAATAAAATATGTCTTTCTTCTTTCTTATAGTAAATGGATCCTGATCTCGAACGAGCCGTAGCAGAAGATGTTGAGAGTGTGGCACCTGCTCCCGCGCAAGGGACCGTGCCAGTTGAATCTCAACCAGCTACGAGTAACCCAGATGAGGGGGCTAAGCAAGCCTTATTTAGCATAATGAACGATTGGTTTAATCAGTATATCTAGACAAATCTGGCTGTTTAACAACCCCCGAATCCGAATAATCCACCTGTAGTGCCTGTGGCACCTTCGATCATTAATCCTGATAGATTAAATAAGCCTTCTATTGATAAAATCAGAAAATACGGAGCTGAAGAGTTTAGGGCCACAGCTACTGATGATGCTGAGCGAGCTGAATTTTGGCTCGATAATACTATTCGTGTCTTTGATGAACTATCTTGTATACCTGAAGAGTGCTTGAAGTGTGCTATATCTTTATTACAAGATTCTGCCTACTATTGGTGGAATACTTTGGTTTCGGTTGTTCCGAAGGAAAGGGTTACTTGGGATTTCTTTTAGACGGAGTTTCGCAAAAAGTATATCAGTCAGCGATTCATTGATCAGAAACACAAAGAATTTCTTGAGTTAAAACAGGGTCATATGACCGTATCTGATTATGAGCGTGAGTTTGTGAGACTCAGCCGATATGCCCGAGAGTGTGTCGCAACCGAGGATGCTTTGTGTAAAAGATTCGAGGAAAGACTGAATGAAGACATAAAATTGCTTGCCGGCATACTTGAAATAAAAGAGTTCGTAGTACTTGTCGAGCGAGCTTGCAAGGCCGAAGAGCTCGGAAAAGAGAAAAGAAAAGCTAAATTCGAAGCTAGAGATTTTTGCAAGAGATCAGCAAGTAAAACTTCTCAGATGGCATCAAAGAAGTTCCAAAATGACAGTAGCCGATCTAAGACTAATGCTGGGATTTCTATACGAAAGCAACCACCAGTGAGTTCACGAGCTACCTCGATTGCTAGTGTTGGCAATACTCGACCGAATAAACCCGAGTGTCAATAGTGTGGTAGGCGACATTTTGGTGAATGTTGGGGCAAGTCCAACAACTGAGTTTGCTACAAGTGTGGTTCACAGGATTACTTTATTCAGGATTGTCCAGAGTTAGCTAAGAAGGATAATGCTCAGAGTGCAAGACCGAGCGGTACTGCAGCTAGAGGTAGACCACCCCGAAATGTAGGAGGTAGGAGCGGAACTCAGAGGGGGACTTCGGATAAAGCTATTCGATCAGAGGCTCGTGTGCCAGCTAGAGCCTATCCCATTCGTGCCCGAGAGGAGGCTTCATCTCTAGATGTCATCACCGGTATATTTACTCTCTTTAATACTAGTGTAATTGCTATGATTGACCCCGGTTCAACTCATTCCTATGTGTGTGAAACATTAGTATTCAGTAAGACTTTACCTGTTGAGTCTAATGAATTTGTGGTTCGGGTTCGAACCCCCTAGGCCGGTGTGTGCTAGTTGATAAGATGTGCAAGAATTGCCCTTTGATGATTCGAGATTCATGTTTTCCGGCTGATTTGATGTTACTACCATTTGATGAGTTCGATATCATCCTCGGTATGGATTGGTTAACTGTGCACGATACCGTAGTGAATTGCAGATGAAAGACTATTAATCTGCGGTGCCAAAATAATGAGATAATTCGGATTGAATCTGCGGATTTAAATGGGCTACCAGCAGTGATATCTTCAATGTTGACTCGAAAGTATATGAGAAAGGGTTGCGAAGCTTACCTTGCTTATGTGATTGATAATAAAGTGACCGAAAAGAAGATTAAAGCTGTACCTGTTGTATGTGAGTATCCGGATGTGTTTCCAGAAGAGTTGTCGGGATTGCCACCTGTTCGGGAGGTAGAGTTTGGTATTGAGGTTGTACCAGGGACGACTCCGATCTCGATAGCTCCGTATAGAATGGCACCGACTGAATTAAAAGATTTGAAAGCCCAATTGCAAGATTTGACAGATAGAGGTTTTGCTCGACCAAGTTTTTCTCCCTGGGGTGCGCCAGTGTTATTTGTGAAGAAGAAAGACGGAACTTTGAGGATGTACATCGACTATCAACAGCTTAACAAAGTGACCATAAAGAATAAATACCCGTTGCCGCGCATTGATGATCTATTCGATCAGTTAAAGGGAGCCTTAGTATTTTCGAAGATTGATTTAAGATTGGGTTATTATCAGTTACGAGTTAGAGACTCTGATGTGCCTAAGACTGCTTTTCGAACGAGATACAACCATTACGAGTTTTTGGTGATGCCGTTCAGACTCACTAATGCCCCTGTTGTTTTCATGGATTTGATGAATCGGGTATTCAGATAGTATCTGGATCAGTTTGTAGTTGTGTTTATAGATGACATTCTGATCTATTCGGGCGACGAAACCGAGCATGCCGAACACTTGAGACTTGTGTTACAGATTTTGCGTGATAAGCAGTTGTACGCAAAATTCAGTAAGTGTGAGTTCTGGTTACACGAAGTTAGCTTATTAGGGCATGTTATTTCAGCATTAGGTATTCGGGTTGATCCGAGTAAGGTTTCAGCTATACTTGATTGGAAACCCCCGCGGAATGTTTCTGAAGTTTGGAGTTTTCTGGGACTTCCTAGTTATTATAGATGCTTCGTGAAAGGTTTCTCAATGATTGCAACTCCGATGACAAAGCTACTTCAAAAATATGTTAGATTCGAGTGGACGGAGAAGTGCCAGAAGAGTTTCGATCAGTTGAAAACCTTGTTGACTGAAGCCCCAATGCTTGTTCAGCCAGAGTCGGGTAAAGAGTTCGTTATTTTTAGTGATGTATCCTTGAATGGTTTGGGTTGTGTTTTGATGCAGGAGGGTAAGGTTGTAGCCTACGCCTCGAGACAGTTAAAGCCACACGAAAACAACTATCTGACACACGATCTTGAATTAGCCACTATAGTTTTTGCTTTGAAGATATGGCGCCACTATCTGTTTGGTGAAAATGCCATGTCTATTCTGATCATAAAAGCCTAAAGTACTTGATGACTCAGAAGGATCTGAATCTGAGACAACGACAATAGTTGGAATTGTTAAAAGACTACGAGCTTGTGATTGATTATCACTCGGGAAAAGCTAATGTGGTTGCTGATGCCTTAAGCCAAAAATCACTATTTGTTTTACGTGCAATGAACGCGGATATGGCCATGACTGACGATGGTGTGATTATAGCAGAATTGAAAGCGAGACCGTTATTTGTTCAACAGATTTGTGAAGCTCAAAGGGTTGATGATAATTTGATGGCAAAAAGGAATCAATGTGGCTCGAATGCTGACTCAGAATTTCAGATTGATGCTGAGGGATGTTTGCGGTTCAGAAATCGATTATGTGTACCGAAGGATCCTGAATTGATTCGGATGATTTGTAATGAAGCTCATAATATTAAATTGTCTATTCACCCGGGTAGCACGAAAATGTATAATGATTTGAGACAGCATTACTGGTGGCACGGTATGAAATGGGATATTTCAGATTTCGTGTCGAAATGTTTGATATGTCAGCAAGTAAAAACTGAACATCAGGTGCCATCTGGATTGCTTCAGCCGATTATGATACCTGAATGGAAATGGGATCGAGTCATGATGGATTTCGTATCTGGGTTACCGTTGACACCGAGCAAGAAAGATACAATCTGGGTTATTGTTGATAGATTGACGAAGTCGACTCACTTTATTCCAGTCCGTACAGATTACTCGCTCGATAAGCTAGCTGAATTGTACATTTCTCAAATTGTATGATTACATGGAGTACCTAATTCTATTATTTCGGATAGAGATCCGAGGTTTACATCGCGGTTTTGGAAGAAACTGCAAGATGCATTGGGTACTAAATTGCATTTTAGCACCGCTTTCCACCCTCAAACGGATGGTCAATCCAAGAGAATTATTCAAATACTTGAGGATATGTTGAGATGTTGTGTTCTTGAGTTTGAAGGTACGTGGGAACGATACTTGCCTTTGATTGAATTTGCATACAATAATAGCTTTCATTCGAGTATCAAAATGGCACCTTACGAGGCTTTGTACGGTCGTAAATGTCGTACACCTTTGTATTGGACCGAGCTAAATGAAAGCAAGATACACGGGGTTGATCTAATCAAAGAGACTGAACAGAAAGTAAAAGTGATCCGCGAAAGTTTGAAAGCAGCATCGGACCGTCAGAAATCTTATGTGGATTTAAAACGTAAAGATATAGAGTTTTAGATTGGTGACCGAGTATTTTTGAAAGTCTCGATGTGGAACAAAATACTTATATTTGGTCGCAAGGGAAAGCTGAGTCTGAGATTTATTGGGCCGTATGAGATTATTGAGCGTATCGGGCCGGTTGCGTACAGGTTGATGTTGCCACCTGAGTTAGAAAAGATCCACAATGTTTTCCATGTTTCGATGCTTCGACAATATAGATCCGATCCTACTCATGTGATTAGTCCGTCAGAAATTGAGATTCAATCTGATTTGACCTATGAGGAAGAACCTATTCGTATTTTGGCTCGAGAAGTGAAAGAGTTGCGTAATAAGAAAATCTCGTTGGTGAAAGTATTGTGGCATAAGCATGGGATCGAGGAAGCAACTTGGGAGTCAGAGAATACAATGAAAGAGCGTTATCCAAACCTATTCACCGGTAAGATTTTCCAGGACGAAAATCCTTAAGGGGGAGAGCTGTAACAGCTTGATTTTGACCCTAATCGGAATAGTGGTTTTGGGACCACAAATCTGAGTCTGAAAAATATTTTAAAATTATTTTGCGTGTTTACTATGTGTGAATTTGCTTGTGTTAAATTTTCGTGTTTTAATTTCATTGTTGGAGTGTCCGATTTAATAAAAGGGTTTAATCGCGTAAAATGAAAATTTGATGGTTAGTTGTGAAAGTGCTTAATTGTTGTTGTCTTTTTATTATGGAGGATTTATATTGCAATTGGACTATTTTTATATTGTAGTGGACGGCAACATGCCATTATTATATGTTTTATATGTTAAATGTTATAAATTAAAATGTAAATTAATATATAATAATGTTATATTATATTATATTAACATAAAAACAAAGCCATAGTTTTATTTCTCTCTTTCCATGACCGAATAACAAAACAAAAAGAAAAGAGAAAAGAGTTAGGGCATTCGGCCATTGTGGGAGTTGATTAAGGTATGTGTTTAGCTCGGTTTTTGATAATTTTTACGTTTTTTAGATCGTTGCTAAGAGATGTACAAAACCCATGTCTTAATTTTTGTTTGTGATGATGATTTTGTGTTTTCCCATTGATTATACCTTGTGGTTTTTGTTGTTTGATGATGAAAAATGAAATATATGTGTTAGATTAACAAGTTTTGTCTTTGAATTTTTGATGAAATTGAGTATGTTGGACTAAATTGCAAAAATAAATTCTTGAGGGACTAAAATGTGAAATAAATAAAATGTATGGACTTGTATGAGGACTAGGGATATTCGACCCTTAAGGTGTATAGTCAAATTTTATGTATTTTGTGTTTTGTGCAAAAAGGACTAAATTGTAAAAAGTGGGAAATGTTAGGGGCAAAATTGTAATTTGCCCATTATATGTTTTTTAGACTAAATTGAGTGTAATGGTGTTTAAATGAGGTTAATTTGAAATGATATAGCTCTAGAACAAAATAAATTGGACTCGGATCGGGGAAAAGCAAAAATAATTGAATAGCCGATACATAACGTCTGTCGATATCCGAGGTAAGTTTTTAAGCAATTGAGTTAAATTGAATTTGTATCTATAATGTTGTACATGTAATTTAATAGAAGTATATATGTACAATGTGACATTGCCGAATGTGATATTGGTTGTGAGATGAAATTATGGTCGAATGTGATGTATACATATATGTCAATGATATAACCGAATGTAATACATATGTATGGCAATGATATAATTGAATGTGATGTTGATCAAAGAAATGAAATAGGCAAATTTGTATATATATGAGTAATTGAGGATTAGGTCTTATGTATATGTGTTCAATTATACGAAAAACAATTTCAAGTAATGCACTATGTGTGCGAAATCGGTCATTTGGCACTAAGTGTGCGGGATATTAAAGGTAACGGCACTAAGTGTGCGATACGTTACGAGAATTTGGCACTAAGTGTACGAAATGTTAATGTGACGGCACTATGTGTGCGATACGTTACAGGGTTTGGCATTGAGTGTACGAGTTTAATGATCCATCAAGGATATTGGTTATTTGAAGTATTAAGCAAAGTAAAATGAGCAGGTATGTGATGATATATTCTATATGGATAGTGGAGTATGTATTAGCTGTTGAATTGAGACTAGATATTTTGCATATCAATATGTGATTTATAAGGATTAGAAATTTAAATTCGATAAGTGATATATGCATATGAAATTAAGCAAATGTGATGTATATTTATATATATATATATGTGTGTATTTGTTTTGAGTTGAGAAAGTGGTTTATAGATCAATAAGAACCTATTATTGAATGTGTGGGTGTTCGGTCCTAAGGTTATGAAATACGAAAGTCTATGAATGGTGTTATGACTCATAATTATGATTATAAATCTTGAGGATCATTATAATACATTGACCTATTATATATGATAGTATTATGTCTCGTTGTATTGTAATTGCTTATAACTTACTGTTTATTAAAGCTTACTTGGTTCTTGTTTGCTCTCGTGTTTTAGATTTATTTGGTGTTAGATTCGTGCTCGGGGATCCTTTGCTAAAGCTCATCACACTATCATCAATATTTTGGTACCTTTTTGAGATTAAACTTAAAGTTTATGGCATGTATAGGCTATATTACCTTTTGAGTTATTACAAATGATATGTATTTATGTATTTTGTATATGCCATGCGAAAATGGCTAAAACATGATATTTTGGGCTTATGTGAATTCGACCTTGATATTAAGTTTTGATGGAAGTATAATTTCTGATGTGTTTATGCTTGGTGTTTAGTTATATGGCTTGATTTCTAAGCTTGAGTTCGGTTATGTTTGATCATGGTGTTAATATTTGTATATACGTTCATGTTATAAGCTTATTTTGGAAGTATATTTTATGGTATTTATATATGTGGTGTTTGGCTACATGAATTCATCATTGAGTATAATAGGTATAATGTATAATCGGCCTTGAATTTAGCTCATTTTAGAAGTATAATATGTGGAATATTTTAGTTGATGAATATGTTCTAGCTTTAATGTATAGGTACTTATAAGCTAAGTTATGAGATGACTATGCTATGCCTTGTGAATTTGATTAATTGATGTGTCTTATTAATGACTTAATTTATGATGTATAATTTGCTTTGTGGAATGACTTGGAAATGTTGTATTTGATAAATTTGATTCGGTCATATTATGTAATAAATTATGGTGTATTAGGTTAATAGTTAATGGAACAGATTAATAAGAATAGATGTCTCGATTTATGATTAGTATAAGAAATGAAAATGTTTGATTATAAAATGGTATTCAAATATCATGAATGAGATACTTATATGATTCGAATATTATAAGTAATAAAGCATGATTGGTTCTTAATTGGCAATATGTTTTAAATATGTGCAAATTTGACTTATATGAATGAGTGTATAAATGCTATTTGAGTTTGAAATTTTTTGTAAAGAAGTTGATATGACTTTATGCATGAATTGTTTATAATAATCGTGATGAACTGTGTTTTGTTCGGTAATGTCTCATAACCCTAATCCGGCGACGGATACGGGTTAGGGGTGTTACATTTGATTGGTATCAGAGCTACGATTTAGTCAATTCTTGGACTAACGTAGCGCGTGTGAGTCTAGCTATACATGCCATAATTTTTATTGTGATAGTGTGATGACTTCTAACAATAAAATATGTCTTTCCTCTTTCTTATTGTAATATCCAGGGATAGGGGCTATTTTGTTATTGCATTGTTTTGCATGTGGTTGTTTTGCAATGTTGCTTTTGTGTTGTTTTGGGGCTTAGTTGTAAGCTTAGTATAAGCCGGAGTGGTAGGAAAAATTTTGGTTTTAAGTTTTATGTGAGAGGAGCTGAAGGAGCTGGGGTTTATAAATAATTTTACGTGAAAAGTTAGCACAAGAGTTGAGCTAGTAAGATGGCAAAGCATGTGCCACTTGGGGCTTGTGTTTGGCGTCACTTGCAGGAGAGGAGGTCCTGTGTTCAAGCTGCGAAAATCCCACATTTTTGCTCTCATTTTGACGGCATGGAGGAGAAGAGTTGTGGGCAGTTCAAACTCTGCCATGGACCAAGTCAAATGTTTAAATGGTGGGTGGAGAGCGAATTTAGGAGGGAGACTAGTTCAAACTAGTTTGAATGTGTGGCTTGGAGTAATTGTGGGTAGTGGCCGAATGTTGGGGAGTTTGTAGAGAGAGTGGCCGGTTTTGGTAAGTGGGGAGGGGTGCTAGCCGAAATTCACTTAAGCATTTTTGTGCCTTTTTCGGTCACTTTGTGTCAAGCCAAATTCCTCTCTTTTGTCAATAGTAGCCGAAATTACAAGAGAGCTTTCTCTCATTTTCTTTACTTCTTGAAACCAAGAGACCAAACCCCTATAGCCTTGCCGAATTTGCTTTGTCCCTCTCAATTTTCTTGGTAGCCGAATGTTCTTTGCTCTCTCTCTTTTCTCTTCATTTGTGTAAGCCGAAACTCCATTCTCCAAAACACTTTCTCCATTCTTTCTTTTGCAAGCCGAAACTTCACCCTTCTAAACCTTTCCTTTTCTTTTTCTTTTCCCCATTTCTATTGTTGGCCGAATATCAACCCCTATCCTTTTGCATTTCGTTTTCTCTTTTCTTTCACTCTGACCGAATCTTGTTTGATTATTACAAGCCACCCTAGCCGAATTCTTTTTTTTCCATCTTGTTTAAGAGTTGGCCGAATCTTTCCTCTCTCCTAGTGGTTCTTGGCCGAATATTGGTTGGTGTTAGGTAAGTGCTTGGCCGAATGGTTATTTCTCCTCTCCCTCGTTCTGGTTCGATTTTGGGTTTGGTTGAAAGGAGTTAATCTTTGTTAACTATTACGTTATAGGGCCTTTGGATTTTGGAAGCAAGCAAGAGGAGTCTTCTTTCTCGGTTAATCGTTGGTAAGTGGTGGTAAGGGATTGGTTCTAGTAGTGCATTCTTTTAGTTTTCGTTAATCAAAGACTTCAAAAAAATTAACAGTTCTTTTGTTAGGGTGTGGCCGATTGACTAAGGAAGCATTGGTTGGTTCGGGTTTTGGTAGGAAACCAAACCAAGTGAAAGGAGCAAGGTATTTGAGGATCTTAGATCGGTTCGTTGGGTTTAAAAGCTTGCGTTTTAACAGGTGTGTAAACTAACACACTCATTGCTTAGTAATATGGTTAATAAACCTGATTGTCAAACAGTGTGGTTGATTGATATGATACCCTATGGGGTATGTGCACGGATTCGGGTAAGCCCGTTTCATTACGAGTTCTATTAATGGTATATGATATCATGATCGATGATGTATGTGATATGAGATGAATTGTTAAACATGTTAGCATGATTACATGTCTTGCACGATTTGCATTAGTATGAAATGTTATGGGTGATGAGAGAGGGGGAATATGATATTCGTGTCTTTGGGACACCGAGAGGTTTGGCACCTCCGGTGGTTTGGTACCACAGATTGATTATTGTGACTTTGGGTTACCAGAGGTTTGGCACCTCGCGTCTCGTCCCGGTGGCTTAGCACCACGGTGGGTTGGCCCCACGATTGATTATCTGGGATTGACGCCGGTGATTTGGTATCACACGATGGGTTGGCCCCATCATTGGATTCGTGACTTCGGTCACCGGTGATTTGGTATCACATTCGTGTCTTTGGGACACCAGAGGTTTGGCACCTCATAGCGCCTCGTCCCGGTGGTTGGCTTCGCACCACGATTGGGTTGGCCCCACGGTGATTATACTGGGATTGAGCGCCGGTGATTTGGTATCACACGATGGGTTGGCCCCATCATTGGATTATTCGTGACTTTGGGTCACAGTGGTTTGGCACCACAATTATAGATATCGTGACTTTGGGTCACAAAGTGGTTTGGCACCACCAAAGTGGTTTGGTACCACACGGGGTAGAAATGGAGTACGGATGGCTAGGATTGGGTGCATTACTTGTATTGCGTTGCTATGATGTGTGTTAGCATGTTGCATTAATCGGGAGAGGGATTTATGCACTGAGTCTTGCGACTCACCTTCTCCCTTATCATTTCAGGTGACACTTAGATTGCGGACATGGAGCCGGGTGGACTCGAGGTGACCATGCCATGAATAAATTCGAAATTTCACTGATTTAGACTTGGTACTTAATTTCTTTTATTCCATATGGTTTTGTTGGGATTGTAAAAGGCCTCTTAAAATTATGTTTTGATTATTCACATGCTTTGATTAGGATTTCAATTATGTCCTAATAAATTATGGATTATTATCGAAGAAAAACTTGGATATAAAATGAGGTTTTCAAAACTACAAAGCGATATGTTTTAAATTTTACCATCGGGTATCACACTATAAATTAAAAATAAATGCAACTCAAACGTTTTCTAAAACTAGAGATTTTTCCACACTAAGCTCAAAATGTTTTTAAGCATCAAGAAGGAGATTACTTGGGATTCTCAAACGATATGGATTTGTCTTACTTATGGAGTCAACCAAGTTTTCAAATTCGGGTTTTCAAAATTCACTACCGCTTTAAAGCAATCATGCCCAAGATTTTGACAAGTATAAAATATGTCAAAGAGTTTTTTCATCGAATCTTTAACCTGAAACCTAACCCCTCAAACACGATTTTCCCCGTAACATGCCAGATTCGGTCGTGGTGTATTGACCGGGTTTGGGGTGTTACAATTTTGGTATCAGAGCTAAGTCCAAGGCTCGGCTGTGGGCCTGAGGCCCAAAATGTTTTAAGAATTTTTTTTTGTTTTGTTTTTAAATGTTTTTGTTTCAAAGTATATGGTTTGAAAGGCATGGCTTCGAGTCTCCGGCACCAATCCGCCCAGGTAAGTACCCCTTACTATTCTTGTGATTACTGATGTTGGTGTAATATGATTGAATGGCTAGCAATTACTTTAGAAATTGAAACCACTAGGTCCACGACTTGCGAAAACAAAAATTTCTTTAATAAGAAATATTCATAAGACTGTGCTTTTAAATAGCGGAATAAATACTGATGCATAAAACTTCTAAATCGGATAAGTCGACATCTGTAGTCATGAGCACTCGGGGTGGGCGTGGTCGTCATACACGTGGACGTGGTGGGGTAGGATGACGGTTTCGAACCGATGAGGGTCTGGTCGTGGGTCGAGAGAATGAGATACGCACCACCACCACCGGTGGAGGTGGTGAATTTCGTGATCGGACCGGGACGCAGATGTCGCAGCGACGTCTTTGCGAGTTCGGAAAGGGTAGGCTGGAGTAGGTGGAGGCGCAGGAGCTAGGAAATCTATGCCCGAGCGACTCCGAGCAAGTGGGGTGAGGTATTTAGAGGTGTTTCGGTGTTGCTCTCAAAGACGGTGAGTATTGGCTGGAAGCGACGGAGCGGATCATGGATGATCTGGACTGATGTGCCGAGGAGAACTGAAGGGGATAGTATCGCTCCTTCGGGATGAGTCATACCAGTGGTGGCTCACGGTTCGAGGCAGGGCTGCAGCGGAGGATCTCACTTGGGATTATTTTAGGTCGCTTATCGAGAAAAAGTACATTGGAGCTAGCTACATTGACGCACAAACGAAAAGCATTTTTGAGGCTAGTTCAGGGAGTAAGTCCGTGGTCGAGTACGCAGTGAAATTCTTAAAGTCGAGTAGGTATGCTAGGGGCATTGTGGCTACCGAACACGAGAGGTGTGTTCGATTCGAGGATGGTCCGAGAGACAATTAAGATTGCTGATTGCTCCACAAAGGAGCGTGAGTTTGCCGTCTCTGGTTGAGAAGGCTAAGGTAGCCGAGGGTGTTAAGGAATCTGCGTGAGGCAAAACATGGATAGGAACAGACATAAGAAGAGTTTTGGATCTTCTCGGGTCGTCGGGTAATCCGAGAAAAAAGAGCTAGACAAAGTGGGCCGAATCGATCCGGTAGGTGCATTGTCGGGTAATCGGGACCCGCATGCAGTGTAACCGTTGTCGGAAATCTCATTGGGAGGTTCTTTGGACCGGTGGAAAAGGATGTTTCGAGTGTGGCTCTTTGGATCACCGTGTGAGGGACCGTCCGCGTAAGTTGACTAGGATTCATCCAGAGGCGCGGGCCGCACTCGATTCAGAATAATGGACCGCCACCGCAGAGGGGTCGTGGTAATGGCGAGAGGAGGTAATGGTTACTGGTCGGGCCTCTGAGCACCAGGCAGAGGTGCGGGTAGCTCGAGGCAAGACACTGGGTTGGTGTATGCGTGACGCCGAGAGGGAGGTGACGACCCGGACGTCATAACCGCACGTTTTTGATCTTTGGTTCTCCATATAACGCTTTAATTGATGTGGGTTCAAACGCATTCATACGTTGCTAGTAGCATAGTAGAGACCATGGACTTAAACTCTGAAACTACTTCTAGGCGGATGACAGTCATTAGCCCTCTAGGTCACTCAGAGTCGTGAGATAAGTTGTATAGAGATGTACCCATAGAACTCCAAGGGGTAGTGTTTGTGGGCGATCCGATGAAGCCGCCGTTTGGGAGTTCGATCGATTCTCGGGATGGGTGGTTGGTTAAATACCAGGCTAGATTGGATTGCGCGGCTAAGCGTTTGGTTCTAAAGACGGTGAGGTGATGAGGTAGTCATGATAGGTAATAGAAGAGATTACTTATCCAACGTGGTATTTGCTCTGAAAGCGGAGAAGATGGTCAGGAAGGTCGTGAAGCGTATGTGGTTCACGTGTATGCCTTGGAGGCTAAGGAATCTGCTTTGTGGAAAAGGTCCGGACAGTTAAAGAATTTGTTGATGTGTTTCCGGAGGAACTTCAGGGCTTGCCACCAGATCGTAAGGTGGAGTTCGGGATAGATCTGTTACCGAGAACTGCGCTAGTGTCTATTGCTCCGTATAGGATGGCGCCAAAGGAGTTAGTGGAATTAAAGGCTCAGATCCAGGAGTTGTTGGATCGAGGCTTTATTAGGCCAAGTGTTTCACCTTGGGGAGCGCCAGTACTCTTTGTTAAGAAGAAAGATGGTACCATGCGGATGTGTATAGACTACCGCCAGTTGAACAAGCTGACGATCAAAAACAAGTATCCGTTGCCGCGGATAGATGACTTGTTTGATCAGCTGAAGGGTGCTTCGGTATTCTCGAAAATTGATTTAAGGTCTGGGTATCACCAATTGAAGGTGAAGGAGGCGGATATCCATAAGACAGCGTTTCGTACTCGGTATGGGCACTACGAATTTCTGGTAATGCCGTTTGGGTTGACTAACGCGCCGGCAGCATTCATGGATATGATGAATAGGGTGTTTCAGCAGTATTTGGATCAGTTCGTAGTGGTTTTTATTGACGACATCTTAGTATACTCAAAGACAGAGGAGGAGCATGATGCACACTTGCGAATAGTACTGCAGATTCGAGGAAAAACGACTTTATGCAAAAATTAGTAAGTGCGAGTTCGCTCGTGGAGGTGACATTCTTGGGTCATGTAGTGTCGGTGAGGGGATTAGGGTAGATCCTCGGAAGATTGAGGCGATTTTGGATTGGAAGCCGCTAAGTCGGTGGCATTTGAGATTCGAGTTTTTGGGTTTGGCAGGATACTACCAAAGATTTGTAGAAGGTTTTTCATTGATCGTGGCGCCAATGACCAAGTTGTTAAGAAAAGGGGTTCCATTTGTTTGGGTGAGAAGCGCAGGAGAGTTTCGACAAACTAAAGAAGATTTTGACCAAGCTCCTGTTTTAATTCAACTTTGAGGTGGGAAGGAATTCCACGGTGTATTGCGATGCATCACATACGGGATTGGGTTGTGTCTTTGATGCAGAAGGTAAGGTTGTGGCTTACGATCTCGGCGATTGAGGCCACATGAGGTCAATTATCCGACGCACGACTTGGAGTTAGCGGTGTAGTCTTCGTCTTGAAAATTTGGAGGCACTACTTGTTCGGAGAGAGATCGATAGTCTACACAGATCACAAGAGTCTAAAGTATCTTTTGACTCGAAGGATTTGAATTTGAGGAAAATAGCAGATGGATTGAATTGCTCAAGGATTATGATTGTTCGATTGAATATCATCCCGGGCAAGGCTAACGTGGTGGCGATGCGTTGAGCCGTAAGGTTGTTTCGGACTTAAGAGCGATGTTTGCCCATCCGAGTTTGTATGACGACGGAAGTATTCTCGCGAGCTACGAGTTAAGCCTACTTGGGTTGAGCGGATCGAGAGAGAAACAGTTGGAAGATGAGGTTTGTGTGCGCAGAGGTCTCAGTGCGTGGATGGTGGTTTGGAGGGTTACAGGTTATCTAGTGATGGAGTGTTGTGTTTCCAAGGCGAGCTTGTATGCCGAAAGACGTTGAGTCGAGCGGAGAGGATTCTTCAGACGCACATAGCAGCCCATACGCTATGCATCCCTGGAGGAAGCAAGATGTATAGAGATCTAAGAGAGCAATTTTGGTGGCCAGTCCAAGAAAGAAGTGACGGGGTTTGTAGGAAGTGTCCGACATGTCGCCAGAGTCAAGGCTGAGCATCAGTTGCCGTCGGGGTTGCTTCAGCCAGTGAAGATTCCACAATGGAAGTGGGAAAGAATAACTATGGATTTCGTCAGTGGATTACCTCTTACGCCGAGCAAGAAAGACTCAGTTTGGGTAATTGTGGATCGTCTGACTAAATCAGCTCACTTCATTCCGGTAAGGGTTGATTACTCACTTCAGAGGTTGGCGAAGCTGTATGTGTCAGAGATAGTGAGATTGCACGGTGTGCCAGTATCGATTATCTCGGATAGGGATCCCAGATTTACGTCAAGGTTCTGGAAAGCGTTGCATCGGGCTTTGGGAGTGCGCTGGATTTCAAAGACGCTTTTCACCCGCGATCGACGAGGCAATCGGAAAGGGTTATACAGATCTTAGAGGATATCTTTGAGAGAGGTTGTGTTCTGGATTTCAGAGGTAATTGGGAGGAGTTTACGCCATTAATGAAGTTCGCCTACAATAATAGTTACCAAGCAAGCATCAAAATGGCACCATATGAGGCGTTGTATGGTAGAAAGTGTCGCTCACCTACATGTTGGACGGAGTTGGGTGAACGCCAATTGTTGGGACCAGAGTTGGTTGCAGAGACCGAAGACAAGGTTAAGTTGATTCAGCTCGATTGTGAAGCTTCCGGATAGGCGAAGTCTTATGCCGATCTCAAGCGGAGAGATATAGAGTTTCTTTGTGGGGATCAAGTTTTTCGAAGGTCTCGCCATGGAAGAAAGTATTGAGATTCGGAAGGAAGGGCAAGCTAAGTCCGAGGTTTATTGGGCCGTATAAGGTAATCAAACGAGTGGGACGATGAGCTTACCGGCTTGAGTTGCCGGTGAGTTGAGTCGATTCACGATGTATTTCACGTTTCGATGCTTAGGCGTTATCGTTTAGATCCATCGCATGTCGTAGCAGTAGAAGAGATCGAGGTGAATCCGGATTTGACCATGGAGGAGGAACCTGTGCAGATCCTAGATCGGGATGTGAAGGTTTTGCGTAGGAAGTCAGTGCCTCTGGTAAAGGTGCTATGGCGGAACCATGGCGTGGAAGAAGCTACGTGGGAACTCGAGGACGTGATGAGACAGCAATACCCTCAACTCTTTTGATTAGGTAATTTCGAGGCCGAAATTTTTTTTAGGGGTAGAAACTGTAATATCCGAGGATAGGGCTATTTTGTTATTGCATTGTTTTGCATGTGGTTGTTTTGCAATGTTGCTTTTGTGTTGTTTTGGGGCTTAGTTGTAAGCTTAGTATAAGCCCGGAGTGGTAGGAAAAATTTTGGTTTTAAGTTTTATGTGAGAGGAGTGGAAGGAGTGGGGTTTATAAATAATTTTAGGTGAAAAGTTAGCACAAGAGTTGAGCTAGTAAGATGGCAAAGCATGCGCCACTTGGGGCTTGTGTTTGGCGTCACTTGCAGGAGAGGAGGTCCTGTGTTCAAGCTGCGAAAATCCCACATTTTTTCTCTCATTTTGACGGCATGGAGGAGAAGAGTTGTGGGTAGTTCAAACTCTGCCATGGACCAAGTCAAATGTTTAAATGGTAGGTGGAGAGCGAATTTAGGAGGGAGACTAGTTCAAACTAGTTTGAATGTGTGGCTTAGAGTAATTGTGGGTAGTGGCCGAATGTTGGGGAGTTTGTAGAGAGAGTGGCCGGTTTTGGTAAGTGGGGAGGGGTGTTAGCCGAAATTCACTTAAGCACTTTTGTGCCTTTTTCGGTCACTTTGTGTCAAGCCAAATTCCTCTCTTTTGTCAATAGTAGCCGAAATTACAAGAGAGCTTTCTCTCATTTTATTTACTTCTTGAAACCAAGAGACCAAACCCCTATAGCCGTGCCGAATTTGCTTTGTCCCTCTCAATTTTCTTGGTAGCCGAATGTTCTTTGCTCTCTCTCTTTTCTCTTCATTTGTGTAAGCCGAAACTCCATTCTCCAAAACACTTTCTCCATTCTTTCTTTTGCAAGCCGAAACTTCACCCTTCTAAACCTTTCCTTTTCTTTTTCTTTTCCCCATTTCTATTGTTGGCCGAATATCAACCCCTATCCTTTTGCATTTCGTTTTCTCTTTTCTTTCACTCTGACCGAATCTTGTTTGATTATTACAAGCCACCCTAGCCTAAATTCTTTTTTTCCATCTTGTTTAAGAGTTGGCCGAATCTTTCCTCTCTCCTAGTGGTTCTTGGCCGAATATTGGTTGGTGTTAGGTAAGTGCTTGGTCGAATGGTTATTTCTCCTCTCCCTCGTTCTGGTTCGATTTTGGGTTTGGTTGAAAGGAGTTAATCTTTGTTAACTATTACGTTATAGGGTAAGGGATTGGTTCTAGTAGTGCATTCTTTTAGTTTTCGTTAATCAAAGACTTCAAAAAAATTAACAGTTCTTTTGTTAGGGTGTGCCCGATTGACTAAGGAAGCATTGGTTGGTTAGGGTTTTGGTAGGAAACCAAACCAAGTGAAAGGAGCAAGGTATTTGAGGATCTTAGATCGGTTCGTTGGGTTTAAAAGCTTGCGTTTTAACAGGTGTGTAAACTAACACACTCATTGCTTAGTAATATGGTTAATAAACCTGATTGTCAAACAGTGTGGTTGATTGATATGATACCCTATGGGGTATGTGCACGGATTCGGGTTAGCCCGTTTCATTACGAGTTCTATTAATGGTATATGATATCATGATCGATGATGTATGTGATATGAGATGCAATGTTAAACATGTTAGCATGATTACATGTCTTTCACGATTTGCATTAGTATGAAATGTTATGGGTGATGTGAGAGGAGGGGAATATGATATCCGTGTCTTTGGGACACGAGGTTTGGCACCTCCGGTGGTTTGGTACCACAAATTGATTATTGTGACTTTGGGTCACGGAGGTTTGGCACCCTCGTCTCGTCCCGGTGGCTTAGCACCACGGTGGGTTGGCCCCACGATTGATTATACGGGATTGGCGCCGGTGATTTGGTATCACCACGATGGGTTGGCCCCATCATTGGATTCGTGACTTTGGTCACCGGTGATTTGGTATCACATTCGTGTCTTTGGGACACCGAGGTTTGGCACCTCATAGCGTCTCGTCCCCGGTGGGCCGCACCACGATGGGGTTGGCCCCACGGTGATTATCTGGGATTAGCGCGGTGATTTGGTATCACACGATGGGTTGGCCCCATCATTGGATTATTCGTGACTTTGGGTCACCAGTGGTTTGGCACCACAATTATGGATATCGTGACTTTGGGTCACGGTGGTTTGGCACCACCGGTGGTTTGGTACCACACGGGGTAGAAATGGAGTACGGATGGCTAGGATTGGGTGCATTACTTGTATTGCGTTGCTATGATGTGTGTTAGCATGTTGCATTATTCGGGAGAGGATTTATGCCTTTGAGTCTTGCGACTCACCTTCTCCTTATCATTTCAGTGACACTTAGATTGCGGACATGGAGCCAGGTGGACTCGAGGTGACCATGCCATGAATAAATTCGAAATTTCACCGATTTAGACTTGGTACTTAATTTCTTTTATTCCATATGGTTTTATTGGGATTGTAAAAGGCCTCTTAAAATTATGTTTTGATTATTCACATGCTTTGATTAGGATTTCAATTATGTCCTAATAAATTATGGATTATTATCGAAGAAAAACTTGGATATAAAATGAGGTTTTCAAAACTACAAAGCGATATGTTTTAAATTTTACCATCGGGTATCACACTATAAATTAAAAATAAATGCAACTCAAACGTTTTCTAAAACTAGAGATTTTTCCACACTAAGCTCAAAATGTTTTAAGCATCAAGAAGGAGATTACTTGGGATTCTCAAACGATATGGATTTGTCTTACTTATGGAGTCAACCAAGTTTTCAAATTCCTGTGTTTTCAAAATTCACTACCGCTTTAAAGCAATCATGCCCAAGATTTTGACAAGTATAAAATATGTCAAAGAGTTTTTTCATCGAATCTTTAACCTGAAACCTAACCCCTCAAACACGATTTTCCCCGTAACATGCCAGATTCGGTCGTGGTGTATTGACCGGGTTTGGGGTGTTACACTTATAGTAAATGGATCCTGATCCCGAACGAGCCGTAGCAGATGATGTTGAGAGTGTGGCGCCTGCTCCCGCGCAAGGGACCGTGCCAGTTGAATCTCAACCAGCTACGAGTAACCCAGATGAGGGGGCTAAGCAAGCCTTATTTAGCATAATGAACGATTGGTTTAATCAGTATATCTAGACAAATCGGCATGTTTAACAACCCCGAATCCGAATAATCCACCAGTAGTACTGTGGTTCCTTCGATCATTAATCCCGAGAGATTAAATAAGCCTCCTATTGATAAAATCGGAAAATATGGGGTGAAGAGTTTTAGGCCACGACTCATCGATGATCTTTGGCGAGCTGAATTTTGGCTCGATAATACTATTCGTGTCTTTGATGAACTATCTTGTATACCCGAAGAGTGCTTGAAGTGTGCTATATCTTTATTACGGGATTACGCCTACTATTGGTGGAATACTTTGGTTTGATTGTTCAAGGAAAGGGTTACTTGGGATTTCTTTTAGACGGAGTTTCGCAAAAGTATATCGATCAATGATTCATTGATCGTAAAAGCAAAGAATTTCTTGAGTTAAAACAGGTCATATGACCGTGTCGATTATGAGCGTGAGTTTGTGAGACTCACCGATATGCCCGAGAGAGTGTGTCGCAACCGAGGATGCTATGTGTAAAAGATTCGAGGAAAGAATGAATGAAGACATAAAATTGCTTGTCGGCATACTTGAAATAAAAGAGTTCGTAGTACTTGTCGAAGCGAGCTTGCAAGGTAGAAGAGCTCGGAAAAGAGAAAAGAAAAGTGAATTCGAAGCTAGAGATTTTTGCAAGAGATCAGCAAGTAAAACTTCTCAGATGGCATCAAAGAAGTTCCAAAATGACAGTAGCCGATCTAAGACTAATCTTGGGATTTCTATACGAAAGCAACCACCAGTGAGTTCACGAGCTACCTCAATTGCTAGTGTTGGCAATACTCGACCGAATAAACCCAAGTGTCAATAGTGTGGTAGGCGACATTTTGGTGAATGTTGGTGCAAGTCCAACAACTGAGTTTGCTACAAGTGTGGTTCACAGGATTACTTCATTCAGGATTGCCCGGAGTTAGCTAAGAAGGATAATGCCCAGAGTGCAAGACCGAGCGGTACTGCAGCTAGAGGTAGACCACCCCGAAATGTAGGAGGTAGGAGCGGCACTCAGAGGGGGACTTCGGATAAAGCTATTCGATCAGAGGCTCGTGTGCCAGCTAGAGCCTATTCCATTCGTGCCCGAGAGGAGGCTTCATCTCCAGATGTCATCACCGGTATATTTACTCTCTTTAATACTAGTGTAATTGCTCTGATTGACCCCGGTTCAACTCATTCCTATGTGTGTGAAACATTAGTATTCAGTAAGACTTTACCTGTTGAGTCTAATGAATTTGTGATTCGGGTTCGAACCCCCTGGGCCGGTGTGTGCTAGTTGATAAGATGTGCAAGAATTGCCCTTTGATGATTCGAGATTCATGTTTTCCGGCTGATTTGATGTTACTACCATTTGATGAGTTCGATATCATCCTCGGTATGGATTGGTTAACTGTGCACGATACCGTAGTGAATTGCAGATGAAAGACTATTGATCTGCAGTGCCAAAATAATGAGATAATTCGGATTGAATCTGCGGATTTAAATGGGCTACCAGCAGTGATATCTTCAATGTTGACTCGAAAGTATATGAGAAAGGATTGCGAAGCTTACCTTGCTAATGTGATTGATAATAAAGTGACCAAAAAGAAGATTAAAGCTGTACCTGTTGTATGTGAGTATCCAGATGTGTTTCCGGAAGAGTTGCCGGGATTGCCACCTGTTCGGGAGGTAGAGTTTGATATTGAGGTTGTACCAGGGACGACTCCGATCTCGATAGCTCCGTATAGAATGGCACCGACTGAATTAAAAGATTTGAAAGCCCAGTTGCAAGAGTTGACAGATAGAGGTTTTGCTCGACCAAGTTTTTCTCCACCGTGTGCTTGGTGTTATTTGTGAAGAAGAAAGACGGAACTTTGAGGATGTGCATCGACTATCAACAGCTTAACAAAGTGACCATAAAGAATAAATACCCGTTGCCGCGCATTGATGATCTATTCGATCAGTTAAAGAGAGCCTTAGTATTTTCGAAGATTGATTTAAGATCGGGTTATTATCAGTTACGAGTTAGAGACTCTGATGTGCCTAAGACTGCTTTCCGAACGAGATACAACCATTACGATTTTTTGGTGATGCCGTTCAGACTCACTAATGCCCCTGCTATTTTCATGGATTTGATTAATCGGGTATTCAGACAGTATCTGGATCAGTTTGTAGTTGTGTTTATAGATGACATTCTGATCTATTCGGGCGACGAAACCGAGCATGCCGAACACTTGAGACTTGTGTTACAGATTTTGCGTGATAAGCAGTTGTACGCAAAATTCAGTAAGTGTGAGTTCTGGTTACACGAAGTTAGCTTATTGGGGCATGTTATTTCAGCATTAGGTATTCGGGTTGATCCGAGTAAGGTTTCAGCTATAGTTGATTGGAAACCCCCGCGGAATGTTTCTGAAGTTCGGAGTTTTCTGGGACTTGCTGGTTATTATAGATGCTTCGTGAAAGGTTTCTCAATGATTGCAACTCCGATGACAAAGCTACTTCAAAAAGATGTTAGATTCGAGTGGATGGAGAAGTGCCAGAAGAGTTTCGATCCGTTGAAAACCTTGTTGACTGAAGCCCCAGTGCTTGTTCAGCCAGAGTCGGGTAAAGAGTTCGCTATTTTCAGTGATGCATCATTGAATGGTTTGGGTTGTATTTTGATGCAGGATGGTAAGGTTGTAGCCTACGCCTCGAGACAGTTAAAGCCACACGAAAACAATTATCTGACGCACGATCTTGAATTAGCCACTATAGTTTTTGCTTTGAAGATATGGCGCCACTATCTGTTCGGTGAAAAATGCCATGTCTATTCTGATCATAAAAGCCTAAAGTACTTGATGACTCAGAAGGATCTGAATCTGAGACAACGACAATAGTTGGAATTGTTAAAAGACTACGAGCTTGTGATTGATTATCACCCGGGAAAAGCTAATGTGGTTGCTGATGCCTTAAGCCAAAAATCACTGTTTGTTTTACGTGCAATGAACGCGGATATGGCCATGGTAGCGATGGTGTGACTATAGCAGAATTGAAAGCGAGACCGTTATTTGTTCAACAGATTTGTGAAGCTCAAAGGGTTGATGATAATTTGATGGCAAAAAGGAATCAATGTGACTCGAATGCTGACTCAGAATTTCAGATTGATGCTGAGGGATGTTTGCGGTTCAGAAACCGATAATGTGTACCGAAGGATCCTGAATTGATTCGGATGATTTGTAATGAAGCTCATAATATTAAATTGTCTATTCACCCGGGTATACGAAAATGTATAATGATTTGAGACAAAGACATACGGTGGCACGGTATGAAACGGGATATTTCAGATTTCGTGTCGAAATGTTTGATATGTCAGCAAGTAAAAGCTAAACATCAGGTGCCATCTGGATTTATTCAGCCGATTATGATACCCGAATGGAAATGGGATCGAGTCACGATGGATTTCGTATCTGGGTTACCGTTGACACCGAGCAAGAAAGATACAATCTGGGTTATTGTTGATAGATTGACGAAGTCAGCTCACTTTATTCCAGTCCATACAGATTACTCGCTCGATAAGCTAGCTGAATTGTACATTTCTCAAATTGTATGATTACATGGAGTACCTAATTCTATTGTTTCTGATAGAGATCCGAGGTTTACATCGCGCTTTTGGAAGAAACTGCAAGATGCATTGGGTACTAAATTGCATTTTAGCACCGCTTTCCACCCTCAAACAGATGGTCAATCCGAGAGAATTATTCAAATACTTGAGGATATGTTGAGATGTTGTGTTCTCGAGTTTGAAGGTACGTGGGAACGATACTTGCCTTTGATTGAATTTGCATACAATAATAGCTTTCAATCGAGTATCAAAATGGCACCTTACGAGGCTTTGTACGGTCGTAAATGTCGTACACCTTTGTATTGGACCGAGCTAAGTGAAAGCAAGATACACGGGGTTGATCTAATCAAAGAGACCGTGAGTAAAGTAAAAGTGATCCGCGAAAGTTTGAAAGCGACATCGGACCGTCGTGAAATCTTATGTGGATTTAAAACGTAAAGATATAGAGTTTTAGATTGGTGACCGAGTATTTTTGAAAGTCTCGCCGTGGAAGAAAATACTTAGATTTGGTCGCATGAGGAAAGTGAGTCCGAGATTTATTGGGCGTATGAGATTATTGAGCGTATCGGGCCGATTGCGTACAGGTTGATGTTGCCACCTGAGTTAGAAAAGATCCACAATGTTTTCCATGTTTCGATGCTTTGACGATATAGATCCGATCCTACTCATGTGATTAGTCCGTCAGAAATTGAGATTCAATCTGATTTGACCTATGAGGAAGAACCGATTCGTATTTTGGCTCGAGAAGTGAAAGAGTTGCGTAATAAGAAAATCTCATTGGTGAAAGTATTGTGGCATAAGCATGGGATCGAGGAAGCAACTTGGGAGTCAGAGAATACAATGAAAGAGCGTTATCCAAACCTATTCACCGGTAAGATTTTCCAGGACGAAAATCCTTAAGGGGGAGAGCTATAACAGCCTGATTTTGACCCTAATCGGAATAGTGGTTTCGGGACCACAAATTTGAGTCTGAAAAATATTTTAAAATTATTTTGCGTGTTTACTATGTGTGAATTTGCTTGTGTTAAATTTTCGTGTTTTAATTTCATTGTTTGAGTGTCCGATTTAATAAAAGGGTTTAATCGCGTAAAATGAAAATTTGATGGTTAGTTGTGAAAGTGCTTAATTATTGTTGTCTTTTTATTATGGAGGATTTATATTGCAATTGGACTATTTTTATATTGTAGTGGACGGCAACATGCCATTATTATATGTTTTATATGTTAAATGTTATAAATTAAAATGTATATTAATATATAATAATGTTATATTATATTATATTAACATAAAAACAAAGCCATAGTTTTATTTCTCTCTTTCCATGATCGAATAACAAAACAAAAAGAAAAGAGAAAAGAGTTAGGGCATTCGGCCATTGTGGGAGTTGATTAAGGTATGTGTTTAGCCAAGTTTTTGATAATTTTTACGTTTTTTAGATCGTTGCTAAGAGATGTACAAAACCCATGTCTTAATTTTTGTTTGTGATGATGATTTTGTGTTTTTCCGTTGATGATACCTTGTGGTTTTTGTTGTTTGATGATGAAAAATGTAATATATGTGTTAGATTAACAAGTTTTGTCTTTGAATTTTTGATGAAATTGAGTATATTGGACAAAATTGCAAAAATAAATTTTTGAGGGACTAAAATGTGAAATAAATAAAATGTATGGACTTGTATGAGGACTAGGAATATTCGGCCCTTAAGGTGTATAGTCAAATTTTATGTATTTTGTGTTTTGTGCAAAAAGGACTAAATTGTAAAAAGTGGGAAATGTTAGGGGCAAAATTGTAATTTGCCCATTATATGTTTTTTAGACTAAATTGAGTGTAATGGTGTTTAAATGAGGTTAATTTGAAATGATATAGCTCTAAAACAAAAGAAATCGGACTCGGATCGGGGAAAAGCAAAAATAATTGAATAGCCGATACATAACGTCTGTCGATATCCGAGGTAAGTTTTTAAGCAATTGAGTTAAATTGAATTTGTATCTATAATTTTGTACATGTAATTTAATAGAAGTATATATGTACAATGTGACATTGCCGAATGTGATATTGGTTGTGAGATGAAATTATGGTCGAATGTGATGTATACATATATGTCAATGATATAACCGAATGTAATACATATGTATGGCAATGATATAATTGACTGTGATGTTGATCAAAGAAATGAAATAGGCAAATTTGTATATATATGAGTAATTGAGGTTTAGGTCTTATGTATATGTGTTCAATTATACGAAAAACAATTTCAAGTAATGCACTATGTGTGCGAAATCGGTCATTTGGCACTAAGTGTGCGAGATATTAAAAGTAACGGCACTAAGTGTGCGATACGTTACGAGAATTTGGCACTAAGTGTACGAAATGTTAATGTGACGGCACTATGTGTGCGATACGTTACAGGGTTTGGCATTGAGTGTACGGGTTTAATGATCCATCAAGGATATCGGTTATTTGAAGTATTAAGCGAAGTAAAATTAGCAGGTATGTGATGATATATTCTATACGGATAGTGAAGTATGTATTAGCTGTTGAATTGAGACTAGATATTTTGCATATCAATATGTGATTTATAAGGATTAGAAATTTAAATTTGATAAGTGATATATGCATATGAAATTAAGCAAATGTGATGTATATTTTTATATATATGTGTGTGTATTTGTTTTGAGTTGAGAAAGTGGTTTATAGATCAATGAGGATCTATTATTGAATGTGTGGGTGTTCGGTCCTAAGGTTATGAAATACGAAAGTCTATGAATGGTGTTATGACTCATAATTATGATTATAAATCTTGAGGATCATTATAATACATTAACCTATTATATATGATAGTATTATGTACTGTTGTATTGTAATTGCTTATAACTTACTAAGCTGTTAAAGCTTACTTGGTTCTTGTTTGCTCTCGTGTTTTAGATTTATTTCGGGTGTTCGTTACGTGCTCGAGGATCATCGCTAAAGCTCATCACACTATCATCAATATTTTGGTACCTTTTTGAGATTAAACTTAAAGTTTATGGCATGTATAGGCTATATTACCTTTTGAGTTATTACAAATGATATGTATATATGTATTTTGTATATCCCATGCGAAAATGGCTAAAACATGATATTTTGGGCTTATGGGAATTCAGCCTTGATATTAAGTTTTTATGGAAGTATAATTTCTGATGTGTTTATACTTAGTGTTTAGTTATATGGCTTGATTTCTAAGCTTGAGTTCGGTTATGTTTGATCATGGTGTTAATATTTGTATATACGTTCATGTTATAAGCTTATTTTGGAAGTATATTTTATGGTATTTATATATGTGGTGTTTGGCTACATGAATTCGTCATTGAGTATAATAGGTATAATGTATAATCGGCCTTGAATTTAGCTCATTTTAGAAGTATAATATGTGGACTATTTTAGTTGATGAATATGTTCTAGCTTTAATGTATAGGTACCTATAAGCTAAGTTATGAGATGACTATGCTATGCCTTGTGAATTTGATTAATTGATGTGGCTTATTAATGGCTTAATTTATGATGTATAATTTGCTTTGTGGAATGACTTGGAAATGTTGTATTTGATAAATTTGATTCGGTCATATTATGTAATAAATTATGGTGTATTAGGTTAATAGTTAATGGAACAGATTAATAAGAATAGATGTCTCGATTTATGATTAGTATAAGAAATGAAAATGTTTGATTATAAAATGGTATTCAAATATCATGAATGAGATACTTATATGATTCGAATATTATAAGTAATAAAGCATGATTGGTTCTTAATTGGCAATATGTTTTAAATATGTGCAAATTTGACTTATATGAATGAGTGTATAAATGCTATTTGAGTTTGAAATTTTTTGTAAAGAAGTTGATATGACTTTATGCATGAATTGTTTATAATAATCGTGATGAACTGTGTTTTGTTCGGTAATGTCTCGTAACCCTAATTCGGCGACGGATACGGGTTAGGGGTGTTACATTTGATTGGTATCAGAGCTACGATTTAGTCAGTTCTTGGACTAACGTAGCGGGTGTGAGTCTAGCTATACATGCCATAATTTTTATTGTGATAGTGTGATGACTTCTAACAATAAAATATGTCTTTCTTCTTTCTTATAGTAAATGGATCCTGATCCCGAACGAGCCATAGCAGATGATGTTGAGAGTGTGGCGCCTGCTCCCGCGTAAGGGACCGTGCCAGTTGAATCTCAACCAGCTACGAGTAACCCAGATGAGGGGGCTAAGCAAGCCTTATTTAGCATAATGAACGATTGGTTTAATCAGTATATCTAGACAAATCTGGCTGTTTAACAACCCCCGAATCCGAATAATCCACCTGTAGTGCCTGTGGTACCTTCGATCATTAATCCTGAGAGATTAAATAAGCCTCCTATTGATAAAATCAGAAAATACGGAGCTGAAGAGTTTAGGGCCACAGCTACTGATGATGCTGAGCGAGCTGAATTTTGGCTCGATAATACTATTCGTGTCTTTGATGAACTATCTTGTATACCCGAAGAGTGCTTGAAGTGTGCTATATCTTTATTACGGGATTCTGCCTACTATTGGTGGAATACTTTGGTTTCGGTTGTTTCGAAGGAAAGGGTTACTTGGGGTTTCTTTTAGATGGAGTTTCGCAAAAAGTATATCAGTCAGCGATTCATTGATCAGAAACGCAAAGAATTTCTTAAGTTAAAACAGGGTTATATGACCGTATCTGATTATGAGCGTGAGTTTGTGAGACTCAGCCGATATGCCCGAGAGTGTGTCGCAACCGAGGATGCTATGTGTAAAAGTTTCGAGGAAAGAATGAATGAAGACATAAAATTGCTTGTCGGCATACTTGAAATAAAAGAGTTCGTAGTACTTGTCGAGCGAGCTTGCAAGGCCGAAGAGCTCGGAAAAGAGAAAAGAAAAGCTGAATTCAAAGCTAGAGATTTTTGCAAGAGATCAGCAAGTAAAACTTCTCAGATGGCATCAAAGAAGTTCCAAAATGACAGTAGCCGATCTAAGACTAATGCTGGGATTTCTATACGAAAGCAACCACCAGTGAGTTCACGAGCTACCTCAATTGCTAGTGTTGGCAATACTCGACCGAATAAACCCGAGTGTGAATAGTGTGGTAGGCGACATTTTGGTGATTGTTGGGGCAAGTCCAACAACTGAGTTTGCTACAAGTGTGGTTCACAGGATTACTTCATTCAGGATTGCCCGGAGTTAGCTAAGAAGGATAATGCTCAGAGTGCAAGACCGAGCGGTACTGCAGCTAGAGGTAGACCACCCCGAAATGTAGGAGGTAGGAGCGGCACTCAGAGGGGGACTTTGGATAAAGCTATTCGATCAGAGGCTCGTGTGCCAGCTAGAGCCTATGCCATTCGTGCCCGAGAGGAGGCTTCATCTCTAGATGTCATCACCGGTATATTTACTCTCTTTAATACTAGTGTAATTGCTCTGATTGACCCCGATTCAACTCATTCCTATGTGTGTGAAACATTAGTATTCAGTAAGACTTTACCTGTTGAGTCTAATGAATTTGTGATTCAGGTTCGAACCCCCTGGGCCGGTGTGTCCTAGTTGATAAGATGTGCAAGAATTGCCCTTTGATGATTCGAGATTCATGTTTTCCGGCTGATTTGATGTTACTACCATTTGATGAGTTCGATATCATCCTCGGTATGGATTGGTTAACTGTGCACGATACCGTAGTGAATTGCAGATGAAAGACTATTGATTTGCGGTGCCAAAATAATGAGATAATTCGGATTGAATCTGCGGATTTAAATAGGCTACCAGCAGTGATATCTTCAATGTTGACTCGAAAGTATATGAGAAAGGGTTGCGAAGCTTACCTTGCTTATGTGATTGATAATAAAGTGACCGAAAAGAAGATTAAAGCTGTACCTGTTGTATGTGAGTATCCGGTTGTGTTTCCGGAAGAGTTGCCGGGATTGCCACCTGTTCGGGAGGTAGAGTTTGGTATTGAGGTTGTACCAGGGACGACTCTGATCTCGATAGCTCCGTATAGAATGGCACCGACTGAATTAAAAGATTTGAAAGCCCAGTTGCAAGAGTTGACAGATAGAGGTTTTGCTCGACCAAGTTTTTCTCCCTGGGGTGCGCCAGTGTTATTTGTGAAGAAGAAAGACGGAACTTTGAGGATGTGCATCGACGATCAACAGCTTAACAAAGTGACCATAAAGAATAAATACCCGTTGCCGCGTATTGATGATCTATTCGATCAGTTAAAGGGAGCCTTAGTATTTTCGAAGATTGATTTAAGATCGGGTTATTATCAGTTACGAGTTAGAGACTCTGATGTGCCTAAGACTGCTTTCCGAACGAGATACAACCATTACGAGTTTTTGGTGATGCCGTTCAGACTCACTAATGCCCCTACTGTTTTCATGGATTTGATGAATCGGGTATTCAGACAGTATCTGGATCAGTTTGTAGTTGTGTTTATAGATGACATTCTGATCTATTCGGGCGACGAAACCAAGCATACCGAACACTTGAGACTTGTGTTACAGATTTTGCGTGATAAGCAGTTGTACGCAAAATTTAGTAAGTGTGAGTTCTGGTTACACGAAGTTAGCTTATTGGGGCATGTTATTTCAGCATTAGGTATTCGGGTTGATCCGAGTAAGGTTTCAGCTATACTTGATTGGAAACCCCCGCGGAATGTTTCTGAAGTTCGGAGTTTTCTGGGACTTGCTGGTTATTATAGATGCTTCGTGAAAGGTTTCTCAATGATTGCAACTCCGATGACAAAGCTACTTCAAAAAGATGTTAGATTCGAGTGGACGGAGAAGTGCCAGAAGAGTTTCGATCAGTTGAAAACCTTGTTGACTGAAGCCCCCGTGCTTGATGACTCAGAAGGATCTGAATCTGAGACAACGACAATAGTTGGAATTGTTAAAAGACTACGAGCTTGTGATTGATTATCACCCGGGAAAAGCTAATGTGGTTGCTGATGCCTTAAGCCGAAAATCACTGTTTGTTTTACGTGCAATGAATGCGGATATGGCCATGACTGACGATGGTGTGATTATAGCAGAATTGAAATCGAGACCGTTATTTGTTCAACAGATTTGTGAAGCTCAAAGGGTTGATGATAATTTGATGGAAAAAAGGAATCAATGTGGCTCGAATGTCGACTCGTAATTTTGATTGATGTTGAGGATGTTTGCGGTTCAGAAACCGATTATGTGTACCGAAGGATCCTAAATTGATTCGGATGATTTGTAATGAAGCTCATAATATTAAATTGTCTATTCACCCGGGTAGCACGAAAATGTATAATGATTTGAGACAGCATTACTGGTGGCACGGTATGAAACGAGATATTTCAGATTTCGTGTCGAAATGTTTGATATGTCAGCAAGTAAAAGCTGAACATCAGGTGCCATCTGGATTGCTTCAGCCGATTATGATGCCCGAATGGAAATGGGATCGAGTCACGATGGATTTCGTATCTGGGTTACCGTTGACACCGAGCAAGAAAGATACAATCTAGGTTATTGTTGATAGATTGACGAAGTCGGCTCACTTTATTCCAGTCCGTACAGATTACTCGCTCGATAAGCTAGCTGAATTGTACATTTCTCAAATTGTATGATTACATGGAGTACCTAATTCTATTGTTTCAGATAGAGATCCGAGGTTTACATCGCGGTTTTGGAAGAAACTGCAAGATGCATTGGGTACTAAATTGCATTTTAGCACCGCTTTCCACCCTCAAACGGATGGTCAATCCGAGAGAATTATTCAAATACTTGAGGATATGTTAAGATGTTGTGTTCTCGAGTTTGAAGGTACGTGGGAACGATACTTGCCTTTGATTGAATTTGCATACAATAATAGCTTTCAATCGATTATCAAAATGGCACCTTACGAGGCTTTGTACGGTCGTAAATGTCGTACACCTTTGTATTGGACCGAGCTAAGTGAAAGCAAGATACACTGGGTTGATCTAATCAAAGAGACTAACAGAAAGTAAAAGTGATCCGCGAAAGTTTGAAAGCAGCATCGGACCGTCAGAAATCTTATGTGGATTTAAAACGTAAAGATATAGAGTTTTAGATTGGTGACCGGGTATTTTTGAAAGTCTCGCCGTGGAAGAAAATACTTAGATTTGGTCGCAAGGGAAAGTTGAGTCTGAGATTTATTGGGCCGTATGAGATTATTGAGCGTATCGGGCCGATTGCGTACAGGTTGATGTTGCCACCTGAGTTAGAAAAGATCCACAATGTTTTCCATGTTTCGATGCTTTGACGATATAGATCCGATCCTACTCTTGTGATTAGTCCGTCAGAAATTGAGATTCAATCTGATTTGACCTATGAGGAAGAACCGATTCCTATTTTGGCTCGAGAAGTGAAAGAGTTGCGTAATAAGAAAATCTCGTTGGTGAAAGTATTGTGGCATAAGCATGGGGTCGAGGAAACAACTTGGGAGTCAGAGAATACAATGAAAGAGCGTTATCCAAACCTATTCACCGGTAAGATTTTCCAGGACGAAAATCCTTAAGGGGGAGAGTCAGAATGACACGATTTTGACCCTAATCGGAATAGTGGTTTCGAGACCACAAATCTGAGTCTGAAAAATATTTTAAAATTATTTTGCGTGTTTACTATGTGTGAATTTGCTTGTGTTAAATTTTCGTATTTTAATTTCATTGTTTGAGTGTCCCATTTAATAAAAGGGTTTAATCGCGTAAAATGAAAATTTGATGGTTAGTTGTGAAAGTGCTTAATTGTTGTTGTCTTTTTATTATGAAGGATTTATATTGCAATTGGACTATTTTTATATTGTAGTGGACAGCAACATGCCATTATTATATGTTTTATATGTTAAATGTTATAAATTAAAATGTATATTAATATATAATAATGTTATATTATATTATATTAACATAAAAACAAAGCCATAGTTTTATTTCTCTCTTTCCATGACCGAATAACGAAACAAAAAGAAAAGAGAAAAGAGTTAGGGCATTCGGCCATTGTGGGAGTTGATTAAGGTATGTGTTTAGCTCGGTTTTTGATAATTTTTACGTTTTTTAGATCGTTGCGAAGAGATGTACAAAACCCATGTCTTAATTTTTGTTTGTGATGATGATTTTGTGTTTTTCCATTGATGATACCTTGTGGTTTTTGTTGTTTGATGATGAAAAATGAAATATATGTGTTAGATTAACAAGTTTTGTCTTTGAATTTTTGATGAAATTGAGTATGTTGGACTAAATTGCAAAAATAAATTTTTGAGGGACTAAAATGTGAAATAAATAAAATGTATGGACTTGTATGAGGACTAGGAATATTCGGCCCTTAAGGTGTATAGTCAAATTTTATGTATTTTGTGTTTTGTGCAAAAAGGACTAAATTGTAAAAGGTGGGAAATGTTAGGGGCAAAATTGTAATTTGCCCATTATATGTTTTTTAGACTAAATTGAGTGTAATGGTGTTTAAATGAGGTTAATTTGAAATGATATAGCTCTAGAACAAAAGAAATCAGACTCGGATCGGGAAAAAGCAAAAATAATTGAATAGCCGATACATAACGTCTGTCGATATCCGAGGTAAGTTTTTAAGCAATTGAGTTAAATTGAATTTGTATCTATAATGTTGTACATGTAATTTAGTAGAAGTATATATGTACAATGTGACATTGCCGAATGTGATATTGGTTGTGAGATGAAATTATGGTCGAATGTGATGTATACATATATGTCAATGATATAACCGAATGTAATACATATGTATGGCAATGATATAATTGAATGTGATGTTGATCAAAGAAATGAAATTGGCAAATTTGTATATTTATGAGTAATTGAGGATTAGGTCTTATGTATATGTGTTCAATTATACGAAAAACAATTTCAAGTAATGCACTATGTGTGCGAAATCGGTCATTTGGCACTAAGTGTGCGAGATATTAAAGGTAACGGCACTAAGTGTGCGATACGTTACGAGAATTTGGCACTAAGTGTACGAAATGTTAATGTGACGGCACTATGTGTGCGATACGTTACAGGGTTTGGCATTGAGTGTACGGGTTTAATGATCCATCAAGGATATCGGTTATTTGAAGTATTAAGCGAAGTAAAATTAGCAGGTATGTGATGATATATTCTATACGGATAGTGAAGTATGTATTAGCTGTTGAATTGAGACTAGATATTTTTCATATCAATATGTGATTTATAAGGATTAGAAATTTAAATTTGATAAGTGATATATGTATATGAAATTAAGCAAATGTGATGTATATTTATATATATATATGTGTGTGTATTTGTTTTGAGTTGAGAAAGTGGTTTATAGATCAATGAGGATCTATTATTGAATGTGTGGGTGTTCGGTCCTAAGGTTATGAAATACGAAAGTCTATGAATGGTGTTATGACTCATAATTATGATTATAAATCTTGAGGATCATTATAATACATTGACCTATTATATATGATAGTATTATGTACTGTTGTATTGTAATTACTTATAACTTACTAAGCTGTTAAAGCTTACTTGGTTCTTGTTTGCTCTCGTATTTTAGATTTATTTTGGGTGTTAGATTACGTGTTTCAAAGGATCATCGCTAAAGCTCATCACACTATCATCAATATTTTGGTACCTTTTGAGATTAAACTTAAAGTTTATGGCATGTATAGGCTATATTACCTTTTGAGTTATTACAAATGATATGTATATATGTATTTTGTATATGCCATGCGAAAATGGCTAAAACATGATATTTTGGGCTTATGGGAATTCAGCCTTGATATTAAGTTTTTATGGAAGTATAATTTCCGATGTGTTTATGCTTAGTGTTTAGTTACATGGCTTGATTTCTAAGCTTGAGTTCGGTTATGTTTGATCATGGTGTTAATATTTGTATATACGTTCATGTTATAAGCTTATTTTGGAAGTATATTTTATGGTATTTATATATGTGGTGTTTGGCTACATGAATTCGGCATTGAGTATAATAAGTATAATGTATAATCGGCCTTGAATGTAGCTCATTTTAGAAGTATAATATGTGGTATATTTTAGTTGATGAATATGTTCTAGCTTTAATGTATAGGTACCTATAAGCTAAGTTATGAGATGACTATGCTATGCCTTGTGAATTTGATTAATTGATGTGGCTTATTAATGACTTAATTTTTGATGTATAATTTGCTTTGTGGAATAACTTGGAAATGTTGTATTTGATAAATTTGATTCGGTCATATTATGTAATAAATTATGGTGTATTAGGTTAATAGCTAATGGAACAGATTAATAAGAATAGATGTCTCGATTTATGATTAGTATAAGAAATGAAAATGTTTGATTATAAAATGGTATTCAAATATCATGAATGAGATACTTATATGATTCGAATATTATAAGTAATAAAGCATGATTGGTTCTTAATTGGCAATATGTTTTAAATATGTGCAAATTTGACTTATATGAATGAGTGTATAAATGCTATTTGAGTTTGAAATTTTTTGTAAAGAAGTTGATATGACTTTATGCTTGAATTGTTTATAATAATCGTGATGAACTGTGTTTTGTTCAGTAATTCCTCGTAACCCTAATTCGGCGACGGATACGGGTTAGGGGTGTTACAACACGGGCTGGGACACGGCCATGTTCACCCATTTCGAATGTCCACATGGCCTGTGACACAGGCGTGTCTGGTGGCCGTGTGAGACACACGGGGGTGTGTCCCCTGTTTTAGAGAAAAAAATTATAAGTGTTGAAAAATCTCCCGAGTTATCGGTTTAGTTCCGAACCACTCCCAATGCATGTGTAAGGCCTCGTAGGCTCATATTAGGGACAAACTAATTGAGATTGATTGATAATTGTATGTATTGATTAAATGTATGAGAAAAGTTTGTTTATGTGTGTTGTAAGTACGGTAATGCTCCGTAACCCTATCCAGGCATTGAATACGGGTGAGGGGTGTTACATTTATCGGTATCAAAGCTACGGTTTAGTCGATTCTAGGACTAACGTAGCGTGTGTGAGAGTCTAGCTATACATGCCATAAATAAACTGTGATAGTGTGATGACTCCTGACATTTTAAAATGTGTTTTCATATAGCAAATGGATCCCAATCGAGCTATAGCTGATGAGGTTGAAAGTAATGCGCCTACTCCCGCGTAAGGGACAGTGTCGTCTGTAACACCCTGGTTTAGGGGTTATGCGTTTGGAGCATAACCCGAGTGGTTGGCAGGCTTATGGTCTTGTTGGAGGAATTTTTAGGGGTTTGGAGAACCCTAGAAGGCAAGGGATGCCTTAGAAAATTTTTAGTTTTTAGGGGTTAAAAAGGGGAGCTTGGCTTTAGAGGACTTAAGAAATTTATTTGGAAAATTGTGGCATAAGAAAGACTTTGGTACAAGTGGCGTGGGGCGCCTAAGAGTTTGCTAGGGGCCTTGGGTTCGATTCGTGGAAGAAGCAAGGGGGAAATGTTTTCCTTTTGGGTTTTTAGGCGTCGGGCCTAGGAAGGCCTTTTAATTAAATTAGGAGGGCTTATTGACATGAAAGTGGGTTGGCTAAGTGGCTAGCGTGTGCTACTTAGAGGCTTAGAGGTTGTTGGGCGCATGTTCGAGTCTTTGAAGCGGCGTTGGGCATTTTTTTTGTTTTTTTAATTTTTGGGTAAATGGCTGGAGAGGTCTTATAATTAAATGGTGGGGTCAATTGGCAAGAAAGTTGGGGTGGAAGAAGTGGCTAGGGGCGAGAAGAAAGGGTCATGCAAAGTGGTGAGGTCTTGGTTTGAACCCAAGGTGCTTTGCAATTGGGATTTTATTTTTTCTTCATGCAAGTTGGCGAAATGGTCTCGCACATGGGTTTCAATTTGGATGAAGGATAAATGCTTGTTTAATTCTTTTAGAATTTCTTTGGATAAATGGGATTATTATTATCATTATTTTATCTGTTCTTAAAGTGGTGATAGGAGGATAATTGCTATGTTATTTTATTGGTGCAGATGGATAAAAGATAAGCTTAGCATTTTGAATTTTGATTTCGACTGGAAGAATTTGTTAAGCACATGGCTTCTTCTATTTTATTATTATTTGAAGACGTAAGGATTAAAGTAGTTGTTAATTATTAAAGGATAATATTAATAATTTAATTGGTTTTTATTTGATAATTGCTAAGGAGAAAATTTAGGTGTTTAAATTATTCAAATTATTTTGAATAAATTTAAACTAATGGCTTAGAATATATTAAGGAAGTTGTTAAATTTTAAACACTTCAAAGAGAAGTGGAAGGCAAGCTTCAAAGGGGGGGGTGTCGATTGGCCTATAAAAACACCAATTGATCACTTGATTTTCTTTTTCCATCTTTGTTGAGCCGAAAATCCTAACCCTTCTCCTTCTTATTTTTTTTTCTTTTATTTTCTCCACTCTCTCAAACCCCTTTTCAAACCGAAACTCTCACCACCCCTTTTCTTCCATTATTTTTCCTTCATGAAAGCCGAATATACCTCTCTAGAGTGCCGAAATTCCCTTCTCCCCTTTGGAAGCACCTTTGCCGAACACTAAGGACTCATCGGGACTCTCCTTTCAATCGGTTTCAGTGGGAATTTTGGGATCTTCCAAGCAGTAGATCTAACTCTCCAATCTCTGTCAATCGGATTTGAGGTAAGTGGTGGTAAGTGCCTACTTGAAATAGATTGATCTCCTAATGATTAAGAAAAGCCGAAGGTTATTAATTTTGGATAAGTGCCGATTGTAGGGAAGCGAAAAGGATGTACATATCGTAAGGGGTTAGGGTTCAAAGGACGTGAGAGGTCAAGATCTAGCGTTGTAGATCGAGTTTTGAGATCTAGGAATTACGATAGTAGCAGGTGTGTAAGATCTCTACACACTTTATTAATTTACATGACATTATTATTTGTTTTGATTATTTTGATTGTGATTAGCTTGTGGCATAATCACGGATTTCGGGTAAGTCCCCTGTCTTGTAACTTTTGATATATGTTATATGCCATCACATGATGTTTAATACTATGACATGATATATGAAATTTGATGTGTAAGCATGTGATGGTGGGATTGATGAGAGGAGGGGGATGAAATATGGACTGTCGTCAGTGGTTTTGACCACAAGATGGGTTGGCCCCATCAGATTATTTGTGACCTATGGTCATCAGTGGTTTTGACCACAACGATTAATTATTTGCGACTAAGTCCCGGTGGTTTGGTACCACCACGAGTGGTTTTGACCACACTTGATATATTGTGACCTATGGTCATCGGTGGTTTTGACCACACGATGGGTTGGCCCCATCATCGATTTGTGACTCTAAGTCATCAAGTGGTTTTGACCACCAAAGTGGTTTTGACCACACGGGTAGAAAAGGAGTATGGATGGCTAGTTGGGTTGCATGAGCATGTTTATTAATGAATTGTGTATGAGATATATTTTTCGGGTGGGGATTTACACACTAAGTCTTGGTGACTCACCCTTCCCTTAACATTTTGCGAGATAGGTAGATCGCGGAGATGGAGTGGATGGACTCGAGGTGGCCATGCGGTGGAAATTTTAATTAGACGAACTTGGACTTTGTTTTATTTTATTTAATGTGGGTTTATTTTAATTAAGTTGTAATAAGGCCTCCTAGAATTATTTTATTATTGTTACATGCTTTGAATATTTGTTTAAACTATTTAATTATGTTAAAAATGAATTCACATGTTTTTCCCAATCAAACGTAAAATGTTTTAAAAATGCCATCGGGCACATTTGCAATCTATAAACAACCCGACTTAATAAATATTTCTAAGCAACACTAAGTATGGTTTTTAACAAGAGACTTGAAAACACAAGGTTTTAAACAAAACTTAAATCGGTTTTAAAATGGTTCTCAAATTGTTTTCTCAGTAGCAAACCAAATTCGGTCGTAGCGTTTGGGCCGGGTTTGGGGTGTTACAAATTGGTATCGAGAGCCAGTTCAAAGCTCGATTGGGGCCCAAGGCCCAAAAATGTTTTTAGTAGGCCTTCGGAATGATTTTTGTTTTTGAACAGCATGGCCCGAGTCTCGGCACCAATCCGCCGGTAAGTATATCTAAACCTCTTGGTGAATTATATTCAGTAGAAGGGTAGGAAGCATGGAACGTAGATAGACTTATAGGACTTGGACCCTAAGGTTAGATTACTCAAACACAAACGAAGCATAAGACTTAAGGAACTAAACCAACCTATGACTTAGTCAATGAGCTAGGGTGTGGTAACCCCACACGCATGTCTCAGGATTGGATCCGGAAGAGCACAGTATTTAAGCGGTCCTCGTGACTCACCTCCTCTTCGCAGTATCCTACCCAGTGCGTAGCTTCGGTTCACCCTAACTCGAGAGGGCTCAGTGGTGTGGTAACCTGCGTGCGCATGTCTAGAAAGGTTGGTGAGAGCTTGGTATTTAAGCGGTCCGCGTGACCCACCTCCTCTTCACTCGAATCCTCACTGGTGGGTAGCTTTGGTTCACCACGACCGGGAGGGCTCGGTCATAGGCTAAACACAATGATTAAAACCCGAAAGGGAATCAGCCTTGTTTTTTCGAAATAGAATGAAACAACAAACCCTAATGTTTTCAAAACTTGTCCAATACTTTTACAACGTTTCTCTCGAAAAACTTGACTTGTGAAAAATTACAGAAATACCCCTGTAGGAAAAAAGACGAAAATACCCCTGGGATAGAAATGGGCAAAAATGTCCGATGAGCGAATAGGTATGGAAAGTATTAAGGAATGGATGCATGAACTTCTTTGTGTGAACTAGGAAAGAAGACTGGAACATTGTTTGCTCGAAAGAATCTCTGATTAAACCTTATCCATAAAATTTCTTCGCGAGTAATAAAGTGAAACAAATGCTAACGCATAAAATTTTCTTAATCAGATTAAAAGCGCGGTAGATAGAATGAGTTCTAGAGGACGTGGACGCCGTGGACGTGGTAGGGGTAGGATGACGATTATCCAACCCGTCAGTCGGGACAAGGTTACGAAAATGAGGTACCATCGCCACCACCACCTCCTACTTTTAGAGGCGAGAGCCGGATCGGACCGGTGGTGAGGCGGTATAGCTCATAGCTTTTTTTCTGAGTCTTGGAGATGGTGGTCGGGGGTGGCAGAAATGTAGGAGCTCGAAATATGTCCCCGAGCGACTCCGATCTAACTGAGGCGAAGGTATTCCGAGGTGTGTCGGGAGTGGCACCTAGTGCGTGAGAATCTGGCTAGAGTCAAGCGAAAGGATCATGGATGACCTTGACTGGACCGAGGAGGAAAAGTCGAAAAAGGCGAAGTGTCGCTTCTAAAGGATGAAGCGATCGGTGGTGGCTTACGGTTCGAGATGGGGCGACAGCAGATGATTTGACTTGGGAGTATTTCGGAACCACCTATCAAAAGAAGTACATCGGAACTAGCTACGTAGATGCACAATGAAAGGCTTTCTTGAACTGGTCCAAGGCAATAAGACGATGGCGGAGTATGAGGCCGAATTCTTCTGGTTGAGTAGGTATGCTCGTGGTATTGTGGGTACCGAGCATGAACGCTGTGTTAGATTCGAGGATGGGTGAGAGATGAGTGAGGATGATGATAGCTCCACAACAGAACGAGAGTTTCTTTGTTCTTGTGGAGAAGTCTAAAGTTGCCGAGGAGTAAAACAGTCCGTTAAGCGGAACCAAGAACGAAATTGGAATAAGAGGAGCTCGGAACCTTCAAGGTTCTCGGGTAATGAAACGTAAGAGGACGAGGTTTGATGGGTCGGATCAAGGTCGCTAGGCTGCTTCGGGCCGCCAATACCCAATGGCCGCCACAATGTGCTCGGTGTGGCAAGCCTCACAAGGGTGAGTGTTGGAGTGGTAATCGAGGGTGCTTTGAGTGTGGATCGTTCGATCACCGTGTAAGGGATTGTCCTCGGAAGTTCGCTAGGAATCAACCGGAGGGTCAGAACCGTGCTCAGGTTAGAAATGAAGGACCACCACAGAGGGGTCGAGGTGCAGCTAGAGGTAATGATAATGGTAACGGGCGTGGTCGAGGTGCTGTAGGTGCAGAGGCGAGGCAACCAAGGTTGGTTTATGCAGTTGGCCGTCGCGAGGAGGAAGATGTGCCAGACATGACAACGGGTAAGTTTCTTATTTTCGAAATACCCTCAATTGTCTTGGTTGTAGTTACGTTAATTCACTCGTAGGTTGCTAGTAAAGTGTATGGAACTTGGACTATGAACGTAGGTAATGTGTCTAGAAGGTATGATAGCCCTTTAAGATCAGAGTGCGCAGCAGTAGCGTAGTGTGATGAGATAAGGATGCACGATAGAACGATAGTAAGTAATTTCGAGGACGAAATTATTTTTAGGGGGGTAGAATTGTAACACCCTGGTTTAGGGGTTATGCGTTTGGAGCATAACCCGAGTGGTTGGCAGGCTTATGGTCTTGTTGGAGGAATTTTTAGGGGTTTGGAGAACCCTAGAAGGCAAGGGATGCCTTAGAAAATTTTTAGTTTTTAGGGGTTAAAAAGGGGAGCTTGGCTTTAGAGGACTTAAGAAATTTATTTGGAAAATTGTGGCATAAGAAAGACTTTGGTACAAGTGGCGTGGGGCGCCTAAGAGTTTGCTAGGGGCCTTGGGTTCGATTCGTGGAAGAAGCAAGGGGGAAATGTTTTTCCTTTTGGGTTTTTGGGCGTCAGGCCTAGGAAGGCCTTTTAATTAAATTAGGAGGGCTTATTGACATGAAAGTGGGTTGGCTAAGTGGCTAGCGTGTGCTACTTAGAGGCTTGGAGGTTGTTGGGCGCATGTTCGAGCTGCTGAAGCAGCGTTGGGCATTTTTTTTGTTTTTTTTAATTTTTGGGTAAATGGCCTGGAGAGGTCTTATAATTAAATGGTGGGGTCAATTGGCAAGAAAGTTGGGCTGGAAGAAGTGGCTAGGGGTAGAAGAAGAAAGGGTGCAGCAGCAGTGAGGTCTTGGTTTTGAACCCAAGGTCTTTGCAATTGGGATTTTATTTTTTCTTCATGCAAGTTGGCGAAATGGTCTCGCACATGGGCTTCAATTTGGATGAAGGATAAATGCTTGTTTAATTCTTTTAGAATTAATTTGGATAAATGGGATTATTATTATCATTATTTTATCTGTTCTTAAAGTGGTGATAGGAGGATAATTGCTATGTTATTTTATTGGTGCAGATGGATAAAAGATAAGCTTAGCATTTTGAATTTTGATTTCGACTGGAAGAATTTGTTAAGCACATGGCTTCTTCTATTTTATTATTATTTGAAGACGTAAGGATTAAAGTAGTTGTTAATTATTAAAGGATAATATTAATAATTTAATTGGTTTTTATTTGATAATTGCTAAGGAGAAAATTTAGGTGTTTAAATTATTCAAATTATTTTGAATAAATTTAAACTAATGGCTTAGAATATATTAAGGAAGTTGTTAAATTTTAAACACTTCAAAGAGAAGTGGACGGCAAGCTTCAAAGGGGGTGTCGATTGGCCTATAAAAACACCAATTGATCACTTGATTTTCTTTTTCCATCTTTGTTGAGTAGAAAATCCTAACCCTTCTCCTTCTTATTTTTTTCTTTTATCTTCTCCACTCTCTCAAACCCCTTTTCAAACCGAAACTCTCACCACCCCTTTTCTTCCATTATTTTTCCTTCATGAAAGCCGAATATACCTCTCTAGAGTGCCGAAATTCCCTTCTCCCCTTTGGAAGCACCTTTGCCGAACACTAAGGACTCATCGGGACTCTCCTTTCAATCGGTTTTGGTGGGAATTTTGGGATCTTCCAAGCAAAGAGATCTAACTCTCCAGTCTCTGTCAATCGGATTTGAGGTAAGTGGTGGTAAGTGCCTACTTGAAATAGATTGATCTCCTAATGATTAAGAAAAGCCGAAGGCTATTAATTTTGGATAAGTGCCGATTGTAGGGAAGCGAAAAGGATGTACATATCGTAAGGGGGTTAGGGTTCAAAGGACGTGAGAGGTCAAGATCTAGCGTTGTAGATCGGAGTTTCGAGATCTAGGAATTACGATAGTAGCAGGTGTGTAAGATCTCTACACACTTTATTAATTTACATGACATTATTATTTGTTTTGATTATTTTGATTGTGATTAGCTTGTGGCATAATCACGGATTTGAGTAAGTCCCCTGTCTTGTAACTTTTGATATATGTTATATGCCATCACATGATGTTTAATACTATGACATGATATATGAAATTTGATGTGTAAGCATGTGATGGTGGGATTGATGAGAGGAGGGGATGAAATATGGGTATCGTCGTGGTTTTGACCACAAGATGGGTTGGCCCCATCAGATTATTTGTGACCTATGGTCATCGGTGGTTTTGACCACAACGATTAATTATTTGCGACTAAGTCCCGGTGGTTTGGTACCACCGATGGTTTTGACCACACTTGATATATTGTGACCTATGGTCATCGGTGGTTTTGACCACACGATGGGTTGGCCCCATCATCGATTTGTGACTCTAAGTCATCAGTGGTTTTGACCACCGGTGGTTTTGACCACACGGGGTAGAAAAGGAGTATGGATGGCTAGTTGGGTTGCATGAGCATGTTTATTAATGAATTGTGTATGAGATATATTTTCCGGGTGGGGATTTACACATCGAGTCTTGGTGACTCACCCCTTCCCTTAACATTTTGCGGATGGGTAGATCGCGGAGATGGAGTGGATGGACTCGAGGTGGCCATGCGGTGGAAATTTTAATTAGACGAACTTGGACTTTGTTTTATTTTATTTAATGTGGGTTTATTTTAATTAAGTTGTAATAAGGCCTCCTAGAATTATTTTATTATTGTTACATGCTTTGAATATTTGTTTAAACTATTTAATTATGTTAAAAATGAATTCACATGTTTTTCCCAATCAAACGTAAAATGTTTTAAAAATGCCATCGGGCACATTTGCAATCTATAAACAACCCGACTTAATAAATATTTCTAAGCAACACTAAGTATGGTTTTTAACAAGAGACTTGAAAACACAAGGTTTTCGACAAAACTTAAATCGGTTTTAAAATGGTTCTCAAATTGTTTTCTCTGTAGCAAACCAAATTCGGTCGTAGCGTTTGGGCCGGGTTTGGGGTGTTACATCGTCTGATTCTAGACCCGTAACAGGTAGTTAGGGGAGAGAGGCTGTAACAGCCTGATTTTGGGTCTCATCGGAACAGTGGTTTTCGGACCATAAATTTGACGCAAAAAAATTTATTTTTATTATATTTTTATGGTCTACAGTTTTATGGAACGGTTTCGTGAAAATTTTGTTCGAAAATTGTGACGTTTGGGCACTCAATTTAGTTAAAGGGACTAAATTGCAAAAAGTGCAAAACTTGAATTCTATATGTTAAAGGCGTCCAATTGTTATGAAATTTTAAATTAGAGATCTTTAGATGGTAATTAGACCATTGGTTACGTTGGTGGACAAAAATGGACTTGGTAATGTATGTTTCTAAAGTTAAGCATTAAGGGCATTGTAGTAATTTGGTAATTAAATGAATTAAAAAGCCAAAATAAAGCCAAATTTGTCCATCTTCTACCTCTCATGGCCGAATGTACCAAGAAGCCATAGCTAGGGTTTTGGCCAAGCTTCCAAGCTCGATTGTAGGTCCGTTCTAGCCTCGTTTTTAATGATTTTTATGTTTTTGAAGTCCTTGTAACATGATCTATTTATTTCTACCATTAATTTAAGATATGATCAAGGTCTAGGGTTTTAACCATGTTGAATATGTGTGTATTTTGATGTTTAATGGTAGAAAATGCATGTTTGTTGTTTGTTAAATGACTTTTACTAAGTGATTTTCGGTAAAAATGTCAAAAAGGACTTATTTGTAAAAGTTATAAAATGAGTAGAAAAATGTGAATAAATGAGAAATGTGGGCTGTTATGAGTATGAAAATGGTTCAGCTAGGCTTGGGCTTTTAAGAAATTGAATGAAATTCATTTTTGAGCCTAGGGACTAAAGTGTAAAATGTCAAAAGTTTAGGGAAAAAATGTAATTTTGCCATAATGTGACTTTTGGGCTGAAATGAATAATGTGATGATTAAATGAGATGAATTTGGTATTGTAGATCAAGAAAAATGAAGTTTGGGTCTAGATCGGGGGAAAACCAAAGTGTTTGACGATTAGGTCCATTTCCGCTATTTTTGTATCGAGATAAGTTCGTATGTTTAATAAGCATCAAATTATATATGTGTAAATGCTTAATTGATATAATTGTGGTAAATGCTATATTATTGAAATGAAATGTGAATGCTATTGAGTACGATATTACGGAAATGACTGACAGAGATTCGATACAGCGAAAGTCTCGGTTGAACCTTAGGAATAGATAGGATATAAATGTCATGACATTAGGGTTACTGAGATTACGTGTAAGACCATATCTGGGATATGGCATCTATATGAGACTTCGTATAAGACCATAGCTGGGCTACTGGCATTGATACGAGATTACATGTAAGACCATATCTGGGATATGGCATTGGTACGATACTGTGTGTATGAGATTCCCGAGTATCCTTTAGTATTCCAAATGGTTCAACGCGAAATGCTGACGAAATGTGGTTACAAGTGATGGTACGACTCAATCAAGGTACTCGTGACAGAAATCGACAAGTAAGTGTTAAAAGTAAATTTCATATGATGAATAAGTGGAAAATTATGAGAATTCATATGGTTCAATTGAATATTTATAAATTTGATGGCTATTGAATTGAATATAGTTTATTTCTAGTTGCTTATGCTTATGTAAATGTGAATAAATTGATAAGAATTATTCAAACCATGTAAGCATTGAAATGAATAAACCTGTGAAATTCTTGGTTAACTATGTGAACAATTACATGGTAAATTCGGTTGACGATTATGTGATTGTGTAACACCCCTTACCCGTGTTCGAAGCCGGAACAGGGTACGAGGCATTACCAAACTTAAACACAAGAAAACATACAAAATCGAAACGTAATTTCCATCCAAATTTTAAACTTTTCCCATACATTCATATCGTTCCTAAAACGAGCCTACGAGGCTCAATACATGCTTTGGAAGTGGTTCGGGACTAAACCGAGAACTTAAGAAAATTTTACCAATCTTAGAAAATTTTTCATGTTACAGGGCTCACACGCCCGTGTGGTCCAAGGGACACGCTCGTGTGACCCTTAGACACGCCCGTGCTACAGGCCGTGTTCAATTTAGGGTGCTCTCTGACTTGTGCCACAGGGCCGTGCCACACGCCCGTGTGCTAGGCCGTGTAGCAAACACGACTGAAACACACGCCTATGTCTATGCCCGTGTGCTCAATTCTGGACATTCTGTTTTGCAACAATTAAGGTGCAGGGGACACACGGCCAGAGCACATGCCCGTGGGGCAGACCGTGTGTCTACCCGTGCGGACAAAATAAAGGCTATTTACCAAGTCATTTTGCCACCCTCACTTGCACACATCAACATCACATGGCACAAATTCAAGCATATGAGAGCAACCAAACAACCATAAACAAGACAATAACATGTCATTCTTATACCATCATTAATCATGCTTAAAACATCATACTTAGCTTGATAAAAACATACTAATTTCACATTCACAAGAGGGCATTAACATATGAATAAACTTATGATCAACATAAGCCATCATTCATGGCTATATATAAGATGAAACATTAACAATTACAAGCTAACACATATGGCCAAATTAATAATGACACACATAACGAATTGACATAGTCCCTATACATGCCATAGACTCAAAATGCTTGGATTCATTTATACCCAAAATGATAGCTTGATAGTTTGATAGGATCTCGGGCGATCTCCAACCCGAGCTAGCTTAATAACCATAAAAGACATGGGAAAGGAAGGGGGTAAGCTATGTAACACCCCGAATTTGGGCCTAGTAGATTTGGGCCTATTGGGTTGTAACGCCCCAAAAATCTCGAAACTTTAAATTTCTGTGCACTGAGGTTGGTATGTATGAGTAGCACTTAGAATATTAATTTTAAGGTATTATCGGGATCATTTAAAGTCTTAGAGATAGGGAAGACCATAGGGAAAAATTTATTTTTCTTGCTTTAGTGGACCCTAGTCTCAGGAATTAGGCCTCTTAAGCAGATTAAGGGGAAAATATGACACAAATGGGCTTGTGGTCTAGTGGCAAGGTGGCGTCACTAGTGGAGCTACAAGGTGGCGTGAAGAGGTCCAAGGTTCGAGTAGTGGTAAAGTGTTTTTGGGTGTTTAATTTTGCATAGTGGACGGCCAGAGTTGGGTGGAATCTGGATTCTTTCGTTGAAGTGTTTGAATTGGTCTTGTGAGCTGATAAAGGAGGGAATTTCGGATGAGATAAGGGAGATATCATGGAGAAAAATTAGGAGATGAGAAGTGGGAAGCGTTGGTGCAGAATTGGACTGTGGGGGAAGGTAGGATTCGGCTATTGGCTAGAAAAGGAGGTGTCGAATTCCTTTGAGAGGTTCCTTGGGTTCCATTACTTTTCTTTTTCTCCCCCTTAGCCGAATTCTTCCTTTTGCCGAAAAAAAACCCATCATTCCTTTGCCGAAATTTTGGTTTTCTCTCTAGCCGAATTCCCCATACCTTCTCTTCTTAAATTCCTTTTCTTGTTCACCTTTAGTTCTAGCCGATCACTTCTCCTCTTATTCTCCCTATTGGTGCCGAATTGTCTCTGTCACCATACTAATCTCAAAAGCCGAATTTAGGCCGCAGGATCGAAAGTGGATTTGGTAAGTATTCGGTTAACCTCTCTTGTACGTTTTGCTAAAAGCCGAAAGGCTATCTAACTGACCTATCGTTAACTCTGTGGTAACAAGGATAAGGTTCAAAGATCGCAAGCGTGGTAGGATCGTTAGCAAGGGTAAGTGTTCTTTACTTCGGTTAAGGGTTGGCTGAATGGTCATATATGTTGTGAGGGTGACTTGTGTTGGATGCAAGTCATCTATTACTTAGGCTCTAATGTTTAAGTTGGTACAGATCTAAGGTCTAATCGCAGTTGGTGTTAAAGAAAGAAGCTATTAAGGCTTGTCCCACACGGTGAGGTTTCGGTTTTTGATAAAGTTTGTATTTAGCCTATGATTAATGATTAAGGAATATCGAATGTAGGTTCGTGACTAAGAGGAATTCACAGCACGCGCTATTACCAGGTGTGTACAAACACTACACACACGATATCGGTAATGCCGAAAAGCCGAAAAGCCGAAAGTGGCTAAATGGGCCTGCCGAACTTGTGGGCCTAAAACGGCAATGGTTGATATGTGAGCATGAATGATGAGTTGGCATGAACAGTTGTATGATTTGATCGTATTCGAGTCCAATAGGCTATATGAGCATGAAATTGGTTTAACGGGCTATATGAGCATGAAATTGGCTTAATGGACTATATGAGCATGAAATTGGCTTAATGGGCTATATGACATGAAATGGGCTTAATGGGCCTTATGGGTTTTTAGAAATATATGTTAGGGTTTAATGAACTCTAGGCCTAGTTTGACAAATTCTTGAATAACATAAAACTCTTGTAATAATCAAACATGTCTGTGGACAAGTCGATAGGTTAGCGTGTGGTAATGGACATATGCATGTCTAGGATTGGATCTAGGGAGAGCTTGGTATTTAAGCGGTCCTAGTGGCCCACCTCCTCTTCTCTCAGATCCTACCTGGTGCATAGTATTTGTTCACTTTAACCGTGAGGACTTGTTGATGGGCCAAAGTTCATAACTAAAACCCGAGATGAAAGAATTACGGAAATACCCCTGTAGGGCAGAATTACAGAAATACCCCTGTAGGGTAAAATTACGGAAATACCCCTGTAGGGTAGAATTACGAAAATACCCCTGTAGGATAGAATTACGGAAATACCCCTGTAGGGTAGTTCATAACTAAAACCCGAGATGAAAGAATTACGAAAATACCCCTATAAGGTAGAATTACGAGAATACCCTTGATTGTGAAATGACTAAAATACCATTATGTGATGAGTATGAGTTTTATGGATGTTACTCATGTGCATGCCGCATTCATATGATATTCTGTTTAGGATGCATATGGGTGGGAATTATGGTACGGAGGAAGAATTTGAGGATCGCATAGTCGCTTGACGACCGTGGATCCACCGGTGGCTTTAAGCCCATTATGTGATTAGCAGCTTTGCTACAACGTTGAGTAGTGCCGCTGTGAGTGCTACCCTTGGTGTGTAGCGGAGGGGTGGGTCGAGCTAGAATTCCCCACAGGTGTATAAGGTTGGAAGGGAAATGGTGTGTAGCGGATGGATTTTTGGGGAGGGTTTTGCATTACCTTGTTTTGCATATGATATGATATGATATGATATGATCTGATATGAGGTCATTGTGGGCTAAGGCCCATGACCACCAATTTTGATAGGGCTTAGGCCCAATGTGATAATTGTATATTAAATTGATTGCCAAGGGTCGTACACACTGAGTTTCAAAACTCACATCATTTTATTTAATGTTTCAGGTGACGCTCAGTAGACGGCTCGACGTGGAAGAGGGACTCAGAGATGGCCACATTGCAAGTTAATTAGAAGTTTTTTTTTGTTTATTTGTTTCGAATGACCTTAGTTTAAATCTTTTATTTTCATTGGTTGTAATAAGGCCTTGTATCTCCAATTTGACGTTACTTATGGGTTTTATTATTATTTCCGCTGCTTAATTTTTATTTCAACTTAAATAAATTTCTAAAGTTTAACAAGGTTTTCAAAATAACTATAACCCATGGGCTTTTATTTTAAAACATGGGCTTTCTTCTTAACTTAACAAGATTCAAGGATTTTGGGCTTTTAGGCCTTAGATTTTAACTTAGCAAAATTGTTTGAGATTGTGACTTTGATGTGACATTCCCGGATTCGGCCATAACGTCTAGGCCAGGTTTGGGGGTGTTACAAGCTATATAGCTTAGTATGTCCGTACGTAAATAATAAGCAACTCTTACAAATCTTTTAACAAGTTCAACAATTTAAACACAAGATAATACAAATTGCTATAAAGATCACAGTTAAAATTTTTTATTCAGTCATAATGTTTACTCTATCAACTTATAAGCATAATCTAGCATATTTTGGCATTAGCCTAACAACCATAGTCTCCCTTTGTAACATATTACAGCAATTCAACAAATCATTTCAAACCTCATAGTAAACATGCACATTAATTATATGTACTCATGTTTCCGAGCATATGTCTTAATATCTTTTAATTGCCTAAACTCTTATTTTCCCTTACTTCCATAACCATTTTAATAGGCAATTATGCCAATCTTTCCTTTTTCTCATATCCGACAAATCACAATTTGTGTGAATAAAACATGCTATATCATAACTCAATTTAGCCCGAGGGCCAATCACAAAATCGTCAATTGAATTTACCATGTATCTCATACATCACAAGTATAGACCAATAATCGCAAGGTTTTTATAAAATCATTCTTGTGGAAAATCATGAACTCACAATTTCATGAAGTCAATGCTTATAAACTTTACGTACATACCTGTACCAATTCGTAATACTTACACACTCTTTCTCTTCTTTGACATACCCGTTGAATTTCCCGTTGAATCATTTGGAATACTAAAGGATACTCGGGGATCTCGTACACACAGTACCGTACCAATGCCATATCCTAGATATTGTCTTACATGTAATCTCGTATTGATGCCAATAGCCCAACTATGATCTTACTCTGAAGTCTCATATCGATGCAATATCCCAGATATGGTCTTACACGTAATCTCAAATAACCCTAATGTCATGACATTCGTATCCTACCTATTCTTAAGGTTCAACCGGGATTTTTCACTTGTCGAACTTTATCGGTTACATCCAAGGAGTCAATCATAATTCATACAATATTAAAGCATTTAAAACATAAATAAAACAATGCATTATTTACATACGAACTTACCTCGACATAAAAATGGCGAAAATGACTAAATCGTCAAATACTCGTTTTCCCCCGTTCTAACTCCGAACCTCATTTCTCTTGATCTATACTACCAAATTCATCTCATTTAATCAACACATTATTCATTTCTGTCCAAACGTCACATTATGGCAAAATTACATTTTTGCCCTTAAAGTTTGACATTTTTATAATTTAGTCCTTAGGCTCGTAAAATGATTTTCAATCAATTTCATTACACCCAAGCCTAGCCAAACCTATATCATGCTCATAATAGCCCACATTTTTCATTTATTCACACTTTTACTACTCATTTTACAACTTTTACAAATAAGTCCTTTAGGCATTTTTACCAAAAATTATTTAGCAAAAGTCGTTTATCATACACCAAACATGCATTTTCTACCATTAGACATCAAAATACACAAATATCCATCATGGGCAAAATTTTAGACCTTGACATCTCTTCAAATTGATGGTAGAAATAGAAAGATCGAGTTACAACGACTTCAAAAATGTAAAGAGCATTAAAAACGTAGCTAGAACGGACTTACAATCGAGCTTGAAAGCTTGAAAACCCTAGCCATGTCTTCTCCATGTAAAATTCAGCCAAGGAAGAAGAAGATGGAAAATTTTGGCTTTATTTTGGCTTTTTAATTCATTTAATTACCAAATTACCAAAATGCCCTTTATGAAAAACTTCAGAAACATACCTAGCCGTGTCCATTTTTGTCCATCAACTTAACCAATGGTCTAATTACCATATAAGGACCTCTAATTTGCAATTTCATAAAAATTAGACACCATTAACCTATAGAACTCACATTTTGCACTTATTACAATTCAGACCTTTTAACTGAATTGAGTGCCCAAATGTCAAAATTTTCGAACAAAATTTTCAAGAAATTGTTCCATAAAACTGTAGACCATAAAAATATAATAAAGATGAATTTTTCTTCGTCGAATTTGTGGTCCTGAAACCACTGTTCCGACTAGACCCAAAATCGGGCTATTACATATTGGTTTTCTGGCCAAATTGAGTTATGATATAGCATGTTTTATTCACACAAATTGTGATTTATCGGATATGAGAAAAAGAGAAGATTGGCATAGTTGTCTATTAAAATGGTTATAGAAGTATGGGAAGATAAGAGTTTAGGTAATTGAAAGATGTTAAAGTATATGCTTGAAACGTAAATACTCATAATTAATGTGTATGTTTTCTATGAGGTTTGAAATGGTTTGTTGGTTGTGGTAATAAGTTATAATGGAGAGATTGTGGTTGTTAGGCTAATGCCAAGACATGTTAAATTATACTTACAAATTGATAGAACAAACAATGTGACTGAATAAATTGTAACTGTGAGATTTATAGCAATTTATATTATCTTATGTTTATATTGTTGGACTTGGTAAATGATTGGTAAGAGTTGCTTATTATATTCATACGGACTAACTAAGCTATATAGCTTACCCTCCTTCCTTTCCCATGTTTTATAGTGTCATTGAGCTAGCTCGGATTGGAGATCGCCGGAGATCCTATCACACTATCAAGCTATCACTTTGGGTATTGATGAATTCAAGTATTTTTAGTTTATGACATGTATAGGGATTTGGTCTCTTGGTTATATGTGTCATTATTAATTTGGCCATATGTGTTTGCCTATAATGGTTTATGGTTCATTTTTGTATATAGCCGTTGAAGTTGGCTAATATTGGTTATGAGTATATTTATATGTTGATGTCATTTGTGAATGTGGAATCTTGCATGATTTGGTGTGGAAAGGTTGATGTTCTAAGTATAATAAATAATGGCATGAGGATGTAATGTTATTGTATTGGTTGTGGTTGTTTGGTTGCTCTTATGTGCTTGAATTTGTGCCATGTGATGTTGTGTTGATGTGTGCAAGTGAGGGTGGCAAAATGGCTTGGTAAATAGCCTTTATTTTGTCCACACGGGTGTGTGTCTAGGCCGTGTGTGACACACGGTCTACCCCACGGGCATGTGTTACGGCTTTTGAAAAATAGAATGTCCAGAATTGAGCACATGGGCAGAGACACGGGCATGTGTCTTAGCCTTGTGTGCTACACGGCCGTTTGGCACGGCCGTGTGGCACAAGCTAGAGAGCACCCTAAATCGAACACGATCTGATGCACGGGCGTGTCCCTTGGACCACACGGGCGTGTGAGCCCTGCATCTAGCAAAAAATTTCTAATTTTTGTAAAAGTTTCCTGAGTTCTCGGTTTAGTCCCGGACCATTTCCAAATCATGTTTTGGGCCTCGTAGGCTCGTATTAGGGACTTTATGATCTGTAACACCCCTAACCCATATCTGTCGTTAGATTAGGGTTCAAGGCGTTATTGAACAGATCGGAAACTTTTACAGACATTTCATAATACAAGTCATCAATCGCAAACACAGTGTCCCTTAGATAGGTCATCGAGACCTTAATCATGCTTTAGAATAGCGTCGGGACTCAACCGAACACATATGGAATTTCTCGGAAATTTAAAACTTTTTCAACACTACAGAGATCACACGCCCGTACAGTCAGGCCGTGTGCCTCCCACGGCTACTAGACACACCCATGCGTCCTGCCTGTGCCAAAACAGAGCATGTATTCTGACTTATCCACACGGTCACCAGACACGCCCGTGTGCCATGGCCATGTATAACTAGGCTAGCTACTTTTACTCTTAACTGTTAGTATCCCGATCTCAAATCTATCTTTGAGAACACAGTAGCTCCTTTTAGCTGATCAAACAAATCGTCAATCCTGGGTAACGGATATTTATTCTTTATGGTCACTTTATTCAACTGACGATAATCTATGCACATTCTCATCGTGCAATCTTTCTTTTTCACAAACAGAACGGGAGCACCCCAAGGTGAGAAACTCAGTCTTGCGAACCCTCTGTCAGTTAACTCTTGCAACTGCGACTTTAAATCTTTTAACTCTGTTGGTGCCATTCTATACGGAGCTACCGAAATAGGTGTTGTACCAGGCAACAGATCAATACCAAATTCAACTTTACGTATCGGAGGCAATCCCGATAATTCTTCAGGGAATACATCAGAAAACTCACAGACAACTGGCACTGATTCAACTTTCCTTTCAGATACTTTTGAATCAATCACATAAGCAAAATAAACTTCATAACCCTTTTTCACATAACTCTGAGCTTTCAACACAGATATCACAGCAGGCAATCCATTTAAATCATTCGATTCAATACGAACTATTTCACCATTCTGACCTTTCAAATCAATGATCTTTCTTTTCCAATTTACAACAGCATCATGCAATGTCAACCAGTCCATACCCAGAATGATATCAAACTCATCAAATGGTAATAGCATCAGATCAGCAGGGAAACAGATATCTCGAAACATTAACGGACAATTCTTGCATATTTTGTCAACCAGGACACTTTTACCTAAGGGGTTCGACACTTTTATAACAAATTCAGTAGACTCTACAGGCAAAGTCTTACTGGATACCAAATTCATGCATAAATATGAATGAGTAGAACTAGGGTCTATTAATGCATTCACAGAAGTATCATAAAGAGTAAATGTACACATTATAACATCCAGAGATGAAGCTTCCTCACGAGCTCGGATGGCATACGCTCTGGCAGGTGCTCTAGCTTCAGATCTTGGAACAGTATCTCTCGTAGTTCTCTGACTACCACTGACATTTCTTACATTTCGAGAAGGTCTACCTCTCACTGGAGCATTATCGAATCTCGGATTCTGGGCAGTCTCTTGCTCAACATACTCTGGGCAATCACGAATTAAATGATCTAATGATCCACATCTGAAGCAAGCCCGATCATTCAATCTACAACTTCCCGGATGTCTTTTACCACAATGCTTACACTCGGGTCGTTCGGATCGAACATTTCCAACACTTGACATTGATGTTACCGGAGCTTTGGAACTCAAAAGTGATCTAGCTCGATCTCTATTAAAATGTCCTACATTAACTCTCGAATGACTTTGTTCATCTCTGAATTTCTTTGAAGCAGACTGAAATGATTTGCTCGGAAATCTCTTTCTCGCATCTCTGACTTTTGACTCAGCTTTTCTTTTATCTTTCCCGAGTGCCTCGGCTTTGTACGCTCGATCAACTAGCACCACAAACTCTTTTATCTCCAGAATACCAACTAGCAATCGGATATCTTCATTTAGACCATCTTCGAACCTTTTACACATTATTGCTTCGATTGATACACATTCCCGAGCATACTGACTTAATCTTACGAACTCTCATTCGTATTCAGTGACAGACATACGACCCTATTTTAAATCTAGAAATTCCTTTCGTTTCTGATTAATAAATCTTTCACTGATGTATTTCTTCCGAAACTCAATCTGAAAGAAATCCCATGTGACCCGCTCTTTCGGAACAACATAAATCAGAGTCTTCCACCACTGATAGGCCGCGTCTCGTAGCAATGATACAACACATTTAATACTTTCTTTCGGAGTCAAAGACATCTCATCAAATACTCGGATAGTGTTTTCTAACCAGAATTCGGCTTTTTCAGCATCATCATCATTAGTAGCCCTGAATTCTTCAGCCCAATACTTACGGATTTTATCAATCGGAGGCTTGTTCAACAGATTCAAATTCATAATCGGAGGCATAGTAGATGTCTGAGGGGGATTGGAAGGGGGCGGAAGTTGTGAAACAGTCGGGTTATTTCTCACATATTGAGTGAACCACTCACTCATCATCTGGAAGAAAGCTTGTTTAGCTTCTCCCTCATGACCACTCGTAGCCAGTCTCGAATCAGAGGGCGTTGTCCCTTGCGCGGGAGCAGGCGCATTACTTTCTACATCGTCAGCTACGGCTCTTTTAGGATCCATTACCATACGAAAATCACATTTCACACGTCAGGATTCATCACACTATCACAGTTCAGATATATGGCATGTATAGCTAGACTCTGACATGCTACGTTAGTCCGAGAATCGACTAAACCGTAGCTCTGATACCAAGTAAATGTAACACCCCTAACCTGTATCCATCGCCAGATTAGGGTTAAAGGCGTTACCGAACAGATCGAAAACTTTTACGGACATTTCATAATACAAGTCATCAATCGCAAACACAATGTCCCTTAGATAAGTCATCAAGACCTTAATCATGCTTTAGAATAGGGTTGGGACTCAACCGAACACATATGGAATTTCTCAGAAATTTAAAACTTTTTCAACACTGCAGAGATCACACGCCCGTGCAGTCAGGCCTGTGCCTCCCACGGCTACTAGACACACCCATGCGTCCTGGCCATGCCAAAACAGAGCATGTATTCTGACTTATCCACATGGCCACCAGACACGCCCGTGTGCTATGGCCATGTATAACTAGGCTAGCTACTGACTTGTTCACACGGTCACCAGGCACGTCCGTGTACCATAGCCGTGTAAAATATTGCTAGCTACTGACTTAACCACACGGCTACTAGGCACGCCCGCGTGCCACGGCCGTGTAAGCAAAACAGGCGATTTGGAATGCCATAATGCCACCCACATTAGGGTCATACCTACAAGCAATATACCAATTCATATCATACACAATTGACAATCAAAGACATGCCAAATGATCAACAAGTCTCCACATTCAATTTCATTTCCATTCATGCCAATTTGCACAACTAAACACATACATATATTCAAACATGATTCATCCACATTTACCTTTCTTATAACCATTTCTTTGATCAATCAAACATACTCAAATTTCATCCATATGCTTACCATAACCTTGACCATTTCATAGTCATGTGATCATACCAAAACCAACATCATATACCATATTCACAAATGCATAATACCAACATATAACTAGCCACATCACATAGCTAATTTCATCTCAAACATATACTAAATGACTAGCCTATACATGCCATATTTAGCTATATACACATTTTCAAAGTACCAAAAAGAGTTTGAGTAGTGTGATGATGATCTTTGACGGTCCCCGAGCCTTCAGTAGCTTTGACGATCTGTTACAGAGTAAACACACACATAGAGTAAGCTTTCAAAAAGCTTAGTAAGCCATATACAAATAAACTTAGCATAAAATGCATATAACCATATTGACACAATGACATTATTGGTTCTCATAACAAATTCACCACATATATTCTTTGGCTCATTTGCTTAGCCATATCTTACCATATTCTTCAGCTCAAATATCACATATTCACATGGCTCATTCAATCATATCTTCACATGCTATCTCATCATTTCAATACACATATTCATCTTAGTAAGTTCATTTAGACACTTACCTTTCATACACACTTAGTGTACATAACCAACGTACCTGAAACATATATACAAATCATATAGTCGTTCGTATCTCAGACTTTCCCATTGAACCTTTCGGAATCTAATAGGATACTCAGAGTGATCGGATTAGTCGTACAATGCCAACGTCCCAAACGTGGTCTTACATGTAACCAGATGATAAACCGTAATAGTAACATATTTTAAGCCTACATTTAGTATGCTTTTGGATGATTTATCCCTTAAATTATATAATTTGGTGCTCTTAATCCTTTGTTTTCATGTTTTATATTCAGGAGAGCATAGGAGGATGAAAAGAATGAAAAACGGGCTTAAAACGGGCCAAATGGGCCAGATCACGAAATCGACACAGCCTGGGCCCAAGACCACACGGCCGTGCCTCATTGATAGACTCGAACACGGCCTGACCACGATTCACATGGGCGTGTGCCCCGGGCATGTCCCTGTCGTGACAAAGATGAATTTCACTCGGAATAAGATACTTGGAGGCAAAGAAACACATTCCAAAGCCTATTTAAACACCCTAGTAGGAATTCTACTTGGATTAGGATACTTAGGGGCCAAGTAAGGCATCTCAAAGCCTATATAAACATCCTAGGAGGCAACTTAAGCGGAGAGTTCGGTAGAAGCCTTCTTCCAGGGCTTTTGTCGAAGGGAGCCCAAGGCTTTTGTCAGGGGGTGTCTTTCTAGGCCAAAGAAGGCAGATTTTTGGGGATTCACTCGAAGATAGCCAGTTGATTAATCTCAAGAAGCCGGAATCATACTCAAGATGGAGGATCTTCTCTTCAATTCCTTCAGGGGGTTTTAGGGATTTCTTATGTTTTGTTTTATCTTTTCTTCTGAGATGTTTTATTTTTTCATTATGAACTAAACCCTCAGATACCTGATGGGGATGAAACTTAGATGAATCTTGTTATCGTTTGCTGAACTATATGATAAATATTTGACTTGTTCTTAATTATGTGTTCTTAATTCTTGTGTTGATATTTCCGCGGATATTAATTCAAGTTTGATGTGCTTAGGTGGAGGAGCAAAAGTCCCTGCCTAAGAGTAGACCTAGCATAGTTAAGCGGAGTTGATCACATGCCTAGAGATAGGGTGACGAGATTTTACTGGATTAGGGTGAAACCTAATATGGGATTCTATAGATCGAGTTAATGCAATTTTAGGGGTTTTAATTAGAAAGAGATTTCAATTAATCAACCTAGGGTTAGACGTTATTCGGTTCGAGAGAGGGTTTAATATACATTAGGGAATCTTACAGATCAAGTCAAGTGAATAAATCGCCTGGTTCAGAGTTAGATAACAAGTGAAGTCTAGGTGGATTCCTCCTCGGGTATTGTCCTTAGTAATTGGTTTTTCCCAAAAGTATTTCCCCAATTTCATTCTTCTTTGTCTTAGAGTCTTTAATTTAGTAGTTAATTAATTTAGATTTAAACAACAAATTCCCTTTAATTTAGGCTAGATAATAAAAAGAAAGTTAGTATTAGTACTTTTAGTTCCTTTGGGTTCAATATTCCGGTCTTGCCTTAACTATACTATTGTTCGATAGGTGCGTTTGCCTCGAATGGTTGTCATAGTTAGTTTCCAGGTTCGATCATTCTCATTATAAATTTTAAGACTTTGACATCGTAAAACACAACGATCAAGTTTTTAGCGCTGTTATCGGGGAACTGAAATATTAAGAACGCTCAATTTTTATTACTCTAGCCATATTTTATTTTTTGCAATTAAATTTTATTTTTATTTTACTAATTTTTCTTTTATTTGCTTTTGACAGGTAATTTTAGTTTATAGAGGAGATGGCACTGAAAAACTATCGGTGGCAAGTTATGAGACAACGCATATGAAGAAGCGCGATGTTTTCAACCTCGACTTGATAACAGGCTATCAAACTAGTTAGAGATGTTAAATAAAAATATTGATGGTTTGTGTTCTTCGCAGGTACATCCAGTTATGCAGTACGAAACAAGCGGAGGCGTGGAAAATCATGAGTACCCACTCTACGGACAGAGCATGGAGAGCGAGCAAGTTAACTATATGGGTAACTATTCTAGACCTCAAAATAATTTTTATAGTAACACTTATAATGCAGAGTTGGAGGTACCATCCCAATTTCTCGTGGGATGATCAAGGTAGTCAAAGACCGCAACTCCTCCTCAGATTTTCAACAACCACCTCACCAATGAGAAGCAGAGCCAAACCTTGAGGAGATGCTGACAAAATTCATAGCAGTCACAGAAACAACATTTAAAAATCAACAAGCATCGATTTGAAGGATCGAGAATCAGTTAGGGCAACTGGCTTAGGAAATCTCTGAAAGACCACAAGGAAGCCTACCAAGCAACACTGAGACTAACCCAAAGGAGCAAGTCCAAGCCATAACAGCTCAAGAAAGCAAAGGGTTAGATGAGCCCAATTTAAAGCAAGAGAATGTGGTGGAAGAAGGTAAGGTTGAGGTAAGTAATAATAAGCCAAAGCGGTAATCAAAGAGTACCAACCTCGCATACCATATCCGAAGCAATAAAGAGAGCGACACGGAGGAGCAGTTCGGTAAGTTTCTTAAACTTTTAAAGAAATTACATATTAACTTACCATTACTTGAAGCTCTTTCGCAAATGCCAGATTCTAGGAAATTTTTAAAAGAGCTTTTGACAAACAAGCGAAGGGTAGACGAAACATCGCATGTGGAGCTAAACGCAATGTGCTCAGCAATTCTACAAAATAAACTACCACGAAAATTACAATATCCAGGGAGTTTTACAATTCCATGCTTAATTAGTAGTTTATCTATCGATAATGCGTTAGCTGATTTAGGGGCAAGCATAAATGTCATGCCTTATAAAATGTTTAGACAACTAGGTCTAAGGAAACCCAAATGAACTAGGATGAGCATTCAACTAGCTGATAAAACTGTTAGAATTCCTAGGGGTATAATCGAAAATGTACTAGTGAAAATTGATAAATTTGTATTCCCAGTAAACTTTGTCGTATTAGACATGGATGAGGAAAATAGTATCCCCTTAATCTTAGGAAGACCATTTTTAGCAACTGCCAGAGCTAAAATTAATATTGATGCAGGGGAACTCATACTTCGTGTAGGTAATGAGACAGTCACACTCCAAGCTCTCGATTCGGCTAGAACATCGAGTAATTGTAACAGCCCGATTTAGACCCTAGTCGGAACAGTGGTTTTGAGACCACAAATCTGAGGTCGTAAATATATTTTAATATTACTTTTGGTGTTGATTATGTGTGATATAGTCAGTGTGATAATTTTATTGACTGTGTGTCAAATTGTGAGAAAAAACTTAATTGCATAAAGTATAAAATGCTGTGTGCTGATTGTTATATGCTTAATTGATGTTGTCTTTATAATGAGGAGGATTTATGATGCAGTTTGGCCAAAATTAAGTTTAGTGGACGGCATAAGGCTAAAATATACATTATTTTATATTATTTTAATGGTTAAATATTAAAAACATAATATATGTTATAATAATATAATAAAAGAAAGAAGATAGTGGCATTGTTCATCCTTGTTAGCCGAAAATAGAAAAGAAAATAAAAGAAAAAGAACACTAGGGTTCGGCAAATTTGAAGCTTAATTAAGGCATGTTTTGACTTTGGTTTTTGATGATTTTTATGTTTTTGAGATTGTTGCTTAGTCTACTATCATGCCCATGTTGTAATTTGAAGAATTGATGATGTTTATGAGATGTGACATTGATGAAATGGTGAGCTTTGTGATGAATATTGGTGTTAAATGGAAGATATGTGTTTAATGAACATGTTTTGTTCTTGGATTTTTGGTGAATTTAGCTAATTAGGGCTAAATTGTGAAAATGATAAGTTGAAGGACTAAAATGTGAAATAAATGAAATGTGTGGGCTTGTATGAATATAATGAGAATTCGGCTAGGCATGGGTGCAAGCTAATTATGTGAATTTGATGATTTTATGAATTAAGGACTAAAGTGTCAAAATGTGAAAATGTGAGGGCTATTTTGTAAAATGCCCTAAATATGAGCGTTGGACTAAAATGAATGATTTGGTGATTGAATGGATTGAATTTGAATGTGTATAGACCAAGAAAGGAGAGGTTCAGATCGAGATCGAGGCAAAGATAAAGTGCTCGATTGACCGACCGTTTCGATAGTCCAACGTCCGAGGTAAGTTCGGACACAATACGAACATTTAGTTATGTTAAATGTTATGAAATGAATGTTATAATGATATTGAAATGTGGATGCTATGTGAGAGTTGAGTTTGAGTTATGTGGCACTAAGTGTGCGTATTCGAAAACGTGATCGAGATGATCAGCACTGAGTGTGCGAAATAATATAAGCTTCGACTTTGTGGTTGGCACTGTGTGTGCGATACCGATTGAAGAGAGGTTTGATATAAATACACTATGTATGCGATGATAATTAAGCTTCGGCTAAATATCAGGGCACTAAGTGTGCGATTGAATTAACGAAGAGACAGAAGTGGATTGAAAGGGAAAAGTGAGTATTGAGTAGCAAATGTAATTGACTACTAGGTGTTGACTAAGGTACGCTCGGAACCTATGTGGTTGATGAATCCATGAATGAGATTATGAAATGTTAAATGAGCATTTTAGTTTTGGGTGGCATCATATATATATGTATATGTGGAATAATCTATGTGATGATTTGTTATATTATAATGTATCATGTTACGAACTTACTAAGCTTTGAAAGCTTACTGTGTGATTTGTTTCTCTGCTTTGCAGTGTCAGTAAAGCTTACTCGGATCCGGGAATCGTCAGCATCTCAATCACACTATCGAGATTCTATTTTGGTACTTTTGGAAAGATGTACATAGTTGAAATATGGCATGTATAGGTTAGTTGTTTTGAATCATATTTGAGATGTGTAAATAGCCATGTGATGTGGCTAGCTAAGTGTTGGTAATGTGCATTAGTGAATATGGTATTTGATGCATATTTTGATATGGCATGATGGTAATGAATTAGCATATGAATGGTGAATTCAATGATGAATTAATGCCTTAGTGATTTAGTGAGGTTATGGATGATTTATACCTAGATTTACATGTAATTTGGTTGTATAAAATGGCATGCTTAGAAATGAGATTTTATGTGATGATATGATGATTGTTGGACATGAAATTGGTTGCCAAATTGTGTGTATAAAGATGCTCAAATGTGCTTGTAGGATTGACCCATGTGGGTGGCATTTTGGCCTTGCAAATGGCCTAATTGAGCCACACGGTTGTGGCACACGGGCGTGCCTAGTGACCGTGGGGCTAAGTCAGTAGCTAGCCTAATAGCACACGGCCAAGACACGAGCGTTCCTAGTCGCCGTGTGAGAAAGTCAGAATATGGCCTAAGAGTACACGGCCTTAGCACATAGGGTACTGGGTGGCCGTGGGTGTAAAGTCAGTTTTGACCACGGGCAAGGCACACGGGCGTGCTTGGTGGCCGTGGATGGGAAGTTAGATTCGACCACGGCCAAGGCACACGGGCGTGCTTGGTGGCCGTGGATGTGAGGTAAAATTCGACCACAGGGAGGACACACGGTGGTGTCCAGCTGCCGTGGGAGGCACACGGTTTGTCTACACGGGCGTGTATCCCCTGAAACCTAGAAAAGTTTTTAAATTTTGAAAAGTTTCTGTATGTGTTTCGGTTTAGTCACGACCCCTCCCTAGTATGTGTTTAAGGTCTTATACGCCTTAAAAAGGGACTAATTGTTTATGTTTGATGTATTATGATGATAATTGACTTGGTGTCGTAAATGGGTTGTGAAATGATTCTATTGTCCGGTAATACCTCTTAACCCTATTCCGGCGACGGTTTCGGGTTAGGGGTGTTACAGTAATCAAGGTGGGAAAAAAATTCTATTGATGACCATTCGGTTAACCCATCTTTTCAGGAAGCACCACAAAAGAATACAACTGAACCCGATCCTATACCCCGTGCCAATAAAGAAATAACTCATGAGGAACGAAGGATTCAGATCGATGATCTAGACGAGTGGAAGACGCATTTCAAGGAAAAATTAGGGATACACGAAGCAAAATCAAAGCCACGCTACGAGGCAAACAAGTTCAAAATTGGAGATCAGGTATTGATAGATAAAGCAGACCCTCGAATATCTCCTCCTGACCCTAATACAAACAAAGAAATCCCTTTTAAGGTAATCAAAGTTTTCCCATACGGAACAGTCGAGGTAAGTAATCCTATATTTGGCACTTTTAAAGTAAATACTACTCGACTCAAACTTTATCATGATAATAGAACTGATAGCATGAGAGAGGATGTTCAACTCTTCAAACCACCCTGATTATGCGAATGAGAGGTAAGTCTAGCTTAAGACTATAAACGAGCGCTTCTCAGGAGGCAACCCGAGCACTAACCCTACTAACTAGTTTAGTTTTATTTCTTTTCATATTTAGGTGTAGGTTTCCATACCCACACGGTCTTGCACACGACCGTGGCCGTAGCCGTGTGGGCACCATAGGTAGGAAAAAGGGCGTGGCCGTAGACGTGTGGCAACAGGACAAAATATTTCCCAAAACACGGGCTGCATCTCTATTTAAACCCCCTTCTTCCTTTTTCTTTTTCAGTTGTCTTTCTTCTTTCATTTTCCATTATTTACTTTTATTTTTATTTTCTTTATTATTATCTTCTTATTCTTCATACCATTTAGATTTAGCTTAGGATACAATAAAATCATGCCGGCTACTTCGAGGATTCAAATTCAAATTGTTCCAGGCGCTCCCCCAGGTTCACCTCCAATTCCTATCCGATTTCTTTTCATTGACTTCATCCAAAATTAAGGAAGTTTCACTTCTCTCCCTATCTTATGATTTTATTATTTTGCTATTATCCATCTTTGTACATTGAGGACAATGTACATCTTAAGTGTGGGGGGTGAATCTTAAATGTGCCTAATTTTTTTCATTATTCTCAAATCCTGAATTATATCTTGTTTCTTAAGTAAATTTTCTCATATTACAATTAGAATGAAATTTCCTTTGGTTCATGATTTTTTTTGATATGTTTTGAATTAAGTCATAGTTAATTATGCATTGATGATTAAACTTTAAGATACTAGAGAATCAAGCATGATAAGTCTGTTTTCAGAATTAAAAATTTTTCTAGGTTGTTGACCTGAATTTGAATATTACTTTGAAGTTTGAAATTTACGAGGTTGACATCAAAATACCCATAATTTTTTGTGAGATGTTGAGCCTTATAGAGCATATATTATTTTTTCTTGCTCACTTTATTGATTATGAGTGTGTCAACATTGATTTGTTATTCTAGAACTTGCATCGATTATACATGTCAAGACCACACTTTTGATTTGATATACAGAGATGATGAAGGCACCTAGGTTTTAACCCACTTACTCCACTAAAAAGCCTACCTTCACAATTAACCCCTAGTGAACCCCTTTTAATCCTAACAACCCTTTTTATTGACTCACCCACTAATATTAACCCAAAACCCTTTGTATTTGTTATCACCTTTCCTTTTGAATACCCTTATATCGAGATTTGATTTGATCGGTTGCCTAATTATTTTAGTTTAATAATAGAATCCATCTTTTATTACTTGACTTGTTCTTAAAAAAAATCGAAGTGTATTCATTATTAGTTTTGTGATTAAGTGAGCTTATACGTTTAAATTCCAATTACTGAAGAAGAAGCTCGTATTAGAGTATTATTAGTACAAGTTTTCAATTGATGTAATTATTTATCAGTTCATTTTTTCTAGTTAGGTAATTTGTCAATTCAATCTCGATTCTAACCCTCTAATTCAGCCTTTATCCACACCTTTAACCCAAGCCCCGTTACAACCCTGTTAAAGACCTTTTGATTTGTGTATCATGTCATATTATAGTGGTGGAGATTTGATTTTCATGCAAGCCTATGGGATTAAATCTTCATGTTTGACTTTTGAGTGGTTTTTCTTGAACCTTAAACACCTCGAGTGATTTGAGTGAATCTTTAGTGAGGATGTCAATCAATCCTTGTCGATTTTGAATCAGAGGTAACTATTTAGATGAGGGGAAACACCTAGGTTTTGTGCTACAAAGATATGACTTAGATTGTTTGAATCTTTAGGACTCTTTGAGTTGAATTATCCATGAATGAATTATCTTTGAATTATGATAAAACACTATCGATGAATATTATGAATTGAGGAAGTTTGTTTTAATTGTGAGTTGAGAATTTTTTCTTGAGGACAAGTAAAAGCTTAAGTGTGGGGGTATTTGATAAACCGTAATAGTAACATATTTTAAGCCCACATTTAGTATGCTTTTGGATGATTTATCCCTTAAATTATGTAATTTGGTGCTCTTAATTCTTTGTTTTCATGTTTTATATTCAGGAGAGCATAGGAGGATGAAAAGAATGAAAAACGGGCTTAAAACGGGCTAAATGGGCCAGATCATGAAATCGAGACGGCCTGGGCCCAAGACCACACGGTCGTGCCTCATTAATAGACTCAAACACGGCCTGACCACGATTCACACGGGCGTGTGCCACGGGCGTGTCCCTGTCGTGACAAAGATGAATTTCACTCGGAATAAGATACTTGGAGGCAAAGAAACACATTCCAAAGCCTATTTAAACACCCTAGTAGGAATTCTACTTGGATTAGGATACTTAGGGGCCAAGTAAGGCATATCAAAGCCTATATAAACACCCTAGGAGGCAACCTAAGCGGAGAGTTTGGTAGAAGCCTTCTGCCAGGGCTTTTGTCGAAGGGAGCCCAAGGCTTTTGTTAGGGGGCGTCTTGCTAGGCCAAAGAAGGCAGATTTGTGGGGGTTCACTCGAAGATAGCCAGTTGATTCATCTCAAGAAGCCGAAATCATACTCAAGACGGAGAATCTTCTCTTCAATTCCTTCAGGGGGTTTTAGGGATTTCTTATGTTTTGTTTTATCTTTTCTTCTGAAATGTTTTCTTTTATCATTATGAACTAAACCCTCAGATACCTGAGGGGGATGAAACTTAGATGAATCTTGTTATCGTTTGCTGAACTATATGATAAATATTTGACTTGTTCTTAATTATGTGTTCTTAATTCTTGTGTTGATATTTCCACGGATATTAATTGAAGTTTGATGTGCTTAGGTGGAGGAGCAAAAGTGCCTGCCTAAGAGTAGATCTAGCATAGTTAAGCGGAGTTGATCGCACGCCTAGAGATAGGGTGACGAGATTTTGTCGGATTAGGGTGAAACCTAATATGGGATTCCATAGATCGAGTTAATGCAATTCTAGGGGTTTTAATTAGAAAGAGATTTCAATTAATCAACCTAGGGTTAGACATTATTCGCTTCGAGAGAGGGTTTAATATACATTAGGGAATCTTACGGATCAAGTCAAGTGAATAAATCGTCCGGTTCAGAGTTAGATAACAAGTGAAGTCTAGGTGGATTCCTCCTCGGGTATTGTCCTTATCAATTGGTTTTTCCCAAAATTATTTCCCCAATTTCATTCTTCTTTGTCTTAGAGTCTTTAATTTAGTAGTTAATTAATTTAGATTTAAACAACAAATTCCCTTTAATTTAGGCTAGATAATAAAAACAAAGTTAGTATTAGTACTTTTAGTTCCTTTGGGTTCGACATTCCGGTCTTGCCTTAACTATACTATTGTTCGAGAGCTGCGCTTGCCTCGAATGGTTGTCATAGTTAGTTTCCAGGTTCGATCATTCTCATTATAAATTTTAAGACTTTGAGATCGCAAAACACAACGATCACCAGATATCGACGCCATTGTCCCAGACAGGGTCTTACACAAATCAATACGATGCCAATGTCCCAGACATGGTCTTATACGTAAATCTCATATCGATGCCAACGTCCCAGATGTGGTCTTACATGATATCACATATCGGACACCTATGTCATGACATATACTATCCTATCTATTCCTAGGTTTAAACGGGACTTCTCAGATGTTGATACTATGTCGATTCTATCTCAGAATTCATGTATACATCATCTCATGTGCATTCATTCTTATCAATAATCATATGAACATATATAATTCAATACAAATACATTTATTTGTATATTGACTTACCTCAGATTTGGATAGTTGATCGGATTCGGTTATTCGACTACTTTCGCTTTCCCGCGATCTAAATCCGTTTTCTTCGGTTCTTGATCTATACATTTTCAAATTTAACCCTTTTATTTACCAACACATTCAATTCAATCCAAATACACATATTTAGGGCAATTTGTAAATTAGCCCTCACATTTGCACATTTTATCAATTTAGTCCAATTTTCTCAAAACATCAAATATACACAATTGTTCACACACATGCATAGCCAAACCTCCCTAGGGACCATACAAATCCATATTTTCCATCAAATTCACAATTTAGTCCTCCAAAGTATTATTTTCACAATTTAGCCCTAATTAGCTAAATTCATCAGAAAATTCAAGAACAAAACATGTTCATTAAACACATATCTTTAATTTAACACCCATACTTATCACAAAGCTCACCATTTCATCAATGGCACATCTCATGAACATCATAAACTCTCAAAATTAAGGCATGGGTTACAAAGTATATGAAGCAACGATTACAAAAACGTAGAAATCATCAAAAGCCAAAGTCAAAACTTACCTCAATTTTGCTTGAACATAGCCGAAACCTAACTTAGATATTTCTTCTTCTTCCTTGCTAATTTCGGCACAAAAGATGATAACTATCATCTTTCTTATGTTTGTTTTATTATTACCATATTAATAATTCATTTCCTATTTTGCCCTTAATAAAACCTTAATAATAAACATTTAAACTATGGGCATGGTTGTCCATCCACCGTCCACTATCTTCATAAATGACTAATTGTCTCATAAGGCCCTTACAATCAAAAGCCACATCAATTTGACCAATAATCAAATAGAAGACAACTTTTACGAATTATGCGATTTAGCCCATTTCTCAAATTAAGCATTCAAACGGACGAATTAACTCACAGAAATTTCACACATGCTAATTCACATATCATAAGCACAGAAAATAATATTAAAATATTTACTGACTCAGATTTGTGGTCCCAAAACCACTCTTCCGACTAGGGTCTAAACCAGACTGTTACATGATCGGTTATTAATGGTTTTAATTTGGATGAAATTTCATGACTCGAAATTGAGTGAATGCTTGTGATGTGAGTCTGGTCATGCCTCGTACCCTGTTCCGGCATCGAATACGGGTGTTACATTTAGTAGTATCAGAGCTAGGTTTAGTCGATTCTCAGACTAACGTATCATACTATACATGCCATATACCTGTGATAGTGTGATATCTCCCAACTCTGATGAAATTATTTTGTTGAGGCAGAGATGCTTTCCAACCGAGCTATTTTCAAAAACGCTGAAAGTGATACTAAGATATTTGAAAATGTGTTTGTGATGAGTCGAAACTTGGAAAGGTATGAATAAGAGTTCATGATATGTATGTGATGATGTACAAAATGAAATAACCATAAGTTGAGAAATATGGATAAAATGTCATTGTTCCGGTTGAACGTTGTGTTTCGATGGATTATGGTGATTTTATGAAATGGATAAAATGTTTTAAATGTTGCATAAAAGATTTATCCTGGAAGGGTTGTAACACCCCTAACCCGAGACCGTCACTGGATTAGGGTTAAGAGGCATTACTAATCTTTTCTGAACATTTCATAACAAATCACAACAAAACATAACAATTCACATTCATATAGTCCCTTAAATAGGTCAATGAGACCTTAAACACGTGTTAGAAAGGGGTCGGGACTAAACCGAATACATACGAAAATTTTCAAAATTCAAACATTTTTCTAAGTTACAGAGGTCACACGCCCGTGTGGGTAGGTCGTGTGCCTCACACGGCCTCGGACACGCCCATGTGTCCAAGCCGTGGCAAAAAGTGGCATACCCATCGACTTGTCCACACGGCTGAGACACGCGCGTGCCTCACCCGTGGTCGACATCGACTTGCACCACATGGCCATCCACACGCCTATGTGCCCGGCCAGGTGGTCGAGCGACTTGAATCAAATTACAAACTCGAAGACACGGTCGAGCCACACGCGTCAGTGTGCTCAACCGTGTGGGCAATTGTAGGCCATTTTCAAGGCCAAATTACCATCCACACTTTGGAATCACCTATATACCACAAACCAATACCAATTCATGCCTCAAATGCAACCAAAACATACCATTTCAAGCACCAAATAATCATAAACTATACCATCTATTCTTATACTCAATTTCTACTCAAATAAGTCTATCCAAGACACTTAATTTCACATCCCCAAAACATATAGATCAAGCATTATACAAACCTTACCACAATTCACATTTAAACCACAATTTTCATCACTCATTTAAGCATGAAACATACCATATTCATCACTCACTTAACCACACACACACACATATATATATACTAACATCATTCAACTTTTAAGCCATATCTCATGACTAGATTTATACAACTCCAAACATGCCACATTCAATAGCCTATACTTGCCATATACCAAATATATATATATACATCTTTCGAAATATCAAAATAGATGGCCGATAGTGTGATTAAGTCACTGACGATCCCCAGATCCGAGCTAGCTTTACTGACACTGTAAAATAGAGAAACACATCACACAGTAAGCTTAAGAGCTTAGTAAGTTTGTAATATAATACATATTACTCAAAAATACCATATCAAAACATAAATAATTCATCACTTAGATAGATTCACAACTAAACACATTATCATACTCAACCAAATACTCATACATCCATCTATTTAACCATAAAAATTATCATCAACCACATAGGTTCAAAACATACCTTTGCCAACACTTAGTTAACAAATGTTCTTGCTATTCAATGCTCGATATCATAATTCATTCAATATTCGCTCTCTCTTCAATTCAATCGCACACTTAGTGCCCCAATTCATAGTCAAAGCTTAATTAACATCACACACTTAGTGCCATAATGTAAAACCGAACTTAATTTGGTATCGCACACACAGTGCCAATCAAAAAGCTAAAGCTTCTATTATTTCGCACACACAGTGCTAATCATCTCGGTCTCATTTCCAAATACGCACACTTAGTGCCACCTAACTCGATTCCACACATAGCATTACTAATCCAAAATCACATAACTATTCATTTCATAGCATTTAGACATAATTTAAGAACACGTATTATATTCAAACTTACCTCGAACGTCGAAATACTGAAACTAGCCGATCAATCGAGTACTTTGTCTTTGCCTCGATCTCGATCCGAATCTCTCCTTTCTTGGTCTATACTTATTCAAATTTAGCTCATTTAATCACCAATTCATTCAATTTAGTCCAAACACACATATTTAGGGCATTTTACAAAATAGCCCTCACATTTTCACATTTTGACACTTTAGTCCCTATTTTATAAATTCACAAAATACACATAATTTCATTATATCATGCTTAGGCCAAATTTTCCCTATAATCATACAAGCCCATATATTTCACTTATTTCACATTTTAGTCCTCTAATTTTTCATTTTCACAATTTAGCCCAAATTACTCAATTTCACCAAAAATCCAAATACAAACTACGTTAACCCAACACTAAGCTTTCATATTCCACCAACTAATAACACAAAGCTCACATATTCATCAATGGCATACCTCAAAATCACCATCAAATTCAAAAATTAAAGCATGGGTTTGAAAGAACACAAAGCAACGATTACAAAAACGTAGAAGTTATCAAAAAACCGAGCTAAAAACACATGCCAATTTAAGCTTGAGCTTGCCGAAACCTTCAAAGCTCTTAAACCTTTCTTTCTTTTCTAGTTTCGGTGGAAGAAAGGTGAACCAAACATGTATATTTTACTTAATGTTTTATTTTATGACATATATTATCATATTTACCTTTTTAACATTTTTATTTTTATTCAAATTCCACTAACTATAGGCTTTTATGTCCATTCAATTAATCAATGGTTTAATAAAAACATAAGGACTCACACTTTAATAAGCCATGTCAAATTAGCACTTTAACAATCAGCACATAGCTTTTACATTTTATGCGATTAAGTCATTTTTGCTAATTAAGCTCACAATCGATAAAATTTTCACACATAACTTTCACACATGCTCAATCACATATTATAATCACCAAAAATAATATTAAAATATTTTTCGACCTCGGATTTGTGATCCTGAAACCACTGTTCCGACTAGGGTTTAAACTGGGCTGTTACAACTCTTCCCCCCTTAGGGATTTTTGTCCCCGAAAATCTTACCAGTGAATAGGTTTGGATATTGCTCTCTCATAATATCTTCAGGCTCCCACTTAGCCTCTTCAACTCCGTGTTTGTGCCATAACACTTTCACTAAGGAAATTCTCTTATTTCTCAACTCTTTAATCTCACGTGCCAGGATTCGAATCGATTCTTCACTATACGACAAATCTGATTGAATATCAACCTCAGTAGGAGTAATCACATGTGATGGATCAGATCTGTATCGTCGAAGCATCGATACGTGAAATAAATTATGAATCTTTTCTAACTCAGGTGGCAACATCAATCTATAAGCAACTGGCCCTATTCGTTCGATGATCTCATACGGTCCAATGAATCTCGGGCTCAACTTGCCCTTTCGGCCAAAACGAAGTATTTTCTTCCACGGAGACACTTTCAAAAATACTTTATCATCGATTTCAAATTCAATATCTTTCCGTTTTAAGTCTGCATAAGACTTTTGACGATCTGATGCTGCTTTCAAACAGTCACGAATCACTTTTACTTTCTGCTCAGTCTCTTTTATCAAATCAACCCCATGAATCTTATTATCACTCAGCTCAGTCCAATACAAAAGAGTTCGGCATTTTCGACCATAAAGAGCCTCATACGGTGCCATTTTAATGCTAGATTGAAAGCTATTATTGTATGCGAATTCAATCAACGGCAAATGCTTTTCCCAAGTACTTTCAAATTCAAGAATGCAGCATCTCAACATATCTTCAAGAATTTGAATGATCTGCTTGGATTGTCCATCCATTTGCGGATGAAATGCAAAACTGAAATGCAACCTTGTGCCTAAAGCTTCTTGCAATTTCTTCCAAAATCGCGAGGTAAATCTCGGATCTCTGTCAGACACAATAGATAGTGGTACCCCATGCAATCTCACAATCTCAGCAATATACAATTCAGCTAATTTATCAAGTGAATAATCTGTTCTCACCGAAACAAAATGAGCTGATTTCATCAATCTGTCAACTATCACCCAGATTGCATCTTTCTTTCTCAGAGATAAAGGTAATCCCGACACAAAGTCCATCGTGATTCTCTCCCATTTCCACTCAGGAATCATAATAGGTTGTAATAAACCGGATGGAACCTGATGTTCAGCTTTAACTTGCTGACAAACCAAACATCTCGAAACAAATTCTGAGATATCCCGTTTCATACCATGCCACCAATAAAACTGTTTTAGATCGTTATACACTTTTGTACTGCCCGAATGAACTGTCAAACGACTATTGTGAGCTTCGTTCAAAATCAACTGAATCAACTCTAAATTCCTCGGAACACAAATCCGATCTCTGAATCTCAAACAATCATCGTTATCTACTTGAAATTCTGAATAAGAATTCAAATCACATTGAGTTCATTTTGCTATCATCTCCTCATCACTTTTCTGGGCATCCCAAATCTGACTTATAAACATCGGTCTAACTTTCAACTTAGCCAAAACCGAACCATCATCACATAGATTTATCTGAGTACTTGTTGCTCGCAAAACACATATAGACTTTCGACTCAAAGCATCAGCAACAACATTAGCTTTACCCGGATGATAATCTATCACAAGCTCATAGTCTTTCAAAAGCTCTAACAATATTCTTTGTCGCAAATTCAAATCTTTCTGAGTCATCAAGTATTTCAAGCTCTTTTGACAAGTATATATATGACATTTCTCACCAAATAGGCAGTGACGCCAAATCTTCAATGCAAATACAATCGCGGCTAATTCAAAATCATGCGTCGGATAGTTCTTTTCATGCGGCTTTAACTGCATCGAAGCATAAGCGATGACTTTGCCTTCTTGCATCAGTACACAGCCCAAACCATTCAAAGATGCATCACTGTAAACTATGAATTCTTTACCAGACTCAGGTTGAACTAACACCGGTGCCTCTGTCAACATTGCTTTCAACTGTTCAAAACTTTGTTGGCACTTTTTTGACCACCCGAATTTAACATCTTTCTGAAGCAATTTAGTCAACAGAGTCGCAATCATCGAGAAGCCTTTCACAAACCTTCTATAATATCCTGCTAGTCCCAAAAAACTACGGACTTCAGACACATTTTTCAGAGACTTTCATTCTAGAATATCTGAAATCTTACTCAGATCAACTCGTATTCCCGCAACTGATACAATATGTCCCAGAAAACCAACCTCAGGCAGCCAAAACTCACATTTCCTGAATTTTGCATACAATTGCTTCTCACGTAGAGTCTGTAACACAATTCTCTGCATGTTGCATCTCATCACATGAATAAATCAGAATATCACCAATGAACACCACTTCAAAACGATCCAAATACGGTCTAAATATCCAATTCATCAAATCCATAAACACTGCAGGAGCATTCGTTAGTCCAAAAGGCATAACTAAGAAATCATAATGTCTGTATCTCGTTCTGAAAGCAGTCTTCGGTATGTCTGATTCTTTAACTCTCAACTAATAGTAGCCCGATCTCAAATCTATCTTAGAAAACACTGTGGCTCCTTTCAACTGATCAAACAAATCATCAATACGTTGCAAGGAATACTTATTCTTTATCGTTACTTTATTTAACTGTCGGTAATCAATACACATCCTCATAGTGCCGTCTTTCTATTTCACAAACAATACAGGAGCATCCCAGGGCGAGAAAATCGGTCGTGCAAATCCTCTATCTGTCAACTCTTGCAACTGAGAGTTTAACTCTTTCAGTTCTGTTGGTGCCATTCTATACGGAGCTATTGAGATAGAAGTCGTCCCCGACACTAATTCAATACCAAATTCAACTTCTTGGATCGGAGGTAATCCCGGTATTTCTTCAGGAAACACATCAGGGAATTTACAAACCACAAGCACAGATTCAACTTTCTTTTCTGTCACTTTCGTATCAATCACATATGCGAGATAAGCTTCACAACCCTTCTTCACATAGTTCAATGCTTTCATCGAAGATATAACAGCCGGCAACCCATTCAAATCATTGGATTCAATTCAAACTATTTCACCATTCTGACTTCTCAAATCAATACTCTTCCGTTTACAATTCACAATAGCACTATGCAAAGTGAGCCAATCCATACCCAGAATGATATCAAATTCATCGAAAGGTAGCAACATCAACTTAGCCGGAAAACAAATATCTCAAAACATTAATGGGCAGTTCTTGCACACTTTATCAACCAAGACACACTTGCCTAAGGGGTTCGATACTCTAATCACGAATTCAGTAGACTCAACAGGTAAAGTCTTACTTGATACTAAATTTACACACACATAGGAATGAGTAGAACTTGGATCTATCAATGCAATCACATCAGTATCAAATAGAGTAAAAGTACCAGTAATGACGTTTGGAGATGACACTTCTTCTCGTGCGCGAATAGCATAGGCTTGGGCAAGTGCTCTCACCTCGGATCTCACAGTTGTATCCGTAGTCCCTCTTTGGCTTCCACCCACATTTCTGGTGTTTCTAGATGGTCTGCCCCTAGCCATCGTATTACTCAGTCTCGCACTCTGAACATTGTCTTTCTCAACTAACTCTGGGCAATCTCGAATGAAATGATCATGGTATCCACACTTATAACAAGTTCTGTTATTGTACTTGCCCCAGCACTCTCCAACGTGTCGTCTTCCACATTGTCTACACTCAGGCTTGTTGCTTTTGACACTTCCAACACTTGATTCGGTCGGAGTTTGAGTTCTTTGACCAACATTTTGTCTCACACGATCTCTACTCGAATGTCCAAACGAAGCATTTGAACGATTACTTGCATCTCTAAATCTCTTCATCGAAGGTTGAGACATCTTACTCATCGATATTTTTCTTTCATCTCTAGCCTCAAAATCTGCTTTCTTCTTTTCTTTATTAAGCTCCTCGGCTTTGCAGGCTGTTTCAACTAACACAACAAATTCATTCAAGTCAAGTATTCCAACCAACAATTTAATGTCTTCATTCAACCCTTCAATAAAACGTTTACACATAGTAGCTTCGGTCGAAACACATTCCCGCGCGTATTGGCTCAGTCTCACAAACTCCCGTTCATACTCCGTATGTAACATCCTGGTTTAGGGCCTAGTCAGAATAGTGGTGCGAGACCACAAATCCGAGGGTTATAAATGAGTTATTGAGGTTTATGCCTTGTATGCATGCTAGTGTGAAAGTTTCATGAAGCAATTTTGTGAAATTGTGGTTGAATTGTCCAAAAGGACTAAATTGCAAAAGTTGCAAAATGTGTGTTTCTAGAAGCTATATGTGTGAAATAGCTTTAGATTATTAATTAGAGGTCCTTAATGAGCAATTTTCCCAATTTTTAGTTTTTGGACAAAAATGGGCATGGATGAGTTAAAATAGAAAGTTTATCAAAAAGGGCATTTTAGTCATTTAACAAATAAGTGATTAAAAAGGAGAAAAGATGACAAAATCATGCTCATCTTCTTCCCCTCATTGCCAAAAATTTGAAGGAAGCCATAGCTAGGGTTCTTCAATTTTTCAAGCTTGCTAGTAAGTGCATCTAGCCTCGTTTTTGATATTCTTTGCATTTTTGAAGTCCTGGTAGCATGAGTAAGCCATTTTTAGCTATTTGGTGAGCTATGAAGGATGTTCAAAAATGTGGTCAAGTATGACATGCATGTATTTTGTTGTTTTATGGAAGATTTTGAAAGCTTGATGTAGTAGAAACATCTTTTGTTAAGTGATTTTCCATGAAAATGCATGTAGGGACTTGATTGTGAAAATCTTAAGTTTGGTCATACATGTGTGTTTTAGTGAGAATTGATGATAGCTTTAGTTGAATAAGTGGTTCGGCTAAGCATGAAAGACTAGAAAGTTGAATAAAAATCACTTTACGAGCCTTTGGGGCTAAAGTGTAAATATGAGAAAGTTTAGGGGCAAAATAGTAATTTTTTTAAAGTATGAGATGTGGGTCAATTTAGTCAATGTATGTATTGAATAAGCTTATTTATTCATTATAGATCAAGAAAGACGAAGCCCGAATTGAAACCGAGGCAAAAGCAAGGTGGTGGACTAAATTGCAAGTCTCAATACTTTTGTGTACCGAGGTAAGTCTATGCATAAACAATGCATTCATACTTACAATTTGTTGATGATAGCTAGTGTGTAGCTTGTTCGAGATTGATTGAGAACCTATGTGGTCCAAGTAGAATGAATGTAGTAGAATTGTGAATGGATGTTTAATTGAGTAAGTAGACATGTGAATGTGTAGTGATAATGCTAGATGGTAGGCTAAGTGCGATACCATCCTAATGCATATTGACAATGAGCTGGCTATGTGCGATGCTATCGTGAGGTATATCGTTTAGTGGGCTAAGTGAGAAACCCCTATGATTACCTTTGTTGTAGGCTAAGTGTGATACCACCTTATTAATCGATTGTGGTGTGCTAAGTGCGAAACCACCGAGACATTTGCTGTGTGGGTTAACTGTGTGGATTAGCCATGTAATTGCATTATTGAGTAAAATAGCTATGTGGATGTATTATTAAGTTAATTAGCTGTGTGGATGAATTATTGAGAAATAATGATGTGTTGTATATTGTGTAAATGTGACATTGAATGCAGGGGTGCATTTCGATGGTTATGAGTAAGTGACTCATGATGTGTTGGAAATGTGGTAAGGGATAGAAAGAGTAAGCACAGTTGTTCATTATTTTTGGTAGTATAATGCTAATTGTTGTTGAGCTTATACTATGATGCTTAATTGTTTATATACAGTTCATCTCACAATCTCACAATAGATAGTGGTACCCCGTGCAATCTCACAATCTCAGCAATATACAGTTCATCTAATTTATCAAGTGAATAATCTGTTCTCACCGGAACAAAATGAGCTGATTTCGTCAATCTGTCAACTATCACCCAGATTGCATCTTTCTTTCTCGGATATAAAGGCAATCTCGACACAAAGTCCATCGTGATTCTCTCCCATTTCCACTCAGGAATCATAATCGGTTGTAATAAACCGAATGGAACCTGATGTTCAGCCTTAACTTGCTGACAAACGAAACATCTCGAAACAAATTCTGAGATATCCCGTTTCATACCATGCCACCAATAAAACTGTTTTAGATCGTTATACATTTTTGTACTGCCCGGACGAACTATCAAACGACTATTGTGAGCTTCATTCAAAATCAACTGAATCAACTCTAAATTCCTCGGAACACAAATCCGATCTCTGGATCTCAAACAATCATCGTTATCTACTCGAAATTCTGAATAAGAATTCAAATCACATTGAGTTCGTTTTGCTATCATCTCATCATCACTTTTCTGGGCATCACAAATCTGACGTATAAACATCGGCCTAACTTTCAACTCAGCCAAAACCGAACCATCATCACATAGATCTATCTGAGTACTCGTTGCTCGCAAAACACATATAGACTTTCGACTCAAAGCATCCGTAACAACATTGCTTTACCCGGATGATAATCTATCACAAGCTCATAGTCTTTCAAAAGCTCTAACTATCTTCTTTGTCGCAAATTCAAATCTTTCTGAGTCATCAAGTATTTCAAGCTCTTGTGATCAGTATATATATGACATTTCTCACCAAATAGGTAGTGACGTCAAATCTTCAATGCAAATACAATCGCGGCTAATTCAAGATCATGCATCGGATAGTTCTTTTCATGCGGCTTTAATTGCCTCGAAGCATAAGCGATGACTTTGCCTTCTTGCATCAACACACAACCCAAACCATTCAACGATGCATCACTGTAAACTATGAATTCTTTACCAGACTCAAGTTGAACTAACACGGGTGCCTCTGTCAACATTGCTTTCAACTGTTCAAAACTTTGTTGGCACTTTTCTGACCACTCGAATTTAACATCTTTCTGATGCAATTTAGTCAACGGAGTCGCAATCATCGAGAAGCCTTTCACAAACCTTCTATAATATCCCGCTAGTCCCAAAAAACTACGGACTTCAGACACATTTCTCGGAGACTTCCATTCCAGAATAGCTGAAATCTTACTCGGATCAAGTCGTATTCCCGCAACTGACACAATATGTCCCAGAAAACCAACCTCACGCAGCCAAAACTCACATTTGTTGAACTTTGTATACAATTGCTTCTCACGTAGAGTCTGTAACACGATTCTCGGCATGTTGCGTCTCATCACATGAATAAATCAGAATATCATCAATGAACACCACCACAAAACGATGCAAATACGGTCTAAATATCCGATCCATCAAATCCATAAACACTTCAGGAGCGTTCGTTAGTCCAAAAGGCATAACTAAGAATTCATAATGTACGTACCTTCTTCTGAAAGCAGTCTTCGATACGTCTGATTCTTTAACTCTCAACTGATAGTAGCCCGATCTCAAATCTATCTTAGAAAACACTGTAGCTCCTTTCAGCTGATCAAACAAATCATCAATACGTGGCAAGGGATACTTATTCTTTATCGTTACTTTATTTAACTGTCGGTAATCAATACAGATCCTCATAGTGCTGTTTTTCTATTTCACAAACAACACAGGAGCACCCCAGGGCGAGAAACTCAGTCGTGCAAATCCTCTATCTGTCAACTCTTGCAACTGAGACTTTAACTCTTTCAGTTCTATTGGTGCCATTCTATACAGAGCTATTGAGATAGAAGTCATCCCCGGCACTAATTCAATACCAAATTCAACTTCTCGGATCGGAGGTAATCCCGGTAGTTCTTCAGGAAACACATCAGGGAATTCACAAACCACAGGCACAGATTCAACTTTCTTTTCTGTCACTTTTGTATCAATCACATATGTGAGATAAGCTTCACAACCCTTCTTCACATAGTTCAAAGCTTTCATCGAAGATATAACAGCCGGCAACCCATTCAAATCACTGGATTCAATTCGAACTATTTCACCATTCTGACTTCTCAAATCAATACTCTTCCTTTTACAATTCACAATAGCACTATGCAAAGTGAGCCATTCCATACCCAGAATGATATCAAATTCATCGAAAGGTAGCAACATCAAATTAGCCGAAAAACAAATATCCCGAAACATCAATGGGCAGTTCTTGCACACTTTATCAACCAAGACACACTTGCCTAAGGTGTTCGATACTCTAATCACGAATTTAGTAGATTCAACAGGTAAAGTCTTACTTGATACTAAATTCACACACACATAGGAATGAGTAGAACCTAGATCTATCAATGCAATCACATCAGTATCAAATAGAGTAAAAGTACCAGTAATGACGTCTGGAGATGACACTTCTTCTCGTGCGCGAATAGCATAGGCTCGGGTAGGTGCTCTCGCCTCAGATCTCACAGCTGTATCCGTAGTCCCTCTTTGGCTTCCACCCACATTTCCGGTGTTTCTGGGTGGTCTTCCCCTAGCCGTCGTATTACTCGGTCTCGCACTCTGAACATTGTATTTCTCAGCTAACTCTGGGCAATCTCGAATGAAATGATCTCGGGATCCACACTTATAACAAGTTCTATTATTGTACTTGCCCCAGCACTCTCCAACGTGTTGTCTTCCACATTGTCTACACTCCGGCTTGTTGCTTTTGACACTTCCAACACTTGATTCGGTCGGAGTTTGAGTTCTTGGACCAACACTTTGTCTCACACAATCTCTACCCGAATGTCCAAACAAAGCATTTGAACGATTACTTGCATCTCTAAATCTCTTCATCGAAGGTTGAGACATCTTACTCATCGATCTTTTTCTTTCATCTCTAGCCTCAGATCTGCTTTCTTCTTTTCTTTATTAAGCTCCTCGTCTTTGCAGGCTCTTTCAACTAACACAACAAATTCATTCAAGTCATGTAACACCCCTAACCCGATTCCGTCGTCGGATTAGGGTTATGAGGCATTACCAAGCATAGTACAAGTCATATCAATTATTAACATCTCAAATAAACATGACCAAATACAATAAATTAATGTGCTTTCATAGCAAAATCAAACATTTATAAACAATTCATAAAATATTTATCCAAGATTTACAAAGAAACATTTTCATTGACTATGCCCACCACTATTCATTTAGTCATCAAATTTTCAATGATTGAAAATGCCCATATTTATATTTAATATACCTAAGTAAGATGTCAAATAACAAAACTAAATATACATATATATATAAATATATTTAACCATGCTTAAACCTTATATATAATCAAATTTAACATTTATCAATTCATAACCTAAATCACATCCATATGCGCATATACCAATGTTCATAATGCAACACCTAATGTTTTCAATCACGTAATACGACCAGCTACCAAACAAGCCTAATTAATCACATTCAACAATTATCTTTACCAGAAAGACAAATTAAGAACATCCATCCTAAATAATGTACTATAAAATACACTTGCTTAAATTACCGAATTTTACCCGTTTAATGATCATGCATCAAGGTCGATTATAACCGAACCATAGCACCATAATTTAACCATTTCATTACCGAATCGTATCAATTGAATTTTTAAAAAAAAATACACATGTACCAATATCATTCATAACCGAATATACTATCCCATTTAAAAATATTCACTTTTCAAATAAATAGCAAAGATTCATATATGTGACTTCATATCAAACATACATATACTAACCTTAAGCTTAGCATGATTTTAAACTCGTCCATATTCATCAATCAAATATAACTTGCACTCGTACCTTAATCAAGATTTGCATACTTTAGATTATTAATAATAAGACGAGCCATTTTCGCATGGCTTATATACAACGACAAAATATCATTCAAACATTAAGCTAGCCTATACATGCCTTAAGTTCGAAAATTCAACTTTTAAGGTACCAAAATATGTCGATAGCGTGGTAGACTTCGATGATGATCCACTGAGCTTGTAGCCGGAACAAAATCTATAAAACAAAGTGAAAACATATCATACAAGGTAAGCTATTAGCTTAGTAAGTCTTAAGCAAAAATATTAAATCATGTAATCATTCAAGCATTTACAAAACCATAATTAATATCATAACATTTTATTTTTGTTTTTAAAACTTAATACTAATATGGTCTTCTAATGCCGAATGCTAATGCCTTATCTTGGACTACCTCAAATTATCCTCATATCACCTTAAATAAGCAAACTCACCTAGTACACTTAAATTTAATATGTTTCCACATCTAACCAAATCTAATAAGCGCAATATACATGTCAACCACATGTAATCAATAATACACATATGTAAACATATCCATTACCCTTACACATTGCATTTACACATAAGGCCGAATTTTAAAGGCACAACCAAGATCAATTTCTAATATATATTATTACTCATTATTTGCAAAGTCACATGCACATATTAAAAACCTTACAAAAATACCTCAAATATATTTCATATTACTAACTTCGAGAAGTAATATAACAACTTACCTTATTCCTTGTAACTATAAAGTTTATACATACCTGAACATTTAGCGTATTTGCAATAAATAAATTCACCTTGGTATTGATCCATGATCCCGCTATTTATATTAAATCACCGGCATTAAGCCTGCTAGGCAACAAAGCCTGAAACACACACCGGCACTGAGCCTGCTAGACCTGGGGTCTAAAATTTATTCACCGGCATTTATCTTGCTAGGCAATAAGCCTGATACACTTCACCGGCACAAGGCCTGCTAGGCAATAAGCCCGATACACTTCACTGGCACAAGGCCTGCTAGGCTCAAAGCCCGAGTATCAATATAACTAAACCGTATCATACACAGTACATATTACCAATATCACATCTCACACATAATGCATATTACTTTCACATATCAACTTTAATTAAATATAACTACCTTTCACTTTTAAAAATCACTTATCATATTCGGCTTTAGCCTATTTCACACTTATAAATTCATAATTCAAAATATAATCAAGGTTGTAACCAATATTAACGATATTAATTTGCTTAAAGACTTACCTCGAGTATCGTCGGACGACAAGAACCTGTTATTCGTTTACTTTCGTCTTTCCCTGACCCAAGTCCGTTTTTCTTTGTTCTTGATCTAAACATATTCAATTTAAGCTCATTCAAACACATTTCATTTCAATTTAATTCAAAAACACCTAAATGGGCAAATTACCATTTTGCCCCTAATGTTTCACATTTTTACAATTTAGTCCTAATTACCCAAAACACAAAATATGCAAAATCTCCCAACAATATAGCCAGGCCGAATCTTCCCCATGGTCTTATAAGTCCCTACATTTCATTAATTTTGCATTTTAACCCCTCAAAGATTTATTTTCTCAATTTAGCCCTATTTAGCCAAATTCATCAAAAATTCAAGAACAAAGTATGTTCATCAATTATATATCTATCATTTAACACCATAAAACATCATGAAACTCAACATAACATCCATGGCATTTTACACAAACATCATCAATTCATGAAATTAAGACATGGGTTTTGAAGTTCTCGAAGCAACGATTACAAAAACGTAAAAATTATCAAAAACCGATTAAAAACTAACCTTTAATTTGGCTTGTAAGTAGCCGAATATACAAAGCTCTCAACCTTTCTTTTCTTTGTTCACATTCGCCAAGGAAGAAGCCAAAATGATAATGGCTTTATTTTGTTTTCTTTTAACATATATTATGTTTATTTTTCAATTACTTAAATAACCTTTTACTTAAAATAAAACTAACATATATACTAAGGGTAATGGTGTCTTAAACCGTCCACTACCTTAGATAATGGGCTATTTGCCCTTTAAGAACTTCATGTTAAGAAACCACTAGCAAATAGACACTTTTCACTATAGTTTGTAACTTTTATACTTTATGCGATTAAATCCTTTTATTAAATTAAGCACACAAACAATCAAATTTTCATACGAAACTTTCACACATAATAATTCACATATAATAAACATAGAAAATAATATTTAAATATTTTTTGGACTCAGATTCGTGGTCCCAAAACCACCGTTCCGATTAGGGTCACATTCGGACTGTTACAATTCTCCCCCCTTAGGGATTTTCATCCCCGAAAATCTTACCGTTAAACAGAGTCGGATATTGTTGTCTCATTGAATCCTCAGGCTCCCACGTAGCCTCTTCTATTCCATGATGATTCCATAATATTTTTACTAACGAAATTTTCTTGTTTCTCAACTCTTTCACTTCACGAGCTAAGATACGGATCGGTTCTTCCTCGTACGTCATATCGGATCGAATTTCAATCTCAGACGGGGTGATCACATGTGACGGATCTGATCTATATCTACGAAGCATCGAAACATGAAATACATTGGATATCTTTTCTAGTTCAGAGGGCAAATTTAAGCTATAAGCAACAGGCCCAACACGTTCGATGATCTCATACGGTCCGATGAATCTCGAACTTAATTTGCCTTGACGTCCAAATCGAAGCACTTTCTTCCACGGAGAAACTTTCAAAAATACTCGATCTCCGACCTGAAACTCAATGTCTTTACGTTTTAAATCTTCATATGACTTTTGTCAATCGGATGCAGCTTTCAAACTATCACAGATCACAGCCACTTTCTGTTCAGTCTCTTTAATCATATCAACCCCGTGTATCTTGTTTTCACTGAGTTCAGTCCAGTACAAAGGTGTACGACATTTACGACCTTACAAAGCTTCGTAGGGTGCCATTTTGATACTAGATTGAAAGCTATTATTATAAGCAAATTCAATCAAAGGTAAGTATCGTTCCCACGTACCTTTAAACTCGAGAATGCAACATCTCAACATATCCTCAAGTAACTGAATAATTCGTTCAGATTGACCATCTGTCTGCGGATGAAAAGCAGTGCTAAAGTGTAGTTTAGTACCTAAAGCATCTTGCAATTTCTTCCAAAACTGCGACGTGAATCTCGGGTCTCTATCTGAAACAATAGAGATCGGCACACCATGTAATCTCACAATTTGAGATACATATAACTCAACAAGCTTATCGAGTGAATAGTCCGTACGAACTGGAACAAAGTGAGCTGATTTGGTAAGTCTATCCACTATAACCCAAATTGTATCTTTCTTACTCGGTGTCATAGGCAAGCCGGATACAAAATCCATAGTAATTCTCTCCCACTTCCATTCAGGTATCATGATCGGCTGAAGTAACCCAGAAGGTACCTGATGTTCGACCTTTACTTGCTAACAAACTAAGCACTTCGAGACAAAATCAGATATGTCCCGTTTCATACCAGGCCACCAATAAAACTGTTTCAAATCATTATACATTTTCGTGCTACCCGGATGTACAGACAATCGACTACTGTCGAACCATCATCAGACATAACCATATGTGCGTTCAACGCATGAAGAGCAAATAATGATTTTCGACTTAAGGCATCCGCAACAACATTAGCTTTCCCCGGATGATAGTCAATCACTAAGTCGTAATCTTTCAACAGCTCTAACCATCTGCGTTGTCTCAAGTTCAAATCTTTCTGAGTCATCAAATACTTTAAACTTTTGTGATCCGAATAGACATGACATTTCTCACCAAATAGATAATGACCCCAAATCTTTAACGCGAATACAATGGCTGCTAGCTCCAAATCATGTGTCGGGTAATTTCTTTCATGCGGCTTCAATTGTCTCGAAGTGTAGGCTACGACTTTGCCTTCCTGCATCAAAACGCAACCCAAACCATTCAAAGAAGCATCACTATAAACAACAAATTCTTTACCCGATTCAGGCAGAACTAACACTAGAGCTTCGGTCAGAAGAGTTTTCAACTGATCAAAGCTTTTCTGACACTTTTCTGACCATTCGAACTTGACATCTTTCTGTAATAGCTTTGTCAAAGGTGTGGCTATCATAGAAAAACCCTTCACGAATCGTCTGTAGTAACCAGCAAGTCCCAGAAAGCTTCGAATTTCAGAAACATTTCTTGGTGGTTTCCAATCAAGTATAGCCGATACTTTATTCGGATCCACCCGAGTGCCTGCTGCTGAAACAACGTGGCCCAGAAAGCTAACTTCGTTCAACCAAAATTCACATTTACTAAAATTTGCATACAACTGGTTATCTCGCAAGGTTTGTAGCACAAGTCTCAGGTGCTCAGCATGCTCGGTTTCATCTCTGGAGTAGGTCAGAATATCATCTATAAACACTACTACAAACCGATCCAAAAACTGTCTAAAAATCTGATTCATCAGATCCATAAAAACAGCAGGTGCATTAGTAAGTCCGAAAGGCATAACCAAAAACTCATAGTGCCCGTACCTCGTTCGAAAAGTTGTCTTTGGCACATCGGAATCTTTGACGCGCAACTGATAATAACCCGACCTCAAATCTATCTTTGAAAATACTAAAGCCCCTTTCAACTGATCGAATAAATCGTCAATCCGTGGCAACGGGTATTTATTCTTTATAGTTACCTTCTTGAGCTGTCGGTAATCGATGCACATTCGTATAGTCCCGTCTTTCTTTTTCACAAATAAAACTGGTGCACCCCAAGGAGAGAAGCTCGGTCGTGCAAATCCCCTATCTGTTAACTCTTGCAACTGTACTTTCAACTCTTTTAATTCTGTAGGTGCCATCCGATACGGAGCTATTGAAATCGGAGCCGTCCCCGGTACTAATTCAATACCAAACTCTATTTCTTGAATAGGTGGTAACCTCGGTAGTTCTTCAGGAAACACATCTGGGTGTTCGCACACAACTGGTACGGATTAAATCTGCTTCTCAGTAACTTTACTATCCAACACATAAGCCAAGTAAGCTTCACACCCTTTTCTCACATACTTATGAGCTAACATCGAGGATATTATTGCCGGTAACCCATTCAAATCGTTAGATTCAATCCGAATAATTTCACCATTCTGACATATTAAATCAATGGTCTTTCTTTTGCAATTCACAACAGCATCGTGCAAAGTCAACCAGTCCATTCCCAGAATTATATCGAATTCATCGAAAGGCAACAACATCAAATCAGCTGTAAAGCATGAATCCCGAATCATCAACGGGCAGCCTTTACACACTTTTTCGACTAGAACACACCGACCCAAGGGGTTTGATACTCGAATTACAAACTCAGTAGACTCAACAGGCAGAGTCTTACTGGATACTAATGTTTCACACAGGTGAGAATGAGTTGAACCCGGATCAATCAATGCAATCACAGTAGTATCATAAAGAGTGAAAGTACCGGTAATAACATCTGGAGAAGAAGCATCCTCCCGAGTGCGAATAGCATATGCCCTAGCAGGTGCACGAGCCTCTGATCGAACTGCAGTGTCCTTTGTTCCTCTCAGACTGCCACCTACATTCCCCGAATGTCTAGGTGGTCTGCCTCGTGCTGACGCGTTGCTCGGTCTTGTATTTTGAGCCGTATTTTGCTCAGCTAGCATCGGGCACTCTTGAATAAAATGATCCGACGATCCACATTTAAAGCAGGACCGATCACGATACCTACAACTCCCTGAATGCCATTTACCACAATGCTTGCATTCAACCCGATTCTGCTGGACATTACCAACACTGGCCATCAAAGTAGCTCGAGAACCCACAGGTGGTAGATCTCGTCTAGATAAGTCTAAAGTAACTCTATGTCGACCAGATTCATCTTTGAATTTCTTGGATACCGAATGAAATGTCTTACTCGATGATCTTTTACGAATGTCTCTAGCTTCCATTTCAGCCTTTCTTTTCTCTTTCCCAAGCTCTTCGGCTTTGCAAGCTCGTTCGAAAAGCACCATGAACTCTTTAATCTCGAGTATGCCAACTAGCAACTTAATATCTTCATTCAGACCGCCTTCAAATCTTTTACACATAATGGCTTCAGTTGACACACATTCACGGGCATATCGGCTTAGTCTAACAATTCTCCGTTCATACTCAGTCACGGTCATTCGGCCCTGTTTCAATTCCAGAAATTCTTTTCGTTTCTGATCAATGAATCTCTGACTGATATATTTCTTACGGAACTCGATCTGAAAGAAATCCCAAGTCACATTTTCTTTTAGAACCACCGATACTAGTGTATTCCACCAGTGATATGCGGTGTCCTGTAACAAGGATATAGCACACTTCAAGCATTCGTTAGGAGTACATGACAGCTCATCGAGCACACGGATAGTATTATCAGGCCACATCTCAGCTTGTTCCGCGTCGTCATCATCATTAGCTTTAAATTCTTCGGCCCCATATTTCCTAATTTTATCAACGGGAGGACTGCTAGATCTCATCGGATCTATCATCGAAGCTGCAGAAGGTATCGGAGTTGGATTACTCGGGGTGGAGGTTGTTGTACAGCCGGATTAGTCCGAATAAATTGGATAAACCATTCATTCATCATCTGGTAGAAGGCTTGCTTAGCCTCCCCCTCATGGCTACCCGAGATAGGTCAAGAGTCTACCGGCGCTGACCCATGTGCGGGATCAGCCGCTACGCTCTCTACATCATCAGCTACGACTCTGTCAGGATCCATTTACAAAATATAAAACACAATTTAAATGTCAGAAGTCACCACACTATCATATTATAAAGTTAAGGCATGTATAGCTAGACTCACACGCGCTACGGTAGTCCTAGAATCACCTAAACCGTAAGCTCTGATACTAACCAAATGTAACACCCCTAACCCGATTCTGTCATCGGATTAGGGTTATGAGGCATTACAAGCCTAGTACAAGTCATATCAATTATTAACATCTCAAATAAACATGACCAAATACAATAAATGTAATGTGCTTTCATAGCAAAATCAAACATTTATAAACAATTCATAAAATATTTATCCAAGATTTACAAAGAAACATTTTCATTGACTATGCCCACCACTATTCATTTAGTCATCAAATTTTCAATGATTGAAAATGCCCATATTTATAATTAATATACCTAAGTAAGATTTCAAATAACAAAACTAAATATACATATATATATATATAAATATATTTAACCATGCTTAAACCTTATATATAATCAAATTTATCATTTATCAATTCATAACCTAAATCACATCCATATGCGCATATACCAATGTTCATAATGCAACACCTAATGTTTTCAATCACGTAATATGACCAGCTACCAAACAAGCCTAATTAATCACATTCAACAATTATCTTTACCAAAAAGACAAATTAAGAACATCCATCCTGAATAATGTTCTATAAAATACACTTGCTTAAATTACCGAATTTTACCCGTTTAATGATCATGCATCAAGGCCGATTATAACCGAACCATAGCACCATAATTTAACCATTTCATTACTGAATCATATCAATTGAATTTAAAAAAAAATACAAATGTACCAATATCATTCATAACCGAATATACTATCCCATTTAAAAATATTCACATTTCAAAGAACTAGCAAAGATTCATATATGTGACTTCATATCAAACATACATATACTAACCTTAAGCTTAGCATGATTTTAAACTCGTCCATATTCATCATCCAAATATAACTTGCACTCGTACCTTAATCAAGATTTGCATACTTTAGATTATTAATAATAAGACGAGCCATTTTTGCATGGCTTATATACAACGACAAAATATCATTCAAATGTTAAGCTAGCCTATACATGCCTTAAGTTCAAAAATTCAACTTTTAAGGTACCAAAATATGTCGATAGCGTGGTAGACTTCGATGACGATCCACTGAGCATGTAGCCAGAAAAAAATCTATAAAACAAAGTGAAAACATATCATACAAGGTAAGCTACTAGCTTAGTAAGTCTTAAGCAAAAATATTAAATCATGTAACCATTCAAGCATTTACAAAACCATAATTAATATCATAACATTTTATTTTTGTTTTTAAAACTTAATACTAATATGGTCTTCTAATGCCGAATGCTAATGCCTTATCTTGGACTACCTCAAATTATCCTCATATCACCGTAAATAAGCAAACTCACCTAGTACACTTAAATTTAATATGTTTCCACATCTAACCAAATCTAATAAGCGCAATATACATGTCAACAACATGTAATCAATAATACACATATGTAAACATATCCATTACCCTCACACATTGCATTTACACATAAGGCCGAATTTTAAAGGCACAACCAAGATCAATTTCTAATATATATTATTACTCATTATTTGCAAAGTCACATGCACATATTAAAACCTTACAAAAATACCTCAATTATATTTCATATTACTAATTTTAGAAGTAATATAACAACTTACCTTATTCCTTGTAACTATAAAGTTTATACATACTGAACATTTAGCTTATTTGCAGTAAATAAATTCATCTTGGTATTGATCCATGATCCCGCTATTTATATTAAATCACCGGCATTAAGCCGCGCTAGGCAACAAAGCACTGAAACACACACCAAGATCGAGCACTGCTAGACTGGGGTCCGAAATTTAATCATAGGCATTTAGCACGCTAGGCAATAAGCCCGATACACTTCATCGGCACAAGGCACGCTAGGCAATAAGCCCGATACACTTCACCAAAGACAAGGGCCTGCTAGGCTCAAAGCCCGAGTATCAATATAAATAAATTGTATCATACACAGTACATATTACCAATATCACATCTCACACATAATGCATATTACTTTCACATATCAACTTTAATTAAATATAACTACCTTTCACTTTTAAAAATCACTTATCATATTCGGCTTTAGCCTATTTCACACTTATAAATTCATAATTCAAAATATAATCAAGGTTGTAACCAATATTAACGATATTAATTTGCTTAAAGACTTACCTCGAGTATCGTCGGACGACAAGAACCAGTTATTCGTTTACTTTCATCTTTCCCTGATCCAAGTCCGTTTTTCTTTGTTCTTGATCTAAACATATTCAATTGAAGCTCATTCAAACACATTTCATTTCAATTTAATTCAAAAACACCTAAATGGGCAAATTACCATTTTGCCCCTAATGTTTCACATTTTTACAATTTAGTCCTATTTGTACAAAACACAAAATATGCAAAATCTCCCAACAATATAGCTAGGCCGAATCTTCCCCATGGTCTTATAAGTCCCTACATTTAATGAATTTCGCATATTAACCCCTCAAAGATTTATTTTCTCAATTTAGCCCTATTTAGCAAAATTCATCAAAAATTCAAGAACAAAGTATGTTCATCAATTATATATCTATCATTTAACACCATAAAACATCATGAAACTCAACATAACATCCATGGCATTTTACACAAACATCATCAATTCATGAAATTAAGACATGGGTTTTGAAGTTCTCGAAGCAACGATTACAAAAACGTAAAAATTATCAAAAACCGATTAAAAACTAACCTTTAATTTGGCTTGTAAGTAGCCGAATATACAAAGCTCCAACCTTTCTTTTCTTTGTTCACATTCGGCCAAGGAAGAAGCCAAAATGATAATGGCTTTATTTTGTTTTCTTTTAACATATATTATGTTTATTTTTCAATTACTTAAATAACCTTTTACTTAAAATAAAACTAACATATATACTAAGGGTAATGGTGTCTTAAACCGTCCACTACCTTAGATAATGGGCTATTTTCCCTTTAAGAACTTCATGTTAAGAAACCACTAGCAAATAGACACTTTTCACTATAGTTTGTAACTTTTATACTTTATGCGATTAAATCCTTTTATTAAATTAAGCACACAAACAATTAAATTTTCATACGAAACTTTCACACATAATAATTCACATATAATAAACATAGAAAATAATATTTAAATATTTTTCGGACTCAGATTCGTGGTCCCGAAACCACCGTTCCGATTAGGGTCACATTCGGACTGTTACAAGTCAAGTATTCCAACCAACATTTTAATGTATTCATTCAACCCTTCAATAAAACGTTTACACATAGTAGCTTCGGTCGAAACACATTCCCACGCGTATTGGCACAGTCTCACAATCTCCCGTTCATACTCCGTAACTAACGTACGTCCATGTTTCAGCTCTAGAAACTCTTTACATTTCTGATCTATGAATCGTTGACTGATATACTTCTTTCAAAATTCTACTTGAAAGAAATCCCAAGTGATTCTCTCTCTTGAAACCACGTATATCAACGTTTTCCACCAATTATATGCCGTATCTCTCAACAAGAAAATAGCACATTTAATGTATTCATCAGGAGTCAAAGACATCTCATCAAACACTCGAATGGTATTCTCAAGCCAGGACTCAGCTCGCTCGGCATCATCATCAGCTGTGGCCCTAAACTCTTCGGCCCCATACTTTCAGATTTTGTCTACAGGAGGCTTATTCAATCGGATTGAATCTACAACTTGTGGCACAACGGGTACTTGTTGGGGTGGAGGTTGTGGAGCAGCCGGATTCATTCGAACGAACTCTGAAAACCACTCACTCATCATTTGGAAAAAGGCTTGCTTAGCCTCTCCCTCTTGGCTACTATCATTCGGTCTATATGTGGCCGGCACCTTCCCTTGAGCGGGAGTAGGTGCGTTACTCTTTACATCATCAGCAACTGCTCGATCGGGATCCATCTGCTATATAAAAACACATTTTTAACTGTCAGGATTCATCACACTATCGCAATTATCTATATGGCATGTATAGCTAGACTCACACGCGCTACGTTAGTCCTAGAATCGACTAAACCGTAGCTCTGATACTAATAAAATGTAACACCCCTAACCCGAGACCGTCACCGGATTAGGGTTAAGAGGCATTACTAATCTTTTCTGAACATTTCATAATAAATCACAACCAAACATAACAATTCACATTCATATAGTCCTTTAAATAGGTCAATGAGACCTTAAACACGTGTTAGAAAGGGGTCGGGACTAAACCGAACACATACGAAAATTTTCAAAATTCAAACAGTTTTCTAAGTTACAGAGGTCACACGCCCGTGTGGGTAGGCCGTGTGCCTCACACGGCCTCGGACACACCCATGTGTCCAAGCCGTGGCAAAACAGGGCATACCTACTGACTTGTCCACACGGCCTGAGACACGCCCGTGTGCCTCACCCGTGGTCGACACTAACTTGCACCACACGGCCGGTCACACGCCCGTGTGTCTAGGCCGTGGTCAAGCCTGACTTGAATCAAATTACAAACTCGAAAGACACGGTCGAGCCACATGCCCGTGTGCTCAACCGTGTGGGCAATTGTAGGCCATTTTCAAGGCCAAATTACCATCCACACTTTGGAATCACCTATATACCACAAACCAATACCAATTCATGCCTCAAATGCAACCAAAACATACCATTTCAAGCACCAAATAATCATAAACTATACCATCTATTCTTATACTCAATTTCTACTCAAATAAGTCTATCCAAGACACTTAATTTCACATCCCCAAAACATATAGATCAAGCATTATACAAACCTTACCACAATTCACATTTAAACCACAATTTTCATCACTCATTTAAGCATGAAACATACCATATTCATCACTCACTTAACCACACACACACACATATATATATATATATACTAACATCATTCAACTTTTAAGCCATATCTCATGACTAGATTTATACAACTCCAAACATGCCACATTCAATAGCCTATACTTGCCATATACCAAATATATATATATATATATATATACATCTTTCAAAATACCAAAATAGATGGCCGATAGTGTGATTAAGTCGCTGACGATCCCCAGATCCGAGCTAGCTTTACTGACACTGTAAAATAGAGAAACACATCACACAGTAAGCTTAAGAGCTTAGTAAGTTTGTAATATAATACATATTACTCAAAAATACCATATCAATACATAAATAAATCATCACTTAGATAGATTCAAAACTAAACACATTATCATACTCAACCAAATACTCATACATCCATCTATTTAACCATAAAAATTATCATCAACCACATAGGTTCAAAACATACCTTTGCCAACACTTAGTTAACAAATGTTCTTGCTATTCAATGCTCGATATCATAATCCATTCAATATTCGCTATCTCTTCAATTCAATCGCACACTTAGTGCCCCAATTCATAGCCGAAGCTTAATTAACATCGCACACTTAGTGCCATAATGTAAAACCAAACTTAATTCGGTATCGCACACACAGTGCCAATCAAAAAGCCGAAGCTTCTATTATTTCACACACACAGTGCTAATCATCTCGGTCTCATTTCCAAAGATGCACACTTAGTGCCACCTAACTCGATTCCACACATTGCATTACTAATCCAAAATCACATAACTATTCATTTCATAGCATTTAGACATGATTTAAGAACACGTATTATATCCGAACTTACCTCGGACGTCGAAATACCGAAACTAGCTGATCAATCGAGTACTTTGTCTTTGCCTCGATCTCGATCCGAATCTCTCCTTTCTTGGTCTATACATATTCAAATTTAGCTCATTTAATCACCAATTCATTCAATTTAGTCCAAACACACATATTTAAGGCATTTTACAAAATAGCCCTCACATTTTCACATTTTGACACTTTAGTCCCTATTTCATAAATTCACAAAATACACATAATTTCATTATACCATGCTTAGGCTGAATTTTCCCTATACTCATAAAAGCCCATATATTTCATTTATTTCACATTTTAGTCCTCCAATTTTTCATTTTCACAATTTACCCGAAATTACTCAATTTCACCAAAAATCCAAATACAAACTATGTTAACCCAACACTAAGCTTTCATATTCCACCAACTAATAACACAAAGCTCACATATTCATCAATGGCATATCTCAAAATCACCATCAAAATAAAAAATTAAAGCATGGGTTTGAGTGAACACAAAGCAACGATTACAAAAACGTAGAAATTATCAAAAACCGAGCTAAAAACACATACCAATTTAAGCTTGAGCTTGTCGAAACCTTCAAAGCTCTTAAACCTTTCTTTCTTTTCTAGTTTCAGTGGAAGAAAGATGGAACCAAACATGTATATTTTACTTAATGTTTTATTTTATGACATATATTATCATATTTACCTTTTTAACCTTTTTATTTTTATTCAAATTCCACTAACTATAGGCTTTTATGTCCATTCAATTTATCAATGGTTTAATAACAACATAAGGGCTCACACTTTAATAAGCCATGCCAAATTAGCACTTTAACAATCAGCACATAGCTTTTACATTTTATGCGATTAAGTCATTTTTCCTAATTAAGCACACAATCGATAAAATTTTCACACAGAACTTTCACACATTCTCAATCACATATTATAATCACCAAAAATAATATCAAAATATTTTTCTGACCTCAGATTTGTGGTCCCAAAACCACTGTTCCGACTAGGGTCTAAACCGGGCTATTACAAGGGTAATCTTGAATTAAGCCCTCTCGAGCATATGTTATGAAATGGATTTAGCCCGGACGGGTAATCCAAAGTAAGCCCTTTAGAGCATACATTACTGAAAGGATTTAGCCTGGATTGGCAATCCTGTTATGTCATATGTGGCTCGAGAGTGTGCTCTATGAATATGTGCCAAAAGGGCACTTTTGAATATGAATTGACAGATTGTTGACATGCATACCTTGAGTATACTACCCGAGTATCCATCAAAATTACAATGGTTCGATGGGAATTATTCTTGAAATATGGAAAAGGTGAAATGAAATGAAATTTTATATTGTGATAAGCTCATCCATGTTTGTTTGGCATTCATATGATGTTATGTGCCTAACTTATTTGATTAAGTGAATACGATAAGTAAACTTACTCAAAATTTAGGAAATGTATGTTTAAGTACACTTGTTTGAATAAAGATAATCAAAAAGTTCGTGTAACATAAATAAGAATGTTAATTAACTTGAAGTGAATTATATGATTGTGAATGTATTATAATGATGATGAATGCAAAGTTATATGTGTGTATTTATAAGAGCCGAGTTAGAGGCTTTACGACCTCACCCCCTTACCAATGTGGTATTTTATAATGAAATTTCACGAGATTTAAGTTGAATGAGCTCATAAGTAAGAGACTAAAGAGTTCAGTAGTGGAATAACTAATAATGTGGTCAGAGTTAAGAATAGTTTGGCAAGTGAATACAGTTCTAGAAAAGATGCCAGGTTATTCTAAAGATCATTTAGATTTTGCGATGTCACGGTTAAATAAAAAGTTAATCTCGGCTAATCGACTCATTCAAGTATGATGTCTAAAGTATGTATTTGCTGGGATTTCTTCCGGATTGATTTTCGTTAGTGAATGGAATAATACGGGATTAGTGATGATAGAATTAGTCAGAGAAATGATATTTGAATCGTAAAGATGTCTGATTGTAACAGATGTAATTGAATAGATTATGATGATCTCTCCTGGGTATTTTATATATTCATTTATCCTTAGATATATATGTGATTGTTCATTTTCTGATGAAATTCTTATCGTATGAGAATGCTAGCTGATTATAATGTTAGATGAAAGCACTGTTGGTTTGGTTGGTTGATGAGCAGCATTTCTTATCTCTCTCTGTGGGACTCTATTCTATTATGTTTGGAATAAAAATTGTTAGTGAAAATTTATGTGAGGCTATTCTTCTGTTTCTACTGGATGTTGTTTTGTTTTATATATATATTTGGAAAATATATTATCTCTGTTACAATTGATTCCATAGCGTATAAGCATTGTTTTTTTTCTTCTGGTTTTCTCTGAGGAATCATCAAGATCTTTATTATTTTCTTATGAGTTATGTTCTCGGACTTCCAGTATGTTATCACATCTTGGATTTCTTTATCTCGATATTCTTATCATCCTTATTTCGTAAATTATCAATCATGGCTCATCTTTAAAATTTGTTCCTTGGCTTGTGATAACTATGTCTATTATGGTTGTATTTATGGTTCGACCATAGGAACGTGGTTATTCTGGTATCAAGATTTCTCTAATTTTCGTGAAAGAAATTGACATTGGCAAAGGTATAGATAGTGGAAGCTCAAGCTCAAATTGTACGATGATTTTTTTTTTCTCAGGTAAGTTTGATTAAGGTCAATGAGTTCAATCAGGATATTTTGTTTCCTTGAGCTAATGCAGTTGTAAAGATCTTTGATTAGCATGTGAGGAAATTTTGAAAGATTGTATGTTTGAGTTGTTTTGACAACATGAAGAAGGAAGTATTTTGATATGATATTATTTGATAGTTGAGATCGACTCAGTTATTTTTATCTGAGCGAACTGGTTAATTGAAAGGTAATTTGAGTTATATGCTCCTCAGGTAAGAAGATAAAATCTTGTACATTCATGGGTAAATTGACGAACAGTCTGAATGAATAATTTATATTCAAAAAGGATGTGGCATCAAGGCTTATGGAAATAAAAGAATTTATATTAGATTAGTTGTAATTGGATGAAATTATTATGAGTTAAAGCTATTTTGATTGATAAAGTTATCACATTTCTGAAAGTTTGAATGGTCTGTTGAGTGTTAGAAAAGTTGAAAATAGTTGAAGGTATTGTTAACCGAAGCACTGATTCTGGGTCCATTTTAAATTGAGTAAAGAATTTGTGATTTTTCAACAATTCACTATCGAATGGATTGGAATGTGTTTTAATACAAGAACGTAAAGTGATAGTTTATGCTTTCAGACGATTAAAGTCACATGAAAGGAACTGTCTGACGGGTGATTTAGAGTCGGCCACTTTTTATGTCTGTGTTGAGAATTTTATGATGTCGATTGTCCGAAGAAAAATGTCACATGTTTTCTGATCCCAAGAGTTTAAAGTATCTAATGTCATAGAAGGATCTGAATTTAAAACATCATAGATGGCTTGAACTATTAAAAGATTTTGAGCAGTTATCAATTAACCTTTGGGAAAGCAGATATAGTTGCAAATGCTTGAATGGAAAACCTTTGATTATTTTGTGAATTTTGGATACATGAATAATCTTATTTGATGACGGTCTGAATCTAGCTAAATTAGAAGCTAAAGCGATGTTTTCTTTGCAAGATTGATAACCTTAGGAATGTGATAGTGAGTGGTAAACTAAATGAGTACAGTGAGACGACTTTTGATTCTCGAATTTGAGTCGGACACGATGGATATTATCATTATTACGAGAAAGAATTTGCATGACCGAGTAATTTGAGCTTATGCAGAAAATTTTGTATGAAGCTCAGTAGTAGCTCGTTTGTTCATTAAGGGAGTAATAAAATGTACAGTCATTTGAAACAGATGTTCTAGTGATCGGGTATGTAACATGATAGATTAGTTGAGTTATATGTTTCAGAGACTATCCGATTAGAAATTCTACAGAAAGTAAAAGTGATTCGTGGCAGTTTAGAATCCACTTCAGATTGTCAGAAAACATATGTGAATTTGAAACATGAGGATATGAATGTAACATCCCGAAATTGGGCCTAGTAGGATTGGGCCCATTGGGCCTTGAGCGTAGAAGCATTTTAAAATTTTGAGAACAAGAGAACGGCATTATTTCAAGTTGGCCTTATTAAGAAGGTAATTTTGGAAAGTTACGAGGTTTCCATGAAGTTCCGGGTTCAAGTTGGGCCTTAGTAAAATTTTGTGTTTAAGCCTATTAAGGAGAGATAGTAAGTGGCATCAAGGCTTATGGAAATAAAAGAGTAAATTGCTAGCATAAATGAGCAATTGGTAAAAGGGTTATGGCGCCACATGTAGTACTTGAGGGAAGAGGTTTGAATCACTTTGTGTGTAAATTTTGACTTATATTTTTGCACCCTTTCCTTAAGTGTCGGCCAAGAGCCATTCATGGCAAGGTTGACTTCATTATTTTGGTAAGGTGGCTAAAAGACAAAGGCAAGGTTGAAGTTGGGGAAAGGAATCAAGAGAAATAGGAAAGTAGGGGGAACAAGTGGCCTTTTTCAAGGGAAATGTTATGGAAAGTATGGTTGGCTAATTTTGACCATTTTGATCATGAATGTGGACGGTTTTGGGTGTAAGACGGGTAGCCAAATTTTTGTTAGTGTTTTGGTAGAAACTTTGGTGCTTGGTTGGTCAAAATTCCTTCTTGCATTTTTGTGCCATTTCTCTCAAATTTCTTCTCATCTTTTTGCGAAACTTCAAGCCATTAGTGAGCATTTCTTTTCTTCAATTCTTTCTTGTTGCCGTAGGTACCAAACCATTGAGACCAAACTATTTTCATTCATCTTCTCTTGAAAACCGAAATTTGATAAGCACCCTTTCTCAACCTTTCTTTTCTTTTCACGAAATTCTCCAACTCTACTATCTTTTTCCTCTAATCCATACCCTCATAACTGAAACTATTCTTGTTCATTTTCTTCCATAGCCGAAACTCACAATCCACAATCACTCCTTCATAATTTCTTTCTCGTTTGAGGTGACATTCTTTCTTCGATTAAATTGGTAAGTGAATTCTTTTCTATGATCATATTCTTTTTTGTTTAGCCGAATAAGTATTTATCACTATTCGGTTGTAAATCATGATCATAACCGAAAATGGTGTTATCCTCCACTTCTTCATGTCTTAATCACTCTCTTTTTGTAGTGCTTTAAGTGGGAGACCGTGTATTGTTCTAGCCAAAGTCAAACGGTGGAAATTGGATCCAATATCGATAAGGTAAGGGGGTTCATTTTTGGATTTTTCGTTATATCTCTATTTGGCTAGGTTGCAAATCGGATTGAAGTTTCGACTAATCGACTATATGTTTTAGGGACAAATCACTCGATATATTTCTACCTTCGGATATAGTGGTAAGTGATTCAAGTGTAAGTGATACGAAATCTTTTGGAAATCCGAGGCTAACTTTTGGTTGGTATTGTTCTAGGTCATCGACGAGTGGTTCTTTAGGAAATCAAAATCAGGTGTGTAATCCCATACCTTCCGAATACATGTTTGATATGGTGTGTAATCTCACATCTCTCTAAAATTTTGTATGATATGTTCTGTGATTTGGTCAAAATACCGAAGAAAACTGAAAACCGGCATCCGTGATCACTCGGGCGTGTGTATGATCGTAATGGTAATCGTATTTCGTAATAAAACAGTTTCGGTCAGAAACAGTAACATGTATTTGAAAAATCACTAAAAATAGAAGAAAAGGAATTACAAAGGGAATAAGATATCAGATTAAAGCTTACTGTGTCTATTTTGATAAGGAAGAAACAGAGAAGGAAAAAGAATTCTATATTCTGAGATATCTTAATTTTAGTGAGACTGGTTCTGATTAACTTCGTGGTTCCCTAATCTATTTTGGAAAAATCATATAAAATTGTACAAAGTGAATTAAGGGTTATAATTCATATGTATGGATTCATTAGTGAGCCTATTTTCATTAGAAATAATTGGGAGTAGTATATGAAAACCGTATAGTGAGATATTTGAAATTAAGGTAAGAGAGGTCAGAATCGTTGGACAGTGAAACAAGGGAAAATTTAAGAAATAAACTGTACTAAATGGTTAAGTCAAAAATTCTGGAAAAACTATCGTAAGAAGATATATGAGTCTAATTTCAAGGAAAATTTACGAATCTAAATTTTGAGGTTCCTAATCCTAGATATGGTCAGTTTAGTCAATATGACGCAGATGGACAATTTCAATTTTCTATGCTCAAATTAGTAGTTAAGTTCGGGGTTGCCGATTTACCAAAATACCCCTAGGTTACGAGATTACCGAATTACCCTTAGTGGGTAAAATTACCGATTTACTGAAATGTCCTTATGGACCGATTTACTGAAATGTCCTTATGGACCGATTTACCGAAATGTCCTTATGGTCCGATTTATCGAAAATGCCCCTATGGGTTGATTTGATAGAATGCCTTAATGGGCCGAATTGCAAAGTGTTATAATGGGTCGATTTATCGTAACAAATCTCTGAAGTAATAATTTTTGTTTATATTTTTAAATATGATGCCTTACTATGAATGTTGCATTTACATAATTTTGCATGGGATGGGAAACTTGAATGAAGAGAAGTATAGACCGGTGGCATTGCCACAAATTCTGATAACGGCTATGTGCCAACCTAAATATGGCTTTGTGCCATCGTGATTATGGCTTTGTGCTAAACGTATTTACTGGGGCTATGTACCTAACATATGAATTAACGACTCTGTGTCGATCATTTTTTTTATCGAGGCTGTGTGCCAATTATATTACCGTATATGATTCTGGTGGCTCAGCCACAAATAGTATAAATGGCAGCTTGACTGCAAATTAGAGAGACTGGCGGGGTGGGTTGACTTGATCCCCACAGGAGAGATTGGTTGGTACGGGTGGAGAGTTAGACGGTGGTAGGATGGGATGGGTTGGATTCATTTCATTTATTTATTATTTGTTTATGGGCTTTGGTCCAAGATGATTGTTATATGGGTTCGAGGCCAGTGGATGGCGGTAAAGGGATTTCACACCGAGTTCTTGTAACTCACCCCCTTTCTCTTAACCCTTGTGGGTAATGCTTGATGATATGGACTTGGGCTATGGATGACTCGAGGAGGCCATACTCGAAAATGGTTTATTTGGACTTTAAACTTCTTTTTCGTTTATTTTATTACTTTACTATTTTGGGTTAAATGTTGTAATAAGGCCCGGACTATTTTTATTTTTGCTTTTGGTTGGGATGTTTTATTATTTTTCTTAAATTGTTTAAAAGGGAAAATTTTCTAAAAACTTAAACAATGGTTTCCAAAATCAATTAACAAATGGATTTCAAAATAAACTTTTACAAATATTTTTAACACGGATATTTTCTCTCGAACTATTAACGATATTTTCAAAAGACTTGGATTCTCTTTCGAATTTTCAACGTCACTTTCAATAGTCACGATTTTGTAAGATCATTAGTTTCAATTATCGGTTTATCAAACAACCTCTCAAAATACTTGTATTTTATCTACGTTTTCAAAATGCTTCTGCAACTCTATTTATAAACGTCAAATTTTCGTAAATTGTTTATTTCAAATATGCTTCCGCAAACGAAAAGGTTTTTAAAGATTATTATGTTTTCAAGTAGTTAACAAATGCTTAAGTGTTTTTGGTTTTAACAAAGAGGCTGTATTTCTCAAGCAAGTTTTTAATAATCGCAAAGATGGTTTTTACTTCCATGTGACACACCAGATTCGGGCCTAACTTCTAGGCCGGGTTTGGGGTGTTACATTTTATGATATCAGAGCCCGGTTGAAAAACTCGGCCGTGGTTTGGGTTCAAAAGCGTTTTCCAAAGCTGTTTAGAATTTTGATTTATAAATATATGTTCTAAAGGAAGTATGGCACCACGAGTATCCGGCACCAAGTCAAGTAAGTATTTGTTTTCATTTTATGATTATTGTGTTATTACTGTGGTACGATAATTCTACGAAATAGAATACTCTAGAACTTTTAGCTTTAGGAGTTGAAACTATAGAGATTGAGACTATAGGATGCGGATTTGACACTCGAAAACAACTTTTCTACTCATACTCCATAAAACATCATTTAATAAACATCGAATAGTATACTGATTCATAAAACTCGTAATCAAGATTAAATCGACTTAGCAAACATGAACACTAGAAGATGTGGACGCGGTAGACGTGGACGTGCTAGAGGTCGAGGTGCTAGGACTAGATCTTCAAAGATCGGGCGCAGCCCGAAAGGGAAGAGTTGGCATCGCCGATGGTGAGATGGGATCTCATGATCGAGTTTGGGGTTAATGGTGACTCGAGATAGTTAAGAAGGTATTGAAGGAGGTTAAGGAGATCGTGAAGCACTTCGAGTTGGGTCTGTGGATGGTAAGAAGAAAAGAGATTGCGGTTCTTTTGGGTCGTGATCTCGTTAAAGTGAAGCATGTCAAGGCACGACCAAACTTTCCGGCATGTGATTATTGCGGAAGGCGTCATCTGGGAGAATGCCGGAGGAGGTTAGGAGCATGCTTGAGATGCGGGTCTAAGGAGCATAAGGCTCGGGATTGTTTCATCACCATCAAGTTAGGTATGTTTTGGTTGGACATGATGATTGAATGTAGAAAATTCTAAGTATAAATGGTAGATAACTGTTTGCTTCTGTGGTTAGACGTTTGGTTGTGTGAAAGAGGATTCAAGATTATGTTAAAGGTACATTAGTGTTATTAAGATCAGAGTGCACAGCGAAAGCTTAGTGGTGTGATTTGAGCGATGCGTTTAGTAGTTGGTTGGAAATTTTGAGGACGAAATTTCTTTAAGGAGGGTAGAATTGTAACATCCTGAAATTGGGCCTAGTAGGATTGGGCCCATTGGGCCTTGAGCGTAGAAGCGTTTTAAAAATTTGAGAACAAGAGAACGACATTATTTCAAGTTGGACTTATTAAGAAGGTAATTTTGGAAAGTTACGAGGTTTCCATGAAGTTCCGGGTTCAAGTTGGGCCTTAGTAAAATTTTGTGTTTAAGCCTATTAAGGAGAGATAGTAAGTGGCATCAAGGCTTATGGAAATAAAAGAGTAAATTGCTAGCATAAATGAGCAATTGGTAAAAGGGTTATGGCGCCACATGTAGTACTTGAGGGAAGAGGTTCGAATCACTTTGTGTGCAAATTTTGACTTATATTTTTGCACCCTTTCCTTAAGTGTCGGCCAAGAGGCATTCATGGCAAGGTTGACTTAATTATTTTGGTAAGGTGGCTAAAAGAAAAAGGCAAGGTTGAAGTTGGGGAAAGGAATCAAGAGAAATAGGAAAGTAGGGGGAACAAGTGGCCTTTTTCAAGGGAAATGTTATGGAAAGTATGGTTGGCTAATTTTGACCATTTTGATCATGAATGTGGACGGTTTTGGGTGTAAGAGGGGTATCCAAAATTTTGTTAGTGTTTTGGTAGAAACTTTGGTGCTTGGTTGGTCAAAATTCCTTCTTGCATTTTTATGCCATTTCTATCAAATTTCTTCTCATCTTTGCCGAAACTTCAAGCCATTAGTGAGCATTTCTTTTCTTCAATTCTTTCTTGTTGCCGTAGGTACCAAACCATTGAGACCAAACTATTTTCATTCATCTTCTCTTGAAAACTGAAATTTGATAAGCACCCCTTCTCAACCTTTCTTTTCTTTTCACGAAATTCTCTAACTCTACTATCTTTTTCCTCTAATCCATACCCTCATAACCGAAACTATTCTTGTTCATTTTCTTCCATAGCCGAAACTCACAATCCACAATCACTCCTTCATAATTTCTTTTTCGTTTGAGGTGACATTCTTTCTTCGATTAAATCGGTAAGTGAATTCTTTTCTATGATCATATTCTTTTCTGTTTAGCCGAATAAGTATTTATCACTATTCGGTTGTAAATCGTGATCGTAACCGAAAATGGTGTTATCCTCCACTTCTTCATGTCTTAATAACTCTCTTTTTATAGTGCTTTAAGTGGGAGACCGTGTATTGTTCTAGCCGAAGTCAAACGATGGAAATTGGATCCAATATCGATAAGGTAAGGGGGTTCATTTTTGGATTTTTTGTTATATCTCTATTTGGCTATGTTGCAAATCGGATTGAAGTTTCGACTAATTGACTATATGTTTTAAGGACAAATCACTCGATATATTTCTACCTTCGGAAATAGTGGTAAGTGATTCAAGTGTAAGTGATACGAAATCTTTTGGAAATCCGAGGCTAACTTTTGGTTGGTATTGTTCTAGGTCATCGACGATTGGTTCTTTAGGAAATCAAAATCAGAAGAGTAATCCCGTACCTTCCGAATACATGTTTGATATGGTGTGTAATCTCACATCTCTCTGAAATTTTGTATGATATGTTCTGTGATTTGGTCAAAATATCGAAGAAAATCGAAAACCGGCATCCGTGATCACTCGGGCGTGCGTATGATCGTAATGGTAATCGTATTTCGTAATAAAATAGTTTCGGTTAGAAACAGTGACATGTATTTGAAAAATCACGAAAAATAGGATAAAAGGAATTACAAAGGGAATAAGATATCAGATTAAAGCTTACTGTATCTATTTTGATAAGGAAGAAACGGAGAAGGAAAAGGAATTTTATATTATGAGATATCTTAATTTTAGTGAGACTGGTTCTGATTAACTTCGTGGTTCCCTGATCTGTTTTCAAAAAATCATATAAAATTGTACAAAGTGAATTAAGGGTTATAATTCATATGTATGGATTCATTAGTGAGCCTATTTTCATTAGAAACAAGTGGGAGCAGTATATGAAAACCGTATATGAGATATTTGAAATTAATTTAAGAGAGGTCGGAATCATTGGACAGTGAAACAAGGGAAATTTTAAGAAATAAACTGTACTAAATGGTTAAGTCAAAAATTCTGGAAAAATTATAGTAAGAAGATATATGAGTCTAGTTTCAAGGAAAATTTACGGATCTAAATTTTGAGGTTCCTAATCCGAGTTATGGTAAGTTTAGTCAATATGACGCAGATGGACAATTTCAATTTTCTATGCTCAAATTAGTTGTTAAGTCCGGGGTTGCCGATTTACCGAAATACCCCTGGGTTACGAGATTACCGAATTACCCTTAGTGGGTAAAATTACCGATTTACCAAAATGTCCTTATGGACCGATTTACCGAAATATCCTTATGGACCGATTTACCGAAAATGCCCCTATGGGCTGATTTGATAGAATGCCTTAATGGGCCGAATTGCAAAGTGTTATAATGGGCCGATTTATCGTAACAAATCTTTGAAGTAATAATTGTTGTTTATATTTGTAAATATGATGCCTCACTATGAATGTTGCATTTACATAATTTTGCATGGGATGGGAAACTTGAATGAAGAGAAGTATAGACCGGTGGCATTGCCACAAATTCTGATAACGGCTATGTGCCAACATAAATATGGCTTTGTGCCATCGTGATTATGGCTTTGTGCTAAACGTATTTACCGGGGCTATGTGCCTAACATATGAATTAACGACTCTGTGTCGATCATTTTTTTTAGAGAAATGTGTGCCGATTATATTGCCGTATATGATTCTGGTGGCTCAGCCACAAATAGTATAAATGGTAGCTTGACTGCAAATTGGAGAGACTGGCGGGGTGGGTTGACTTGATCCCCACAGGAGAGATTGGTTGGTACGGGTGGAGAGTTAGACGGCTGGTAGGATAGGATGGGTTGCATTCATTTCATTTCATTTATTATTTGTTTATGGGCTTTGGTCCAAGATGATTGTTATATGGGTTCGGGCCCGGTGGATGACGGTAAAGGGATTTCACTGCGAGTTCTTGTAACTCACCCCCTTTCTCTTAACCCTTGTAGGTAATGCTTGATGATATGGACTTGGGCTATGGATGACTCGAGGGATGCCATACTTCGGAAATGGTTTATTTGGACTTTAGACTTCTTTCTCGTTTATTTTATTACTTTACTATTTTGGGTTAAATGTTGTAATAAGGCCTCTGGACTATTTTTATTTTTGCTTTTTGGTTGGGATGTTTTTATTATTTTTCTTAAATTGTTTAAAAAGGGGAAATTTTCTAAAAACTTAAACAATTGTTTCCAAAATTGATTAACAAATGGATTTCAAAATAAACTTTTACAAATATTTTTAACACGGATATTTTCTCTCGAACTATTAACGATATTTTCAAAAGACTTGGGTTCTCTTTCGAATTTTCAATGTCGTTTTCAAAAGTCACGATTTTGTAAGATCATTAGTTTCGATTATCGATTTATCAAACAACCTCTCAAAATACTTGTATTTTATCTACGTTTCCGCAACGTTTTCAAAATGCTTCTGCAACTCTATTTATAAACGTCACATTTTCGTAAATTGTTTATTTCAAATATGCTTCCGCAAACGAAAAGGTTTTTAAAGATTATTATGTTTTCAAGTAGTGAACAATTGCTTAAGTGTTTTTGGTTTTAACAAAGAGGCTGTATTTCTCAAGCAAGTTTTTAATAATCGCAAAGATGGTTTTTACTTCCATGTGACACACCAGATTCGGGCCTAACTTCTAGGCCGAGTTTGGGGTGTTACAATGAAATTCCCGTTCAGCGATAGCATGCTTTCGAAAGTATTGCCTTGGAAAAGGATTCAAAATTTGTTTTGTGTATCTACGTTGCGATGGTATTGATTGGACTCTTTGAGTATGAATTCTCTGATAGGGATTAAGATTCAGCCGATGTGTTGTATAACGAAGAATCGATCAGAATTTTGACGATTAGGTCCATTTCCGCTATTTCCGCTATTTCTGCTATTTTCGCTAGATCAGGGGAAAACCAAAGTGTTTGACGATTAGGTCCATTTCCGCTATTTTTGTATCGAGGTAAGTTCGCATGTTTAATAAGCATCAAATTATATATGTATAAATTCTTAATTGATATAATTGTGGTAAATGCTATATTATTGAAATGAAATATGAATGCTATTGAGTACGATATTACGGAAATGGCCGATAGAGATTCGATACAGCGAAAGTCCCTGTTGAACCTTAGGAATAGATAGGATATAAATGTCATGACATTAGGGTTACTGAGATTACGTGTAAGACCATATTTGGGATATGGCACCGATATGAGACTTCGTATAAGACCATAGCTGGGCTATTGGCATCGATATGAGATTACATGTAAGACCATATCTGGGATATGGCATTGGTACAATACTGTGTGTATGAGATTCCCGAGTATCCTTTAGTATTCCAAATGGTTCAACGGGAAATGCTGACGAAATGTGGTTACAAGTGATGGTATGACTCAGTCAAGGTACTCGTGACAGAAATCGACAAATAAGTGTTAAAAGTGAATTTCATATGATGAGTAAGTGGAAAATTATGAGAATTCATATGGTTCAGTTGAATATTTATAAATGTGATGGCTATTGAATTGAATATAGTTTATTTCTATTTGCTTATGCTTATGTAAATGTGAATGAATTGATAAGAAGTATTCAAACCATGTAAGCATTGAAATTAATAAACTTGTGAAATTCTTGGTTAACTATGTGAAAGATTACATGGTAAATTTGTTTGACGATTAAGTGATTGGTTTTCGGGCCAAATTGAGTTATGATATAACATGTTTTATTCACACAAATTGTGATTTATCGGATATGAGAAAAAAGGGAAGATTGGCATAATTGCCTATTAAAATGGTTATGGAAGTATGGGAAGATAAGAGTTTAGGTAATTGAAAGATGTTAAAGTGTATGCTTGAAACGTAAATACTCATAATTAATGTGTATGTTTTCTATGAGGTTTGAAATAGTTTGTTGGTTGTGGTAATATGTTATAATGGAGAGATTGCGGTGGTTAGGCTAATGCCAAGACATGTTAAATTATACTTACAAATTGATAGAACAAACAATATGATTGAATAAATTGTAACGTGAGATCTATAGCAATTTATATTATCTTATGTTTATATTGTTGGACTTGGTAAATGATTCGTATAAGTTGCTTATTATATTCATACGAACTTACTAAGCTATAGATCTTACCCCCTTCCTTTCCCATGTTTTATAGTGTCATTGAGCTAGCTCGGATTGAAGATCACCGGAGATCCTATCACACTATCAAGCTATCACTTTGGGTATTGTTGAATTCAAGTATTTTGAGTTTATGGTATGTATAGGGATTTGGTCTCTTGGTTATATGTGTCATTATTAATTTGGCCATATGTGTTAGCCTATAATGGTTTATGGTTCATTTTTGTATATAGCCATGGAAGTTGGCTAATATTGGTTATGAGTATATTTATATATTAATTTCATTTGTGAATGTGTAATCTTGCATGATTTGGTGTGGAAAGGTTGATGTTCTAAGTATGATAAATAATGGCATGAGGATGACATGTTATTGTCTTGGTTGTGGTTGTTTGGTTGCTCTTATATGCTTGAATTTGTTCCATGTGATGTTGTGTTGATGTGTGCAAGTGAGGGTGGCAAAATGGCTTGGTAAATAGCCTTTATTTTGTCTACACGGGTAGACACACAGACGTGTTTCTAGGCCGTGTGTGACACACAGTCTGCCCCACAGGCATGTGTTCCGGCCGTGTATCCCCTGCACCTTACTTTTGAAAAACAGAATGTCCAAAATTGAGCACACGGGCGTGTGTCTCAGTTGTGTGTGCTACATGGCCTAACACACGGGCGTGTGGCACGGCCGTGTGGCACAAGTCAGTGAGCACCCTAAATCGAACACGGTCTGAAGCACGAGCGTGTCCCAGGGTCACACAGGCGTGTCTCTTGGACCACACGGGCGTGTGAGCCCTACATCAAGCAAAAATTTTCTAAGTTTTGTAAAAGTTTCCTAAGTTCTCGGTTTAGTCCTGAACCATTTTCATATCATGTTTTGGGCCTCGTAGGCTCGTATTAGGGACTTTATGATTGGTTATGAATGGTTTTAATTTGGGTAAAATTTCACGACTTGGAATTGAGTGAATGCTTGTGATGTGAGTTCGGTAATGACTCGTACCCTGTTCCGGCATCGAATACAGGTAAGGGGTGTTACAGAGGCTAAAGAAGCCTTTTTCCAAATGATGAGTGAATGGTTCACTGAGTACGTCCGAGCTAATCTGGCTACACAACAACCTCCACCCCTACCTATTCCCCAACTGATCCCTGTAGTTCCTCAAGGTATGGATCCTTTGTGATTGAATAAACCACCTGTTGATAAGATACGGAAATACGAGGCTGAGAATTCAGAGCCACTATTAGCGATGAACCTGAGAGAGCCAAATTTTGGCTTGAGAACACGATTCGGGTATTTGATGAACTTTCTTGTACACCTGAAGAATGTTTAAAATGTGTTGTATCACTGTTGAGAGACACTGCGTATCAGTGGTGTAATACCTTAATATCTGTAGTTCTGCGAGAAAGAGTTACTTGGGAATTCTTTCAAGTTGAATTCAGAAAGAAATACATCAGCCAACGGTTCATTGATCAGAAACGAAAGGAATTTCTTGAAATGAAACAGTGTCGTATATCGATAATAGAATAGGAAAGAGAGTTTGTACGACTCAGTAAATATGCTCGTGACGTGTTTCTTCCAAGGCTATAATGTGTAAAAGATTCGAAGATGGATTAAATAAAGAAATTAGACTATTAGTTGGGATTCTTGAGCTAAAATAGTTTGTCGTTCTAGTTGACAGAGCTTGCAAAGAGAAAAGAAAAGCCGATTCTAAGTCTAGAGACTTTAGAAAGAGATTTGCAGGCAAATCACATCAGTCAGTATCAAAGAAATCTAGAGAGTATTAGCTCTAAACCTCAGACGACATTTGTTACTAGTGTGGGTAGTGTTAGAAATGTTGGACCTGAATGTAAGCATTGCAATAAGCTACATTACGGTGAATGTAGAATAATGAGCGGAGCTTGTTTTAGATGTGGATCTCTTGATCATTATCTCCGGGACTGTCGAAAAAAGTCTATAGCTGAAAGAGAACAACCGACGAAAGCAAGTAATACGAGTACTAGAGGGAGACCACCCCGAAACACTGGAAATACGAGTGGTAACCGAGGTCCTACGAGAGATTCTACTGTGAGATCTGAGGCACGAGCACCTGCCTGAGCTTATGCTATCCGTGCATGGGAGGAGGCATCATTGCCAGACGTTATTACCGGTACTTTTTCTCTTTTAGATACTGATATAATTGCGTTGATAGATCCTGGATCAACCCATTCATATATCTGTATGAATTTAGTGTTTAAAAAGAGTTTACATGTCGAGTCTATAGAGTTTGTAATTAAAGTATCGAACCCCTTAGGCATGTCTATTTTAGTTGATAAAATTTGTAAGAATTGTCCTTTGATGACTTGGGGTTACTGTTTTCTGGCTAACTTGATTCTTCTACAATTCGATGAGTTTGATGTGATTCTGGGTATGGACTAGCTGACTATGCATGATGCAATTGTGAATTGTAGATGAAATATTATCGAATTGAAATGTCAGAACGGTGAAATTCTTCGGATTGAGTCTGATGATTCGAGTGAATTACCTACTGTGATATCGTCTATGTTAGCTCAGAAATGTATGAAAAAGGGCTATGATGCATATCTTGCATACGTACTGGATACAAAGGTGTCTAAATCAAAGATTGAATCTATACCTGTTGTTTGTGAGTTTTGGCTCCGAGAGGTTGGATTTCTGGGGCATATTGTTTCAGCTGAAGGTATTAGAGTTGACCCGATTAAGATTTCTGCTATTATTGACTGGAAACCTCCAAGAAATGTGTTTGAAGTCTGTAGTTTTATGGGCTTAGTGGGCTATTACCAAAGATTCGTGAAAGGATTTTAGATGATTGCGACACCGATGACACGACTGCTTCAGAAAGATGTGAAATTCAAATGGTCAGAAAAATGTCAGCAGAGTTTCGAACAGTTGAAAGTACTTTAACTGAAGCACCAGTTCTGGTTCAACCTGAATTGGAGAAAGAGTTTGTGATTTATAGTGACGTGTCATTAAACGGTCTGGGATGTGTTCTGATGCAATAAGGAAAAGTTATAGCTTATGCTTCCCGACAATTGAAACCGCATGAAAAGAACTATCTGACTCACGACTTAGAGTTGGCTGCAATTGTGTTCGCATTGAAAATTTGACGACACTACTTATATGGTGAAAAATGCCAGATTTATACGGATCACAAAAGCTTGAAATATCTAATGTCACAGAAAGATTTAAATCCGCGACAACGAAGATGGCTCGAGTTATTGAAAGATTATGAATTTGTGATTGATTATCACCCGGGAAAAGCTAATGTTGTTACTGATGCCCTGAGCCGAAAATCTTTGTTTGCATTACGAGCAATGAATACCTAGTTGATGATTTGTGATGATGGGTCTATTTTAGCTGAATTAAAAGCTATACCGATATTTCTTCAACAAATCTATGAAGCTCAGAAAGATGACTGTGAATTGCAAGTTAAACGAATTCAATGTGAGACTATCCCTAATTCAGAGTTTCAGATTGGAACCGATGATTTTTTAAGGTTCCGGAATAGAATTTTCATACTAAGAAATTCAGAACTCATTCAGAAGATTTTGCACGAAGCACACAATAGCTGCTTATCTGTTCATCTAGGGAGTACCAAAATGTATAACAATTTGAAACAGTTTTATTGGTGGCAAGGCATGAAACGAAATATCTCAGAGTTTGTTTTTAAATGTTTGATTTGTCAGCAAGTCAAAGCTGAACATCAAGTACCATCGGGTTTACTGCAGCCTGTGATGATTCCCGAGTGGAAATGGAATAGAGTTACAATGGATTTTGTGTCCGGATTGCCCTAACTCTGAAAAAGAAAGATGCTATCTGGGTTGTCGTTGATCGACTAAAGAAATCTGCTCATTTCATATCGGTACGTACAGATTACTCACTTGATAGACTAGCTGAATTGTACATTTCTGAGATTGTTCGATTGCACGGGGTGCCACTATCTATTATTTCTGATAGAGATATGAGATTTACGTCGCGATTCTGGAAGAAACTGCAAGAAGCTCTGGGAACACAGTTGAATTTCAGTACTACTTTTCATCCTCAGACTGACAGTCAGACCGAGAGAGTTATTCAAATTCTCAAAGACATGTTGAGATGTTGTATTTTAGAGTTTGAGGGCAGTTGGGAAAAATACTTACCGTTGATTGAGTTTGCGTATAACAAAAGTTTTTAGACAAGTATAAAGATGGTACTGTACAGAGCTTTATATGGACGCAACTGTCAAACTCCATTATACTGGACTGAACTAAGTGAGAAAAAGATTCACGGGGTTGAATTGATCAGAGAAACTGAAGAAAAAGTGAAAATGATTTGCGAAAGTTTAAAAGCAGCTTCTGATCGACAGAAATCATATGCGGATTTGAAACGTAAAGAAATTGAGTTTCAATTCGGGGACCGAGTGTTTCTAAAGGTGTCACGATGGAAAAAGGTTCTTCGATTCAGCCGTAAAGGAAAGCTGAGTCCACGATTTATCGGGCCGTATGAGATCGTCAAAAGAATAGTGCCTGTAGCGTATTGACTAGCTTTACCGTTAGAACTTGAAAATATTCATAATGTCTTTCACGTTTCTATGCCACATAGATACAGATCCGATCCGTCACATGTGATTTCTCCTGTAGATGTTGAGATACAGACTGATTTGACGTATAGTGAAGAACTGGTTAGGATATCAAAGAATTTAGAAATAAACGCATAGCCCTAGTTCAAATAGAAAAGAAACTAAAAGCTGGTGCTTTGGGTGTATGACTTCTGTAGTATGTAGCATCATTCACAATAATGGAATTCATAGCCCAAAACATGGGTAAATAATAGTGATGGATGACTTGATCACTATTTGATGGATGACTTTTCATGAAAGAAAATGTAATGGTTACCATAAGATAAAATAGGATCATATTGGGAGAACGGATATTATCCCAAAGAGATCAAGGATATCCTATGAGGGTAACACAATTATGACAATGTCATTGGACGAGCACTGGGTAGTTACTTTCGTAATGGTATGTTATTGGGGAGAGCTGAGTCACGATACTATAGTGGAATGACTTCATGACTAAATGAGTTTACAATTAATAGGCGAAAAGTAGGAACTTAATTATAAATCATTTGAGCCTCAACTACATATGTCCAATCGGTCCCTACACTAGCTCGTTGAAACCAGAAATGAATTGCGTGTTTGAATAGAAATGAACAAGAAAAGAGAAATGGGAAACATTCAAGAATGATTATGGTTTTCTCCGAAATGGAGAAATGAAATAATTTGGAAATGAATGTAGGTTTCTAAAAATGGAAATGGAAATGGAAATTTTCTAAAGAATGAGTTTATGTTTTTGGACTGCTTTGAAGCCCGAAAATGAGAATAAACCATTCGGTCATAGTGAACATGTTGAGTTGTGAAATATTGAACATATTTTCTCGAAATTTTACCATGGGTAAAATCGTCAAATTTTTGCAGGGGTTAAAATAGAGATGAGAAATTTATTTTATATATAAATATTAAAGTTTAGTTTGGGAAATAGAAAAATTAAATCGGGTTGGACCACATTACAGAGTACTTTTCACGCCCTCCACCCGACCTGATTTACTAGATCCGAATGTGAGACGTTACGCCTTATAACAAATGTAACTTAAGCTTTTTTTTCCTATGTAAAAGTTCTTTCTATGAATGTGATAGAGTCTCTTATGGGTGTACATTGCATGGTTAAATTTACAATTTATGATAATAAAATTTTAGTATTCTCTATTTTATCTCCCAGTCTACTGTAAGCACATTGGAATGCAACTTATGCTCTAACTTGAACACGCCACTTAAACTTCATTTGTATGCATAATAGACCTTTTTCTTCCTTTCATATTCACTAAGCCTTCACTCTACTAGGCTCTAGATTCAAGGTCCAAACTCAATGATCGTTTCTTTCCTTTGAGTGTACTATACTTAATATCTCTTCACTTTCTATGTCCCATCTTAAATCTTATCTTTACATAGTCCTTAATCACTTCGTTTACCTTATTAACAGTCTTAAATTCTTATTTCATACTTATTGATTTTACCACAACCTTCAGCCGAGGTAGACTATGCCCATTATTTAACACAAAATTTGCCTAGATCTTCCTTACTTCAGGGTGCTATCTATACACGCTTATAACACATATCCTAGATTCGCCACCTATTCTAGCGTGCTCTAGCTGTAACATCCTGATTTTGGGCCTAGTCAGAATAGTGGTTTCGAGACCACAAATTCTAAGTAGAAATAATTATTTTATGAACAATTTTAGGTCTATAGCATGATTGCATGATTGTGTGAAAATTTCATGAAGAAATTTTATGCATTAAGTGACTAATTCGAAATTTAGGACTAAATTAAATAAGTTCCAAAATATACATTCTAGAAGCTTTGAGCATGAAATTGCCATGGATTTTTAATTAGAGGGTCTTAAATAGCAATTTGACCAATTTCTATTTTTATGGACAAAAATGGACATGGATAGGTAAAATTTCAAAGAAAGGCATTAAGGGCATTTTGGTCATTTAGTGGTTAAAAGATTAAAAATGGAAAATCAAGTAAAAAATTTGCTCATCTTTTCCATGCTTGTGCCGAAAATTCTAAGGAGCCATAGCTAGGGTTTTTCCAACTTTCAAGCTTGATTGTAAGTGCATCCTAGCCCCGTTTTTAATGCTCCTTATGTTTTTGAGATCGTTATCACCCGGTTTACCTATTTCTACTATTATTTTGAAGTATGGTTCATGTTTAAAAATTTACCCATGTGTGACATGCATGTATTTTGATGTCTAATGGTAGATTATGCAAGTTTAATGTTAAATAAACAACTTTTGCTAGATGATTTTTGGTGAAAATTGACAAAATGACATATTTGTAAAAAGGTTTCAAAATGTGTGTAAAAGTGTGATTAAATGAAAAATGGGGACTGTTATAAGTATAAAAGAGGTTCAACTAGGCTTGGGAATCGAAGAAATTGAATAGATTTTAGTTTTCGAGCCTAAGGGCAAAAATGTAAATATGTTAAAGTTTAGGGGAAAAATGTAATTTTGCCATAATATGACTTTTGGATTGAATTGAGTATTGTGATTACTAAATAAGCTAAATTTGCTATTATAGGTCAAGAGAAATGAGGTTCGGACCTTGATCGGGGAAAGAATAAGGTGTTTGACGATTAAATACCTATTCTACTAGTTTTGTTCCGAGGTAAGTTCATATGTAAATGATGCATTATTATTTATGTTTTACTTGTATTATTATTGAATGAATTGTAATTTACTCTTTGACTGAATTCGACAAAGTTCGATAAGTGAGAAAATCTGGGTTGAACCTTAGGAATAGATAGTATACAAATGTCATGATATTAGGGTTATTGAGATTACGTGTAAGACCATATCTGGGATATGGCATCATTATGAGATTTCGTGTAAGACCATATTTGGGATATGGCATCGATATGAGACTTCGTGTAAGACCATAGCTGGGCTATTGGCATCGATATGAGATCCCATGTAAGACCATATCTGGGATATGGAATTGGTATGGTACTATGTGTGTGTGATTTCCCGAGTATCCTTTAGTATTCCAAGCGGTTCGACGGGAAACTTAACGACAATGTTAAAGTTGAGAAAGACTATAGTATGTTGTGAAAGATCATGGTATGTTACAAGCTAGTACAGGTATGTACATAAAACTCATGCTTAATGAGCTCGATATGTGATAAACCCTCAGTTTGGTTTAATTGAGTAAGTTACGATATTAAGGTTTTAATATCATCTATGCCAAGTTTGACTATGAGATTTACAATGACATTTATGTTAATTTATTTCATGTTGAGTATATGTTAAAGTGTGTTTATGATGCTTATTATTTGCATAGGAACTTAGTAAGCTTTAAAGCTTACTCCCTTTCTTTTTCCCTTGTCTCATAGTGACGCCAAGCCAGCTCGGGGATCGAAGACTGTCGGAGACCATTCACACTATCAACTTAACATTTTGGTACTTATGATTACATTATTTTGAGTTATGGCATTTATAGGGACTTGGTATTTTTGTTATGTGTCATAATTGATTTGGCCAAATGTGTTGGCTTATAATGGTTAATGATTCATTTTGTAAATGGCCATTGGAATTGGCTAATATTGGTTAAGTATATATGAATGTGAAGATGTCTTTCATGAATGTGGATTTTGCATGGTTTAAGATGATAAGTATGAGATGTTGTGTGTGATAGGAAATAGCACGTAATTGATGTGTGGACGACTTGGTTGTGGCTGAATTGGTTGTATATATACTTAAATTGTAACATCCTGAATTGGGGCCTTTGCATTTTATATGTGTGTGTGTGAATGCTATGGTTACCATGCTAGTTTAGGGTACTTTAGGGTCCAAGAATGATTTGGGGGTAAGTCGGAGTCTTGGGGAAAAAATTGTTTTTGAGCACCGTTAGTGGAAGCTAGCTGAATTAGGCCTTAAGGGATATTGTTTGTGTTGGATGACACAAAGAGGTGCCTTAGTAAAGTGGCAAGGAGGCGCCACTTAAAGGTTGAGGTAGGTGACGCCTCAGGGGAGCTGGCAGGGATCAAGTTCGAGCTGCAAGGAGAGCGTTTTAGGGTTATTATTTTGCGCATGGAGAGGCAAGTGGTGGATTCGGCAAGGGCACTTAAGGAGGGGAGTGTTGATTGAGTCAACATTTTGAATGGATGGTGGAGAGGAATTTTAGGAGTTTGAACTATTCAAACTGGTTTGAATGAGTGGAGGAGAGGGAATCAGGGAGAGATGGAAGGGACGGCATGGTGTTTGAGGGGAAAGGGGAAATGTTCGCCGAAATTGTGAGGAGTGTGAGGGGTGTGAAGCATTCGGTTTTGGCAAGGAGGTGTGGGTGCCGAATTTAAGTGGATTAAGTAGTGTGTAGGGGTGTAGATGTTTCTTTTTTTCGGCATTTGTTAGTGTGCTCTTTATTCTAGTTTCTCCCTTTTGTTCTTATTCTCTTTTTCCGAAATTGTCTAGCCAACTATCATTTTCTTCCTCTATGACTTGTAGCCGAAGCTAAGAAGACCAATTGCACATTTCTTTCATCTTCCCTTCTACCCGTTCCTAAGTCTCTTCTTCTGCTTTTCTTCTTTTGGTGTTTGGCCGAAACCTACTTTGCCTTCCACTCATCATCTTTGTTTTATTTTCTTTGCCAATAACATCAAAGTCAAAACCTTCTGAAGCCACATCTTTTTGCCGAAAACTCTGTTACTCTTCTCTCTTTTCTTTCGAATACTTTAGCTGAATATCTTTTGGTGGATAGCACCTTTCTCCTTTATCTCTTCCTTTTCAAGAGCAGAACAACTTCAGCATTTGGTAAGTTCTTTTTGGTTCGGCCGAATCTCTTTAATCAATCTACTCATTCACTTTCGTTTCCTGATTTCTTTAAGTGGGAAGCCGAAACTTCTCATTCGGTTCTTATTTGTTGGTTAGTCGAGACCCTCTGACATTCGTAATCTCCTCTTTCAACTCTTGGTTGCAGTGGATCGCCGTTACTAATCTTCCGTCACTCCCAATTGATTTCTCTAGTGATTGTGGTCAGAGTTTTCTTTTCGTTTCAATCATCTTTCTTGTGTTGAGTGCCGAAGGCAGTCATCCCATTCTTTAAACTCTTGGCCGAATATAGGTGGGGGTGGTGTCGCATTCTTTTGGAGACTTTCGGGATTCGTTTGACTTGTGAATCAAGCCTAATGCTTCGGCTTTTGTCGATCGAGGTAAGGAGATCTATTCAGCTAAACGTGTTAATCTATTCACATCTTACTCTATGTGTTAACTCGGTCTTCTGACCAAGATCTGTTCCATGGACTCGAATGCCAGCGATTCTAAGGAGGGGGTTGGACCCGTAAACCCACCCCTAAGTTTAAGAAGCGGCAAAGTGTCGCTGATTCGAGATTGGCCACCAGGTTGTGGGCGGCTTGCAGGTAGAGTAGTAGGCGGATAGTAGCCGTATCTCATTAGCGATAAGCGTCGACATAGAGAGCGTTGTGTTACGTATTATCAGGTGTGTAACTCTTACACACTTTATATGTTAATTATGTTGGTATATGTGTTTGGCCAAAAGCCGAAGTGGTGGTATGGATCACTAAGTTACCTTTGTGGATAAAAGGAGGACTCAGAGGTAAGTCCTATTATGTGCTGTTATTTATGGATGCATGTATGAGTGAAATGAATGTTGTTGTACATTATTAGCATGATCATACCATATTGTAAAGCATGAACATGAAATTGGGGTATGATGAGAAGAGGGAGGAAACATGATCTCTTTCAAACTGTCACCAGTGGTTTGGTACCACAAGTGGGTTGGCCCCACATATTATTAATTTGTGACTAAGTCTCATTGGTTTGGAACCACCAGTGGTTAGGTACCACGTATATCTTATTTCTGTGACTCGTCCCAGTGGTTTGGTACCACAGTGGGTTGGCCCCACGTATTGATAATAGGGATTGACACCAGTGGTTTGGCACCACAAGTGGGTTGGCCCCACATATTATTAATTTGTGACTTTTGTCACCAGTGGTTTGGAACCACCAGTGGTTAGGTACCACCAGTGGCTAGGTGCCACAAATATTGGGTAGACACAGAGCTACGGGGATGAGCACATTAGGTTGGTTGGGTTGCATGGCATACATACTTTGCATATGAATCATGTGTGAGAGCTCAAAAATCTTTTGGACGGGATTTACACACCGAGTCTCGGTGACTCACCCCCTCCGTTAAATTTTGCGAGTAATCCTTAGACCGCAGATATGGAGCCGAGGTGGACTCAAGGTGGCCATGCATAGTATTTTGGGTTTTATCTTAAGTAGTTATTTCGGATTTATTCTACTTTAATTTGGATTTTGGTAATGTAATAAGGCCATTAAAACGTTAATTTGGTTTTATCTGTTTTTGTTAATTTTCTTTTATTTTGTTTTTGATCACTAAGGCATGCCTAATAAACTACTTCAAATGGATGATTTCCAAAACTTAATGATTATGGGATTTTGAGATTCTACAATTGATTAATTAACCAACGGGTTTTAGTAGCAAAGTAACTAAAATTTTCAAACTAAGACTCAAAATTATTTTCAATTGATCACTCAATATAAAATTCTGTTTTTATAAAATCAAAGATTTTTCCCAACTCATGACGTTAACTCGGTTTTCAAAATTCTTCTTTCCTATGACATGCCAGATTCGGTCGTAGCGTTTTGACCGGGTTTGGGGTGTTACATAAATTTGTGTTGCTTGTTGTTGTATAGGTTGGTGCAAGAAAGGGTGGCAGAATGGCTTGGTAAATAGCCTTATTTTTGTCCAAACGGGTAGACACACGGGCGTGTGTCTAGGCCGTGTGTGACACATGACTTGCCCTAAGGGCTTGTGTGACACATGGCTTGCCTCAAGGGCGTGTGTTCTGGCCGTGTGTCCCCTGCACCTCAATTGTGGCAAAACAGAATGCTTAGTAATGAGCACACAGGCAGAGACACGGGTGTGTGTCTCAGCCGTGTGGACAGCACGGTCTTGAACACGGGCGTGTTCCCTGGCCGTGTGAAGTTTGCACTTATTTTATATAAAAGAATTATGAAAATATAATCGATCACACGGCCTAAGCACACGGGCGTGTGACTTGGCCGTGTGACCTTAATTTGATGATGACGTCATAAATAGAATGCTCCCTATTTTGAACACGGCCTGAAGCACGGGCATGTCTTAGGGTCATACGGGCGTGTCCCGAACCCACACGGGCGTGTGACCCTTTTGGCATGAAAAATTTTCTAAGCTTCCCAAAAGTTTCCAAAGTTTTCGGTTTAGTCCCAAACCACTTCCAATGTATGTTTTGGGCCTCGTAGGCTCGTAATAGGGACGATATGAATGTATATGAAATGTTTTAAATTTGGATGGAAATTCATGTCTTGGTTTTGTATGATTGCTTGCGTATAAGTCTGGTAACGCCTCGTACCCTGTTTTGGCGTAGAATACGGGTAAGAGGTGTTACATTTAGTGGTATCAGAGCTACGGTTTAGTCAATTCTTGGACTAACATAGCGTGTGTAAGAGTCTAGCTATACATTTCATAAACAAACTATGATAGTGTGATGACTTCTGACAATTGTAAATTTTGTTTTCATATAGTAATGGATCCCAATCGAGCTGAGGCTGATGAATTCGAAAGTAATGCACCGACTCCTGCTCAAGGGGCAGCGCCAGTTGAAAGCAGACTCGTAACTGTGAGTCAGGGAGGAGGAGAAGGGGCTAGAGAAGCCTTCCTCCATATGATGAATGCATGGTATATGGAGTTCGTTCGAACGAACCCGAATGCTCAACCCCCTCTACCCCCACCTATTCCTCAACCGGTTCCCGTAGTGCCTCAAGGTATGGACTCTGTGAGATTGAACAGGCCGCTGATTGATAAATTTCGAAAGCACAGGGCCGAAGAATTCTGAGCCAATTCTGATGATGATGTTGAGAAAGCCGAGTTCTGGCTCGAGAACACCATCAGGGTTTTTGATGAGTTGTCCTGCACACCTGAAGAATGTATGAAATGTGTTGTGTCACTCCTAAGAGATTCGGCCTATCAATGGTGGAACACTCTTGTGTTGGTAGTACCAAGAAAGCGGGTTAATTGGGAATTCTTCTAGGAAGAGTTCCGTAAGAAGTATATTAGCCAAAGTTTTATCGATCAGAAATGAAAGGAATTTCTTGAGTTAAAATAGGGCCGAAGGATAGTGACGGAGTATGAGCATGAGTTTCTGAGACTTAGCAAATATGCTAGGGAACGTGTTTCGACTGAAGCTATCATGTGTAAGAGATTCAAAGACGGACTGAACGAAGACATTAGATTATTGGTTGGCATTCTAGATGTAAAAGAATTCGTTGTACTTGTCGAGCGAGCTTGTAAGGCTGGATAGTTGGAAAAGAGAAAATAAAAGCCGAGTTTGAGTCTCGAGAGTCGAGGAAAAGACAGATGGGTAAGTCATTCCAGTCTTCATCTAAGAAATCGAGAGAGTTTAATACTCGACCGAATGCTTCAGTTGGGTTTTCAAACAAAAACCATGGGAAACAGTATTCGAGACATAAGGCTCAGACTACTTCGATAGCGAGTGTGGGTAATGCTCGACCTAATAGACCTGAATGCCTGCATTACGGTAGATGTCACCCCGGTGAGTGCCGAGTGAATGATCGAACTTGTTTCAAATGTGGTTCCCAAGATCGTTTCATTAGAGATTTCCTGAGATGGCTGAAAAAGAGAAAATTCAGAGTGTATATCTATTAATATTGCTCCTAGAGGAAGGCCACAGAGAAATCCGGGAAATGGAGCAAGTAGCAAGAGTGCACCTAGAGATCCGGCTGTGAGATCCGAGGGTAGAACACCTGCGAGGACTTATGCCATTCGCGCTCGTGAAGAGGCTTCATCTCCTGATGTGATTACGGGTACTTTTTCTCTCTATGATACTCATGTTGTTGCTTTGATTTATCCGGGATCAACCCATTCTTATGTTTGCATGAAATTGGTGTCTAGTATGAATATACCCGCTGAGTCTACAGAATTTGTGATAAAAGTGTCAAACCCCTTAGGCAAGTATGTGCTAGTTGACAAGGTTTGTAAGAATCGTCCTTTGATGATTTGAGGTCATTATTTCCCGGCTAGTCAGGTGCTTTTGCCATTCGATGAATTTGATGTAATACTTGGTATGGATTGGCTGACTATTCATGATGTGGTAGTAAATTGTGGAAAAAAAATTATTGAATTGAAACGTGAAAATGGTGAAATTCTTCGAATTGATTCAGATGAGTCGGGTGAGTTACCTATTGTAATTTCTTCGATGACTGCCCAAAGATATATAAGAAAAGGTTGTGAAGCTTATCTAGCTTATGTGTTGAATACAAAGGAGTCTGAATTGAAAATTGAATCAGTGCCGATAGTGAGTGAATATCCGGATGTGTTCCCGGAAGAGTTACCTGGGTTACCTCCAGTTAGAGAAGTTGAGTTTGGCATTGAGTTAGTCCCTAGTACTTCACCGGTATCTATTACTCCTGTAACACCCCTAACCCTTATCCGTCACCGAAATAGGGTTACGAGGCATTACCTATCAAATCACAACATACAACATACATTTATCCATCCTTTCTCAAACACCATTCAATCATATACACATTGTCTCTTATAAGGGCCTACGAGGCCTTAAACATGCTTTAGAAATGGTTCGGGACTAAACCGATAACATACAAAAATTCTCGAAAACTTAGAAATTTTTCAAACATACAAGGGTCACACGCCCGTGTGAACAGGCCGTGTGCCTCACACGGCTCCAGACAAGCCCATGTCCCAAGTCGTGTGAAAACAGGGCATACATACTGACTTGGGTAACACGGCTGACCACACGCCCGTGTGTCTAGCCCGTGTGCCCTTCGAAATGGCCACACACGCCCGTGTGTCAGGCCGTGTGCTAGGCTGTGCCAATCCTGTAGGGTCAACTGACTTATGCAACACGGCCAAGTCACACGCCCGTGTGCTAGGCCGTGTGCCATTTAGGGGGGGTATACTGACTTGTGCCACGCGGCCGGTCACACTCCGTGTGTGGGGCCGTGTGGAGCATATTGACTTCAATTCAATCTCAACACCAGGGGACACACGGCCGTATAGTATGACCGTGTATCATACACGACTGAGACACACACCCGTGTCGCTGTCCGTGTGGACAAGAATAGGCCATTTGCAAGGCCAATTTTCCACCCTTTCTCATGCTCACCTAAACAACCAAAATAATACAATTTCAACACATTTATAGGCAACCAAAACATGCTATTTCATATACAAATCAAGCCATTTAAAGTCCATCCATTTCACTACTCAAATCATAATCCAAAACATACTAAAACAATATCTCATTACCAACAATTTCACCTATCTTCTCTATGCATTTTTCTCATAATCTTATCAAGTAATTCATGTCATAAAATATACCAAATCATCATCTTAAAATCAAGCCACAACATGCCATTTTTCAAGCAATAATACACCAATTGACAACTAGCTAATTGAGCAACCTTATAACCATCACAACAACCATCCCAAACATGCCAAAACACAAGGCAATATATACATCATATGTCACTTATCAAACTTATGATTTAAGCCAACTTAAATGGCCAAATACACATCAACATTTACACCATTCATGAGCCAAATCTCATGGCTAATATCATATCTCAAAACACATCATCATATAACTAGCCTATACATTCCATAAACCATATTATCAAAGCATCAAAAGTACCAACAAGTTGATCGATAGTGTGAAAATGTTCTTGATGATCCCCGAATCCGAGCTAGCTTCGATTATCTATAAAACAGGGAAAGAACACACCAAGTAAGCTTTAAAAGCTTAGTAAGCCATATACAAATAAAATTACCACATGAATCAACATCATTTTCTTCAATAGGCAAACTATGCATAAGCACTTGAAAGTTCACAAACCTTTCCCAATGTATACATATTCAATATCACAAGTGAATTTATCAACTACTTCCCTTTTCAATACTTGTATGAATCTCGTACGTACCTGAGTCACTTAACTCATTCACACATTTTTTCTTGACTTGACTTTGCTCGTTGAACCTTTCGGAATCGTTGAGGATACTTAGAAATCACATATAGCTCGTACAATGCCATATCCCAGATATGGTCTTACATGTTATTACATATCGATGCTGAAAGCCCAGCTATGGTCTTACACAAAATCAAATAAAAACCCCAATGTCCCAGACATGGTCTTACACGTAATCACATAATGATGTCAATGTCCCGGACATGGTCTTACACATAATCACATCTTGTTAATCCTAATGTCATGACATTCGTATCCTATACTATTCCTAAGGTTCGTATGGGACTTTCGGATATTGTAACCCTGTCGATTCTTGCTCATATTTGATCATTCAACATTCATAGCAGTTCAATAACAATTAAACATATATAATTCAATTTAAAGACATTTATTTGCATATGAACTTACCTCGTATTAGGGATAAACGGACTGGATCGACTATTCGATATCCTTTGATTTTTCCCGATTTAAATCCGATATCTTTTGTTCTTGATCTATATACATTCAAAATTAACTCATTTATTCATCAAATCATTCAATTCTGTCCACAAACACATATTTGGGCATTTTTACACTCTAGCCGCTAAAGTTCCACATTTTTACAATTTAGTCCCTATTTCATAAAAACACAAATTACACAAAATTTAACAAAACTCATGCTTAGCCGAATTACCATAGTACCCCTAGCAGCCCATATTTCACATTTATTTCACATTTCAACCACATAATTTGTACTTTTCATAATTTAATCCCTAAATAGTATTTTTACCAAAAAATATCACTTAACAAAATATGATAATCTATCAACAAATATCAATTTTTCATCATCAAACATTTAAAAACTTAAACATTCATCAATGGCACTTCACAAAATCATCAACAAACTTGAAAATTAGGGCACGGGCTAGCTAGTACTCGATGCAACAATCACAGAAACATAAAAATCATCAAAAACCGAACAAAATTCAAACCTTAATTAAGAATTAAAGGTGCCGAACCCTCAAGCTTGAAGATAGCTTTCTTTTTCTTTAATATTCGGTGCAAAAAAAGATGGTACATGGCCACCATTTTGTTTTGTTTTAATTTAATTAAACTTAAATCACAAATTACTTAATTAACCTTTGTTTAAACATTAATAAAACATATAATGGATGGCTATTCATGTAAATTCCCACTATCCATGGTCTATTCACAACATAAGGACTTCACATTTAATTATTCATAGCAAATAAGCACTTAAACAATTAGAATGCAACTTTTTCATTTTACGCGATTTAGTCCTTTTATCAAATTAAACATCCAATCGATAAAATTAAATCACGAAACTTTCACACATATATAATCACATGCTATAAACACCAAAATTAATATTAAAAAATTTTCTAACCTCGAATTTTTGTTTTCGAAAGCACTGTTCTGATATAGCTAAAACCGAGCTGTTACAGCTCCGTATAGGATGGCCCTGACTGAATTGAAAGAGCTAAAGGCTCAGTTGCAAGATTTGACAGATAAGGGTTTTGCGAGACTGAGTTAATCTCCCTGGGGTGCTCCGGTATTGTTTGTAAAGAAGAAAGACGGATCTATGAGACTTTGCTTAGATTACCGACAGCTCAATAAGGTAACTATAAAGAACAAGTATCCTTTCCCGAGGATTGATGATTTATTTGACCAACTAAAAGGTGCGACAGTGTTCTCGAAGATAGATTTGAGATCTGGTCACTACCAGTTAAGAGTAAAAGAGTCGGATGTGCTGAAAACCGCTTTCAGAACAAGGTATGGACACTACGAATTCCTCGTTATACCTTTTGGATTAACAAATGCTCCTGCAATTTTTATGGATCTAATGAATCGGATCTTTAGACCGTATGGACAAGTTTGTGGTTGTGTTTATTGATGATATTTTGATTTATTCTCGTGATGAGTCCGAACATGCCGAACACTTGAGAACTGTTTTGCAGACTTTGAGAGATAATAAGTTGTATGCTAAGTTCAGTAAAAGTGAGTTTTGACTCCGAGAAGTCAGATTTTTAGGACATATTGTCTCAGGTGATGGTATTCGGGTTGATCCGAGTAAGATTTTGGCAATTGTTGATTAGAAACCACCACAGAATGTAACTGAAGTTAGAAGCTTTTTGGGCTTAGCCGGATACTACCGCCGGTTTTTCAACGGGTTTTCGATGATTGCTACTCCTATGACGAGACTGTTGCAAAAAGACGTTAAGTTTAAATGGTCGAAAAATGTCAGCAAAGTTTTCAGAAATTGAAGGCACTATTGACTGATCACCAGTTTTAGTGCAACCTGAACCGGGAAAAGAATTTGTAATTTATAGCGACGCGTCACTGAATGGATTAGGATGTGTATTGATGCAAGAGGAAGAAGTGATAGCCTATGCCTCGAGACAATTGAAACCACATGAGAAGAATTACCCGACGCATGATTTGGAATTAGCCGCTATTGTGTTCGCTTTAAAGATTTGGAGACATCATTTGTACGGTGAGAAATGTCATGTTTTTACCGACCATAAGAGTTTAAATTATTTAATGATTCATAAAGATTTGAACTTACGGCAACGAAGATGGCTTGAGTTACTGAAAGACTATGAGTTGGTGATTGACTATCACCCGGGTGACGCTAATGTAGTCACCGACGCCTTGAGTAGGAAATCCTTATTTGCCTTGAGAGCAATGAACACAAGATTAACTTTATCTGATGACGGTTCTATTCTAGCTGAGTTGAGAGCTAAGCTGATGTTTGTTCAATAGATTTGTGAAGCTCAGAAATGTGACAGTGATTTGCAAGCCAAGATAATTCATTATGAATCGGTTAGCAATTCAGATTTTCATATCGGATCCGATGATTGTTTGATGTTCCGAGATAGAGTTTGTGTACCGAAAAATGAAGAACTTATTCAGAAAGTTCTTCATGAGACGCATAATGGTTGTTTATCTATGCAACTGGGTAGTACAAAAATGTATAACGATTTGAAGAAGATGTATTGGTGGCCAGGTATGAAAAGAGATATTTATGAGTTTGTGTAACATCCCGAAATTTGGCCTAGTAGAATTGGGCCTATTGGGCCCCGAACGTAGAAGCATTTTAGTATTTTTGAGAATATGAGAATGGCATAATTGTGAGTTGGACTTAATGGGTAAGTCAATTTGGAAGGTTAAGGGGCTTCTATGAAGTCTCGGGGTCAAGTTAAGCCATAGGTAAATTTTTGTGTTTAAGGACTTTAAGGAGAGAAGATAAGTGGCATCAAGACTTAAGGAAATAAGTGTGCACTTTGCTAGCACAAGGAGTCTATTGGTAAAAGTGGAAAGTGGCGTGTGGAGTGTACTAATGGTCTGAGGTTCGAATCCCATCTATTGCAAAATTTTGGATTTATTTTTTTTTGTGTTCCTATTCCAAGTGCCTGCCATTGCTCTAATTATGGAATGGAAGACTTTTTATTTATGGAAAGATGGCTAAGAAATAAGGGAAGGAGGAAAACAAGGGAAAAGGAAGGAAAGAATTAATGGAAAGGAGCAAGAAGGGTGATATGTTGGCCGATTTTGTGGAAGGTGTTTAGGAAAGAATATTTTTGGTCAACCATCATCTTTTGAGTGTTATGGGCACACGGTTTTGGGAGGGGGACTTGGTAGCCGAATTTCCTATAGGCATTTGGCAAATTTTGGTGCATGAAAGGCTTATTTCTTTTTAGTAATTTTTGGTGTTTCTTTTCCAATTCTTTCCCTTTGCTTGCCGAAATTCTAAAGCCATTTGTTCACCTCATTTTCTCTTGTTTTTTGCCGAAACACTCTAGCCATTGTTCATCTTGTTCCCTTGTTGTGCCGTAACCCTCAATCCATCTTTGTTCAATCTTTTTCTTTTGTTGCCGAAACACATAATGACCAAAACATTCAATCCATTTTGGTTCATTTTCTTTTGGTGATAGCCGAACCTCTCTAATACTCCTTTGTCCATCATTTATTTTCTTTATTTTTATCATTTCCTCAACCATTCTCCTTTTCTCTTAAAACCGACACTACTTTGTGGCCGAATCTTCTTTATTCTTTTCTCATAAATAGCCGATTTTTTATCATCTTCTCTTCTCCATCTTGCGAGTTGAGTATCTCTTCTTTGATCGAATCGGTAAGTGGCTCTATTCTATCCTTGTATTTTCTTTTCTTCATGCCGAATATGTACCTTCTCTTTGGATGGTTATCTAAACCGAAACACTCCTCTCTTCTACTCCTTCATTTCATGATCATCTCCTATTTTGTAGTGTTCTTGTGAGGTTGGTCGAATCTTTCATTTTGTCGATTCATCCATAGTCGTAAGCCCAATCAGTGGAAATCGGATTTATTATTGTAAGGTAAGAAGTTTCTTTATGGATTATTTCGATCTCGATCATTGTTTGATTAGTTTGCTAAATGGAATGATGGTTGTGACTAACCGGTTATTATAGGGATTATACTGATCATTTTTTTTATTCACTTTTTGATCCTACGAAAATAGTGGTAAGCCGAACCTTTTCCTTAAACAATCGATTTATATCATCGTAATATCATTTTGATTAAGACTTTTTCCAATGGAGGCAAGTGGTATCGATTCGAAAGGAAAAGCGATTAGAGAACACAAAAGGAGTGGATTTGCGATTCCTACTCCTAAGTTCAAACGAAGGGCGGTATCGGCGGTACGGGATTTTCCACCGGGTTGTGGACCTTTATCCGGTGAAAATAGACAAATCGTGGTAGTTCACGATACTAAGGGTAAGCGTTTCTATAGATCGTTTGATTTAGATTTAGATTAATAAAATCTCGTTTGTTGGATTAATCGAGAGTAATGGTGATTTAGGTGCCGACGATCAATAAGGTTTAATTCTTACCGTAATCAGGTGTGTAATCTCACACCGAAATCCCGCAGATTCATGATTCAATAACATGTTGGATAATAAGATCGTTATTATTATAAGGCTAAAAATCGTAATATGGCACAAATCAAGAAATTTGCTTAAATTACATTATTTTTATAAATTTGTCAAAATCGGTATTAAAATTGTTAAATTTACTAAAATGCCCTTATGGGTCGATTTACTAAAATACCCCTATGGGCCGATTTACTAAAATGCCCCTATGGGCCGAATTGCTAGAATGCCTTAGTGGACCGAATTATTCTTGCTTTAATGGGCCGATTCTCTGTAATAAATTACTGGATTAATGGTTGTTAATTATATGTGAACACTTTATTATGTATGTTGCATTTCCATATTTTGCATGGGATGGGAAAAATAGTATGGAGAGCAGTGTAGCCTGGTGGCATAGCCACAATATATTTTTATATATACATAATTATGACTCTGGTGGCTCTGCCACAAATATTATGAAAAGCAGCTTGATTGCAGCGATTGGTGTGAGCGGCGGGGTAGGTTGACTTGATCCCCACAGGTGTGATTGGCTGGTCGGGGGTGTGATGGATGGATGGGTTGGGTTGCATACATTTACTTCATACAAATATTGTTATGTAAATGGGCTTCGGCCCAAGAACCTGCTATATGGGCTTAGGCCCAAGTTATTGCTATATGGATTCAGGCCCAGTGGATGACGGTAAAGGGATTATGCACTGAGTTCTTGTAACTCACCCCCTTTTTCTTAATCCTTGCAGGTAATGCTCAGTGATGTGGACTTGGGCCATGGGTGACTCGGTGGAGGCTATACTTTAGAAATGGTGTTTTCGGACTTTAGCAAATTTTCATTTTCTGCTTTATTTCATTACTTTTATTATTTTGGGTTTAAAGTTGTAATAAGGCCTCTGGGATTTTTATTTTGGTTTTATGTTTGACGTATTTAATTTTCCATGAATTATTTTAAACGGGGATTTTCTAAAATCATAAACAAAGGTTTTTCATCAATTTTATCAACAAACGGATTTCATAATAAATATGTACAAATAATTTAACTTAGATTTTTCCTGCAAATTATTAATAATATTTTCATAAGTCATAGTTTTTAAAAGATCACTAGTTCGATTATTGATTCTTCAATTAACCTCTCTAGATTAGTAGTATTTTTATCGAATATTTATTTTAATTGTAACACCCCAAACCCGGCCCAAACATTACGACCGAATTTGGTATGCCACAGAGAAAAAACTTTTTGAAAATCCCTTTTTAAGTCGTTTTAAATTTTGATAAAAGATATTGTTTTGATTTAAAACAGTTGAGGTGTTATGAAGAAAGCATTACTTAATGTCATTTAAAAATATATTAAGTTAGGTTGTTACAGTTTCAAATGTACCCGATGGTACTTTAAAACATTTTGCGTTTAATTTGAGAAAACATGTGCATCCGTTTTAACATCATCAAATAGTTTAAACAAAACATTCAAAACATGCAGCAATAATAAAATAATCCTAGGAGGCCTTATTACAATTAAGCAACATAAACCCAAAAGAAAGATAGATAAAATCCAAAATTCATTTATTAAAAATCTCCACTGCATGGCCACCTCGAGTTCATCCGGCTCCACATCCGCGATCTCACAAATCACCTGAAATGATAAGGGAGAAGGTGAGTCACCAAGACTCAGTGCATATTCCCTCTCCCGGGTAAATGCCATATTCTTACACAATTTATAACAAAGTACATATATGCATAATGCACCCAACCTAGCCATCCATAACTCCTTCTCTACCCCGTGTGGTACCAAACCACTGGTGGTGCCAATTAAAGGCTTTTATCTTTTAAATAAAAGAGATAATATTATCAAAAAGAGGAGTGGTGGCCAAGTAAGGGACTCCTAGGCTGATAATTTCGGCTATAAAAGGAGGGCAGGAGGGCTACTCATCAACGTTTGCTTTCTCTTCCTCTGTGCCGAAATTTTCCTAGCTCTCTCTCCCCCTCTCTGCCGAATTTTTCTTTAAGCAAAATCCATCTCCTCTTCTTCTATTTTCTTCTCTGTTTCTATTGTCAAAGCCGAATCTTTGTTGATTCTAAGTAAAGGAGCAATCAACTACGACATCTAAAGGGGTCTACAACTGTCGAATATAAGGATCAAGGATCTAAGGTAAGATAAATTTATTTGATTAAAGGTTATGATGTATATGTTAGATTAAATCTAACATGAAGATTTCAAACAGACATATAGGGCAAGGAATCCTCTTGATTTGGAAAGCGTAAGGTAAGTACATAGATCTAATCGGCCAAGGCTTATTTTTGGTATTTAGAATTATTTTTCATTGATCCAAAAGTCAGAAACTGACAAAATTACATGATTTAGTGTTAGCCGATTTCAAGGAAAAGGGATACTAGTAATTTTTGGGAACTTGATCAATCCAATCGGCAAACAAGGTAAGTATTAGTAGTACTATTCCTATTGGGATTTGGTTTTAAAATCGAAAAGGTTATTAATGTGTTTTTGTATGATGGGCCGAATATAGGAATTAACAGATCTAAACTTTAGATCGGTAGATCGTTCTTCGGGATTTCAAGGAATCTATTAAGCCAATCAGGTGTGTACTCACACTAACTTTCGATATATCATATGGCAATTATTTTAATATATGAATATGCATAAGAATGTGAATATGGCTAAGTACCATAAATATGGTAAAAGTACCCAGGTACGTTTCCTACTTTTGATAGGATTTTGAATATGTATATTGTTACATGTGAATAATGAGAAATTAAGTATTCATGATATAAAATATATGGGGCATTCGGGATATATGTGAAAGGGGAAGAAGGTGTTGACTTCGGTCTCACCAACGGAATATGGTGACTACGGTCACAAAATCTGAATATGGTAACCGGTTACATTATCCGAATTTGGTAACCGGTTACATTATTTGAATATGGTGTCTAATGACACAAATTATATGGGCGATGAGCACGTCGATTCGCAGCTGATCGCCTTCGATGGTGTGTAGCGGATGGAGGGTTGACTTAGTAGTCCCACGGTGTGGCTGGCAGTGTACGGGTGGTGTGTAGCGGATGGACAAATAGGCTTGGGTTTGGGTTGCATCATTTTTACATGAATATGTCTTTGATATGAACATGTATGCCTGAATTGTTGAATGTTAGTTTGTGTACACATTGAGTTCTGTTGACTCACCCGTTGGGGAATATTTTTAGAGATGAGCGGTAAGAATGGACTGGGTCGGCAGGAGCTAAAGGTGGCCATGCATAGCAAGGAAAGACTTTTATTATTTGGGACTGTTATTTATATTAAGTACTTAAATTTTATTATTTTTGGGTTTTGATTGATGTAATAAGGCCATAAGGCCCAAGTGAATTTCTTTATTTCTTTTTGCTTTACTATTAGATATTATATCACGAACTAATTTGGATGTAAGTAAGTACAAAATTACTTTTCTTAAAAAAAATGAACTCAATAATTCTTTTGTCACCTTAATTAAATTGGATTTAAAAGAAGTTAAATAAATGGGTTTTTAATCTAAGCCCAACCCAAACGAAATCTTCCTGAAAATACACAAATTTTCTCTAAGAAACAAAGAATTTTGAAACCGGTTTACTCAAGGAACATACCAGATCCGGTTCAGGTTCGTGGGCCGGGTGTGGGGTGTTTTAATACTCTAGTGCAGTGGGATCTCTCATGTATGCTATGGTTTGTTGACGTCCAGATTTATCATATGCAGTCAGTGCAGTTAGCAGATACATGGCGAATCCCGGTAAAGAACATTGGAAAGCAGTTCAGTGGATTTTAAGATACTTACGAGGTACTACTGATGTTTGCTTACAGTTTAGAAGAACTAGAGATGGAGTCATTGGGTATGTTGATGCTGATTTTGCTAGAGACCTTGATAGAAGAAGATCTCTCTTTGGTTATGTCTTTACAATCGAGGTTGTGCAATCGGTTGGAAAGCTACTTTGCAAACTACGATCGCTTTGTCTACCACCTGAAAGTTTGAGTACATGGCGACATCGAGGCTTGTAAAGAAGCTATTTGGTTGAAGGGACTCTTTAGTGAGCTCAATGAAGACCTTCAAATCAAGCACAAGTATTTTACGACGATGAGTGCCATCTTCCTTACAAAAGATCAAATGTTTCATGAGAGAACAAAGATGTTCGGTATCATTTTGTTCGTGATATTATTGCTCGTGGTGATATTATTGTGAGCAAAATTAGTACTCATGAAAATTCTGCAGATATGATGACTAAGTCACTTCCTATAACCAAGTTTGAGCATTGCTTAGACTTGGTTGGTGTTCATTGTTGAAGTTAAACCCTTAAGGGGTTTTATGGAAGAGGTGGAGAACTTGTTCGTTGAGAGTTCGCGATGAAGAACTTGTTTATTTAGAATTCGTGTCAAGGTGGAGATTGTTAGAATTAAGTGACCCGAATCCTTATTTAAATAAAATAAAATGGTAAAATAAAATAAAAGAATAATCCCTATAGAACTACACTTCTTTTATTTTATTTTAAATAAGGTTTTTTAAACCTTATTAAACTCCATCTATTGGATATTGATTAGAATAAGGAGTTTCAATCTTACTACACTCCTATTAGAATATGGCTTTAGAAGCCTATAAATAGACATAGTCTATTCCTCTTGTAAATTGATTCGAATTCGACATAGTGAATTTTCTTCTCCTCTGCCCGTGGTTTTTCCCCAAAAGGGTTTCCACGTAAAATCTATGTGTTCTTTATTTTTTATTTCTCTTTTCTTTGCGATATATTTGTCATTACTGAAGTTATATTTTTCACACATTCATTGCCCTTTACATGCAATAACCATTTAGGACAATATACAAAAGATATTAATGATACTAATAGATTTTTTCTTAAAACAAATTGTTTAAAAAAATTACAAGTACATAGACAAAATCGCTACACTAAGGGCACTAGATCCGTACTCTAACATCCATAATGCCTTTTAAAATAAAAAAAGAAACATGAACATTTCCTTATGAAAATTATTTTGATGAAAGACATCCTTACAAAAGAAAAGCCAATACATATGAATAAAGAAATAAAAGAATTTTGCACAAAAAAAAATACAAGACCTTGATAAAAAAAATTAGAAAAAGTAGCTCATCATTTTATGTAATAAAAAACATAGAACTCGAAAGTGGAATGTCAGGATTAGTTACTAATTACAAACCTCTCAATAAAGCTCTAAAATGGATCAGATACCCAAATCCCAAATGAAAATGATTTATTGCAAAAACTTTGCAATGCCAATATTTTCTCAAAATTTGACATGAAATCATGATTTTGATAAATTTAAATAAAAGAAAGAAAAAAGATTCAAAACAACATTCACTAAACCATTTGAACAATTCAAAACAGCATTCACCAAAACCATTTGAACAATATGATTAGAATGTAATGGTTTTTGGATTAAAAAATGCTCCATCAAAATTTCAAAGAATAATGAATAACATTTTTCATCCTTATTCCCAATTTATAGTAGTATACATGATGTAGTAGTATTTTCTGAAAATCTAGAAAAGCACTTCTAGTATTTAAATATTTTTATCAAAATTATAAAAATAATGGTCTAGTTGTTTCTAAATCCAATATCAATTTATTCCAAACCAAAGTAAGGTTTTTATGTCAATTTGTTACTTAGAGAACCATTACCCCTAATAAAAACATCTATAGAATTTGCTATGAAATTCTCAAATCAAATTCTTGATCTAGTCCAGTTCCAAATATTTTTAGGTAGCTTAAATTATGTCATAGATTTTTATCCCGGTCACAATAAATTTTTTATGCCCCTGTATGAATAGCTCAGAAAGAATCCAAAACCTTGGACAAATATTCACTCCAATATAGTTACTTAAATAAAAAAAGCAAATCGTAGAGTTTCCTTGAAGATAAACTTCTTTAAGCAAACTTAAGATGTCATTTTCCCCAAGTTTAGTGATTCTTTCTCGGTTAATATGACGAAGTCTCAAATGCCAAAGGTACGCCTCATTAGAGTGAGAAGCTTTAAGTCTTTTATTCGATATTTTAGTCTCAAGTAGTGTGTACATCTTTGGTTTGATAAAATAGAGAGTTTTTTACATTCATCCATTACAAATAAGATTGTGATTTCTAAATATTGCAATTCCATTATTAAAAGTCATGGTCAAGCCGTCTTTATATAAACATGCAAAGGAAATTAAGTTTATTTTGAAACTTGGTACATAGAAAACGTCTTTTAAAATAATTTTCCTAAAATTATCAAAATAAAGATGTACATCTCCCATTACTTCAACTTCCACACTTGTCCCGTTCCCGATCCACAATGATAAGCTCTTATCTCTTATATTTTTTGTCTCCTCGAACCCCTACAGAGAAACACAGACATGATTAGTGGCTCCCAAATCAATGAGCTGGTGGTCTATTGAGTCTTCCACTAAATGAACTTCTATCATCAAGAGTTCCATACCTTTGCCTTTGGTAGATAGGTTTTTTTTTTCACTCTTTACAGTTTTCCATGAAGTGCCCCTTTTTGTTGCAGAAAAAGATTTTAGACTTAGATAAGTCTTTTGGCTTTCTAGTTCTCTTCCTTTCCACTTGTGTTGGCCCACAGACCTTAACATTACCTTTTTTGGCGCGCTTTCCTTTCCCTTTTGAGGAAGAAGCAATGACTATTGATAAACCGAAATAGTAACATATTTTAGGCCCACATTTAGCATACTTTTGGATGATTTATCCCTTGATTTATGTAAAAAGGTGCTCTTAATCCTTTCTTTTCATGTCTTATATTCAGGAAAGCACCAAGGGATGAAAAGAACGCAAAACGGGCTTAAAACGGGACAAATGGGCCAAAGCATGAAATCGACACTGCCTGAACTAAAGCCCACACGGCCGTGCCTCCTCAAAATACTAGAACACGGCCACAACCACGATCTACACGGGCGTGTCCTCATTAGAAGTCTGAACATGGCCTGGCCACGATTCACACGGGTGTGTGCCATGGCCGTGCCTCTGCCGTGGAGAAGAGCAATTTCATTCGGGAAAGGATACTTAGGGGCAAAGAAACCTATTTCAAAAGCCTATAAATACACCCTAAGTATGACCTAAAAAGGGGGGCCCAAAGCCATCGTTTAGGGGCGTCTTGCTAGGCCAGAGAAGGCAGATTTGTGGGGATTCACTCAAGGGATAGCCAGTTGATCCATCTCTAGAAGATGGAATTCTACTCAAGACGGAGGATCTCCTCTTCAATTCCTTGAGGGGGTTTTAGGGATTTCTTATGTTTTGTGTTATCTTTTCTTCTGAGATGTTTTTTCTTTACTGTTATGAACTAAACCCTTAAGATACCTGAAGGGGGATGAAACCTAGATGAATCTTGTTATTGTTTTCTAAACTATATGATAAATACTTGATTTGTTCTTAATTATGTGTGCTTAATTCTTGTGTTGATATTTCGCGAATATTAATTCAAGTCGAATGTGCTTAGGTAGTGGAGCAAAAGTCCCTGCTTAAAAGTAGATCTAGCATAATTAAGCGGAGTTGATCGCACGCCTAGAGATAGGGTGACGAGATTTTGCTGGATTAAGGTTAAACCTAATATGGGATGTCCATAGATCGGTTTACTACTATTTTAGGGGGTTATTATTCGAGAAAGAGATTTCCGTTAATTAACCTAGGGTTAGATGTTATTCGCCTTGAGAGAGGGTTTAATATACGTTAAGGAGTCTTACGGATCAAGTCATGTGAATACATCGTCTGATTCAGAGTTGGATAACAAGTGAAGTCTAGGTGGATTCTTCCTTGGGTGTCGTCTTAATCAACTAAGTTTTTCCCAATTTATTCTCCCAATTTCATTCTTCATTGTCTTAGAGTTTTTAGTTTAATAATTAGTTAATTTAGATTAATAAAACAACTTCACTTATTTTAGGCTAAATAATAGAAAGAAAGTTAGTATTAGTACTTTTAGTTCCTTTGGGTTCGACAATCCGGTCTTGCCTAAGCTATACTACTGTTCGATAGGTGCACTTGCCTCAATCGTTGTCATAGTTAGTTTCCAGGTTCGATCATTATCTTTATAAATTTAAAACTCTGACTTCACAGCGAACAAGTTTTTGGCGCCGTTGCCGGGGAACTAAAATATTAAGAAAGCTCTATTTTTATTACTTTAGCCATTTTTTTATTTTTTGCAATTTATTTTTACTTTTATTTTTATTATTTTTTTAATTTACTAAATTTTCTTTTATTTGCTTTTGTCAGGAAAATTTTAGTTTATAGAGAAGATGGCACTGAATAACTATCAGTGGCAAGTTATGAGGACAAAGCCAACAAAAGCAGCCGATATCTACAACCTCGACCCAGTAACCAGGCTATCAACCCAGTTAGAGATGATACATAAAAAATTTGATGGTTTATACGGTTCCTCGCAGGCACATCCAATTATGCATTGTGAAACAAGCAGAGGCGTGGCGAATCCTGAGTACCCACCCTACGAACATGGCATGGAAAGTGAACAAGTCAACTATATGGGTAACTACGCTAGACCACAAAATAATTTTTATAATGACACTTATAATGCATGTTGGAGGTACCATCCAAATTTCTCGTGGGATGATCAAAGTAGCCAAGGACCGGAACTTCTTCAAAATTTTCAACAACCACCTTACCAACAGGAAGAGGAATCAAACCTCGAGGAGATGTTGACAAAATTCATGGCAGTCATAGATACCCGTCTCCAAGACACTGAGACAACACTTAATGACCAACAAGCATCGATCAAAGGGATCAAGAACCAAGTTGGGGAACTTACTGAGTCAGTTGGGGAACTTACTAAGTCAGTTATACAACTTGCTAAGCTGATCTCAGAACTACCACAAGGAAGCTTGCCAAGCAATACTAAAACTAACCCGAGAGAGCAAAATCAAGCCATTTATGATAGTGAAGGGTTAGACGAACCAAACCCAAGGGAAGAACCTGTGGTAAGTGAAGATAAGGTTGAAGTGTGCCATGATATACCAAAACCGGCAATTACAAAGTACCAACCTCGTGTGCCATATCCCGATGCAATAAAGAAAGACCATACAGAGGAAGAATTCGGTGAACTCACACTTCGTGTAGACGCATTTAAACAATCACTCTTCAAGCTCTTGACTCGGCTAGGACATCGAGTAATAAAGGTACGAACGTTAATTCTATTGATAACCATTTGGTTCAACCTTCTTACAGGAAGCATCACGAAATCACCTAGTGAGCTAGATCTTAGACCTCGTACCCATAAAGAAATAATTCATGAAGAACTAAGGCTTGTGTCAATGAACTAGACGCAGTGGAAAACACACTTTAAAGAGAAACTAGGAATACACTAAGTGAAACCAAAGGAAACCCTGACAGTGATAGGAACAACAAATCACTTCAAAACAGGGACTGTGTATTGTTGAATAAGGAAGACCCTCGAATCACCAATTCGGACCTCAAGACAAATGAAGAAATCACTTTTGAGGTACTTAATGTCTTCCTATACGGCACAGTCGAGGTAAGTAATCCTAAATTCAACACCTTTGACGTAAACATTACTCGACTTGAACTATTTATCAAAAACTGAATTGATCGCATGAGAAAGGATTTTCACCTCCTCAAACCACCATGACCATACGAATGAGAGGTAAAGTCTAGCTTAAGACTATAAACGAGCGCTTCTCGGGAGGCAACCCGAGCACTAACCCCATTAATTTTTACATTTTTTTTAATTCTTCTTTTACTTTTATTTTTCCTTTTTATCACCTAACTATAAACTAACCAAAGTGCAGATTTCCAGACTACACAGCTTTACACACGACCGTGGCCGTGGCCGTGTGGCCACCACAGGAAGGTACAAGGGCGGGGGCAACCACCAGATCCATAATTTTTAACCCCCTTCTTCCTTTTTCTTTTCCAGTTGTTTTTCTCTTTTCATTTTCCATTATTTACTTTTATTTTATTTTTATTTTTATTTTTATTTTTATTTTTATTTTTTTATTCTTATTTCTTTTAATTTCCTTTTATTTTATTTATTATTTTCTTCTTATTATTCATTCCATTTAGATTTAGCATAGGATACAATAAAATTAGGATGGCTGCTTCGAGGACTCAAACAGTTCGAGACGTTTCTCCACGTTCACCTCCAATCCTACCCGATTTTTTTTCATTGGCTTCATCCAAAATTCAGGAAGTTTCACTCTCTCCCCATTTTACGATTTTATGATTATTTTGATATTATCTATCTTTGTACATTGAGGATAATGTACATCTTAAGTGTGGGGGTTAACTATAGCATTATCCGAAAATCCACGAATTATTCCTTGTCCTCTGAAGAAGTTTCTCATATTATGACTAGAATGAAATTCCCCTGATTTATGATTTTTATTGATATGTTTTAGATTAAATCATTGATAATTGTGCATTGATAATTAAATTCTAAGAATACTAGAGAATCAAGCATGATAAGTCTATTTTTCAGAATTAAAAAATTTCTAGGTTGTCGAACTGAGTTTAAATATTATTTTGAAGTTTGAAATTTACGAGGTTGATATCAAAATACCCATAATTTTTGTGAGATTTTGAGCCTTATAAGAGCATATATCCTTTTCATGCTCACTTTTTGATTATGAGTGTGTCAACATTGAACTGTTATTCTAGAACTTGCCTCGATTATACATGTTGAGACCACATCTTTGATTTGATATACATAGATGATTAAGGCACCTAGGTGTTAACCCACTAACTCCATTAAAAGCCTACCTTCACAATTAACCCCTAGTGAACCCTTTTTAATTCTAACAAACCCTTTTTATTAACATAACCGCTAATATTAACCCAAAACCCTTTGTATATTTGTTATCACCATTCCTTGACATGTCTTATGTGTTCTTAAGATCACAATTAACCCCTAGTGAACCCCTTTTTTGTAGCATCCTGAAAAGGGCCTATGCATTTTTGGTTTAATTGTACGAAATGACATATCTTATGTGTTATGAATATATTTTGAACACTTTTGGAAACCTGGAAATGTATGGAAATGTTAAGTTTAAAAGAGGAAAGTGAACATTTTTTAGAACCTTGGAAATGTAAGGAAATGTCTTGTAAGGAAATGTCATGGAAATGTAAGGAAATGTCAAGTTTACAGAGCCGATCGAAAATTTTTGGAAACTTAGAAATGACCTAGAAATGACGAGTTTTAAGGTTTAAAAGGGGAAATTAAGGCAAGGTGGCCTTAAAAGAAAAAGTTTGTGAAATTTGACACACAAACAGGCTCGGAAAAGTGGCCTGAAGATGCCACTTAGGGCCTCTAGAAATGGCGCCACATGCAAGGTGTTGGGCCTAAGTTCGAGTCACATGGGAAGCAAATAAAAGAAATTTTATTTTGCTACAATGAGCAGAGAGGTGGACGGCACATGGCTATAAATTAGGAGCTTTTATTATTTTATAAATAGTGGATAAATAAGGGATTTATTTATCATTATTTTCAAGAGATAATTGTTGGATTAAATTCTTTTAATTTGAATAAAGAGATAAAGAGGAAAATAAGGGAGAAGTGATGGCCAAGTAAGGGACTTTGAGTTTAATAATTTCGGCTAAGTAAGGATAGTTGCTGAATTATCTTTTATTTTAAGTGATAATTAAAGAGATAAAGCTATTAAAATAGAAGAGTGATGGCCAAGTAAGGGATTCTAAGTTAGTAATATCGGCTATAAAAGGAAAAGAGAGGCCATTCTGCATTATTTTCTGTTCTTTGAAAGCCTCTGCCGAATTCTCTTCACCAAATCTTCTTCTTCTTTTATTTTTGCCAAGCCGAAATACCTTGTGATCTAGCCGAATCCTCCATCTTTATTCTTCCTTCTCTTTTCTTTCTAATCCCTCCAAAACCCGAAAGTTGTGAGATCATCATCTAGCCATAGCCGAATCTCTGAAGGTTGAAGTGAAGGTGCAATCGATTTCTTCAAGTAAGGAGATCTTTCGGGATTTACTAAGTGTCGACTACAAGGAAAGAGAAGTTCTTTTCCCGAAGGTACACCATAGGCCACGTGTTCCCTAGTTATTCGGTGAGTTTCGGGATTTAAAATCCACAAGGTAAGTGTCTATAGCATTCGACCAAGGCCATGTTTGGTAAATATATGTGTTCATTAATTATTCAAAAGCCAAAAACTAACCAAGTTAATTGATTCAATGCTTGGCCGAATGCAAGAAGAGTATAGCAGAGATTTCAAGACTTCATTCTTAAGTCAAACGGCAACAAGGGATTAAGGATCTAAGCATTAGATCAAGCTTTTCGGGATTTCAAGACCCTTTCGGTAAGTATGATAAGTTGTGGATATTTGGTTAAGAATTCGTATATTGATGATTAAATCGATTGTTACGATTAAGTGTGTTGATGGAGGCGAATACCATTCAAGAAGGGAAAGGAAGGTCTCTGTCCCTAAGTTTAAGAAGAGATCTGTTTCTGCAGTTAGGGATTGGCCACCGGGGTGTGGACCAGCGTCAGAACAAGAAAGTAGGCAAACAGCCGTAGTATCGCCTAGTGATAGCATCAGATCGTAAAGCATAGTTCTCCAAGTGATCGGTGTGTAATTAACCCACCGTTTTCGGGTTTATGGTATATTGTATGTGTTGTGTAAATGCTAATATGTGCAATGGCGATTGTGAATGGTTATCCTTAAGGGTATATCGGAAATCAGTCAGTGTTAATTATTAAGAATGTGAATATGCCAATGAGAATATGTTTGTATGTCGAATAGCATGTGCATGCATTATTTTACTATGTTATGACATTATCATATGTTGCATGTGCATGGGATGGGATATGAATGTGACTATCGAAGGAAAGGGTGTACTTTATGTACGTGGTCTAATGTTAGCCTTGTGCTACATTAGCGCTTGATGTTAGCTATGTGCTTCATCAAGGAGGTGTTGGCTAGGTGCCACATCTCGGCGGATGATAGCTGTGTGCATCACCGTGGATTGAGGATGACCTCGAGTCACCTCGTGGATATTGACATGTGGGGTCACTCAGTGATCGGTGGCTTAGCCACGGCCTTGAGTAGTGTCCGCTCAAGGTAAGATATGTGGGATCACTTAGTTGATCGGTGGCTTAGCCACGGCCTTGAGCAGCAGTCCGTCAAGGTAAGATATGTGGGATCACTTAGTTGATCGGTGGATTAGCCACGGCCTTGGGGGCGCAGTCCGCCAAGGTAGGTGTAACGGATGGACCCTAGGTTGGGATGGGTGCACTTTGCATAAACTCATTATCCGTCATATGGGTTGATGATGAAATGGGCCAAGCCTCAAAGATGTGGAAATTATGTGGTTAACTACCCTATTAGATGAATGTGATATGAATATGGGCCAAGCCCGAATGTGATAACATGTGAATTTGATAATTGATATCTGATATATGGGTTAATATGTGGTTAACATGTGGGTGGAATTCAGTGGATTAATTACAAACTGAGTCTGTATGACTCACCCAATTTTTATTAAACATCGCAGATGATTCGTGGTGATTGGACCGGGTTGGAGTGGATACGAGGTGGCCCATGCAGAAGACATCTTCTTTATTTTATTCAGTTTATTACTAAGAACTTTTGTTTAATTATTTATTGTAATAAGGCCCAATTAAAGTATTTAAGTATTTCTATTTGAGCATTTTTATTATGTTTAAGCTAGACGACCATTAAATTATTATTTGGAAGTGCTTTTAGTTTTGATATTTTTGTCAAGCTTATATTATTTAGAATTTTTAATTGGAAATGGTTTTCAAATGACAAAATTTTTAATGTTTTTCCCAAAAGTGAAATCAGTCTTCAAACGTTTTTCCGCAGTGGCATCTCAAATTTGGTCGTAAAGAATGGGCCGGGTTTGGGGTGTTACAGATTGGTATCAGAGCCCGGTTCAAAACTCGGCTTTGAGGGTTTTGGGTCCAAAAATAATTTTTTTCAAAGATGGGATTTTCAAAAGTATGGGCTTTCATAAACTTTTCAGGTTATTCTGGCATGGCACCTGTATCTCCGACCCGAAATCCACCAGGTAAGTATTTCTAATTGTTGAAGTGACTTGTTTATGTGAACTGTTATGGGCTTATTTGGGCTCGTAGATTAGAATATTAGGGCTATTGAACCCTAGGGCTAGTGCACTCAAACACATGCATAAGACTTAAGGACTATTAAACAAACTCAGTGAAGTAAGTCGCTAAGCTAGGTGTGGCAAATCTGCAGCGCATGTCTAGGAGTGGATTTAGTAAGAGCTTGGTATTTGAGCAATCCTAGTGACTCACCTCCTCTTTACTCGAATCCTAGTGCGTAGTAACCGTTCACCCTAACCAAGAGGACTTATTCACGGGCTAAACCAATCATTAAAACCCGAAAGGGACTAGCCATGCGATTTTATAAAATTCCTAGTTTTAAAATCCCTAAATTACCCTTTTAATTGTAGTAAAAGATTATTGTGAAATTTTTTTCAAAATATCTCCGATTTACAAAATTACAAAATGCCCTGTATTGTAAATTACTAAAATACCCTTAGTTCTTAAGATTTTCAAAAATACCCTCGACGTTTGCTACAATATTTCTACTTTACAAAAATATCAAAACTTCTGTTTTACAAATAACAAGATACCCGATTTGGAAAATTTACTGAATCGCTTCGACTTCCAAAATTATCGAAATAACCTCGATTTCAAATTTTTGCAACACCTCCGATTTGGAAAACAAAATAACCTGCAGATTTTGTAAATTTCAAATACCTCTAATTTGAAAAATATTTTCGAATTGACCCCGATTTATTACCAAAATACCCTCGTAGGGAAAAGACGAAATTACCCACAGGTAGGGAAATGGATGGAATGGCCATAAAAGTGTAGTGAATGATGTTGTGAATGAATGTGACTTCATGGAAAAATGAATGTGTCTCTCGCTTATGAATGTGAATGTGACTTCGAGTTAGAGTAGTGAACTTGAACTAGAAACTTTGGTTGATCGAAAGAACTACTTCAACATCTCTTTTCATAAAAGCGTTCGCGAATAATCAAGTGGAACAAAATTTCGATGCATAAAACTTTTTAATCAGATTAAATCGCGACGTTAGAAATGAGTTCTAGGGACGTGAACTTAGAGATCGTGCCTAGAAAGTATGATGGTTCTATTAAGATCAGAGTGCGCAAAGATAAGCGAGTGCGGTGAGTTAAGATGTACGATTATTCGTTAATAAGTAATTTCGAGGACGAAATTATTTTTAAGGAGGGTAGAATCTGTAACATCTTGAAAAGGGCCTATGCATTTTTGGTTTAATTGTACGAAATGACATATCTTATGTGTTATGAATATATTTTGAACACTTTTGGAAACCACGAAATGTATGGAAATGTTAAGTTTAAAAGAGGAAAGTGAACATTTTTTAGAACCTTGGAAATGTAAGGAAATGTCTTGTAAGGAAATGTCATGGAAATGTAAGGAAATGTCTTGGAAATGTAAGGAAATGTCTTGTAAGCAAATGTCATGGAAATGTAAGGAAATGTCAAGTTTACAGAGCCGATCGAAAATTTTTGGAAACTTAGAAATGACCTAGAAATGACGAGTTTTAAGGTTTAAAAGGGAAAATTAAGGCAAGGTGGCCTTAAAAGAAAAAGTTTGTGAAATTTGACACACAAACAGGCTCGGAAAAGTGGCCTGAAGATGCCACTTAGGGCCTCTAGAAATGGCGCCACATGCAAGGTGTTGGGCCTAAGTTCGAGTCACATGGGAAGCAAATAAAAGAAATTTTATTTTGCTACAAGGAGCAGAGAGGTGGACGGCACATGGCTATAAATTAGGAGCTTTTATTATTTTATAAATAGTGGATAAATAAGGGATTTATTTATCATTATTTTCAAGAGATAATTGTTGGATTAAATTCTTTTAATTTGAATAAAGAGATAAAGAGGAAAATAAGGGAGAAGTGATGGCCAAGTAAGGGACTTTGAGTTTAATAATTTCGGCTAAGTAAGGATAGTTGCTGAATTATCTTTTATTTTAAGTGATAATTAAAGAGATAAAGCTATTAAAATAGAAGAGTGATGGCCAAGTAAGGGATTCTAAGTTAGTAATATCGGCTATAAAAGGAAAAGAGAGGCCATTCTGCATTATTTTCTGTTCTTTGAAAGCCTCTGCCGAATTCTCTTCACCAAATCTTCTTCTTCTTTTATTTTTGCCAAGCTGAAATACCTTGTGATCTAGCCGAATCCTCCATCTTTATTCTTCCTTCTCTTTTCTTTCTAATCCCTCAAAAACCCGAAAGTTGTGAGATCATCATCTAGCCATAGCCGAATCTCTGAAGGTTGAAGTGAAGGTGCAATCGATTTCTTCAAGTAAAGAGATCTTTCGGGATTTACTAAGTGTTGACTACAAGGAAGGAGAAGTTCTTTTCCCGAAGGTACACCATAGGCCACGTGTTCCCTAGTTATTCGGTGAGTTTCGGGATTTAAAATCCACAAGGTATGTGTCTATAGCATTCGGCCAAGGCCATGTTTGGTAAATATATGTGTTCATTAATTATTCAAAAGTCGAAAACTAACCAAGTTAATTGATTCAATGCTTGGCCGAATGCAAGAAGAGTATAGCAGAGATTTCAAGACTTGATTCTTAAGTCAAACGGCAACAAGGGATTAAGGATCTAAGCATTAGATCAAGCTTTTCGGGATTTTAAGACCCTTTCGGTAAGTATGATAAGTTGTGGATATTTGGTTAAGAATTCGTATATTGATGATTAAATCGATTGTTCTGATTAAGTTTGTTGATGGAGGCGAATACCATTCAAGAAGGGAAAGGGAAGGTCTCTGTCCCCAAGTTTAAGAAGAGATCTGTTTCTACAGTTAGGGATTGGCCACCGAGGTGTGGACCAGCGTCAGAACAAGAAAGTAGGCAAATAGCCGTAGTATCGCCTAGTGATAGCATCAATATCGAAAGCATAGTTCTCCAAGTGATCAGGTGTGTGATTAACCCACTGTTTTCTGGGTTTATGGTATATTGTATGTGTTGTGTAAATGCTAATATGTGTAGTGGCGATTGTGAATGGTTACCCTTAAGGGGTATATTGGAAATCAGGTCAGTGTTAATTATTAAGAATGTGAATATGCCAATGAGAATATGTTTGTATGCCGAATAGCATGTGCATGCATTATTTTACTATGTTATGACATTATCATATGTTGCATGTGCATGGGATGGGATATGAATGTGACTATCGAAGGAAAGGGTGTACTTTATGTACGTGGTCTAATGTTAGCCTTGTGCTACATTAGCGCTTGATGTTAGCTATGTGCTTCATCAAGGGGGTGTTGGCTAGGTGCCACATCTCGGCGGATGATAGCTGTGTGCATCACCGTGGATTGAGGATGACCTCGAGTCACCTCGTGGATATTGACATGTGGGGTCACTCAGTGATCGGTGGCTTAGCCACGGCCTTGAAGCAGCAGTGTCCGTCAAGGTAAGATATGTGGGATCACTTAGTTGATCGGTGGCTTAGCTTACCACCTTGAGCAGCAGTCCGCTCAAGGTAAGATATGTGGGATCACTTAGTTGATCGGTGGATTAGCCACGGCCTTGGGCGCAGTGTCCGCCAAGGTAGGTGTAACGGATGGACCCTAGGTTGGGATGGGTGTACTTTGCATAAACTCATTATCTGTCATATGGGTTGATGATGAAATGGGCCAAGCCCAAGATGTGGAAATTATGTGGTTAACTACCCTATTAGATGAATGTGATATGAATATGGGCCAAGCCTAATGTGATAACATGTGAATTTGATAATTGATATCTGATATATGGGTTAATATGTGGTTAACATGTGGGTGGAATTCAGTGGATTAATTACACATTGAGTCTGTTTGACTCACCCAATTTTTATTAAACATCGCAGATGATTCGTGGTGATTAGACCGGGTTGGAGTGGATACGAGGTGGCCCATGCAGAAGACATCTTCTTTATTTTATTCAGTTTATTACTAAGAACTTTTGTTTAATTATTTATTGTAATAAGGCCCAGTTAAAGTATTTAAGTATTTCTATTTGAGCATTTTTATTATGTTTAAGCTAGACGACCATTAAATTATTATTTGGAAGTGCTTTTAATTTGGATATTTTTGTCAAGCTTATATTATTTAGAATTTTTAATTGGACATGGTTTTCAAATGACAAAATTTTTAATGTTTTTCCCAAAAGTGAAATCAGTCTTCAAATGTTTTTCTGCAGTGGCATCTCAAATTCGGTCGTAACGAATGGGCCGGGTTTGGGGTGTTACATTTTTAATCCTAACAAACCCTTTTTATTGACATAACCGCTAATATTAACCCAAAACCCTTTGTATATTTGTTATGACCATTCCTTGACTCCCTTTTTGTCGAGATTTGGTTTTGAGCAGTTGCCTAACTATATTCTATATTTTAGTTGTTAAAGTTCTTTATTATTACTTGATTTGTTCTTAAAAAAAATGAAGTATAGTCATTATTCATTACTAGTTTTGTGATTAAATGAGCTTATACGTTTGAATTCCCAATATTGAAGAAGAAGCTCATATTATTAGTATTATTAGCTTTCAGTTGATGTAATTACTTTTATTCAGTTTATTGTTTCTAGTTAGGTAATTTATCAATTGAATCTTGATTCTAACCTTCTAATTCAGCCTTTATCCACACCTTAACCCTAGCCCCGTTACAACCCTGTCAAAGACCTTTTGATTTGTGCATCATCTCATATTATAGTGGTGGAGATTTGATTTTTAAGCAAGCCTATGGGATTAACTTTTCATGTTCGACTTTTGAGCACTTTTTCCTGAACCTTAAACACTTTGAGTGATTTGAGTGAATCTCTAGTGAGGATGTCAATCCTTGTCGGTTTTAAATTAAGGGTAATTATTTAGATAAAGGGAGACGCCTATATTTTCGAGCTACAAATCTATGACTTAGATTGTTTGAATCCTTAGGACTCTTTGAGTTGAATTATCCATGTATAAATTATCTATGAATTATGATAAGACATTGTTAATAGGAATTATGAATTATTGAAAGTTCGTTTTAATTGTAAGTTGAGAATTTTGCTTGAGGACAAGCAAAAGCTTAAGTGTGGGGGTATTTGATAAACCGAAATAGTAACATATTTTAGGCCCACATTTAGCATACTTTTGGATGATTTATCCCTTGATTTATGTAAAAAGGTGCTCTTAATCCTTTCTTTTCATGTCTTATATTCAGGAAAGCACCAGGGGATGAAAAGAACTCAAAACGGGCTTAAAACGGGACAAATGGGCCAAAGCATGAAATTAACACGGCCTGAACTAAAGCCCACACGACCGTGCCTCCTCAAAATACTAGAACATGGCCACAACAACGATCTACACGAGCGTGTCCTCATTAGAAGTCCGAACACGGCCTGGCCACGATTCACACGGGCGTGTGCCATGGCCGTGCCTCTGCCGTGGAGAAGAGCAATTTCATTCGGGAAAGGATACTTAGGGGCAAAGAAACCTATTTCAAAAGCCTATAAATACACCCTAAGTATGACCTAAAAAGGGGGGGCCCAAAGCCATCGTTTAGGGGCGTCTTGCTAGGCCAGAGAAGGTAGATTTATGGGGATTCACTCAAGGAATAGCCAGTTGATCCATCTCTAGAAGCCGGAATTCTACTCAAGACGGAGGATCTTCTCTTCAATTCCTTCAGGGGGTTTTAGGGATTTCTTATGTTTTGTGTTATCTTTTCTTCTGAGATGTTTTTTCTTTACTATTATGAACTAAACCCTTAAGATACCTGAAGGGGGATGAAACCTAGATGAATCTTGTTATTATTTTCTGAACTATATGATAAATACTTGATTTGTTCTTAATTATGTGTGCTTAATTCTTGTGTTGATATTTCGCGGATATTAATTCAAGTCGAATGTGCTTAGGTGGTGGAGAAAAAGTCCACGCTAAGAGTAGATCTAGCATAATTAAGCGGAGTTGATCGCACGCCTAGAGATAGGTAACGAGATTTTGCCGATTAGGGTGAAACCTAATATGGGATGTCCATAGATCGATTTCATCGCTATTCTAGGGGTTATTATTCGAGAAAGAGATTTCTGTTAATTAACCTAGGGTTAGACGTTATTCGCCTCAAGAGAGGGTTTAATATACGTTAGGGAGTCTTACGGATCAAGTCAAGTGAATACATCGCTCGTGGTTGAGTTAGATAACAAGTGAAGTCTAGGTGGATTCTTCCTTGGGTGTCGCCTTAATCAACCGAGTTTTTCCCAAGTTATTCTCCCAATTTCATTCTTCTTTGTCTTAGAGTTTTTAGTTTAATAATTAGTTAATTTAGATTAATAAAACAACTTCACTTATTTTAGGCTAAATAATAGAAAGAAAGTTAGTATTAATACTTTTAGTTCCTTTGGGTTCGACAATCCGGTCTTGCCTAAGCTATACTACTGTTCGATAGGTGCACTTGCCTCAATCGTTGTCATAGTTAGTTTCCAGGTTCGATCATTATCTTTATAAATTTAAAACTCTAACTTCACAGCGATCAACTATATTAGCTTCTACTCTTTGGATCGACTGATCTCCGTTGAACATCAACTCATAGGATTGTAACTCCTTCATGAGTTGTTTAAGCATCAGATTTTTGTTTCCAAGTTTATATGCGGCCTGAAAACCAGTAAAATTCTTGGACAACCTTTTGAACACCATCTCCATTTGGGTGTTTTTGTCCAAATTGACCTCATTTTCCATGACCTTGGCAAAGTAGCCCATAAGAGTGATCATATGGTCTTTGACTGGAGTGTCGGGCTTTTGCTGGGCAATCATTAAGCTAGTTATAGCAGACTATCGAGCCAAGGCAGCTTGGCCTCTGAACATGTCTTCTAGCTTATCTACAATCGCTTTAGCAGTCTTACATAAGGGTAAGGGTTCGATCGAATCGAGTGAAAAATTTCAAGTTAATCAATTTGACGAGTCCTATTTTATCATACTATCTAGATTTGAAATTTTTTCGAATCGAGTCGAGTGAAATGAATTTTGAGTCGAGTCGAATCGAGTGAAATTGTACAAGTTAAATTAAAAAATTAAACACGTCAAATTAAAATCTTATTACAATATAACTAATTCCATGTCAGGGCACATAAATCTGAAGCCATATATATTTGAAAACTTTTTCAAAGCAAAATAAAAAAAAATACTTTAGTATGATAAACTTAAATCATTAATTAACTTATTTAGGTCCCAAAATTATTATTCTAGAAATTTTTTAAATTTTGAACTTTTCTTATATATTTTTTAGAATTCCTTTTTGAAATTTTTAGAATTTTTATTAAAAAAATATAAATTTTGAATTTTTTATAATTTTTTATAATTTTTTTATTTTTTTTGTAATTTTTGTTGAGAGAGACCAATTTGCTCATTTTCAAACTTGATAGGGATTAAAAGGGTATTTACACCAATTTGTTATTCGAATTATTCGAGTTATTCGAATTGTAAAATTCAACTCGATTCGAACTCAAAACTCGAATTACTTATTCAAGTTAACTCTAATAATTTGAATAATCTGATTCGATTAACTCGAAATTTGAATTTGTTTTCGATTTTTTCGAATCGAATTGAGTTTTGCTCACCTCTTGTTTTATAGCTCTCCAGTTGCTTATATAGAGTGTGGGTCACGCTTGCCAGCATATAGTAACAAGTTGTCTCATTAGACTCTTCCCAGCATTTTCTAGCCTCAGCTTGAGTGGCAGGAGGGCACTTAGTATCAATAACTGTTTTAGGTTTGTTACAGCTTAGGACAATTATCAGGTTCCTTTTCCATTCCTTATAGTTGTTTCTATTTAGTTTGTTTTCAGTGAATATGTTCAATAAGGTTGTTGGCGTCATTTTTGAACTGAAAATAAAAACATTCATATATTAATATTTTTGTATTAAGAAAATGTTTGAAAAATTTTGCAACACTATGATATGCATTAAGATGATGCATGCATCTTACACTAAACCTTGAAAACATTTCTAAGTCGTTGCAACGATAATTCTCACACCCATTGAATCAAGCCACTGTAGGGTGATCATGATCAACTAGTAAGAACATGAATTTCCATCCAATTATTACTTGAACCTATTTCCTTATGCATCCAAACGTACTAATAATTGTGTAACGTTTGGCCATCATTCTAACTTAAGTAGAGCTCCGTGAGGAGTTACTTAACTAGAATATCTTTAGTGTATAACCATCAACTCAACACCTATCACATCATGTACCACAAAAGAGTCATCATGGGACAATCTCACCAAGTATCATGCTTTGACTAGTTGTTCCCTTTTGAAGATAAAATTTCTTGACCTATCGCATGATAATTACCACAAGGGCCAATACAATTATCATTTGATCACAAGAGAATTCTTTTTACTTTTAGGAAATCTCCTTAGTGAAATCCACATAGCAATCCTATTGTGGGGTAGTGCACTTGCCATGCCATCACAAGAGACAATTGATGGAGGACATAGGTCTTGTTTAAGGACCTTCACCCACTCAATATTTTAAAAAACATGCAATGTTTTAATAATTTCCAGTTTCAATCACGTATGATCAATATATGCACACAAGTACATGTGGCATTCTTTCCTAAACTATATAGCATTCTTATCTCATATATGCATGACATGCTATGACAGTTTTATAATATTCACAAGAGTCAATCAAACAATTTTGATTCTCCACGATTTTTTCTTTTAAGGGAAAAACCAAAGAAGTGAATGTGAAACGTGCCCCAGCTAGGTTCCCAGGAAAGGGAGGTGAGTCATATTTGACCACTTATAAACCAAACATTTACATGCCAGGTCCAATCCTATACATGCATCTTCCCATTACCACAGTTCTCACAGTAATCAAATAACCTAAAGAAGTGAATGCAACATAAAACACATGTATTTTCTCATTACCAAACTTTTTATTTTTAATAGATCAACTGTGGATCATCTCAGACATATATATCACAATTATATCGTAAATAATTATTAAACACATATATAAAGATATGGGTAATAAAATGAAATTGTCAGCTAAGGTTTCCATGGTTCTATTTCTAGAAAAATAAATAATAATAAAAAACATAGTTTTTCGCCACAAGGCATTCCTTATGCCTTTGACCGCTATCGCTTCATCTTCTTCTCGTCATGGAATCCTTTTTGGAAAATTATATTTATGTCCTATGTACGTTTTCGACTCACAAGAATTTTATAAATAAAAATCAATCATACGTGGAGATCATAGTCCACGGTCTATTTCCTAAGAACCACAGCCTTGACAAAAAATAATAATTATATAAAAAATATATAATATTTCATTCATTCACATACATTCCCCTAAACATGCAAATAATTACAGGCATGTCATATCTTACCAAATATTAATCAAACAAGATGAAGAGAGAGATTCGATCTCAGTTTACACCATAACATAACACAACTTGGCTTTGATACCAATTGTTGGAAAAATCCCAGTTTGAAAACAATTTTCTTGTATAGAGAAAAATTAAAATTTTGAAATGTAACATCCCAAAATGGGCCTAGGAGAATTGGGCCCAATGGGCCTTAGGCGTAGTAGCGTTTAAATTTTTGGAGAACAAGAGACCGGCTTAAATGCTAGTTAGACCCATTGGATAAGTTATTTTGGAAGGTTAGAGGGCTTCTATGAAGTCCCGGGATCAAATATTAGCTTTGGGGAAATTTTGGTTTTAGGTGAAAAAAAAACCCTGGAAGTTGGCAGGTAGGCCTTAAGAATAAAATGTGGGGAAAAATGACACAAGTGGAGGTGTGGTGTAGTGGCAAAGTGACGCCACATAAGAGGCAAGGGAGTGACGCCACAAGGAAGGAAGGAGGTCCAAGGTTCAAGTCTTGGCTTTTGCATTTTGGTTTTCTTTTTACTTGGACCTCGAGAATTTGGCTATAGATTTATATTTAGTTGCGCATGGTTTAAGATGTAAGAGGAGCTTGTGGCCAAGTGGCTAGCAGCGTGGATTATGTTGCAAGGGAGCCAGGTTCGAATCTCATGAGAAGCAAAGGAGTATTTATTTTATGGTGCCTGGACGGGAAGAGTTTTGATTGAATTTAAACTCCACTTGTGAAGGGATCCCACATCGGAAAGACACAAAGAATGAAGGTGAAGAGCTAGCTATATAAGGAGCATCCTAGGAGGAGAGTAAACACATCTTGAGGGCGTTTGGGCACAAGAGTGATCGGAGCGCGGATTAGCCCCAGAGTCCTATCGGTGTGTAACTCTCTACTCTAGTTGTAGAGCGGCAAATGCCGAAGCGTCTGGCCACGGCAATAGTAGCCACACGAGCGTGCGGCGACACGTGTGGGGCTTCGCGCGATAGTTGAGGCCATCGCAGTATATTCGTGGGTTGGGGTCGCTTGGGCCTCGATGGGCGAAGTGGGCCCAATGGGCCCGTGGGCCCATATGAGTAAATTGCATGATTGGTTAGTATATGTTGAACTAGACTAGGTGGAAGTTATATACGTGGCTAGATTCGTGTTAGGTGGGCCACACGCGGCGTGTGGGCCCGGATGGGCCGAAATCGGGTTTTAGGCCCAATCGTCCGGCACAACGGAAGTGGTAGCCGAGTCGCTAGTGGCGACATTAGGCCTTCGTAAAGGCCATTGCATGTGTGAATTCTGAAAATACCCTTAGTAGGTAAAATTACGATTATACCCTTAAAGGTTGATTAGCATGATTATGTTGTTTAGTTTTGGCCGATTGTAGGGGAAGGCTTGATCTCGCATATCTCGGGTTGTGGCTAGTGCTCGAAAAGTGTTAAGGAATGGGGGATCTAGTGCGTTAGATCTTGATCTACGGGATTTGATAGTCGCATTAGTAATCAGGTGTGTAAACTAACACACTATACTTAGTAATATTGTTATTAAACCTGTTTGCCTATTAAAATCATGACAGTATGATGGATTATTGGATACCCAAATGGGGTATGTGCACGTATCTGGGTAAGTTTAATTTATTACAAGTTCTATTATGGATACCTTGGGTATTATGATCCATGTTATGTATGCTTTGAGATGTAATGCTAGACATGTTGGCATGATATGCATGATTTGTATGATATGCATGGTTACATGAGTATGGTATGTTGATGGGTGATATGAGAGGAGGGAGCAGTGATATTTTGTGCTGACGAGCACCAGTGTTTTGGTAACACACTTTGTGACTTTGGGTCACCAGTGCTTTGGTAGCACATTTGTGTCTTTGGGACACCGTGAGGTTGGGCACCTCATTGCGACTTGTCCTCGTGGTTAACACCACCGTGGGTTGGCCCCACATTGAGATATGGGATCGTCACGCTAGTGATTGGGTATCACACGATGGGTTAGCCCCATCATTTGATTATTGTGACTACGGTCACCCGAGTGCTTTGGTAGCACATTTGTGTCTTTGGGACACCAGAGGTTGGGCACCTTATTGCGACTTGTCCCTGTGGTTAACACCACCGTGGGTTGGCCCCACATGAGATATGGGATCGTCTGCTAGTGATTGGGTATCACACGATGGGTTGGCCCCATCATTGGATTTGTGACTTCGGTCACCAGTGCTTGGGTAGCACAAACGTGTCTTTGGGACACCAGTGTTTTGGTAACACATTGTGACTATATGTCACCGGTGCGTTTGGCACCACCAGTGGTTTGGTACCACACGGGGTAGAAAAGGTGTATGGGACGGTTAGGATTGGGTGCATATGATTGGGATGCATGATGATCATGATTATGTTTGTATGTGATATTTTGCTAATCCGGGAAAAAGGGTAGCGATCGAGTGCTGGGTGACTCACCTTTTTCCTTAACCATTTCAGGTAGTGCATAAAGCTGGACCGGGATTGGAGAGGACAAGGTGGCCCATGCCGAAGATGATGTTCAATTATTTCATGCTTGATTTTGATATAAGTACTTTATTTGAATTGTTGGGTTGTAATAAAGGCCATTTTATGTTTTTGGTATTACTTTAACTATGGTTTATTCAAATTAAATTGCTACGTGAAAATGATTTATGGTTTGCAACCTATTTATTCAAATTGGATATTATAAACTAAAGTTTTAAAAATGAATGAGTTTAATAGCAAAGTTTTATTCCAAAGATATGTTTCCAAAATTCAAAGCAAACTACGATGTTTTATTTTAAATTAAGAAGATTTTCAACCGTCTTTTCCTCAAAGTGACATAACCAGATTCTTGGTCGTAGTGAATGGGCCGGGTTTGGGGATGTTCTGATTTGGTATCGAGTCCGGTTCAAAACTCGGCTTTGAGGGTTGTGGGCCCAAAACGTTTCAAAATGGGCTTTTCAAAAATATGGGTTTTTATGAAAAGGTTTTTCAGTTAGGTGGCATGGCACTGTACCTCAGACCGAAGTCCACCGTGTAAGTACCCCTTACTATTGCTTGTGAGTTATTGATGTGATCGGATGATTGCAATAGTGGATTACTTTAGAAACCGAAACTTTGATTGCTCGAAAGAACGACTTCCCGAAACTGCTCATAAAATTTGCTCATGGATTAAACAGTTGGAACAAAATTTCTAATGCATAAAACTTTTAATCAGATTAAATCGCGACGCTAGATATGAGTTCTAGGGGACGTGTTGTCGCGGGCATGGTCTAGGTGGAATGACGACTTTATTAAGATCGAGTGCGCAGCAGAAGAGCGAGTGTGGTAGGTTAGGATGTGCGATGTTAGTTAGATGGAAATTTCGAGGACGAAATTTCTTTAAGGAGGGTAGATTTGTAACATCCCAAAATGGGCCTAGGAGAATTGGGCCCAATGGGCCTTAGGCGAGTAGCGTTTAAATTTTTGGAGAACAAGAGACCGGCTTAAATGCTAGTTAGACCCATTGGATAAGTTATTTTGGAAGGTTAGAGGGCTTCTATGAAGTCCCGGGATCAAATATTAGCTTTGGGGAAATTTTGGTTTTAGGTGAAAAAAACCCGGAAGTTGGCGGGTAGGCCTTAAGAATAAAATGTGGGGAAAAATGACACAAGTAGAGGTATGGTGTAGTGGCAAAGTGACGCCACATAAGAGGCAAGGAGTGACGCCACAAGGAAGGAAGGAGGTCTAAGGTTCAAGTCTTGGCTTTTGCATTTTGGTTTTCTTTTTACTTGGACCTCGAATTTGGCTATAGATTTATATTTAGTTGCGCATGGTTTAAGACAGAAGAGGAGCTTGTGGCCAAGTGGCTAGCAGCGTGGATTATGTTGCAAGGGAGCCTGGGTTCGAATCTCATGAGAAGCAAAGGAGTATTTATTTTATGATGCAGACGGGAAGAGTTTCGATTGAATTTAAACTCTCATCGACGAAGGGATCCCACATCGGAAAGACACAAAGAATGAAGGTGAAGAGCTAGCTATATAAGGAGCATCCTAGGAGGAGAGTAAACACATCTTGGAGGCGTTTGGGCACAAGAGTGATCGGAGCGCGGATTAGCCCCCAGAGTCCTATCGGGTGTGTAACTCTCTACTCTAGTTGTAGAGCGGCAAATGCCGGCGTGCGGTCACGGCAATAGTAGCCACACGAGCGTGCGAAGCGCACGTGTGGGGCTTCGCGCGATAGTTGAGGCCATCGTAGTATTCTCGTGGGTTGGGGCCGCTTGGGCCTCGATGGGTCGAAGTGGGCCCAATGGGCCCGTGGGCCCATATGAGTAAATTGCATGATTGGTTAGTATATGTTGAACTAGACTAGGTGGATGTTATATACGTGGCTAGATTCGTGTTAGGTGGGCCACACGAAAGCGTGGGCCCGGATGGGCGAAATCGGGTTTTAGGCCCAATCGTCCAGCACAACCTGAAGTGGTAGCCGAGTCGCTAGTGGCGACATTAGGCCTTCAGAAAGGCCATTGCGGTGTGTGAATTTTACGAAAATACCCTTAGTAGGTAAAATTACGATTATACCCTTAAAGGTTGATTAGCATGATTATGTTGTTTAGTTTTGGCGATTGTAGGGAAGGCTTGATCTCGCATATCTCGGGTTGTGGCTAGTGCTCGAAAAGTGTTAAGGAATGGGGATCTAGTGCGTTAGATCTTGATCTACGGGATTTGATAGTCGCATTAGTAATCAGTGTGTAAACTAACACACTATACTTAGTAATATTGTTATTAAACCCGTTTGCCTATTAAAATCATGACAAAGTATGATGGATTATTGGATACCCAAATGGGGTATGTGCACGTATGATCAGGTAAGTTTAATTTATTACAAGTTCTATTATGGATACCTTGGGTATTATGATCCATGTTATGTATGCTTTGAGATGTAATGCTAGACATGTTGGCATGATATGCATGATTTGTATGATATGCATGGTTACATGAGTATGGTATGTTGATGGGTGATATGAGAGGAGGGAGCGGTGATATTTTGTCCGACGAGCACCGGTGTTTTGGTAACACACTTTGTGACTTTGGGTCACCAGTGCTTTGGTAGCACATTTGTGTCTTTGGGACACCGGAGGTTGGGCACCTCATTGCGACTTGTCCACGTGGTTAACACCACCGTGGGTTGGCCCCACATTGAGATATGGGATCGTCTCGCTAGTGATTGGGTATCACACCACGATGGGTTGGCCCCATCATTCGATTATTGTGACTACGGTCACCAGTGCTTTGGTAGCACATTTGTGTCTTTGGGACACCAGAGGTTGGGCACCTCATTGCGACTTGTCCCTGTGGTTAACACCACCGTGGGTTGGCCCCACATGAGATATGGGATCGTCTGCTAGTGATTGGGTATCACACGATGGGTTGGCCCCATCATTGGATTTGTGACTTCGGTCACCAGTGCTTGGGTAGCACAAACGTGTCTTTGGGACACCAGTGTTTTGGTAACACATTGTGACTATATGTCACCAGTGGTTTGGCACCACCCGGTGGTTTGGTACCACACGGGGTAGAAAAGGTGTATGGACGGTTAGGATTGGGTGCATATGATTGGGATGCATGATGATCATGATTATGTTTGTATGTGATATTTTGCTAATCCGGGAAAAAGGGTAGCACACTGAGTCTGGGTGACTCACCTTTTTCCTTAACCATTTCAGGTAGTGCATAAAGCTGGACCGGGATCGGAGAGGACAAGGTGGCCCATGCCGAAGATGATGTTCAATTATTTCATGCTTGATTTTGATATAAGTACTTTATTTGAATTGTTGGGTTGTAATAAAGGCCATTTTATGTTTTTGGTATTACTTTAACTATGGTTTATTCAAATTAAATTGCTACGTGAAAATGATTTATGGTTTGCAACCTATTTATTCAAATTGGATATTATAAACTAAAGTTTTAAAAATGAATGAGTTTAATAGCAAAGTTTTATTCCAAAGATATGTTTCCAAAATTCAGCAAACTACGATGTTTTATTTTAAATTAAGAAGATTTTCAACCGTCTTTTCCCAGTGACATAACCAGATTCGGTCGTAGTGAATGGGCCGGGTTTGGGGATGTTACATGAAAATTGACCTGGTTTGTGATATTTATAGCAATAAACCTTAACAGAATTTGTACTTGTGTTTTCGGCTTAGTAAACGTTCGTTGTTCCTGGCTGTCAACCAAATGATCTTCTGCACTATTCTCGTACCTTGAACTACTTTGAGTGTACGCTCGAACCAATTGAATCAAACCACAAAACTAGAAAAAGCTTTCTCTTATTTTAGGGGGAAAACAAAAATTCTCTCTTCTTAATAGAAATCGATAGAATTGTTATTCCAAAAAAAATATGTTGTAACACCCAAAACCCGGCCCATGCGTTACGACCGGATTTGACATGTCACATAAGGGAAAACATATAAAAACCTTGTGTAACGCCCCAAAAATTGGGCCTAGAATAAATGGGTTTCCTGTGTCGAGAGAATGGATTTTGTCGTTCGGAAAAAAAAAAGAAAAAAAGAAGAAAGGGAATAATGAATTAAGTGTGTAAAAAAAAATATGATTGCATGTTTTGTTTAATTTTTAGGTAATTTAGGAAGGGTTGGTAGTGTTGGAAAAGTCCTAGGCTCGATCTAGGGCTTTAGCAAAAATTTTGTTTTTACCCTTAAGTGAGGTTGGTGGTAGTCAGAAGGCTTTTAAAGTATTGTTGGGTTAAAAGATAGCACAAGGAAGTAGGTGGTCTGGTGGCCTAGGGCGTTCTAAATAAGTTGGTGGTCAAAGGTTCAAGTCCTGGACTTGGCAAAAATTTTTTTATTGCGCATATGTTAGTATGAAGGCCAGAGTTTAGGCCTTATAATTAGTTGGGGCTGATTCACGACACAAAGAAACGCCTGGCCCAGTGGTAGAGGCGTTAGGAGCAGGAGGGGGAGCAGGGTTCTAGTCGTGGCGTGCGCTAAATGTTTGTTTTTTTAAGTAAACCTGGAGCGCGGAAGAAAGGTTTATAATTAATTGGGGAGGAATTATGACTCAAATAAAGCGGGCGGCGCAGTAGCAAGGGGCGTGTATCATAGTGAAGAGGTTGGAGGTTCGACGCTGGGTGTTGGCAATTGTTTTTAGATTTCTTTGGATGATTCGGTCGCTGGGAAATAGGCCTTAAAAGAAGTTGGGAATGGAATATATCACAAGAAGAGTTGTGGTGCAGTGGCTGGTAGCGTGTGGTGGTGCCTAGAGGTCTTGGTTTCGAGTTGCCTTGTGCTCAATAACCTGCTATATTGGTGCTGGCGTGGGGAAGGTGTTTGAAGTGGATCGAAACACCAAATGGCTGCTGTTCGGGGAAAGCAATTTGAATGTTATTCAAATTGAATTTTTGGCTAAGTAAAGGAATTTTTGGATGAGGATGAAGATAAAATTTGGAGACAATAAAGGAGTTTAATTGGTGATAAGTTTGAGTTGACTAGGGAGTGTAGGTTTATTTTATTTACTTATTATTTATTTTTAGTATATATATGGGTGCCGAATTAAGTTCCTGGAGTAATGCCGAAATTTTGTTTTCCCTCTGGCCGAATTTCTTCACTTGTGAGATGCCCAAACACCCTTTTTCTCTCTAAGTGTTCAGAAGCCGAATCCTTCACACTCTCCCTTCTAAAAATTCCTTTTTGGTTCACCAACTCGGTTCTAGCTGAATCACCTTTCTTTTTCCTTAGTGTTGCCGAATTGTCTCTGTCACCATACCAGTCTCAAAAGCCGGATTTAAGCCGCAGGATTAAAGGAGAATTTCGGTAAGTGCTTAGTTAAAATTTTTAGTGTGTTTTGTTAAAAGTCGAAGGGCTATCTAACCCAATCATTGTCGTTAACTATGTTTTAACAAGGGAAAGAATCAAAGATCGCAAGCGTGGTAGGTAAGGGTTGCTAACAAGGTGGTAAGGGTTCTCGACCTAGTCATGGTTTTGTAAGTGGCCTAATCTAATGTGGCTCATAGGGGTGACTTATGATCAATATGGGTCACTTGGTTTTGACGATATAGGTGTTTGGGTGCAGATCTAGAGGATAATTGCCAATAGTAGCAAAGGAAGGGCTACTAGAACGTGGGGTACACGGTAAGGATATGGTGAGGTTTCGGTTTTAGTCACTGTATGTTAAAACTTTGGTTAATCGCTAGTAATGTCAATTGTAGGTTCGTGAATAAGGAGTTCGCAACACGCAAGGTTACCAGGTGTGTACAAACACTACACACACGATATCGGCAATGCCGAAAAGCTGAAAAGCCGAAAGTGGCTAAATGGGCCCGGTGGGCCCTGAGGCTAAGTTTGATTCAATGGTTTGGCTTGTTAAACATATTGAGTTAGTCACGCATGATAAACGATTTGGACTTGTTTTGGGCCTAATAGGCCATATGATAAGCTTTGGGCCTAATGGGCCGTATGGTTGGAATTTGGGTTTGATGGGCTTTATGGGAACGTAGACAAATAGGCTAGGGTTTATGGACTTAGGCCTAGTTTGAACAACTCTTCAATTTCATAAGACTTAATCTAATTAAACATGTCTGTGAACAAGTCGATTAGTTAGAGTGTGGTAACCGACATATGCATGTCTAGGATTGGATCTAGTGAGAGCTTGGTATTTAAGCGGTCCGAGTGACCCACCTCCTCTTTTCTGAGATCCTACCTGATGCATAGTGTTTGTTCACTTTAAAGGACTTGTTTATGGGCCAAAGTTTATAACTAAAACCCGAGAGGGACTAAAATACCCTTATATTGAAAAATTACTAAAATACCCTTATATTGGAAAATTACTAAAATACCCTTATGTTGGAAAATTACTAAAATACCCTTATATTGTAAAATTACTAAAATACCCTTATATTGTAAAATTACTAAAATACCCCTGTTTGTAAAATTACCGGGGTACCCCTAATTTGCCAAATTACCAAAATACCCTTGTAGGGTAGAATTTCCGAAAATACCCCCGGGGTGTGAAATGACCAAAATACCCCTATGTGATGAATATGGGTTTGTGGATGTTACTTTTGTGTTTGATGCATTCATATGATATTCTGCTTAGGATGCATATGGGTGGGAATTATGGTACGGAGGAAGATTTGAGGATCGCATGGCTGTATGGTATGGATACGGGATCGTATAGCCGTATGGTATGGATCCACCACAGGCTTTTTAGCCACCGAGTAGCCATGCTGCACCGATAATGTTACCGAGGGCTGTGTACCATTAATATGGGCTTCGTGCCGTAATTATGGGCATTGTGCCAATACCGAAGGCTTTGTGCTGTTATTATGGCTTTGTGCCAATCATATTTACCGTGGCTATGTGCCTAACATATATATATATTGATGACTCTGTGTCAATATTTGAGGATCGCATGGCCGTATGGTATGGATCCACCGGAGGCTTTAAGCCCAATATATGATTAGCAGCTTTGCTGCAACGTTCGGTAGTACCGCAATCGGGCTACCAATGGTGTGTAGTGGAGGGGTGGGTCGAGCTAGAATTCCCCACAGGAGTCATAAGGTTGGAAGGGAAATAGTGTGTTTAGCGGATGGATTTTTGGGGTGGGTTTTGCATTATCTGTTTATAAATGATACGATATGATATGATATGAGGTCATTGTGGGCTAAGGCCCAAGACCACCGATTTTGTTAGGGCTTAGGCCCAATGTGAATATTTGTATGTGATTTGATTGCCAAGGGTTGTACACACTGAGTTTCAAAACTCACACCCTTAATTTTAAATGTTTCAGGTAATCCTGAATAGGCGGCTCGACGAGGGAGAGGACTCGGAGATGGCCATACTACAAGTTGTTCAAATGTTTTAATTTATTCAGATGATTCTGTTTATATAATTTGTTTTTTCCATTGGATTGTAATAAGGCCATGTAACTCCTATTTGACTTTGAATTTTGGGTTTATTGTTATTATTGTTTCAACTGCCCACTTAAGAAATTTCATAAAATTATTAAAGTGTTAATATGGTTTTCGAAATAATCTTTTGTTTTGGGCTTTTGGGCCTTAAATGGTTAACTAGTAAATTGTTTTTGTACTGGGTGCCATACCAGATACGCCACGGAACACCTCAGCTCCATTGGCTCGGAGTCGCTCAGGTACGGACTTCCTAGCTCTCATATTTCCACCTGCTCCAGCCACCATCTCAAGAATTCGCAGCACTGCTTGTGACACCGCATCATCCCCCGTCTGATCTCACTGCTCAACACCAAAAGCTGGTGGTGGTGGTGGTACCTCATTCTCAGACCCTTGACCCGATCTAACGGGTTCCGATATGGCCATTCTGCCTCTACCGCGTCCACGACGACCACGTCCCCTAGAACTCATTTCTAACATCGTGATTTAATCTGATTAAAAAGTTTTATGCATTAGTAAGTTGTTCCAAGCGATTAACTCAGCGAACAAATTTTATGGAAAGAAGTTTCAAAGGTGGTTCTTTCGATCAAACAAAGTTTCAGCTTAAGTTCACTATTCTAATTCAGAGAATCACATTCATATTCATCCATAGAGTCACATTCATTCATCCACAGCATCCACCATACCACGATGGCATTTTATACATTCCCCACCCAGGGGTAATTTGGTAAATTTCCCAAATCAGGGTATCTGAATATTTCGCAAATAGGGTTTCTGGATACTTTTGCAAAGTAAGAAAATTTCATTAAAATCAAGGGTAGTATGGTAATTTTGAAATCCAAGGGCATTTTAGTAATTTTACCACCAGGGGTATTTTGGTAATTTTGTCAACCGGGAATAATTCGAAAAATATTTTTCCCAAAATCTAATTTAGTGTTTTCAAATCAAGAAGAGCAATTTGGAGATTTAAAAACTAAGGTTTTTATAAAACATTAAGGCTAGTCCCTTTCGGGTTTTAATTATCGGTTTAGCCCGTGAATAAGTCCTCTTTGTAACAACCCAAACCCGGCCCAAACACTACGACCGAACTTGATTTGTTACGAAGTAAAAACTTGTGAACACCATTTCGAGAAACATTTAATTTCCATTGAAAACTTCCCAATTTTGGTTGTCTTGTCAAAGCTACCCTTAGATTTAATTTGAAAATTTTAATTAGGTCCAATTGTTATACCAGTTTCAAGTGTGCCCGATGGCACGAATAAACTTTTTCGTGTTAACAAAAAAAAACATGTGATTTAATTCAATTTAATAGCATAGTCTAAGCAAATATCCAACATAAAAGAAAATAACACAAATATAGTTTATGGAGGCCTTATTACAACCAAAGTAAAAATAAGCAAATATAAAGTTCTATAAATTTAAAACCACTGCATGGCCACCTCGAGTCCAACCGGCTCCTCCACCGCCATCTACGAGTCACCTGAAAAATGTTAAAGGAGAAGGTGAGTCACCAAGACTCAGTATGTAACCCTTCCCCCGGTTAATACAACGTTTCATACACAACATATAACAATTAATTATGCATGGTATCGTGTACCCAACCTAGCCAACCAAACACCTTTGCCTACCCCATGTGGTACCAAACCACTGGTGACCGTAGTCACGATGTGTTACCAAAACACTGGTGGTGCCAAACCACTGGTGACATATAGTCACAATGTGCTACCAAAGCACTGGTGTCCGTAGACACAAATCGGGTGATGGGGCCAACCCATCGTGTGATACCAAATCACCGTGAGCGATCCCATATCTCAAGTGGGGCCAACCCACGGTGGTGTTAACCACAGGGACAAGTCGCTATGAGGTACCAAACCTCTGGAGGTACCAAACCTCTGGTGACATATAGTCACAGTGTGCTACCAAAGCACTGGTGCTCGTCAGCACGATATCACTGCCCCCTCCTCTCATCATCCCATGTCAAACAGTTAACAACAGTACATACATATATCACATGTATCAAATAATCCATGCTTCCCAAAAGCATTATTATCAATCTCATACAAATAGAGACTTACCGGTATCCTCGCTTGTACCATTAAGGCACTAAAGCCGTATCTACATAAAGCAGATTTACACATAACATACACTTAATACACTTTATTAACTATTATACGTGTGTATGTACACACCTGTCACCACTGAATCGTCTAAATCCCGAAAAGAGATGTCGGCCACACTTAATGTCTTTGCCCCTATATTCGGCCATTCATAAGTGTTAGTATCCTAGGCCATTCGGCCAACCAAAATATTAGGAGGGGTTCCTTATGAACCCGAAGTCTTACCTGAATATCTTGAGTACTAGCTCTTTACTTCACCACCCTATAATCGGCACTTACCATAGTTAGTAGCCTTGGCTTAAATGGATATCAAAAATAAAGAAAATCGATCTCACCACCTTAACAAACCGGTCACCAAAGGTTATAGCTTGGGTTGATTGCTTCCCGAATCCGAAGTACCTATAGAAAGAATCGCTTATCACCACCGTTTAGAAACCCTATTATCCATTATAGAAATCGGCACCTACCCCCTTAATGGGAATCGGCAAGAGACTAAAAGAGGACTCTGGAATTTCGGCTAGTGTCCCTTACCTTCTTAAACCGATTGGAAGAAGAATCCCAGAGAGACTTGGGTCACCCTTAGTATTCGGCCAAGACCATAGAGTAGAGGAAGAGAGTTTTGGTACACCACTAGAGCATAATCGGCCAAGGGGAAAGAAAATAATAGGGGAGAAAGGTGGTAGAAGATTCGGCTTGAGAGCTTGAGAGAATGGTGAAAACGCAAGAGCAAAAGAGGGCTAGGGAATTCGGCTAAGAGAAGTAGAGAGTGTTTGGCCAAGGGTTTGAGAGAACAAGGAAAATAAAAGAACACAAGGGAGAGGGGTTAGGGTTTTTCGGCAACTTAGCAAGAATGGAAAAAACCAAAACAATGAGCTAGGGTGGGGTTTTTATAAGCATTCGGCCTCCCCCTTCAAGCTTGCAGTCAACCTAGGCAACAAGGAGTTCAACTCCTAGCCGTCCACTCCTCTTCACCAAGGAGTCCCACATTCGGCCATCACCTAGTTTTCTCTAGGCCACCCATTTAAATTAATTCAAACTAATTTGAATTAATTCACCTTTATCAAATAATAATCCAACCAATATCCTTAAATATCTTCTCATTATTACTATAATTAGACAAATAAAACTCTTCTATTATCCCTAATTAATTACACCTAATAAAAGAGTTTGAAGGAGAAAAACTCTCCCCCATTGTGCCGTCCAAATAAAAACAAAAACAAGAGGATTTTGTGACTCAGAACCAAGGCTCTCCCTTGCTCCTTGGTGGCGTCACATGTAGCTCTTAAGTGGGCTTCTTTTGCCACTTTACCAAGGGCTTTTAGTGTTAAAAATACCCACATTTATTCTTATAACACCACTTACCAAGGCTCCCTTCCTTTAAAATTAAAAAAGCGAAATTTCCCAAACAAACCGGCACACTCAAAGCCTTAAATTAAGCTCTATTATTCCATTAATAACATCGCAGCCGTTCATAACAAGAAAAATAGTCAAATTCCAAATAACCCCATATTTGGGATGTTACAGTTCTACCCCCCTTAAAATAAATTTCGTCCTCGAAATTCCTTGATCAAAAGAGATGGGGGTATTGCTGCCGCATTACCTCCTCGGGCTCCCACGTAGCTTCTTCCACTCCGTGGTTCCGCCATAACACTTTTACTAAAGGCACTGCCTTCCTTCGTAGAACTTTCACATCTCGATCTACAATCTGAACCGGTTCTTCCTCAAAAGATAAATCCGTGTTCACCTCAATCTCTGCTACTGGCACAACGTGCGAAGGATCTGACCGATACCGTCTCAGCATTGATACATGGAATACGTCATGAATCTGACTCAGTTCTGCCGGCAGCTCAAGCCGATAGGCCACTGGTCCTACTCGCTTCACAACAGTATATGGCCCAATGAACCTTGGGCTTAACTTCCCTTTCCGTCCAAATCTCAACACCTTTTTCCAAGGCGACACTTTCAGAAAGACTTTGTCTCCCACAGCATACTCCACTTCCTTGCGTTTGAGATCGGCATAAGACTTCTGCCTATCCGATGCTTCTTTGAGACGAGACCTAATCACCTTAACTTTGTCTTCCGTCTCGGTTACCAATTCTGGACCCAGAACTTGTCTTTCTCCCAACTCTGTCCAACATGTAGGAGTACGACACTTCCGTCCATATAGAGCCTCGTATGGAGCCATTTGGATACTCGCTTGATAACTATTGTTATAGGCGAATTCCGCTAGTGGTAGGTACTCCTCCCAACTACCACTAAAATCCAAGACACAGCCTCTTAACATGTCTTCTAAAATCTGTATCACCCTTTCCGACTGTCCGTCAGACTGTGGATGGAAAGCCGTACTGAAATCTAACCGTGTACCCAAAGCTTGATGCAACGCTTTCCAAAACCTTGACGTGAATCTGGGATCCCTATCCGAGATAATCGACACTGGCACGCCATGCAACCTCACTATTTCACCCACATATAGCTTCGCTAGCTTCGGAGTGAGTAATCCACTCTCACAGGCATGAAGTGGTGATTTAGTCGAGCGATCCACAATTACCCAAAGCTGCGTCCTTCTTGGTGGGCGTAAGGGTAGCCCACTAACAAAATCCATGGTGATCCTCTCCCATTTCCATTGAGGGATCTTTATCGGTTGAAGTAGTCCCGATGGTGACTGATGTTCAGCCTTAACCTGCTGACACGTCAGACACTTCCCTACGAACTCCGTTATCTCACGCTTCAACCCCGGCCACCAGAACTGTTTCCGCAAATCTCCATACATCTTGCTTCCCCCAGGATGCATAGCGTATGGGCTGCTATGTGCATCTTGGAGAATTTTCTGTCTTAATTCTGTATCTTTTGGCATACATACTCGTCCTTCAAAACAAAGCGCTCCTTCACTAGACAGACTGTACCCTTCCAAACCACCGTCTTGAACTTGTACCCTCTTAGAGCTCAAGCCTTCATCCACTAACTGCTTTTCTTTAATCTCCTCAATCCAAGTCGGCTTTACTTGAAGTTCTGCCAAAAGACTCCCATCGTCATATAGACTCAACTGAGCAAACATCGCTCTTAAGTCCGTCACAACCTTAGGCTCAATGCGTCGGCTACCACATTAGCCTTACCGGATGGTACTCGATTGAACAATCATAGTCCTTTAGTAGTTCAATCCACCGACATTTGCCTCGATTGATTCTTACGAGTCGGGAGATACCTCAAGCTTTTGTGATCCGTGTAGACCATCGACTTCTCTCCATACGGATAATGTCTCCATATCTTGAGCGAAGCGACGACCGCTGCTAACTCTAAGTCGTGAGTTGGGTAGTTAACCTCATGCGATCTTAATTGACGGGATGCATAGGCTACTACCTTCCCATCCTGCATCAACACACATCCCAAGCGGTGTGAGATGCATCACAATAAAGCGTGAATAACTTTCTGCTTCAGTTGCACCAAAGCGGAGCTTAGTCAAAATCTTCCTTAGCTTATCAAAGCTTTCTTTAACGCTTCTCCGTCCATACAAATGGGACACCTTTCCTTAGCAACTTAGTTAACGGCGCTGCTATTAGAGAGAATCCTTCCACGAATCTCCGATAGTATCCTGCTAAACCCAGAAAACTTCGTATTTCAGCCACCGTCCTAGGTGGTTTCCACTCCAATACTGCTTCAATCTTGCGAGGGTCTACCCTAATTCCTTCAGCTGATACTACATGACCTAAGAAAGCAACCTCCCTAAGCCAAAATTCACACTTACTGAATTTGGCATATAACTGCTTCCCCCTCAATACTTGCAGAACTATCCGTAAATGCTTGTCATGCTCTTCTTCTGTCTTTGAATAAACCAATATGTCGTCTATGAACACCACGACGAACTGGTCCAAGTACTGCTGGAATACTCTGTTCATCAAGTCCATGAATGCCGCCGGTGCATTAGTCAACCCAAATGGCATCACCAAGAACTCGAAATGCCCATACCGAGTTCGGAATGCCGTTTTGTGAACATCAGCCTCCTTCACCCTTAATTGGTGATAACGACCTAAGGTCTATCTTGAAAACACACCGAGGCACCCCTTCGGTTGATCAAACAAGTCGTCAATCCGAGGCAAGCGGATACTTATTCTTGATCGTTAACTTATTTAAGCGACGGTAGTCGATGCACATCCGCATAGAACCGTCCTTCTTCTTGACAAACAACACAGCGCTCCCCACGGAGATATACTTGGTCGTATAAACCCTCTATCCAGAGCTCTCCGAATTTGAGCCTTTAGCTCCACCAATTCCTTTGGTGCCATTCGGTATGGTGCTATGGACACACAGTGCCGTTCGGTAGCAAGTCTATACCGATTCGACTTCTCGATCGGAGGCAAACCCGGAAGTTCTTACGGGAATACATCGCAAATTCCCCAACCGTTCGGACCTTTTCAATTACTAACCCCTTAGCTTCCAAAGTACTGATTTGAACCAAATCGCCTCACAACCCTTCTTGACCATCTTTTCACCTTCAAGGAAGTCACTACATTGGATAGGTAATTCCTTCCGATCTCCTATCATAACCACTTCATCACCTTCCGCGTCTTAAGAACCATGCGCTTGGCGCGCGATCCAACCTTGCTTGGTACTTAACCAACCAATCCATACCAAGGATCAAATCGAACTCCCCAAGCGGTAGTTCCATTAGATCGACTACAAATACTACCCCTTGGAGTTCTAGGAGTGCGCCTCTATAGAGTTTATCTACGACTACGGAGTGACCTAAGGGGCTAACTACGGTCATCTCCCTAGAAGCGATTTTGATTTTAGGTCCATAGTTCCTACCACACTACAAGCAATATGCGAGTGCGTCGAGCCCACATCAATCAATGCAACATAAGGAAAACCGAAAATTAGAAAGCGCACGGTTATTACATCCGGTGCGTCACCTTCTTCGCGACACCTCATTGCGTAAACTAAGCCAGTACGCCTAGCCTCTGTGTTTTACTGAACCTCTCGCCTTGAGTTCCACGACCTCGGTTAGGACCGTTGTTTCCCCTACCATTACCACGACCCTCCGTGGTCCTACGTTTCTATCCACGAGCGCAGTTCGTCATCTTTTGCTTCTTTGCTAGTTTCGGGGACAATCTCGATGCGATGCTCCAAAGACCCACACTCAAAACATCCTTTATCACCGGTCCAACATCCTCCCCAATGGGTCTTTCCACAGCGATTGCACTGAGTCGGCCTCACGATTAGCGATCGTGGGCCTTCTTTGCTGATTGGGCCCACTTGGCCTAACCTTTTTACGAGCACTCCCGCTTGATCCGGTGACCCAAAACTTCTCTTACGATTGTTCTTATTATAGTTCGCCTCACGGCCTCCTTGATTCCTTCGGCTACCTTAGCCTTCTCCACTAGAGATGAGAACTCACGAACTCTTTGTGGGGCAATCGGTAACCTTAAATCATCTCGAGTCCGTCCTCAAAGCGGACACAGCGCTCATGTTCGATAGCCACGATGCCTCACGCATATCTACTCGGCCTTAGAAATTCCGCCTCATATTCCGACACGGACTTAGTTCCTTGAACTAATCCCGGAAAAGCTTTTTCTCTGTGGGCAAGTGTAGCTAATGCCCACATACTTTTTTCCGATGGCGGTTCTGAAATACTCCCAAGTCAAATCATCGGCTGTAGCCCCATCTCGGACCGTAAGCCACCACTGATATGCTTCATCCTTTAGAAGCGACACTGCCCCTTTCAGCTTCTCTTCCTCAGTCAGGTCAAGGTCATCCATAATTCTTTCGATTGACTCTAGCCAATATTCCATTTGCCTTTGGGTGCCACTCGACACACCTCGGAATACCTCCGCTCCGTTAGATCGGAGTCGCTCGGGGACAGATTTCCGAGCTCCCACATTTCCACCAGCCCCAGCCACCATCTCCAAGACTCGCAACACAGCTTGCGATACCGACTCGCCACCGGTGCGCTCGGCTCCTCGGCTCTAAAAGTAGGAGGTGGTGGTGGCGGTGGTACCTCATTCTCGAACCTTGTCGACTGACAGGAGTTCGGACACCGTCATCCTACCCTACCACGTCCACGGCGCCCACGTCCTCTAGAACTCATTCTATCTACCGCGCTTTTAATCTGATTAAGAAAAATTTTATGCGTTAGCATTTGTTTCACTTTATTACTCATGAAGAAGTTTTATGGATGAGGTTTAATCGAGAGATTCTTTCGAGCAAACAATGTTTGATTTCCTATCCTAGTTCACACAAAGAAGTTCATGCATCCATTCCTTAACACTTCCCATACCTATTCACTCATCGGACATTTCTGCCCATTTCTAACCCAGGGGTATTTTCGTCTTTTTCCTACAGAGGTATTTTCGTAATTTTCCAGAACCAAAATATGTTCTTGACGATTCCCAAAGCTAAGTTTTGAATATTTGTAAAATGGCTGAAATTTTTGGGCAAAAATCATTGAATCAATATTTTATGGGTCAGGGGCATTTTGGTAATTTTTCGCAAGTCCAGTTTTCCGAGACAAACATTGTATACGTAGTGTTCTAGGGTTTGAGAGGGTTATTGGATAAGCTTTGAAAACATTAGGTACATTTATTCATTCCTTTCGAAAAAATAAGGCTAATTCCCTTCTCGGGTTTTAATCATTGTTTTTAGCCTATGACCGAGCCTTCTGGTCGGGGTGAACCAAAGCTACGCACTGCAGCAGGGGAATTCAAGTGAAGAGGAGGTGGGTCACGCGGACGCTTAAATACCAAGCTCTCTTTGAACCTTTCTAGACATGCGCTGAGGTTACCACACCACCGAGCCTTACGAGTTAGGGTGAACCGAAGCTACGCACGGTAGGATACTGCGAAGAGGAGGTGAGTCACGAGACTGCTTAAATACCGAGGCTCTCCGGATCCAATCCTAGACATGCGTCTGAGGGTTACCACACCCTAGCTCATTGACTAAGTCATAGGTTGGTTTTAGTTCTTTAAGTCTTATGCTCTGTTTGTGTTTGAGTAGTCTAGCCTTAGGGTCCAAGTCCTATAAGTCTATCTACGTTCCATGCTTCCTACCCTTCTACAGAATATAATTCACGAGAAAGGTTTAGATGTACTTACAGGCGGATCGGGTTGGGAGACTCGGGCCATCTTGCTTAAAACCCAAAAACAATTCGAAAGGCCTACTAAAACATTTTTGGGCCTTGGGCCCACACAGTAGAAGCTTTGAACTGGGCTCGATACCAGTGCTGTAACAACCCAAACCCGGCCCAAACACTACGACCGAACTTGATTTGTTCTGAAGTAAAAACTTGTGAACACCATTTCGAGAAACATTTAATTTCCATTGAAAACTTCCCAATTTTGGTTGTCTTGTCAAAGCTACCCTTAGATTTAATTTGAAAATTTTAATTAGGTCCAATTGTTATACAGTTTCAAGTGTGCGATGTAGCACGAATAAACTTTTTCGTGTTAACAAAAAAACATGTGATTTAATTCAATTTAATAGCATAGTCTAAGCAAATATCCAACATAAAAGAAAATAACACAAATATAGTTTATGGAGGCCTTATTACAACCAAAGTAAAAATAAGCAAATATAAAGTTCTATAAATTTAAAACCACTTTGCATGGCCACCTCGAGTCCAACCTGGCTCCTCCACCGCCATCTACGAGTCACTGAAAAATGTTAAAGGAGAAGGTGAGTCACCAAGACTCGATATGTAACCCTTCCCCAGTTAATACAACGTTTCATACACAACATATAACAATTAATTATGCATGGTATCGTGTACCCAACCTAGCCAACCAAACACCTTTGCCTACCCCATGTGGTACCAAACCACTTTGGTGACCGTAGTCACGATGTGTTACCAAAACACCTTTGGTGGTGCCAAACCACCGTGACATATAGTCACAATGTGCTACCAAAGCACCGGTGTCAGTAGACACAAATCGGGTGATGGGGCCAACCCATCGTGTGATACCAAATCACCGCGCGACGATCCCATATCTCAAGTGGGGCCAACCCACGGTGGTGTTAACCACGAGGGACAAGTCGCTATGAGGTACCAAACCTGCGGAGGTACCAAACCTCTTGTGACATATAGTCACGATTGTGCTACCAAAGCAACTGGTGCTCGTCAGCACGATATCACTGCCCCCTCCTCTCATCATCCCATGTCAAACAGTTAACAACAGTACATACATATATCACATGTATCAAATAATCCATGCTTCCCAAAAGCATTATTATCAATCTCATACAAATAGAGACTTACGGTATCCTCGCTTGTACCATTAAGGCACTAAAGCCGTATCTACATAAAGCGATTTACACATAACATACACTTAATACACTTTATTAACTATTATACGTGTGTATGTACACACCTGTCACCACTGAATCGTCTAAATCCCGAAAAGAGATGTCGGCCACACTTAATGTCTTTGCCCCTATATTCGGCCATTCATAAGTGTTAGTATCCTAGGCCATTCGGCCAACCAAAATATTAGGAGGGGTTCCTTATGAACCCGAAGTCTTACCTGAATATCTTGAGTACTAGCTCTTTACTTCACCACCCTATAATCGGCACTTAACCAAGTTAGTAGCCTTCGGCTTAAATGGATATCAAAAATAAAGAAAATCGATCTCACCACCTTAACAAACCGGTCACCAAAGGTTATAGCTTGGGTTGATTGCTTCCCGAATCCGAAGTACCTATAGAAAGAATCGCTTATCACCACCGTTTAGAAACCCTATTATCCATTATAGAAATCGGCACCTACCCCCTTAATGGGAATCGGCAAGAGACTAAAGAGGACTACGAAATTTCGGCTAGTGTCCTTACCTTCTTAAACCGATTGGAAGAAGAATCCCAGAGAGACTTGGGTCACCCTTAGTATTCGGCCAAGACCATAGAGTAGAGGAAGAGAGTTTTCGGTACACCACTAGAGCATAATCGGCCAAGGGGAAAGAAAATAATAGGGGAGAAAGGTGGTAGAAGATTCGGCTTGAGAGCTTGAGAGAATGGTGAAAACGCAAGAGCAAAAGAGGGCTAGGGAATTCGGCTAAGAGAAGTAGAGAGTGTTTCGGCCAAGGGTTTGAGAGAACAAGGAAAATAAAAGAACACAAGGGAGAGGGGTTAGGGTTTTTCGGCAACTTAGCAAGAATGGAAAAAACCAAAACAATGAGCTAGGGTGGGGTTTTTATAAGCATTCGGCCTCCCCCTTCAAGCTTGCCAGTCAACCTAGGCAACAAGGAGTTCAACTCCTAGTCGTCCACTCCTCTTCACCAAGGAGTCCCACATTCGGCCATCACCTAGTTTTTCTCTAGGCCACCCATTTAAATTAATTCAAACTAATTTGAATTAATTCACCTTTTATCAAATAATAATCCAACCAATATCCTTAAATATCTTCTCATTATTACTATAATTAGACAAATAAAACTCTTCTATTATCCCTAATTAATTACACCTAATAAAAGAGTTTGAAGGGAGAAAAACTCTCCCCCATTGTGCCGTCCAAATAAAAACAAAAATAAGAGGATTTTGTGACTCGAACCAAGGCTCTCCCTTGCTCCTTGGTGGCGTCACATGTAGCTCTTAAGTGGGCTTCTTTTTGCCACTTTACCAAGGGCTTTTTAGTGTTAAAAATACCCACATTTATTCTTATAACACCACTTACCAAGGCTCCCTTCCTTTAAAATTAAAAAAAAACGAAATTTCCCAAACAAACCGGCACACTCAAAGCCTTAAATTAAGCTCTATTATTCCATTAATAACATCGCAGCCGTTCATAACAAGAAAAATAGTCAAATTCCAAATAACCCCATATTTGGGATGTTACACTCTTAGTTAGGGTGAACCGTAGCTACGCACAGGTAGGATTCGAGTAAAGAGGAGGTGAGTCACTCTGGTGCTTAAATACCAAGCTCTTCATTGAATCCACTCCTAGACATGCGCACAATGGTTGCCACACCCTAGCTCGGCGACCTAATCACGGGTTTGTTTAGTGGTTCTTAAGTCTTATGAATCTTGTGTTGGAGTAGACTAGTCCTAGGGTCCATTAGCCCTAATATTCTAATCTACGAGCCCAAATAAGCCCATAACATTCACATATATAAATCACTTCAATAGTCGAGGTACTTACAGTGGACTTGGGTTGGAGATATAGGTGCCATGCGAATAAACTGAAAAATTTATGAAAGCCCAAATCTTTGAAAAGCCCATCTAAAAAAATATTTTTGGGCCCAAAACCCTCAAAGCTGAGTTTTGAACCGGGCTCTGATACCAATTTGTATCACCCCAAACCCGGCCCACGAGCCACGGCCGAATTTAGGATGCCACTGCGGAAAACGTTTGAAAAATATTTTGACTTAGAGTGAAAACATAAAAAAAATTGTTGTCTTTACTAAAACATTGTATAATTAAAATAATCAAGTTGTTACAAATTCTTCGATTTAAAAAAAATCTCTAACATATATTTTAAAATATAAGTTACTAAAAATAAAACATTTTCAGATAATAATATAATCGACAATCCAACTTAAAACATAATAAAAATCCTTAAATATTTAAAGTGGCCCTTATTACAATAAATAATAATTCAAAAATACTGATAATATAAAATGCATAAATTAAGTGAAAACATCTTCTGCATGGGCCACCTCGCATCCACTCCAACCCGGTCCAAGCTTTATGCATCACCTGTAAGGTTTGAGAAAAATTGGGTGAGTCACACTGATTTCGGTGTGTAATTATTTCACATATCTCCACATATATGGGCTTGGCCCATATCCACACAGTCCACATAATCAGTCATGCAAAAATGCATCCCAACCCATCCTAAAGTCCATCCATTACACCTACCTTAGCAGACCTGCTGCCCAAGGCCGTGGCTAATCCACCGATCACCTAAGTGATCACACATATCTTACCTCGGCAGACTTGCTGCTCAAGGCCGTGGCTAAGCCACCGATCACATAAGTGATCCCACATATCAATTAATCCCCGGTGATGCACACAGCTATCAATCGCCAAGATGGGCACCTAGCCAACACCTCCCTTGATGAAGCACATAGCTAACATCAAGCGCCAATGTAGCACAAGGCTAACATCAGACCACGTACATAAAGTACACCCTTTCCTTCGATAGTCACATCCCAAGTCCCATGTATTATGCCACAATATCATAAAAATAAGCATACATCACATGCTATCACGTTTTCAAACATAGATCATATGTAAATTAACATCATAAAATGCTGACCTTGTTAATCGATTATTCAACATGGGTATCCATCATTTTAGCCATTATTGCCGGTTACCGTACACATCATACGCATATACATAATAACACATATAAACAATCAAGAAAAGCGATCGATAACTACACACCTTTTGCACGATTTACTCAATCCCGAAACTCTTTTATTCCGATCGATTTGTTCCTAAGAACCAAAGTCAGAAATCGGTCATCACTTAAACTCATACAATGGCCTATGGCCGAATACTACAAATCACCTACTTTGCTTAACTAAATCCCGAATCACCACATAACACTTACCTTGATGAATTAAATTCTTACAATCCACCTTAAGGATCCTTACCGTTGGCTACACAAAAGAAACACAATATTATGAATCTACATACATTTGGCCATCCCTTAGAAACCAAGGCCAACCATTGGTTTCGGCATACTAAATGAAGAAGAAGAGAATTCGATTGCTAAGAAAATACTTACTATACTCGAAACCGATTGGAAGATTGATGAAAAGGAATGTCGACACCTCCCCCTCTAAAGGCTCTAAAAGATTCGGCAAGAATCTCCCAAATGGAGATGGGATAATCGGCTAACACAAAATAGGTATAGAAAAGAAGAAAAGAAGTGTAGATGAAAGTTAGGAGAATTAGGCAATGAAGAACAAAGGTGGAGAGGTTTTGGCTTTGTTGCAAATGAGAGGATGGGTTTCAATTTTTAGGAAGTGAATGGAAGGAAAATAAGTTGCAAAAAGAAAAAGATGCACAAAATTACTTCCAACTTTGGCTTTTGGTCAAGAAATAGGGTGCAAATTTCGGCAATGGCAAGGGTGAAAAGAAAGTTTCAAAAGAGAATACTAAAGAAAGAAAAAGAACCCAAAAAGAACTTCTAGACCTCAAATAGGAAATTTGGCTATTCCCCCTCCCACTCATGACCAATGAAATTATCACCCAAAAGAGACCCACATTCGGCCTCCACACTCAAAATTCTTTTGCCATCAATTCAAACTAATTTTGAATTAAACTCACTCCTAAATTTCTCCTTATTTCCTCCTAATCACATTCAAAATTAAGTCAACCCCTAGTCCACTAAACTGTCTACATTCATGGTCAAATGGCCATAGAAAAATTTCCAAAAATGACCCTCCATACTTCAGGCCTTATGTCCCCTTATCCTACCAAAATTCCTTGATACCATACCATAAATAAGCACTTGCCTTATTCCTTAGTCTACTATCCATAAATAACAAAGTCCATCCTTACCATAAGTAAAATTTGACCAACACATGCCATACAAAAATTAAAAGTCACCTTAATGTCATCCATGGGATTCGAACCTAAGACCATTAGTACACTTCCCTGACCACTTGCCACTTTACCAATTAACTCATTGTGATTAAAACCTCAAACTAATTTTCTTAAGGCCAATTTTGCTTAGCTCCCCTTCTAAGACTAAAAATCTAATATTTTTCTAAGGCATTCCCTTACATTCTAAAATTCTAAAAACCCTTAAAACATATCCAAACACACACTAAGCCCACTATCACTTGAATTATGCATAAACGCATAACCCCTAAATCGAGGATATTACAGTTTTGAAGTGCGCCTTTAATGTGGCATTCCAGATTCGGGCCTAACTTCTAGGCCGGGTTTGGGGTGTTACATTTAGTGGTATCAGAGCCAAGTTGCAAAGCTCGGGCTGTGAAATGGGCCTTATGTTTTGGGTTTTTAAAACAAGTAGATTAAGAAGTTTTTACAGGATTCTTGAAGTGTGGGTCACCGAGCCCTCGACGTCGAGCCAAGTAAGTTTTCTGTACTACATTTGTTTAAATTACTGAACTATATAGATAATGGGCTACTTTAAAATAGGCTTTTAGAAACTAAAGCCCGTTGGAAACTTAAGCCTGTAGTGGGTTCACGACCGCGAAATAGCTTTAAAAAAAATTACTTACATAAGACATGTGCCATAAACAAGTGGAACTATGTACTAATTTCATAAAATTCCTAATTTGAATAATACGAGAATCAATGATGAGCGCTAGAAGAGGCGCAAGAGGCCGCGGCCGAGGCTGTGGAAGTGTTAGGGCTTTGTAAACATTTGAATTGAAATTTGGTACTTATTCTGCGTATGTTTGAGAATGGTTGCGATAGGTGGATGTTTTGGGTATGTATTAAAATTATTAGGGTCAGAGTGCGCAGCTGTAGCATGGTGGGGTAGTTGATATACGACCACACTATTAGTTGGAAATTTCGGGGACGAAATTTCTTTTAGGAGGGGTGAGTTGTAACGCCCCAAAAATTGGGCCTAGAATAAATGGGTTTCCTGTGTCGAGAGAATGGATTTTTTCGTTCAGAAAAAAAAAGAAAAAAAGAAGAAAGGGAATAATGAATTAAGTGTGTAAAAAAAAATATGATTGCATGTTTTGTTTAATTTTTAGGTGATTTAGGAAGGGTTTGTAGTGTTGGAAAAGTCCTAGGCTCGATCTAGGGCTTTAGCAAATTTTTTTTTTTTACCCTTAAGTGAGGTTGGTGGTAGTCAGAAGGCTTTTAAAGTATTGTTGGGTTAAAAGATAGCACAAAGAAGTAGGTGGTCTGGTGGCCTGAGGCGTTCTAAATAAGTTGGTGGTCAAAGGTTCAAGTCCTGGACTTGGCAAAATATTTTTTATTGCACATATGTTAGTATGGAGGCCAGAGTTTAGGCCTTATAATTAGTTGGGGCTGATTCACGACACAAAGAAACGCCTGGCCCAGTGGAAGAGGCGATAGGAGCAGGAGGGGGAGCAGGGTTCTAGTCGCGGCGTGCTCTAAATGTTTGTTTTTTTTAAGTAAACCTGGAGCGCGGAAGAAATGTTTAAAATTAATTGGGGAGGAATTATGACTCAAATAAAGCGGGCGGCGCAGTGGCAAGGGGCGTGTATCATAGTGAAGAGGTTGGAGGTTCGACGCTGGGTGTTGGCAATTGTTTTTAGATTTCTTTGGATGATTCGGTCGCTGGGAAATAGGCCTTAAAGAAGTTTGGAATGGAATATATCACAAGAAGAGTTGTGGTGCAGTGGCTGGTAGCGTGTGGTGGTGCCTAGAGGTCTTGGTTTCGAGTTGCCTTGTGCTCAATAACTGCTATTTTCTTCTTTGGCGTGGGAAGGTGTTTGAAGTGGATCGAAACACCAAATGGCTGCTGTTCGGGGGAAGCAATTTGAATGTTATTCAAATTGAATTTTTGGCTAAGTAAAGGAATTTTTGGATGAGGATGAAGATAAAATTTGGAGAAAATAAAGGAGTTTAATTGGTGATAAGTTTGAGTTGACTAGGGAGTGTAGGTTTATTTTATTTATTTATTATTTATTTTTAGTATATATATGGGTGCCGAATTAAGTTCCTGGAGTAATGCCAAAATTTTGTTTTCCCTCTGGCCGAATTTCTTCACTTGTGAGATGCCCAAACACCCTTTTTCTCTCTAAGTGTTCAGAAGCTGAATCCTTCACACTCTCCCTTCTCAAAATTTCTTTTTGGTTCACCAACTCGGTTTTAGCTGAATCACCTTTCTTTTTCCTTAGTGTTGCCAAATTGTCTCTGTCACCATACCAGTCTCAAAAGCCGGATTTAAGCCACAGGATTAAAGGAGAATTTCGGAAAGTGCTTAGTTAGACTTTTTAGTGTGTTTTGTTAAAAGCCGAAGGGCTATCTTACCCAATCCTTGTCGTTAACTATGTTTTAACAAGGGAAAGAATCAAAGATCGCAAGCGTGGTAGGTAAGGGTTGCTAACAAGGTGGTAAGGGTTCTCGACCTAGTCATGGTTTTGTAAGTGGCCGAATCTAATGTGGCTCATAGGGGTGACTTATGAACAATATGGGTCACTTGGTTTTGACGATATAGGTGTTTGGGTGCAGATCTAGAGGATAATCGCCAATAGTAGCAAAGGAAGGGCTACTAGAACATGGGGTACACGGTAAGGGTATGGTGAGGTTTCGGTTTTAGTCAATGTATGTTAAAACTTTGGTTAATCGCTAGTAATGTCAATTGTAGGTTCGTGACTAAGGAGTTCGCAGCACGCAAGGTTACCAGGTGTGTACAAACACTACACACACGATATCGGCAATGCCGAAAAGCCGAAAAGCCGAAAGTGGCTAAATGGGCCCGGTGGGCCCTGAGGCTAAGTTTGATTCAATGGTTTGGCTTGTTAAACATATATTGAGTTAGTCACGCATGATACACGATTTGGACTTGTTTTGGGCCTAATAGGCCATTTGATAAGCTTTGGGCCTAATGGGTCGTAAGATTGGAATTTGGGTTTGATGGGCTTTATGGGAACGTAGACAAATAGGCTAGGGTTTATGGACTTAGGCCTAGTTTGAACAACTCTTCAATTTCATAAGACTTAATCTAATTAAAAATGTCTGTGAACAAGTCGATTAGTTAGAGTGTGGTAACCGACATATGCATGTCTAGGATTGGATCTAGTGAGAGCTTGGTATTTAAGCGGTCAGAGTGATCCACCTCCTCTTTCTCGAGATCCTACGGTGCATAGTGTTTGTTCACTTTAACCGCGAGGACTTGTTTATGGGCCAAAGTTTATAACTAAAACCCGAGAGGGACTAAAATACCCTTATATTGGAAAATTACTAAAATACCCTTATATTGGAAAATTACTAAAATACCCTTATCTTTGGAAAATTACTAAAATACCCTTATATTGGAAAATTACTAAAATACCCTTATATTGTAAAATTACTAAAATACCCCTATTTGTAAAATTACCAAGATACCCCTAATTTGCCAAATTACCAAAATACCCACTGTAGGGTAGAATTACGAAAATACCCACAGGTAGTGAAATGACGAAAATACCCTATGTGATGAATATGGGTTTGTGGATGTTACTTTTGTGTTTGATGAATTCATATGATATTCTCGCTTAGGATGCATATGGGTGGGAATTATGGTACGGAGGAAGATTTGAGGATCGCATGGCCGTATGGTATGGATCCGGGATCGCATAGCCGTATGGTATGGATCCACCACAGGCTTTTTAGCCACCGAAGCGACCATTTTGCACCGATAATGTTACCGAGGGTGTGTGCCATTAATATGGGCTTCGTGTGCGTAATTATGGGCATTGTGCCAATACCAGAAAGCTTTGTCTTTGTTATTATGGCTTTGTGCCAATCATATTTACCGTGGCTATGTGCCTAACATATATATATTGATGACTCTGTGTCAATATTTGAGGATCACATGGCCGTATGGTATGGATCCGGATCGCATGGCGTATGGTATGGATCACCGGAGGCTTTAAGCCTAATATATGATTAGCGCTTTTTTCGCAACGTTGATAATCACATGGCAAGCTACCCATGGTGTGTGTAGCGGAGGGTGGGTCGAGCTAGAATTCCCCACAGGAGTCATAAGGTTGGAAGGGAAATCGTGTGTTTAGCGGATGGATTTTTGGGGTGGTTTTTGCATTATCTGTTTATAAATGATACGATATGATATGATATGAGGTCATTGTGGGCTAAGGCCCAAGACCACCGATTTTGTTAGGGCTTAGGCCCAATGTGAATATTTGTATGTGATTTGATTGCCAAGGGTTGTACACACTTGAGTTTGAAACTCACACCCTTAATTTTAAATGTTTGAGGTAATCCTGAATAGGCGGCTCGACGAGGGAGAGGACTCAGAGATGGCCATACTACAAGTTGTTCAAATGTTTTAATTTATTCAAATGATTCTGTTTTAATACTTTGTTTTTTCCATTGGATTGTAATAAGGCCATGTAACTCCTATTTGACTTTGAATTTTGGGTTTATTGTTATTATTGTTTCAACTGCCCACTTAAGAAATTTCATAAAATTATTAAGGAGTTAATATGGTTTTCGAAATAATCTTTTGTTTTGGGCTTTTGGGCCTTAAATGGTTAAATAGTAAATTATTTAGAAGTGCACCTTTAATGTGACATTCCAAATTCGGGCCTAACTTCTAGGCCGGGTTTGGGGTGTTACACCTTGTGATTCGTACTAAAATAGGTGTTATTTGTTTACAGTTAATAAAACAAGTTTGGATATAAATTCTTGATAAAATGCAACTATTTATGAGAGGTTGATTGATGAATCAGAAATCGAGGTAGTGAACGTTAAAACCGTGACTTTTGAAAATGTCGTTGGTAATTTGAAAGAGAATTCGAGTTAAAATATTTGTACATATTTATAAAAGAAAAACCTTTTGTTAATCTATTTTGGAAAAAACTTTATTTAAATTTTTAGAAAAATCCCCATTTAAAACAATTCAAGCAATATAATAAGTACGTCAAAACATAAAGCAAAAATAAAAATATTCCAGAGGCCTTATTACAACATAAAAACCCAAAATAGTAATAGTAATAAAATAAACGGAAATAGAAATCTAAAGTTCAAAAACACCATTTCTGAAGTATGGCCTCCATCGAGTCATCCATGGCCCAAATCCATATCACTGAGCATTACCTGCAAGGGTTAAGGAAAAAGGGGTGAGTTACTAGAACTCAGTGTATAATCCCCCTTACCGTTGTCCACTAGGCCTGAACCCGTTTAGCATCATCTTGGGCCTAAGCCCGTTTACATAACAGAATATATATATGCAATGTATGCAACCCAACCCATCCATCCATCCATCACACCCCCGACCAGCCAATCACACCTATGGGGATCAAGTCAACCCACCCCGCCGCTCACACCAATTCCCAGGCAAATTGCCATTTATAATATATATTTGTTTCGCAGGCAAATTGCCATTTATAATATATATTTGTTTCGCAGGCAAGTTGCCATTTATATTATTTTATTTGTGGCCAAGCCACCAAAATCATAATGAAACATAATAATAAACATTTTTGTGGCAATGCCACAAGGCTACACTTCTCTTCATCATTTTTCCCAACCCATGCAATATGTAACATGCATCATACATAATTAAACATGATATCCACATATATGTACAACAATCATTAATCCAATAATTTATTACGATATATCGGCCAACTATAGATCTTTGTAATTCGTTCCACTAAAGCATTCTAGCAGTTCGGCCCATAGGGGCATTTTCGTAATTCGGCCAATAGGGGCTTTTTCGTAATTTTAACAATTTTAATACCGATTTTGACAAGTTTATTGAAATAATGTAATTTAAGCAAATTTCCCAGTTTATGCCATATTACAATTTTAACCATATAATAATAATGATCTTATTTCCAACGTAATATCGAATCATAAATCTACGGGATTTCGGTGTGAGATTACACAACTGATTACGGTAAGGACTAAACCTTCTTGATCGTCGGCACCTAAATCACCATTACACTCGATTAATCCAACAAATGAGATTTTATTATTCTAACTCTAAATCAAATGATCTAATGAATTGCTTACTCTTAGTATCGTGAACGACCATGATTTGTCTATTCTCACCAGATGATGGTCCACAACCCGGTGGGAAATCTCGAACTGCCGAAACCGCTCTACGCTTGAACTTAGGAGTAGGAATAGCAAATCCACTCCTTTTTTGCTCTCCAATTGCTTTTCCTTTCAAATCGGTACCACACTATTTCCAAAGAATTAGCTAAAAGAGAATATCAAGTGATTTCGTCCCTAAAAACATAATTGATTAGTCGAAACTTCGATCTGATTATAACATAGTCGAGTAGAGATATAATGAGAAATCCAAGAAAGAACCCCTTACCTTAACGATATTGAATCTGAAAGAACCCCTTACGTTAACGATATTGAATCCGATTTCCTCCGATTGACTTAAGGCTAGAATTGAATTGGCTAGGATGATATTCGACCACCCACTTAGCACACTACGAAAAAGAGGATGATTAAGATGTGAAGGAGTAGGAGGAAACACCATTTCGGTTTAGAAACAAGATACAAAACCGAATAGTGATAGACACTTATTCGGCTAAAAAGAAAAGAAAATAAAAGTGAAAAGAGGAGAATAAGGTCACTTATCGATTTGGTCAAGAAGAGAGTGCCCAATACGAAAGAAAAGAAAGAAAGAAAATAGTGAAAATGGTTGAAGAAGTGTCAAAAAAAAAAAAAGAAAGGATGGAGAGAAAAGAATGCTAAATAGTTTCGGTTAACAATCAAAAGAAGATGAACCAAATGAATCGAGGGTTACGGCAAAACAAGGGAGAATAATGAACAAATGGACTAGGAGGTTTCGGCCAAAACAAGGGGAAAAGAAATTGGAAAAGAAAGTACCAAAATGACTTTAGTGTTTCGGCAAGACAAAAGAAAAAGATTAGAAAAGAAACACAAAATGTTCAAAACCAAAGAAAATGCCTCTCATGCACCAAACTTCTCAAATGACTCTAAGAAAATTTGGCTCTCCAATTCCCCCTCTCCAAAACCGTGCATCATCTTTATCAAAAGATGAATGTTGACCAAAAATTCCTCCCCAAGGCAACTCCTAGCATTCGGCCAACATGTTCCCTTCATTATCCCTTTTCTTTGATTTCTTTCCTTCATTTTCCCTTGTTTTCCTCCATACCATATTTCTTTAGCCATCTTTCCATAATTAAAAAGTCTCCTTTACCATAATTACCACCATGGCCGACACTTTGGGAAGAAGCACAAAAATTAGTCAAAATAATTTGCACTAGGTGGGATTCGAACCTCTTCCCTCCATGCTCTTCACTTAACGCCACAACCTCCTTTCCATATGCTCACTTATGCTAGCAAATTACTCACTTATTTCCATAAGCATTGCTGCCACTTACCTTCTCTCCTTAAGGTGCTTAAACATAAAAATTTTGCTAAGGCCCAATTCAATCCCGTGCCTTCTAAGGACCCCTAAACATACAAAATTAACATTCTTAACTAGCCTATTGCATGATATAATGCAAAGCATAAAATTCTGAATTTCAGGAAGTTACACTATAAACTTCCAAATTGATTTACCCATTAAGTCCAACTCACAATTATGCTATTCTCATATTCTCAAAAATTCTAAAAGGCTTCTACGCTCGGGCCCAATAGGCCAAATTCTGTTAGGCCCAATTTCGGGATGTTATAAATCTACCCCCCTTAAAGAAATTTTGTCCTCGAAATTTTCGGCTATCTAACAATGGTTTAGCACCAAATACTCTATCACGCTACCGCTGCGCACTCTTATTCCCAAAACACTAATACACTTCTAACCTTATCTAGAAATCTCTTTACTCAACCAGATATCCAACCACAGAAGCAAACAAGTACTTATCACGCATTCATAAGATTTTCTACTTCAAACACCCCATTCAACCAAGACATACCTGACTTAATGGTGTTGGAACAATCCCGAGCCTTATGCTCCTTAGACCCGCATCTCAAGCATGCTCCTGATCTCCTCCAGCATTCACCCGGATGATGCATTTTGCAATATTCGCAAACCGGAAAGTTTGGGCGTGCCTTTGTATGCTTCACAGAATGAGACTGCGACCCTAGAGAAGCACGATCTCTTTTCGTCTTACAATCCACGCACCCAACTCGAAGTTTTTCCCGAATTCCTTTAACCTCTTCCAATACCTCCCTAACTAGCTGAGTCAGCATACCCGTTCCAGCTCCGTCGAAAACCTCCATCTCAGCCACTGGCGATGTCAGCACCTCCCTTTCCGGCTTATGCCCCGATGTTGAGGATCTAACCCAAACATTTCGACCTCTACCACGGTCGTGTCCACGTCCTCTAGCGCTCATGTTTGCTAAGTCGATTTAATCTGATTAAAAGTCTTATGAATCAGTATGCTATTTCAGTGTTTATTAAACAATGTTTTATGGAGTTTAAAAAGTAAAGTTGTTTTCGCACAACGTATCCTAAAGTCTCAATCTCTATAGTTCTCAGCTCCTAAAGCTAAAAGTTCTAGAGTATTTCTACAGTCATACCACAATAATTTCTAAAATGAAAACTTAAACTTACTTGACTTGGTGCCGGATACCCGTGGTGCCATACTTCCTTTAGAACATGCATGTATAATTTAAAATTTTAAACAGCTTTGGAAAAACGCTTTTGAACCCAAACCACAATCGAGTTTTGCAACCAGGCTATGATACCATAAAATGTAACACCCCAAACCTGGCCCATGCGTTACGACCGGATCTGACATGTCACATAAGGGAAAACGTATAAAAACCTTGTGATTCGTACTAAAATAGGTGTTATTTGTTTATAGTTAAGAAAACAAGTTTGGATATAAATTCTTGATAAAATGCAACTATTTATGAGAGGTTGATTGATGAATCAGAAATCGAGGTAGTGAACATTAAAACCGTGACTTTTGAAAATGTCGTTGGTAATTTGAAAGAGAATTCGAGTTAAAATATTTGTACAAATTTATAAAAGAAAAACCTTTTTTTAATCAATTTTGGAAAAACCTTTATTTAAATTTTTAGAAAAATCCCCATTTAAAACAATTCAAGCAATATAATAAGTACGTCAAAACATAAAGCAAAAATAAAAATATTCCATAGGCCTTATTACAACATAAAAACCCAAAATAGTAAAAGTAATAAAATAAACGGAAATAGAAATCTAAAGTTCAAAAACACCATTTCTGAAGTATGGCCTCCACCAAGTCATCCATGGCCCAAATCCATATCACTGAGCATTACCTGCAAGGGTTAAGGAAAAAGGGGTGAATTACTAGAACTCAATGTATAATCCCCCTTATCGTTGTCCACTGGGCCTGGACCCGTTTAGCATCATCTTGGGCCTAAGCCCATTTACATAACAGAATATATATATGCAATGTATGCAACCCAACCCATCCATCCATCACACCCCCGACCAGCTAATCACACCTGTGGGGATCAAGTCAACCCACCCTGCCGCTCACACCAATTCGCAGGCAAATTGCAATTTATAATATATATTTGTTTCGCAGGCAAGTTGCCATTTATAATATATTTGTTTCGCAGGAAAGTTGCCTTTTATAATAATTTATTTGTGGCCAAGCCACCGAAATCATAATGAAACATAATAATAAACATTTTTGTGGCAATGCCACCAGGCTACACTTCTCTTCATCATTTTTCCCAACCCATGCAATATGTAACATGCATCATACATAATTAAACATGATATCCACATAAATGTACAACAATCATTAATCCAATAATTTATTATGATATATCGGCCAACTAAAGCATTCTAGCAGTTCGGTCGATAGGGGCATTTTTGTAATTTTAACAATTTTAATACCAATTTTGACAAGTTTATTGAAATAATGTAATTTAAGCAAATTTCTCGGTGTATGCCATATTACAATTTTAACCATATAATAATAATGATCTTATTTCCAACGTAATATCGAATCATAAATCTACGGGATTTCGGTGTGAGATTACACACCTGATTACGGTAAGGACTAAACCTTCTTGATCGTCGGCACCTAAATCACCATTACACTCAATTAATCCAACAAATGAGATTTTATTATTCTAACTCTAAATCAAAAGATCTAATGAATTGCTTACTCTTAGTATCGTGAACGACCACGATTTGTCTATTCTCACCGGATGATGGTCCACAACCCGGTGGGAAATCTCGAACCGCCGAAACCGCTCTACGCTTGAACTTAGGAGTAGGAATAGCAAATCCACTCCTTTTGTGCTCTCCAATTACTTTTCCTTTCAAATCGGTACCACACTATTTCTGAAGAATTAGCTAAAAGAGAATATCAAGTGATTTCGTCCCTAAAAACATAATTGATTAGTCGAAACTTCGATCCGATTGTAACATAGTCGAGTAGAGATATAATGAGAAATCCAAGAAAGAACCCCTTACCTTAACTATATTGAATCCGATTTCCTCCGATTGACTTAAGGCTAGAATTGAATCGGCTAGGATTATATTCGGCCACCCACTTAGCACACTATGAAAAAGAGGATGATTAAGATGTGAAGGAGTAGGAGGAAACACCATTTCGGTTTAGAAACAAGATACACAACCGAAAAGTGAGAGACACTTATTCGGCTAGAAAGAAAAGAAAATGAAAGTGAAAAGAGGAGAATAAGGTCACTTACCGATTCGGTCAAGAAGAGAGTGCCCAATACGAAAGAAAAGAAAGAAAAGAAATAGTGAAATGGTTGATGATGTGTCAAAAAAAAAGAAAGGATGGAGAGAAAAAAATGCTAAATTGTTTCGGTTAACAATCAAAAGAAGATGAACCAAATGAATCGAGGGTTACAGAAAAACAAGGGAGAATGATGAACAAATGGACTAGGAGGTTTCGGCCAAAACAAAGGGAAAACAAAATGGAAAAGAAAGTACCAAAATGACTTTAGTGTTTCGGCAAGACAAAAGAAAAAGATTAGAAAAGAAACACAAAATGTTCAACACCAAAGAAAATGCCTCTCATGCACCAAACTTCTAAAATGACTCTAAGAAAATTTGGCTCTCCAATTCCCCCTCTCCAAAACCGAGTATCATCTTTACCAAAAGATGAATGTTGACCAAAAATTCCTCCCCAAGGCAACTCCTCGCATTCGGCCAACATGTTCCCTTCCTTATCCCTTTTCTTTGATTTCTTTCCTTCATTTTCCCTTGTTTTCCTCCATACCATATTTCTTTAGCCATCTGTCCATTAAAAAGTCTCCCTTACCATAATTACCACCATGGCTGACACTTTGGGAAGAAGCACAAAAATTAGTCAAAATAATTTGCACTAGGTGAGATTCGAACCTCTTCCCTCCATGCTCTTCACTTAACGCCACAACCTCCTTGCCATATGCTCACTTATGCTAGCAAATTACTCACTTATTTCCATAAGCATTGCTGCCACTTACCTTCTCTCCTTAAGGTGCTTAAACATAAAAATTTTGCTAAGGCCCAATTCAATCCCGTGCCTTCTAAGGACCCCTAAACATACAAAATTAACATTCTTAACTAGCCTATTGTATGATATAATGCAAAGCATAAAATTCTGAATTTCAGGATGTTACACCATAAACTTCCAAATTGACTTACCCATTAAGTCCAACTCACAATTATGCTATTCTCATATTCTCAAAAATTCTAAAAGGCTTCTACGCTCGGGCCCAATAGGCCAAATTCTGCTAGGCCCAATTTTGGGTTGTTACATATGTAATAGTTGAGAATAAATTCTCTCTATTTTTCGGCAAAATAATAATCTCTCAAAGTTGTGTTCATAACTCTATCGGTGCCATCTATTTATAGGAAGAGAAGGTAGAACCCTTATTGAGTTGTGATGGTTTATTTCAAATAGAAAAACAACATTCTACTTAGAATAGGACTAGGTTGGATGACACACCCTAGTATTCCTACTAGGGTTGCAACCCGTTCATGTTCATGAGGGGTTTTTGGGAGTCTCTATCATAGAATCCAATTAAGAATACTTCCTGGGCGTTTTTGACCCAATATTGTAACATATCGCCAGGCGAAGTCTGGAAAATCTAAGTGTCGTCTGTAAAAGTAAGGCTTAAGGGTGAGTTTCAAGTACTTAATGCTAGGAATCGATTAAGTATAAGGACTTTTTGAATGCGCCATTGGTGCCTTGGTTTGGCGGACTCTGAACGAAAAAAAGTAACCCATGGCGAACTTTGGAAAGTACATCGTATAGGATGTTCTGAAAGAACAAAGCTTTTGACTAACTCTAAAGAATGGTAAGTATAATAGATCAAGGAGTATTGGTAAGAATATATATATGATAAGATGCATAGTATAAAGAAATACTATTATCGAAGTAGTGTTTTCCCAAAATCCCTTTTCAGAGTATAAAACGGATAGACTCCAACATAAAAATAAATAGATAAGGACTCCCTGCCAGATTACGATGATAAGTGAAATTAAAGTGCTAATTACGAAAGGAATGGTTATAAGGTATGAGTCCACATTAGTGATATAGTACAACTAGTGACCAATGTGGTCCCATGCTAGCCAATTTGTGAGTAAGCTGGTTGAGAACTATCCAAAGCGTGAACTAGAAGGGTTAAAGGCTAAAAGAGTAATTGGATGAGTTTCTTAGAAGTGGAAGATTTTGGATAAGACAACTCAGCAATGATGAAGCATTTACCAAGTTCCCATAAAGACTTGAGTTAAGTTTAAAGGAAACTCTTGTTAAGTTAAAATGACACTCTTGTTACGTTAAGGGAGAGTTATCTTCATTCTTAAGAAGTAGGGCTATAAGCAGAGGCATCTCTCTAAGAGGTGTTTGAATCCCTAGTTTTTGCAAGTGATTTAACCTCCCATAAAGGTACCTTTCATGACTCTGTTGGTCAAAGGAACATAGATCTTTAAGTATGCTTGGAGAAATAAGGCTTAGTGATATGTCTGGGTTTAAAATGAAGATAATGGTTACCCAAATGGTTCTAATGAAGTATTTATGTTCAACAAGGAAAAAGAGGTTGTAGTATTCTATTGAATGATGGATCTAAAGGCTAAGCTACTCTTTGAGGTCATCAGGTGAGTCCCTAAGCCGACTCTTTCATGTATGATATATGTTTAGAATCTTCTACAAAATGTAGTAAAACCATGAAATTTAAACTAAGAAAATTTATGTATGAAGGATGAACATAATAGCATGCATTGCATGAAATTTGATGGTCCAAGTGAGAATCAGAAATCCTGAAGATAAGAAATGTGTTAATGTGTCTGAGAGTATGAACGAGTCTGATGTGAAATGCAAATGTGTCTGGTGAGCATGAGTATGTCTGTCATGAGCATGTCATTGCATGATGAGTCTATGTCTATCTCTGAAGTCGTCAAAGGGGTCTGTAGAGACTAAACACTCGAATCTTTGAGGGGACAAGTCCATGGCCATGACATTGAAGGACCATATCGTGTAAGAATGTAACTAGTGGGTTATGGCATCATATAGAAAGAAGACTATATCGTGTAAGACCGTAACTGGTGGGTTATGGTATCATATGGGAAAGTTTAAGGAAGGTTATTACCTAACATGGTTCTCCGTGTGTCCCAGAATGATAAGGGGAAAACCTCACTAAGTGTGAGTTTAGGCAAATCTCTATCGTTTAAAACACCAATTAAAGGGCAACCTTTCTGGTGAGTACTGAACGTAAATGATACCTTTGCAGCAAAAATCTAGACAGGAGAGCCTTTGTAGCGAGTACTGAATGTAAATGATGCATTTGTGGCAAAAATCTGGACAGAAAAGCCTTTATGGTGAGTACTGAATGCAAAGGATGCCTTTATGGAAAAAAATTGGATAGGAAAGCCTTTGTGGCGACTACTGAATGAAAAGGATGCCTTTGTGGCAAAACTCTGGAAAGGTAAGCCTTTGTGGAAACCTCTGTTTAAGAACACCTTTATGAAAAATCTTTGAAAGGAAACACCTTTGTGGAGATATCTGTCAAAGGAAAGCCTCTGTGGCAAAATCTGAAAAGAAACGCCTTCGTGGTGCAACCTAAGAACAGGAAGCCTTGGTGGTAACTCTGTAAAGGAAAGCCCTTGTAGCAATTATAAAGGAAGCTTTTGTGGCTATGTAAATACAGGAATACCTTCACAGCAAATTTTGAATGAATGGCGTGTAAGGAATTAGGAAAGGATGGCGTGAACAATCCTCTAAAGGCAAAGTAAAGATAGGAGTCTAAAGGTATGGTAAGTGTAAGAGATAATGTATGGGACAAGTAGAAGGAACTAAGCATCCTACGAACTCTGAAAGAAAGGCACATATGTAAATGAATGGTGGATCACACATAATAACAAGAAAAGAACAGTGAAGTTAGTGTAACACCCCTTACCCGTATTCTACGACGGAACATGGTACGAGGCGTTACTGGACTTATACGCAAGCAATCATATAAAACCGAGACATGAATTTCCATCCAAATTTAAAAGTTTTCATATACATTCATATCGTCCCTATTACGAGTGTACGAGGCCCAAAACATACATCTGAAGTGGTTTGGGACTAAACCGAGAACTTTGGAAACTTTTGGGAAGCTTAGAAAATTTTTCATGCAAAAGGGGTCACACGCCTGTGTGGGTTCGGGACACGCCCGTGTGACCCTAAGACACGCCCGTGCTTTATGCCGTGTTCAAAATAGGGAGCATTCTGTTTATGACGTCATCATCAAATTAAGGTCACACGGCCAAGTCACACGCCCGTGTGCTTAGGCCGTGTGATTGATTATGTTTTTATAATTTTTTTATAAAATAAGTGCAGACTTCACACGGCCAGGGAACACGCCCGTGTTCAAGACCGTGCCATCCACATGGCTGAGACACACACTAGTGTCTCTGCCCGTGTGCTCATTACTGAGCATTCTGTTTTGCAAAAATTGAGGTGCAGGGGACTCACGGCCAGAACACACGCCCTTGGGGCAAGCCATGTGTCACACACGGCCTAGACACACGCCCGTGTGCCTACCCGTGTGGACAAAAATAAGGCTATTTACCAAGCCATTTTGCCACCCTTTCTTGCACAAACCTATACAACAACAAGCAATACAAATTTAAGTATATATACAACATATTCAGCCACAACCAAGTCATCCACACATCAATTACGTGCTATTTCCTATCACACACAACATCTCATACTTATCATCTTAAACCATGCAAAATCCACATTCATGAAAGACATCTTCACATTCATATATACTTAACCAATATTAGCCAATTCCAATGGCCATTTACAAAATGAATCATCAACCATTATAAGCTAACACATTTGGCCAAATCAATTATGACACATAACAAAAAGACCAAGTCCCTATACATTCCAAAACTCAAAATAATGTAATCATAAGTACCAAAATGTTAAGTTGATAGAGTGAATGGATCTCCGACAGTCTTCGATCCCCAAGTTGGCTTGGCGTCACTATAAGACAAGGGAAAAAGAAAGGGAGTAAGCTTTAAAGCTTAGTAAGTTCCTATGCAAATAATAAGCATCATAAACACACTTTAATATATACTCAACATGAAATAAATTAATATAAATGTCATTGTAAATCTCATAGTCAAACTTGGCATAGATGATACTAAAACCTTAATATCATAACTTACTCAATCAAACCAAACTGAGGGTTTAACACATATCGAGCTCATTAAGCATGAGTTTTATGTACATACTTGTACTAGCTTGTAACTTACCATGATCTTTAACAACATACTATAGTCTTTCTCAACTTTAACATTGCCGTTAAGTTTCCCGTTGAACCGCTTAGAATACTAAAGGATACTCACACACATAGTACCATACCAATGCCATATCCCAGATATGGTCTTACATTAGATCTCATATCGATGCCAATAGCCCAGCTATGGTCTTACACAAAGTCTCATATCGACGCCATATCCCAAATATGGTCTTACAAGAAATCTCATAACGATGCCATATCCCAGATATGGTCTTACACGTAATCTCAATAACCCTAATGTCATGACATTTGTATCCTATCTATTCCTAAGGTTCAACCGGTATTTTCTCACTTATCGAACTTTGTCGAATTCAGTCAAAGAGTAAATTACAATTCATACAATAATAATACAAGTAAAACATAAATAATAATGCATCATTTACATATGAACTTACCTTGGTACAAAACTAGTAGAATAGGGATTTAATCGTCAAACACCTTATTCTTTCCCCGATCAAGGTCCGAACCTCATTTCTCTTGATCTATAATAGAAAATTTAGCTTATTTAATAATCACATTACTCAATTAAATCCAAAAGTCATATTATGGCAAAATTACATTTTTGCCCCTAAACTTTGACATATTTACATTTTTGCCCCTAGGCTCGGAAAATGAAATCAATTCAATTTTTTCAATTCCCAAACCTAGCTGAACCTCTTTTATACTTATAGAAGTCCCCATTTTTCATTTAATCACACTTTTACACACATTTTGAAACCTTTTTACAAATAAGTCCTTTTGGCAATTTTCACCAAAAATCATCTAGCAAAAGTTGTTTATTTAACATTAAACTTGCATAATCTACCATTAGACATCAAAATACATGCATGTCACACATGGGTAAATTTTTAAACATGAACCATACTTCAAAATTATAGTAGAAATTGGTAAACCGAGTGATAACGATCTCAAAAACATAAGGAGCATTAAAAACGGGGCTAGGATGCACTTACAATCAAGCTTGAAAGTGAGAAAGACCCTAGCTATGGCTCCTTAGAATTTTATGCACAAGCCTGGAGAAGATGAGCAAATTTTTTCACTTGATTTTCCCTTTTTAATCTTTTAATTACTAAATGACCAAAATGCTCTTAATGCCTTTCTTTGAAATTTTACCTATCCATGTCCATTTTTGTCCATAAAAATAGAAATTGGTCAAATTGCTATTTAAGACCCTCTAATTAAAAATCCATGGCAATTTCATGCTCAAAGCTTCTAGAATGTATATTTTGCAACTTATTTAATTTAGTCCTAAATTTCGAATTAGTCACTTAATGCATAAAATTTCCTCATTAAATTTTCACACAATCATGCAATCATGCTATAGACCTCAAAATGTTCATAAAATAATTATTTCTACTTCAAATTTATGGTCTCGAAACCACTATTCTGACTAGACCCAAAATCGGGATGTTACAACTCTCCCCCCCTTAGGGATTTTCGTCCCCGAAAATCTTACAGGAAAATAGGTTTGGGTATTGTTTTCTCATGGTTTTCTTGGGTTCCCACGTGGCCTCTTCTACCCTATGTCTTTTCCATAATACTTTTACGAGGGTTATACTTTTATTTCTCAACTGTTTAACTTCCCGTGCTAAGATCTTGATCGGTTATTCACCATACGTCATATCTGGTCGAATCTCAATCTCTGTCGGTGAAATCACATGTGAAGAATAAGAACGATATTGTCGCAACATCGACACATGAAACACATTATGAATTCTCTCCAACTCTGTCGGCAAAGCTAACCGATATGCCACCAGCCCTATTCTTTTAATAACTTCAAACGGCCCAATGAAACGTGGACTCAACTTGCCTTTACAGCCAAATCTCAGAATCTTCTTCCACAGAGATACTTTCAAAAATACTTTGTCACCAACCTGGAACTCAATCTCTTTTCTTTTCAAATCTGCATACAACTTTTGTCGATCTGAAGCTGCTTTCAAGCAATCATGAATTACCTTTACTTTTTCTTCGGTTTCTCTAACCAAGTCTACCCTGTGAATCTGTTTCTCATTGAGTTCGGTCCAATAAAATGATGTTTGGCACTTGCGGCCATACAATGCCTCATAAGGCGCCATCTTTATACTCGATTGAAAATTGTTATTATAGGTAAATTCGACCAATGGTAGATATTTTTCCCAACTACCCTCGAATTCTAGAACACAACATCGAAGCATATCTTCAAGCACTTGAATCGTTCTCTCGGATTGACCATCGATTTGCGGATGGAAAGCGGTACTAAAGTTTAGCTTCGTACCCAAAGCTTCTTGTAGATTTTTCCAAAACCACAAAGTGAATCTCAGATCTCTATCCGATATGATCAAAATAGGCACTCCATGCAATCTAACAATTTCACCAATGTACAAATAAGCTAACCTATCAAGCGAATAATCAGTACATACCGGGATAAAGTGTGCCGATTTAGTCAATCTATCAATAACTACCCAAATGGCATCTTTCTTCTTTGGAGTTAAAGGCAAACCCGTTACAAAATCCATGGTGATTCTATCCCATTTCCACTCGGGAACCATCACGGGCTGAAGTAATCCTGAAGGCACTTGGTGCTCGGCTTTCACTTGCTGAAAAATTAGACATTTCGACACAAACTGTAACACCCCAAACCCGGCTCATGCGTTGTGACCGGATCTGACATGTCACATGAATAAAACGTATTAAGAACTTTGAAACTCGTACCTAAGTAGATATTATTTGGTTCTAATTAAGAAAACCAGTTTGATTAATGTAACATCCCAAAATTGGGCCTAGTAGGATTGGGCCGATTGGGAATTGGGCTTTAGGAAAATTAGAATATTATTTATTTTTGTGTTGGCTTGGGTAGGAATTTTGTGTGTTAGAATAGTCTGGTGAAGGCTTGTTTTTATTTAGGAAGTTAGAATAATTTTTTTTAGTAAGGTTTATTTAATGAAGTGGATTAAGTGAGCTTAGCACTTAAGTTAATTTAAGTGTTAATTAAAGCACAAGAGGAGTAAGTGGCAAGTTGGTTAAGGAGCTTGAAAGGTAGCTTGAGGTTAGAGGTTCGAGTGGTATGTTTAGCATTTTGAAGGTTTATTTTTGTGTATTAGCATTGATGGCCGGTCAAACTTATTTATGATAGGTGGACTAATAACTTTTGGTAAGTTGAATTTTTGTTTAAGGAAAGCTTAATTTAGGGGATAAGAATCTTGAACTTATGGCATGATGAGGGGACAAACGCATGGAATAGGGAGGATGTTTTGGAAAGTAATCCTAGGCTTTAGTGCATGTATGTGGACGGCATGGGTGTCTAGGTGGGTGGCTGAATTTTGTTAGGTGGTTTAGGAGGGGAATATTTGGCCAATTCCTCTTTTGTGCATCTTTTTGCATTTTGCTTTTCCTCTCCAAAAAACTCTTCTTTGGCCGAATGTTTATTGTACATTTTGTGCAAATTTTGCTTTTGTTTTAGCCTTCATTTCATTGAACCAAAAATACTATTTTCTTTCTCTCATCTTTCCACTTGAAACTAAAACTTCATTTTGGCATTTTATGCACTTTTCTTTTTGGTAAACAAAGAGTTGGCCGAATCTTTCAACCCCATTTTCTCTCTTATTCTTTTTCTTTCACTTGGCCGAACCTCTTTCTTCTCCAAACTCATTTTTTTGTTTTTTTCTTCCATTGTTGCTAAAAATCGAATTCTCTCTCTCTTTTTCTTCTCTTCTACTTTCGTATTTCATATCCTTTTAGACTCAAATCAATTGTTTTCTTCTCTCATAAGCAAATAGCCGAATCTTCTACTTCCTTTTAGTTTTAGTTTGGCCGAATATTCAAGGGTAGACTCTCTTTGGTTTCTTCAATCGATTTTGGTTAATAAGTAAGTATTCTTGGCCGATTTTCCTATTATTTCTTTTCTCCTCTCTATGTTATTTTCTTGTGGACAAGGGCCGAACCTATGGGCATTTGTTGCAAGGTTTTAACCATTTTAGGAATCGATTTCTTTTAGGCTCCTTGGGACGTTGGAAGCAATCAATCTAAGCCTCGTATCTTTATCGATCGTTTTGGGTAAGCCTTTAGGTAAGATTGGTATTTGAAGGATAACTCTTTGGGATTTTGATGTTGGCCGAATGGCCTTTGTTCATAATATTGTGATATGGCCGATTGTAGGACAAAGTGATCTAGTGCGGTAGATCGGATCATCGGATTTTAGTATTGCTTTGGTGAAAGGTGTGTATCTTACACACTTTATAACTTAGTTTATATATGTATGTATATGTGTGTTATTACTAATCATATTATGAAAGTGGGAAAAACGATGAGATTTGGATATGATACCATGATGGTATGAATGAGGATTCGGTAAGTCTGTTTCGATATGTTGTTATTACATGTGGATTGAAAACATGATCTATGATTTATAGTATTTATTATATGATTCATATTAAAGTGTATTAACATGATTTGGTTATCTATTGCATTGGTATGGGCAATATGAGAGGAGGGGAAGATTGATATTCGTGTCGTCGCGGACACGGTGTTTTGGTAACACATTGTGACTACGGTCACAGAGGTTTGGTACCTCCAGAGGTTTGGCACCTCATAGCGTCCTCGTCCCGTGGTTAACACCACCGTGGGTTGGCCCCACTTTTGAGATATGGGATCGACGCCCGGTGATTTGGTATCACACGATGGGTTGGCCCCATCATTCGATTTGTGTCTTGGGCACCGGTGGTTTGGAACCACCGGTGATTTGGTATCACATTCGTGTCTTCGGACACCGGAGGTTTGGCACCTCATAGCGACTTGTCCCCGTGGTTAATTCCACCGTGGGTTGGCCCCACTTTGAGATATGGGATCGCGCGGTGATTTGGTATCACACGATGGGTTGGCCCCATCACTTGATTTGTGACTTTGGTCACGGTGTTTTGGTAACACAATTGTGTCTTTGGACACCGGTGGTTTGGCACCACCGGTGGTTTGGTACCACACGGGGTAGAGAAGGAGTTATGGATGGCTAGGTTGGGTGCATTATGCATATATGTACTTTGTTATAAATTGTGTAAGAATATGGCATTTACGGGAGAGAGGGAAAATGCACTGAGTCTTGGTGACTCACCTTCTCCCTTATCATTTCAGGTGATTCGTGAGATCGCGGATGTGGAGCCGGATGAACTCGAGGTGGCCATGCAGTGGAGATTTTTAATAAATGAATTTTGGATTTTATCTATCTTTCTTTTGGGTTTATGTTGCTTAATTGTAATAAGGCCTCCTAGGATTATTTTATTATTCTTTGCATGTTTTGAATGTTTTGTTTAAACTATTTGATGATGTTAAAACGGATGCACATGTTTTCTCAAATTAAACATAAAATGTTTTAAAGTACCATCGGGTACATTTGAAATCAGTAACAACCTAACTTAATATATTTTTAAATGACATTAAGTAATGCTTTCTTCATAACACCTCAATCTGTTTTAAATCAAAACAATATCTTTTATCAAAATTTAAAACGACTTAAAAGGGATTTTCAAAAAGTTTTTTTCGTGGCATACCAAATTCGGTCGTAATGTTTGGGCGGGTTTGGGGTGTTACAAATTGGTATCGAGCACTGGTTCAAAGCTCATTTTGTAGCCCAAGGCCCAAAAATGTTTTTGTAGGCTTTTTTGAAATATTTTGGGTTTGAATGAGCATGGCACCGAGTCTCCCAAGACCGATCCGCTCAGGTAAGTACTTCTCATTTCTTTGTGAATTATTATTGGTAGAAGGGTAGGTATGGAACGTAGTTAGTGTGATAGGTGTTGAACATTAGGACTAGATACCCCAAACAAAGACATAAGACTTTAAAAGCCTAATTAAACCAACCTACGACCAAGTCACCGAAGTTAGGGTGTGGTAACCTTGGTGCGCATGTCTAGGATTGGATCCGGAAGAGCTTGGTACTTAAGCAGTCCTCGTGACTCACCTCCTCTTCGCGAGATTCCTGCAGTGCGTAGCTTCTGGTTCACCCTAACCAAGAGGACTCGGTCATAGGCAAAACCCTAAATAAAACCCGAAAGGGACTAGCCATGTTTTAAGGAAAACTTCGGTTTTAAAATCACTAAATTATCTCTTTTAGATAGTAGGACAAATTTATCTTGAAAATTATCAAATATTCCGGTTTATCAAAATTACCAAAATGCCCTTAGTGGCAAAATTACGAAAATACCCTTGGTTTCTAAAATTACCATATTACCCGATTTGATTAATTTTTTTATTTTGTTTATGTACGTGAAATTTTGTATTTCAAATAATACCATGACTTTGGAAAATTTACAAAATTACCCACGATTGACAAAATTACCAAAATACTTCAGTTTTCAAAATTTTCTTTGTACCTTTAAATTGCGAAATTTACAAGGAATACTCCTCGTTTTAGAAGTTACAAAATGTTTTGATTCATTAAAATTTTAAAATTTTCTTGATTTATTACAAAAATACCTCAGAGGAAAATGACGAAAATACCCTTGGGTTAGAAACGGATGTAAATGCCCAAGAGTGAATAAGTATGAAAGGTATTAGGGAATGGATGTACTTTTCTGTGTAAACTAGGATAGAAGACTTAAAACTTTGATTGATCGAAAGAATCTCTATTAAATTCTTTTCATAAAAATTTCTTCGCGGATAACCAAGTGAAACATGTACTAATTCATAAAAATTTCCTAACTGATTAAAGCGCGATAGTTAGAATGAGCTCTCGAGATCGTGGTCGTCATGAACATGGTAAAGGCCGATTGTGCTAGGGTTAGATCATCGGTACCGAGGCATATTTTTCGAAATGGAGGCGTTAGCATTGCTAGTCTTTGTGACGAGTATCATGATCAAGTTCGGTTTGATGAGCTGACTCGGATAGTTATAGGAATCGGTGAAGCATTTTGAGTTTGGTCTGTAGACTGTAAGAAGTATAGAAATCACGGTTCTCTAGGGTCACAATTTCATTCTGTAAATCGGTATGATCGAACTTATTGGCTTGCGATTACTGTGGAAGGTGTCATCCGGGAGAATATTGGAAGAAGGGTTGGAGCATGCTTGAGATGCGGGTCTAGTGAGCATAAGGCTGGGATTGTTTCCTCACTCTCAAGTCGGGTATGTTTTGGTTAGAAGTGATATTTGAATGTAGGAAAATTGTTGGTATAAGTGTAAGTGTTAAATAACAGGTTTGCTAGTGTGAATTAGATGTTTGGTTGTGGGATTAAGGATTCAAGATTTTGTTAAAAGTACATAGTGGTTTTAAGATCAGAGTGCGCAGCAAGAGCATAGTGTGGCGAGATAGGATGTACGACGGTTAGTTAGTTGGAAATTCCAAGGACGAAATTTCTTTAAGGAGGGTAGAATTGTAACATCCCAAAATTGGGCCTAGTAGGATTGGGCCGATTGGGAATTGGGCTTTAGGAAAATTAGAATATTATTTATTTTTATGTTGGCTTGGGTAGGAATTTTGTGTGTTAGAATAGTCTGGTGAAGGCTTGTTTTTATTTAGGAAGTTAGAATAATTTTTTTTAGTAAGGTTTATTTAATGAAGTGGATTAAGTGAGCTTAGCACTTAAGTTAATTTAAGTGTTAATTAAAGCACAAGAGGAGTAAGTGGCAAGTTGGTTAAGGAGCTTGAAAGGTAGCTTGAGGTTAGAGGTTCGAGTGGTATGTTTAGCATTTTGAAGGTTTATTTTTGTGTATTAGCATTGATGGCCGGTCAAACTTATTTATGATAGGTGGACTAATAACTTTTGGTAAGTTGAATTTTTTTTAAGGAAAGCTTAATTTAGGGGATAAGAATCTTGAACTTATGGCATGATGAGGGGACAAAGGCATGGAATAGGGAGGATGTTTTGGAAAGTAATCCTAGGCTTTAGTGCATGTATGTGGACGGCATGGGTGTCTAGGTGGGTGGCCGAATTTTGTTAGGTGGTTTAGGAGGGGAATATTTGGCCAATTCCTCTTTTGTGCATCTTTTTGCATTTTGCTTTTCCTCTCCAAAAAACTCTTCTTTGGCCGAATGTTTATTGTACATTTTGTGCAAATTTTGCTTTTGTTTTAGCCTTCATTTCATTGAACCAAAAATACTATTTTCTTTCTCTCATCTTTCCACTTGAAACTAAAACTTCATTTTGGCATTTTATGCACTTTTCTTTTGGTAAACAAAGAGTTGGCCGAATCTTTCAACCCCATTTTCTCTCTTATTCTTTTTCTTTCACTTGGCCGAACCTCTTTCTTCTCCAAACTCATTTTTTTTGTTTTTCTTCCATTGTTGCTAAAAATCGAATTCTCTCTCTCTTTTTCTTCTCTTCTACTTTCGTATTTCATATCCTTTTAGACTCAAATCAATTGTTTTCTTCTCTCATAAGAAAATAGCCGAATCTTCTACTTCCTTTTAGTTTTAGTTTGGCCGAATATTCAAGGGTAGACTCTCTTTGGTTTCTTCAATCGATTTTGGTTAATAAGTAAGTATTCTTGGCCGATTTTCCTATTATTTCTTTTCTCCTCTCTATGTTATTTTCTTGTGGACAAGGGCCGAACCTATGGGCATTTGTTGCAAGGTTTTAACCATTTTAGGAATCGATTTCTTTTAGGCTCCTTGGGACGTTGGAAGCAATCAATCTAAGCCTCGTATCTTTATCGATCGTTTTGGGTAAGCCTTTAGGTAAGATTGGTATTTCGAAGGATAACTCTTTGGGATTTTGATGTTGGCCGAATGGCCTTTGTTCATAATATTGTGATATGGCCGATTGTAGGACAAAGTGATCTAGTGCGGTAGATCGGATCATCGGATTTTAGTATTGCTTTGGTGAAAGGTGTGTATCTTACACACTTTATAACTTGGTTTATATATGTATGTATATGTGTGTTATTACTAATCATATTATGAAAGTGGGAAAAACGATGAGATTTGGATATGATACCATGATGGTATGAATGAGCATGTCTTAAGACATGAGTAGTGTGCCTTGTTGGAAAAACCGAGTTTGGAAAACCCAGCGAAAAATAAATTTAGGGAAAAACCAGAGTTTTAAAAAATTTTCAAAACAAAATATTGGTTGTGATATCTAAAGTAATAAACACTTAATCAAAATTGTACATTTTCGATTCGTCTAGGATGAGCATTTCGACCAAGTAGTTTTCTCCGCTATCCTCAAGCTCACGTCTGCCGAGTGTGGGTTCGCTTTGAATCAGAAAAATTTTCACAAAAACTACCAGTGGGGTAATTTTCTAATTTCTCTAAACTTTTAGGTCAAGTTGTAAATTAGAAAAATATCTCTAAAAATTTTCTGAAATAATCTCTTCAGAGAATTTTCTCTCAATAACATTTTTTCGAATTCAAGTATGTGTAAATAATGACTCAAGGCTCTCTTTATATACGGAGAGCTTAAAGAGTTCAACTATTATTAAACTCAATCACTTTAATATTAAATTAATATAATACTTATCAAGATAAATATTAGATTAAATTTAATATTAAATATTATTAAAATAATAAAATGTTTATCTTGTAGATAAACATTAAATTTAATTTAATATTAAGATAATCACTTTAATTTTAATTTAATAAAATACTATTAAGATAAGTATTAAATTAAATTTAATATTAAACTATTAAATAATATCAATTTTAAAATAATTAATCTAAAATCAAATTCTCTGATAGAATTCTAGTAGGGATGTAACTCTTCCACTACTCAATCACCGACTACCAACAGTCACCGGCCACCAAAACACTACCGTTGTAGCCATCGGCATCGACGTGTCTAGTGATGTAGGTGTGACACCCTTATGGCACCCCAAGCCGATTCAGCTGCTATCGATTCGGTCCGGGTCAATGACAACCCGACTTGTCCGGTCTAGCCAACAGTTGGACTGTCGATCTAGTTTTACATACCGGGCTCAGTTTGACCAGATTTTGGTCTTGTCTCGATTTTTGGCTCCCAGGCCCAATTTACGATCTCAGGCCCAATTTTCAAGTTCAATTACCCATTGGGCCAATTGTCTGACTTGAAAATTAACTTTCAAAAATATCATATTAATTTTAATTGATTTGATTAATTTAATTTTACTTAATCAAAATTAATTTTCCCAAAATCACTCAGATTTTCCAAATTAATTTTTCAAGAAAAATCTTTAATCAAATTCTGTAGTTGAACAATTCTCATGACCACCTAATTTAATTCCACATCGAATAAATCGACTCAATTAAATTATTCCCAAAGTCGTAGAATTTTCTTATGATTCATATGCAGTCCGATTGAGCTTTTGTTGAGCTAGCAGAGGAACCAATCAGACATATACAATTAGGCTCTAGTGATTGCACTTAAGTCCATAAGCATCGTTCCGATAATTCGCAATTACTTAATCATGGAGTCAGTCCACAAGAAGTACCATGATTGAAAACTCCTTATTATATACTCTTTACGAAAGCAATTCATCCAACTGTTTGGAACAAAATCCACGTCATGTGTGTGTTACCCTCATATGATATCCTTGATTCCTTTGAGTTAAATCCGTTCACTTAATTCAATCATATTTTATCTCATTATCACCATTGTATATTTTTAATGATTAATATGATCACTATCAACAAATGACTGTGACAAATTGCTCATTCAAGAACAAGCAACTCGTGGCCACATTCTATATTTATCAATCCACACAATGCCAATGAGATGATATCATTAACTCTTTAACTGAGCTATGGATTCCACTGTTGCTAATAAAGCCATGCCACACACAAGTTATGTAACCAACATACCGGCTATGGGCTCGATCATCTTTAGAGCATAAACCTCCACTTATACAAAAGCACATGAGTTTTATACGCATGGTGAGTGACTAACCCAAGATTTAGGTAAATCACACCATGAACATCACAAGTGAATTCATTCACCAACGAATTTAGAATTAATTTATCTTGGGTCCAGTCCAATGTATCATTCTACCAATGAATACATCTATGTCTTTACTCGGGAGTCAACTTCTCTGATAGTCAAGACTTGTAACTCCCCAAACCCAGCCCAGACGTTATGGTCGAATCTGGAAATGTTACGAAGAAGGGTTTTGAAACAAAACTTTCATGTTAAAACTTCTCGTATTAATTATTCTAAAAGAGTCCACATTTTCGGAAGAACTTATTATTATTCTCTTTAATGAAACTGTCATTTATTGCCCTTTTAAGTAAAACGTAAATTTACAGCGGAAGTTTGTAAGTCGTTATAGTTGAAAACAAAGTTTGTGTTTTCAAAAAAAAATGTTTGCATAAAATCGTTGTTTGCCAAACACCGCAGTTTAAAAATCAAAACGTATTCAAAACCTAAATTATAAACAACAGTCCAGAGAGTCCCAAAATTACAAAACTCTCAACGAAAATACCAAAAATTAAATAATTTAATAATTAAAAATAGTTTCCGGACTGGTGGTCACCGCTGAGCCTCCGTCGCACTGACCCGCCTATGCCTGAGGATTACTTGAATAGAACAGACAAACAGATGGGAGTTTTCAAAAACTCAGTGTGTAACTTAACAGAGACATGCATGCACATAAACTCAGATTTCTCATGTAGCAGATCAGATACCGACATAGGTCCTTAACAGAATCAGGTAATATCATAATTAGATTATCAGAACACACATATATGAAAAGTCCTACCCCCATCCTCTACACACCATCTCCAACCATCCTAACACACCATGTGGGGTATAAAACACCCACCCATCCCTACACACCACATAGTGTCCTTACGACACTTACCAAAATAGTTTGCAGTCAAGTTGCCAGTATCACGGCGAAATGTCGCCTCACAGAACACTTCCTCCACATATACAAATCCCACCACATACACAGATACAAATAACATATAACAGATATAACAGAAATAACATGTCACGCATGCTCATATGCAGATAACATACATGTTATTACGAACTAGTCAAATCATACATATCAATTTCTAAATGCTCAAATCAGTCTATTAGAATAGTAGATACCATGCCTTAGGGTTTGTTTTGCCCTTACTGACCCTAAAGAAGGCCCACAATCGATCGGAACAACGTATGTTACCTAAGGGAAATTTTTAGAATTTTGGGTCACATGCCCTTATGGCCCACACGCCCAAATTGGCCTTGCCCGTGTGGCCCATGACCCACACGCCCGTGTGGCCCACACACTGAAATTGACCTAGCCCGTGTGACCCACACGGCCACACACTCGTACGTCACACGGCCGTGTGTTACACATGACTGGGCACACGCCCGTGTGGCGTCAACAGGCTACTTTTTCAGCTTTCATCGAACCTCATTTTCTTATGTTTTCGTTACACACCTGGTTCGTTTTTGACGCTGAAGCATCCCAAGACCTCTGAAACTTAAAAATAGTACCCCAAACATCGATTTAGCAAACAATTTACGAATCTAACATGATTTAACCAACTACACATATGGACTTACTTCTAACAAACACAAACACAACCCCGAATCAGATCGTTGGAGTGAAATTCGCTGCTGCACCACCTTCACCTACACAATAGATTCGTAGAAAATCAGATTCCTTGACTACACCATTACGCTAATACGCAAAGAATAAAACAGCCTTACAGAAGTCAAAAACTACAACCAAGTGAAAAACCCCACATACTTTAATTGTACGAAGAGCACCGAAAATCTAAAACAAACGATAAGAACAATAGATTATGAACAAAATTGAAGGGAAAACGAAAAGAGGGAAAATATGTTGTAGAGAAAATAAGAGAAAGAAACATCAGGAAGTGAGGAAATTTTTGGGAAAAATTAAAATTAAAAAATAAAAATTACCCAAAATCCGCCACTTCCCCCACTAACCACTAACCACTAACAACCTTATCCCCCAAAATCCTACCCATTAACCACATCCAACTACCCCAGAATTTCAACTCCACCCAAACTATATCAAACAACCAAAATAAAAATAAACATCCACGCTCGCACAGGGATTCGAACACAAGACCCTCGACAAGCTAACACCTTACCACTTGAACCAACAGGCTCATTCTGATATGAGCTTACGAAAAATATAACATAAGCCCAACTAAGAGGGGTAAAGGTAGGATAAAAAATAACATATTTTCCATAAATGGAACTTGAACCCAAGACCTCATACACACAATCAAATCACTTAGCCACTAAAGCAGATACTCATTTATGTCAAAATTCACTAAAACAAAATTAAATAATTCAGGGCGCTACAACTCTACCCCCCAAAAGAAATTTTGGCCTCAAAATTTACCTGATCCGAACAGATAAGGATACTTCTGATGCATCACGTCCTCAGGTTCCCACTTGGCTTCCTCAGTGCCATGATTCTGCCTGTAACACCCCGAATTTGGGCCTAGAAGAATTGGGCGCAATGGGCCTTGGGAATGGGAGCTTTTAAAATTTTTGAGATATAAGTATCACTTAGAATATCATTAAGATAGTATCGGGATTAATTGAGGCCTTATATTTAGGGGTGACCTTAGGGAAAAATTTATTTTTCTCACTTAATGGACCCTAGTCTCAAGCATGAGGCCTCATAAGAAGATTTAGAGAAGGGAGGACACAAATGGGCTTGTAGTCCAGTGGTAAGTGGCGTCATATAGGGTTTAAAAGGTGGTATTTGTGTTTAAAAGACCAAAGTGGGCTTGTGGCCCAATATTAGGTGGCGCTGCAAGGGAGCTAGAGGGTGGCGTCACTAGCAGTTGAAGAGGCCCACGTTTTGGCCGCAAGGAGCCCATGTCTTTGGGCCATTTTCGGCAATTAAAAGGGAGCAAGGGGGGACGGCAATAGGGCTAGAAAATAGGAGGATTAAATGATTGGGGTAATGTGGATATTATGCTGATAATAGTAGGGAAAGGTGGTGTTATTTAGGCCTCTTCTAAAGGTATGAATAGATTAAGATAAAGGAGAAAAGATAGGAGTTATATCCAGAGTGCAGTGTTGGCCGAAATTCCATCACCTAGAGGAGGGAAGAAATCGGTTTCTTTATGGCAAAGGGGTGCCGAAATTTCCCCTATTATTTAATGAGTTGTTAGTTAGCAAGAAGGGCACTTTCGGTTTTTGATATGTAAGTGCCGAAAGTCTCTATAAATAGGGGTAGTATCTCTTCAATTCCAGCATTTGAACCCTATTCTTTTCTTCATTCTCTGTGCCGAAACTCTCAGTCATTCTCTGCAATTTCTTTTCTTTTGATTTCTTCAAAAGCCGAAACCTCCCAATTTTTCTCAACATCTTTTCTTTCAAAAGCTGAAACTCTGAACTCTATTCTCATCTCCATAGCCGAATACTTCCTATTCCCTTTTGCCGATTTCTTTATTAAAAGCCGAATCATCATAGACTTCTTTGAATCATCTTCACTTCCTGACTTTTGTAAAAAAGCTGAAATCTCCTAAGAGTAGCCGAATCTCCTCTATTAAGGTAGGTGTCGACTCTTGTTATTTCTTAAGATCTCTTTCAGTTTTTAGGAGTCAAGGCCGAATGGCCACTTAGTTTGTTAAGGCTGTCGATTGAGGCTAATACTTTCTCTCTTTTTGCGTTTTGGGCGGCATTCCGGGATTTGAAGGAAACCTGATCGTCTAGATCTAAAAGCCGGAAATTGCTAGTCTCTAATTTCGAGATTTTAAGGTAAGGGGGTTCTCTTTAGATTTCCGTTAGATTTGCTATCACATTTGAGATCTTAACCATATGTTATGGTTTAACAACCCTATTTCGTTATAGTAGTTCTGATAAGGACTTTTGATGGAATCGAATATGGATCAGGCAAAGGAGAGGATTGGGTCTGTAAACCCAATCCCTAAGTTTAAGAAACATGCGGTGTCAGCGGTTCGAGTGAAACACCCCACACCCGGCCCACGAGCCTTGACCGGATCTGGTATGCTCCTCGACGTAAACCGGTTCAAAATTCATGTGTTACTCTGATAAATAGTGTGTTTTGAAAGAAATATTGTTTTGGGTTGGGCTCAAGTAGAACATTTAGAGTACATTTAAAATAAATTACTTAACCTTTGACTTAATAAAAATTTGTAAACATAAAAATAAATGTAAAATAGTTCAATTGTGGCCTTATTACATCAAAACAAACCCAAATAATTTAAAGTACTTAAATGAAATAAAATGTCCAAATAAAATAAACTTCAAGCTGAGCATGGCCACCTCAAGTTCTGCCGTCCCGGTCCATCACCTGAAACATGTTCCCACAATGGGGTGAGTCAACAGACTCAATGTGTAACCAACACTAAAATTTAATAGTCAGGCATACATTATCAAATTACATTCACATTCACATAACAGATAGTAAAGTGATGCAACCCGAACCCAAACCTATATGCCATCCGCTACACATCACCCGTACCATCCTGCACACCGTGGGGACTACTAAGTCAACCCTCCATCCGCTACACACCATCGAAGCGCATCCGCTGCGCAATGACGTGCTCATCGCCCTTATAAATATTTGTGGTCTTAGGTCACCACATTCAGATATCGTGGTCTTAGGTCACCACATTCAGATATCATGGTCTTAGGTCACCACATTCAAATACCGTGGTATTAGGTCACCACATTCAAATATCGTGGTCTTAGGTCACCACATTCACTTCCCCTTTTCAATAACCCATATGCCCCATATCATACATATTATGCATTAACATGCCAAATTTCACATTCTTATCACTTATCACATGTTAAACATAACATATTTCATAATCCTAGTAGGAGTAGGAAACGTACCTGAGTACTTTGTACCATAACATGGTACCTTAGCCACATTCTTACACTTTCATATTAACACATACATCAAGTTAAAGCCATAAATCTATTAAGATTAGTGTCGGGTACACACCTGATTCGCTTAACAATTCATGAAATCCGAAATCCGATGTAACGCCTCGGATCTTTAACTTCCTACATTCGCCATCACTTTAAAAATTTAATGAAGACCATTCGCCATAAAACCAAATCCTATTAGGATTGTTATTACTCAAAACTTACCTTGGTGCCGATTGATGTGTAATCAAACATCGGAAACTTGTATTCTTCCCTTTGAAATCAGCTAATCACTAGATCCCTTGTATCGGTTAGTTTTCGGTTAAAACAAATAGATCTAAGTACTTAAGATAGGGCCTTGGCCGAATATGTGAGTACACTTACCTTGAAATTCTCAAATCCCGAAAAGTATCCCTTGCCTCAGATGTCTGTCGAAATTCCCATGGATTTATGTTAGATCAATTCCTATCATTTGAACACATTAAGAATGGCCTAAGGCCGAATGTCATCTTACCTTGAATCTTAAAAATCCCGAAAGATCTTTCCTTGATGTCGACAACACATAAATCCCGAAACCTCCCTTCCATAATTCGACCAAGATTGATAATAGAGATTAGTCCCTAAATTCGGTAAGTCTAAAATATAAAGAATGGAAACCAAATTTGGATCTTACCCTTACTTGATGAAATCGACAGCACCTTTGTTTGAAGCCTTTCAATGATTCGGCTATGAAGACTTGGAGACTGGATGGCTATGGTCACTTATGTATTCGGCTTCAACTGAATTGAAAAGAGAGGGATAAGAACTTAGAGAGAATCGGTAATGGTGGACTTGGGGAGAAGAGGAATTCGGTTTGACAAAAGAAGAAGAGAAAGAAGATGTTGCTTAGAGAATTTGGCAGAGAATGGGAAGGAAAAGGAAGAAGAATGAATGATAGCCTTAATCTCCTCCCCTTTTGCCGAAATTATCACCAAGAGAATCCCTTACTTGGCCATCACTTCTATTTTGATGGCTTTATCACCTTAATTTGAAAATAAAATTAAAGAATAAATCATTATTTATCTCTTGACAATAATCTAAAATAAATCTATTATTTATCCACCCTTAGCCGAAATTTTAAGAGAGTTTAAACTCTTCTTCAAGTGCCTTGGTGCCGTCCATTACCTCCCCCTTGTGCCGAAAAAAATAAAAACTTTATTTTGCTTCCTAAGTGACTCGAACTCGAGACCCTTTTGCTCCTGCATGTGGCGTCACTTGCTAGGCCCTTAAGTGGCGCCTTGTAGCCATTTTACCAAGGCTATTTGTATGTCATATTTCACATACATTTTCTCTTAAGACCACCTTGCCTTAGTTTCCCCTTTTTAAACTTTAAACTTAACATTTTCTATGACATTTCCTTAAATTTCCAAGTTTCCAAAAATGTTCACTTCCCTCTTTTAAACTTAACATTTCTAAATCATTTCCTTGCATTTCCAAGTTTCCAAAAATGTTCACAATATATTCATAACGCATAAGACATGCCATTTCGTATAATTAAATAAAAAATGCATAGGCCCATTTCGGGATGTTACATCGAGATTGGCCACCGGGTTGTGGACCGGCTTCTGAACAACACCTTAGGCAGATAGCAGTTGTGTCGGCTACGGACAGCGTCGACATAGAAAGTATCGTTTTATCGGTAAATAGGTGTGTAGATCTCTAACACACTAGTTAACTATATTATATATATATATTGGGCTAAAAAGCCGAAAATAGGCTGTGTAGACAGTCAAATAAAACCCGAAAAAGGGTCTGTAAAGGATGCCAGGTACATAATAATAGAAATCTCTATGTGTATCGATAAATATATATATATGAAAGCCTATTTTCTTAGAGATGGTATGATGTTTTCAATTTTTCATGTGTGTATGCATGGGGTGGGATTATGATAATGAAGGGGAAGAGCATAATAGGTCACATGGTGATCGGTGGTTAAACCACAAATTCAAATGTTAGGTCACATAGTGATCGGTGGCTATGCCACGTTTAATGATTCCTGATTAATAGGAATAGGCAGTACGGCTGTCGTTATGGTGTGTAGCGGATGGAGGGTTGATTGTAGAAATCCCCGAGGTGTGATGGTTGGTACGGGTTGGTGTGTAGAGGATGGAATTCTAGGTTGGGTTGGGCTATTCATCATTTATTACTTATCATGTAAATATGATTGTTGCCTTTATGTATGGGCCAGGGCTCATAATGTGTTTGTGGGCCTCAGGTCGTTGTGTGTACCGGGATTTATACACTGAGTCTTAGTGACTCACCCCTTTATTTTTTTCTACTCTTTCAGATGAGCAGTAGATCGTGGATAGTGGGAGCCGAGACGGACTCGAGGGGCCATCAAGTTATTTAATTTCATAGACTATTTCGATTTTTTTTATTTAAGTTATAATTTTTGGGATTAATTATGTAATAAGGCCCAGGGCTTAGGTTATCGTTTTCTTTATTTTATTCTTTGATGTTTCTGATTTAAAATTTATGTTCAAGGACTTAAGTCTCAAAAAGTAATAAAATGGGTTTTCCAAACATGTTCAACGTAAAAACAAAGGTTTCCAACAAATATCTTATTCTTACCAAATGCCTAAGTAAAGAAACTGAGATTTTCTAAAGTCAATTTAAGTAAAGTTTTTAACAATAAACCCCGTAGCATACCAGATCTGGTCGTAGCGTTTGGGCCGAGTTTGGGGTGTTACATTTTGGTATCAGAGCCTAGTTCAAAACTCGGGCTGTGAATGGGTCTAGTAGTGTTTTGAAAATGATGTGAATTTGAGAAAAGTGTGGGTTGAGATATGGCCTTCGAGTCTACCGGCACCCGATCCACGCAGGTAAGTATTCTAACTTCTGATATGAATGATTGGGGTTGATGGGCTTGATGGACGTAGACTAGTATGTTAAGCATTGATGGACCTTAGGCTTAGTTTAAACAACTCTATAAATTCATAAGACTTAATCTATCCAAACAAACCTGTGAACAAGTCGCTGGGTCAGGGTGTGGCAACAGGCATACGCATGTCTAGGATTGGATTCAGGGAGAGCTTGGTACTTAAGCGGTCCTAGTGACTCACCTCCTCTTCGCTAGAATCCTACCTGGTGCGTAGTGACTGTTCACCTTAGCCATGAGGACTTGTTGACGGGCCAAAATTTATAATTAAAACCCGAAAGGGATCAGCCACCCTAATTTTGAAAATTTTCCAAAATACCCCCTTGGTTGTAGAAAAAAAATACTAAATTACCCCTAATTTGTAAAATGACCAAAATACCCCTGGTTTGGAAAATTACCCAAAATACCCCCCGAAATGTAAAATTACCAAAATACCCTTATTTTGTAAAATCACCAAGATACCCTATTTTGAAAAAAAAATATATATTTTGAAAATACCTTGTAGGGTAAAATTACGAAAGTACCCTTGGGTAGTGAAATGACGAAAATATCCTTATGTGATGAATGTGAGTTCATGGATGTTACTTGTATGTTGATGTATGATGGTTGAATGTGTGTGGAACTAGGAGATATACACTTGAGACTGAAACTTATAGATATAATCGCGAATTCGAAAGAACTACTCTTAAAACTACTGTCCATAAGATTGTTCGTGGTTAATCAGTGGAAGAAATTAACAATTCATAAAATTTCTAATAAGATAAACGCGAATCGGTAGAATGAGTACAAGAGGTCATGGACATTTACCGCGTGGTCGTGGTAGGGGTAGGATGACGGTGTCAGAACCAGTAGGGTCTAGCCATGGATCTGGAAATGAGATGCCAGTACCACCAGCTGCGGAGGAGGAATTTTAGGACCAGACGGCCGGAGATGATGCGGTGTCTCAGGCAATGTTAAGGGTTCTAGAGAGGGTTATGCTGAGGCGAGGCAGCCAGCTTTGGACTATGCAGCACGTCGCCAAGGGGACGAGGACGCTCTAGATACGAATACCGGTGCGTACTCTACCATAGTATACTAAGTGTTTCTTTTGGCATTAGAATTAGAGTGCGCAGCGAAAGCGTAGTGGTGAGACTTGGGTAGTACGATTAATAGTTAGTTGGAAATTTTGAGGATGAAATTTCTTTAAGGAGGGTAGAATTGTAACACCCCGAATTTGGGCCTAGAAGAATTGGGCCCAATGGGCCTTGGGAATGGGAGCGTTTAAAATTTTTGAGATATAAGTATCACTTAGAATATCATTAAGATTGTATCGGGATTAATTAAGGCCTTAGAGTTAGGGGTGACCTTAGGGAAAAAATTATTTTTCTCACTTAGTGGACCCTAGTCTCAAGCATGAGGCCTCATAAGCAGATTTAGAGAAGAGAGGACACAAATGGGCTTGTAGTCTAGTGGTAAGTGGCGTCATATAGGGTTTAAAAGGTGGTATTTGTGTTTAAAATACCAAAGTGGGCTTGTGGCCCAATATTAGGTGGCGCTGCAAGGGAGCTAGAGGGTGGCATCACTAGCAGTTGAAGAGGCCCACGTTTTGGCCGCAAGGAGCCCATGTCTTTGGGCCATTTTAGGCAATTAAAAGGGAGCAAGAGGGGACGGCAATTGGGCTAGAAAATAGGAGAATTAAATGATTGGGATAATGTGGATATTATGCTGATAATAGTAGGGAGAGGTGGTGTTATTTAGGCCTCTTCTAAAGGTATGAATAGATTAAGATAAAGGAGAAAAGATAGGAGCTATCTGCAGAGTGCAGTGTTGGCCAAAATTCCATCACCTAGAGGAGGGAAGAAATCGATTTCTTTATGGCAAAGGGGTGCCGAAATTTCCCCTATTATTTGATGAGTTGTTAGTTAGCAAGAAGGGCACTTTCGGTTTTTGACATGTAAGTGTCGAAAGTCTCTATAAATATGGGTAGTATCTTTTCAATTCCGGCATTTGAACCCTATTCTTTTTTTCAATCTCTGTGCCGAAACTCTCAGTCATTCTCTGCAATTTCTTTTCTTTTGATTTCTTCAAAAGCCGAAACCTCCCAATTTTTCTCAACATCTTTTCTTTCAAAAGCCGAAACTCTGAACTCTATTCTCATCTCCATAGCCGAATACTTCCTATTCCCTTTTGTCGATTTCTTTATTAAAAGCCGAATCATCATAGACTTCTTTGAATCATCTTCACTTCCTGACTTTCGCAAAAAGCCGAAATCTCCTAAGAGTAGCCGAATCTCCTCTATTAAGGTAGGTGTCGACTCTTGTTATTTCTTAAGATCTCTTTTTTTTTTAGGAGTCAAGGCCGAATGGCCACTTGGTTTATTAAGGCTGTCGATTGAGGCTAATACTTTCTCTCTTTTTACGTTTTGGGTGGCATTCCGGGATTTGAAGGAAACCTGATCGTCTAGATCTAAAAGCCGAAAATTGCTAGTCTCTAATTTCAGGATTTTAAGTAAGGGGGTTTTCTTTAGATTTCCGTTAGATTTGCTATCACATTTGAGATCTTAACCATATGTTATGGTTTAACAACCCTATTTCGTTATAGTAGTTCTGACAAGGACTTTTGATGGAATCGAATATGGATCAGGCAAAGGAGAGGATTGGGTCTGTAAACCCAATCCCTAAGTTTAAGAAACGTGCGGTGTCAGCGGTTCGAGAGTGGCCACCAGGTTGTGGACCGGCTTCTGAACAACACCTTAGGCAGATAGCAGCGGTTGTGCCATCACACTGACGGGTGTCGACATAGAAAGTATCGTTTATCGGTAAGCAGTGTGTAGATCTCTAACACACTAGTTAATCAGTATTTTATATATATTGGGCTAAAAAGCCAGAAATAGGCTGTGTAGACAGTCGAATAAAACCCGAAAAAGGGTCTGTAAAGGATGCCAGGTACGTAATCATAGAAATCTCTATGTGTATCGATAAATATATATATATATGAAAGCCTGTTTTCTTAGAGATAGTATGATGTTTTCAATTTTTCATGTGTGTATGCATGGGGTGGGATTATGATTGAAACACCCCAAACCCGGCCCACGAGCCTGCACGGATCCGTATGTTCCTTGAGTAAAACGTTTCACATTCATGTTTATTACTTTGGAAAATTTGGGTGGTTTTATAAAAAAAATGCCGAGTTGTTTTGGAGTTAATCTTTAATTCGAAAATCGTTTGTGTTTAGGTGTCTAAACATTTAAAATTTATTTTTAAGAAAAGTTGCTTAAACTTTAAATGGATAAAAATTGTATCATAATAAAATAAATAAACATCCATGCATAATCAGTTTATAGCTATGGCCTTATTACATCAAAGCAAAACCCGAAATAAATCCAAAATACTTAGAAATAAAAAGTCCAAAATTAAAATAAAGTCTGAGTTGAACATGGCCACCACTAAGCTCCTGCCGATCCGGTCCGTTACTGAGTGTCACCTAAAAAATATCCCACAACGAGGTGAGTCAAACATACTCAGTGTGTATAACCAACACCAATCCCAACGATTTAGGCACATCAAATCATACACATATAATGAATATAAATAATGATGCAATCCCCAACCCAAACCTAGATAACCATCCGCTACACATCACCCGCACTCAACCATCACACCGTGGGGACTACTAAGTCGACCCTCCATCCGCTACACATCATCGAAAGCGCCATTGCAGACGATGTGCTCATCTCCTTATAAATTTTGTGGCATAGCCACAGATAATATTTCGTGACATAAGTCACCACATTCGGGATTTCGTGACATGAGTCACCACATTCGATATTGTGGTATAAACCACCAGATCACTTCCCTTTCCATATAACCCGTATGCCCCAAGTCATACAAAACATGCAATATCATGCCTTATGCCTTATTTCATATTCTTATCAATATTCACACATGAGCCGTATTCCGAGATATTCATATCATTTATTAACATAACGTTAAAGTTACGTACCTGAGTACTCTGTACCATTGCATGGTACCTTTGCCCACTTTTCACAATATTATAAGCACATATATTAAATTGATGCCATAAATCTATTAAGAATTAGTGTGGGGTACACACCTGGTTACTATCGTATTCACTTTGAATCCCTAAAGTCTACCAAAGCAGATTGAACTCTTCCTAAAAATCAAAGTTAGAATCGCCAATCACTAACACTTAAAATGGCCTTGGCGAATATTGATACTCTCTTACCTTGCGGATCTAAATCCCGAAAATCGTCACTTGGCTATGAAGATGTCGAAATCCTACATGGTACATGTTAGGGTCAGCGTATTGCACAAGATCTATGAAAATGACCCTTGGCCGAATACCACACATGGCTTACCTTGGATCTTTGAAATCCCGAAGATCTCCTCTCTTGAAGTCGGTTATAATAGGAATCCCGAAACCCTCCTTCAGAGTTTCGGCCATAGAGCAACAATGTGGTTAAAGTCTTGATTTCGACAGCCAAAGAAAGAAAAAGAATAGTAAATCGACATAGAAGAGGTCCTTACCTAAAAAGAAAGACCAAAACGCAAATGGTCACCACCCTCCAAGGGATCGATGGGAAGATCTCAAGTAGTGAACTTGGTTCAAATGAGAAAGATGATAGGATCTTGGTGCTTAGGAGTAATCGGTTTCAATGGGTGACAATGAAGTGAACTTTCAGCTTAGAAAAGAATAGCAAAGGGTTATAGGTTCGGCTTGATGAACACTAGGGAGATTCGGCTTCAACCAGTGAAAGAGAGGGAGAGTATGAGGCTTTAGGGAGAATCGGCAATGATGGGATTTTGAGAGAGGGATATTCGGCTTTGGTCAATTGAAGAGAAAAGGAAGTAGAAAGCAAAGAAAGCAAGTTGAATTCCTAAGGATTTTCGGCACAAATGAGAAAGATGAGAAGAGCAGCAATTTTCGGCACACCTATCCTATTATCATCAAACGGAAAATGCCATCCTCCAATGCCCCATATTCGCCAACTCCTCTTCCCCTTATCGACTTCCTTCTTTTTCGCCTATTTCTTCTCTTTCTTTACCCATTTAAAATAATTTAAATAAAACAACAATTATCTCCTCCTTTAGCCGAATTTTAAAAGGAATTTAATCACATCTTGAGCTCATCCTCGCCTCCCAATGCCGTCCACCACCGCTCATCCTTGCTGCAAAAAAACTCCTATTTGCGTCCCTTGCTACTCGAACCTAGGCCCTTTTACCCCGCTTGTGGCGTCACTTACCAAAGCCTTAAGTGGCGCCTTCCTGCCACTTTACCAAGTTGATTTTTATGTCCTATTTCTCCTACAAATTCTCTTAAGGCCTATCAAGCTTGGCTCCACTTCAAGACTTAAAATCTGATATTTTTTAAGGCATTCACCTACACTCTAAAGTTCTCAAAATTCATAAAACACACTCAACATACACATAGACATGCTTCCACATATATTTAAGCAAAAATGCACAAGCCCAAAATCTCGGATATTACAGTTCTACCCCCCTTAAAATAATTTCATCCTCGAAATTACCTGGCTAAAATAGGTGAGGGTATTGCTGTCGTATTGCTTCTTCCGGCTCCCAAGAAGCTTCTTCCGATCCATGATTACGCCATAACACTTTGACTAAAAGAACTGATTTCCTTCAGTAATACCTTCACATCTCGTTCCAAGATCCGGATCGGCTCCTCCTCGTAGGACAAACCGCCTTAGCTCCACTCTCCTCAACCGGCACTACATGAGATGGATCCGATCAAGAACGACGTAGCATAGAAACATGGAACACATCGTGCATCCGCTTCAACTCCGAGGCAACTCTAATCGGTATGCCACTGGTCCAACCCGCTTCAATACCCGATAAGGTCCTATAAACACGGGACTTAACTTCCCTTTGCGACCAAATCTCATCACCTTCTTCCATGGCAAAACTTTAAGAAACACCGATCTCCCACGAAAATTCTATTTCCTTTCGCTTAAGATCCGCATACGACTTCGCCTCGCCGATGCCTCCTTTAACTGTGTCCGAATTAACTTAATCTTTTCTTCGGATTACGCCACAATCTACGGACCCAAAACTTGACGTTCTCCTAATTTCGTCCAACACGTAGGTGTACGACACTTCCGCCCATCTGACGCTTCATACGGTGCCATCCGAACATCGCTTGATAGTTTGTTATTATATGCAAATTCTACTAAAGGCAAGTATTCTTCCCAACTTCCTCTCAAGTCTATCACCTGACCCCTCAACATATCTTCCAACACTTGAATCACTCGCTCGATTGACCGTCCGATTGTGGATGAAATGCCGTAGTAAAATCCAACTGGTGCCTAAAGCCCTGATGTAGTGCTTTCCAAAATCGAGACGTAAATCTTGGATTCCTATCTGAAATAATCGACACCGGTACTCCATGCAACCTTACAATTTCAGCCACATACAACCTCGCCAACTTCTGCAAAGAATAATCAACCCGCACTGGTAAGAAATGCGCGGACTTTGTCAATCGATCCACTATCACCCATACCGAGTCCTTCTTAGTAGGCGTAAGGGGAAGCCCACTAACGAAGTCCATGGTGATTCTCCCCACTTCCATCGCGGAATCTTTATCGGTGAAGCAATCCCGACGGAACTTGGTGTTCGGCCTTGACTTGCTGACACGTTAAGCACTTCCCTACAAATTCTGTAACTTCCCGCTTAAGACAAGGCCACCAAAACTATTCCCTTAGATCTCTATACAACTTACTACCTCCAAAATGCATAGCATAAGGGCTACCATGCGATTCCTGAAGAATCCTCTGCCTTAACTCCTTATTCTTAGGCATACAGACCTTGCCATGAAGACACAGCACTCCTTCACTGTTAACACCATAGTTTTCCAACTCCCCACTCTGCACTTGTCGCAACTTAGCACTTAGATCATCATCAGCCAACTGACTCTCTTTCACCTCCTCCAACCATGTCGGCTTAACTTGCGATTCTGCCAGCAAACTTCCATCGTCATACAAGCTAAGATGTGCAAACATTGCCCTCAGATCCGACACCACTTTTCGAGTTAGGGCATCCGCCACTACATTCGCCTTGCCCGGGTGATACTCTATGGAACAATCGTAGTCTTTCAATAATTCCACCCACCTTCGCTGTCTCAGATTCAACTCCTTCTGAGTCAGCAGATACTTAAGCCTCTTGTGGTCTGTGTAGATCATTGACTTTTCTCCATATAAATAGTGCCTCCATACCTTAAGAGCAAAGACCACCACCGCCAATTCCAAGTCGTGCGTCGGATAGTTAACCTCATGTGGCCTTAATTGTCGAGACGCATAAGCGACTACTTTCCCGTCTTGCATCAATACGCATCCTAATCCTGTATGAGAAGCGTCACATTACACCACAAAATCCTTCCCTGCCTCCGACTGTATCAAAATCGGAGCTTCAGTCAAAACCCTCTTAAGTTTCTCAAAGCTCTCCTGTTGCCTATCTGTCCATACGAAAGGTACTTCCTTTCTCAACAATTTTGTCAAAGGTGCGGCTATTGACGAGAACCCTTCCACGAACCTTCTGTAGTAGCCTGCTAATCCCAAGAAACTATGAACCTCCGCCACGACTTAGGTGGTTTCCAATCCAACACTGCCTCAATCTTCCTAGGATCCACTCTTATCCCTTCTGCAGACACTACATGCCCTAAGAACGCAACTTCCTTAAGCCAAAATTCACACTTGCTAAATTTGGCATAGAGCTTCTTCTCCCTTAACACTTGCAACACTGTCCGGAGATACTCGTCATGTTCCTCCTCCGACTTGGAATACACTAGGATGTCGTCTATGAACACAACGACGAATCGATCCAAGTAGGGTTGAAAAACCCGGTTCATCATATCCATGAACGCGGCTGGGGTGTTCGTCAATCCGAACGGCATTACTACGAACTCATAATGCCCGTATCTTGTCCGGAAAGCTGTCTTATGGATATCCACCTCCTTCACCTTAAGCTGATGATATCCAGACCATAGGTCTATCTTTGAAAATACCGCGGCTCCCTTAAGCTGATCGAACAAGTCGTCTATCCTTGGCAACGGGTACTTGTTCTTGATGGTCAGCCTATTCAACTGACGATAATCTATGCACATACGCATAGTCCCGTCCTTTTTCTTCACAAACAGAACCGGTGCTCCCCATGGAGACACACTGGGTCGAATGAACCCTCGGTCAAGCAACTCCTGAATTTGAGCTTTGAGCTCCACCAACTCCTTTGGTGCCGTTCTATACGGAGCGATAGATACTGGCGCCGTTCCAGGCAATAAGTCAATTCCAAACTCCACCTCCCCGCTGTGGGGTATTCTGTAACTCCTCAGGAAAACATCCACAAATTCCCTTACGGTTCTAACTCCACTAACTCCTTCTTCTTTTGCATCCAACGCACTAACGAAAGTCAAGAATGCCTTGCACCCTTTTCGAACCATCTTATCAGCCTTTAATGCAGAAACTATGTTAGACAAGTAGTTTCTTCTTTCTCCTATCATAATTATCTCCTCATCCTCAAGGGTCCTTAACTCCATTCGCTTAGCTGCACAATCCAATATAGCCCGATGTTCCACTAGCCAATCCATGCCAAGTATGAGATCAAATTCTCCGAAAGGTAGTTCCATCAAGTCGGCAGGGAATATCACTCCCTGAATCTCTAGAGGTACACTCCGAAATATCTTATTCACCACTACAGTTTGACCTAACGGGCTTACTACAGTCATCTCCCTATTAGATAGTTCAGAAGCTATGCCTAGAGTTTCAACTACTCTACATGCAACATACGAGTGGGTCGAGCCAATATCAATTAAAGCAAAGTAAGGCTTATCAGCTATAAGGAACATACCGGTTATGACGTCCGGTGCGTCTCCTTCCTCCCTCCGGCGAACTGCATACACCAGACCTGGCTGTCTTGCCTCCGTATTACCAACACCTCTGCCCGGTGTTCCACGTCCTCCTCCAGAACCATTTCCTCTGCCATTCGGACCACGACCCCGCGGTGGCTGCGGTCCACCTCTTCCAGCCTGATTGAAACTCTGACCTGTTGGTCGGCCCCCGTCTATCTTTATAGGACAGTCCTTAATCATGTGTTCCTTGGACCCACACTTGAAACATCCCCCTGTCTTCTTCCAACACTCTCCTAGGTGCCTTTTTCCACACTGAGTACAAGTATGGTACTGCCCTCCTGGAGCAACCTGCTGACCTCACGGCCCATCAACTCTCTGTCTCTTTTGAGCATTCCCGGATGACCCTGATGATCCAAACCCTCTCTTATGCCTGTTTGATCAAGATTCTCGCCTTACAAATTCCTTAACCCCTTGGCTACCTTAGCCTTTTCCACCAACATTTGCAAACTCCCGCTCCCGCTTTGTGGAGCTATCAACAACCTTAGGTCATCCTCAGCCGTCCTCAACCTGGACACATCGCTCATGCTCCGTAGCCACGATACCTCGAGCATACCGGCTCAACCTTAAGAATTCACCAGATTCGCCACTACGGACTTGTTCCCTTGAACCGGCCCGTAAATGCCTTCCTCTCGAGCATCAAGATAACTAGTTCCAACATACTTCTTCCGATATGCCACCTTAACATACTCCCAAGTGAGATCCTCATTGTAGCACCATCCCGAACTATGAGCCACCACCGATATGCCTCATCGCGAAGTAGCGACACCATTCCTTCGACTTCTCTTGCAAATCGAGATCCGGCTCATCCATAATTCGCTCTGTCGCTTCCAACCAATACTCACCGCATCTGGGTGCACACCGAGATACGCCATGGAATACTTCAGCTCCATTTGCTCGGAGTCGCCGGCACAGATTTACGAGCTCCCCACCTCCACCGCTCCACCACCCTCTCAAGAACCCGCGAAGATCGCTCGTGATATCGCATCATCCCCGCCCGATCCTCGATGCTCAACGCCAAGAAATTTGGTGGTGGTGGTGGTACCTCATTCTCGGACCCTTGACTGACCTAACGGGTTCCGTCACGCCATTCCGCCTCTACCACACCCTCGCACATTATGACCACGTCCCCTAGAACTCATGTCTACGATCACGATTTAATCTATTTTAGAAAGTTTTATGCATTAGTCTTTGTTCCACTAATTATCCACGAACAAGTTTTATGTAAGGAGGTTTAGTAGTAGTTCTTTCGATCATTTCAGAGTTTTGTTTCAAGTCTTCTATCCTAGTTCAGAGGAAGATGCACCTTCATTCAGTAGTATCTACTACACACATTCATCACTCAAACATTTTCGTCCGATCCAATCCTAGGGGTATTTTCGTAATTTGTCCTATAGGGGTATTTTGGTAAATTTCCAAACCAGGGTATCTTGATGTTTTGCAAAATAGGGGTTTTTGGTATTTTTGTAAAGTAAGAATATTTTAGAAAAAAAAAAATTGAGGGTAGTGTGGTAATTTCATAAACCAAGGGTATTTTAGTAATTTCTCAAACCAGGGGTATTTTAGTAAATTTTTGTAAATCGGGAATATTTTGAAAATTTTCTTTTTAAGGTCTAAAATAGTTTTTACAAATCAAAGGGGTAATTTGGTGATTTTAAAACTAAGATTTATAAAACAATGTAGCAGTCCCTTTCGGGTTTTAGTTATTGAGTTTAGCTTTGTGAATGAGTCCTCTTGGTTAGGGTGAACCGTGCACTACGCACTGTAGGATTCGAGTGAAGAGGAGGTGAGTCACTAGGATCGCTTAAATACTGTGCTCTTCCCGAATCCAATCCTAGACATGTGCACAATGGTTGCCACACCCTAACTCTGGCGACTTAATCACAGTTTGTTTAGTTAGGCATTAAGTCTTATGTAATTCTTGTGTTGGGGTAAACTAATCCTAGGGTTCCATAACTTAATATACTAATCTACATTCCCGTTATACCCACATACAAATCATACAACAGTTAGGGGTACTTACCTGGTGGACTTCGGGTCGGAGACTTAGGTGCCATGCCAGGAACCCTGCACAGTTTCAAAAAATTTTCACAAAAACTTGGTTGGGCTAAATTTTGAAAATGCTGTGGGCTTTAAACCCAAGGCCGAGAGTTTAAAATTGGGCTCTGATACCAAATTGAAACACCCCAAACCCGGCCCACAAGCCCAGACCGGATCTGGTATGTTCCTTGAGTAAAACGTTTCAAATTCATGTTTATTACTTTGGAAAATTTGGGTGGTTTTATAAAAAAAATGCCGAGTTGTTTTGGAGTTAATCTTTAATTCGAAAATCGTTTGTGTTTAGGTGTTTAAACATTTAAAATTTATTTTTAAGAAAAGTTGCTTAAACTTTAAATGGATAAAAATCGTATCATAATAAAATAAATAAACATGCATGCATAATCAGTTTATAGCTATGGCCTTATTACATCAAAGCAAAACCCGAAATAAATCCAAAATACTTAGAAATAAAAAGTCCAAAATTAAAATAAAGTCTGAGTTGAACATGGCCACCACTAAGCTCCTGCCGACCCGGTCCGTTCATCGAGTGTCACTGAAAAATATCCCAAAAGGGGTGAGTCAAAATGGACTCGGTGTGTATAACCAACACCAATCCCAACGATTTAGGCACATCAAATCATACACATATAATGAATATAAATAATGATGCAATCCCGAACCCAAACCTAGATAACCATCCGCTACACATCACCCGTACCAACCATCACACCGTGGGGACTACTAAGTCGACCCTCCATCCGCTACACATCATCGAAGGCAGTCGCTGCAGACGACGTGCTCATCGCCCTTATAAATTTTGTGGCATAGCCACCAGATAATATTTCGTGACATAAGTCACCACATTCAGATTTCGTGACATGAGTCACCACATTCAGATATTGTGGTATAAACCACCAGATCACTTCCCCTTTCCATATAACCCGTATGCCCCAAGTCATACAAAACATGCAATATCATGCCTTATGCCTTATTTCATATTCTTATCAATATTCACACATGACCCATATTCCAGATATTCATATCATTTATTAACATAACGTTAAAGTTACGTACCTGAGTACTCTATACCATTGCATGGTACCTTTGCCCACTTTTCACAATATTATAAGCACATATATTAAATTGATGCCATAAATCTATTAAGAATTAGTGTGGGGTACACACCTGGTTACTATTGTATTCACTGAATCCCAAAATTCTACCGAAATAGATTGAACTCTTCCCTAAAAATCAAAGTTAGAATCGGCCAATCACTAACACTTAAAATGGCCTTGGCCGAATATTGATACTCTCTTACCTTGCGGATCTAAATCCCGAAAATCGTCACTTGGCTATGAAGATGTCAAAATCCTACATGGTACATGTTAGGGTCAGCTATTGCACAAGATCTATGAAAATGACCCTTGGCCGAATACCACACATGGCTTACCTTGGATCTTTGAAATCCCGAAGATCTCCTCTCTTGAAGTCGGTTACAATAGGAATCCCGAAACCCTCCTTCAGAGTTTCGACCATAGAGCAACAATGTGGTTAAAGTCTTGATTTCGACAGCCAAAGAAAGAAAAAGAATAGTAAATTGACATAGAAGAGGTCCTTATCGAAAAAGAAAGACCAAAACGCAAATGGTCACCACCCTCCAAGGGATCGACAAGAAGATCCTGAAGTAGCGAACTTGGTTCAAATGAGAAAGATGATAGGATCTTGGTGCTTAGGAGTAATCGGTTTCAATGGGTGTCAATGAAGTGAACTTTCGGCTTAGAAAAGAATAGCAAAGGGTTATAGGTTCGGCTTGATGAACACTAGGGAGATTCGGCTTCAACCAGTGAAAGAGAGGGAGAGTATGAGGCTTTAGGGAGAATCGGCAATGATGGGATTTTGAGAGAGGGATATTCGGCTTTGGTCAATTGAAGAGAAAAGGAAGTAGAAAGCAAAGAAAGCAAGTTGAATTCCTAAGGATTTTCGGCACAAATGAGAAAGATGAGAAGAGCATCAATTTTCGGCACTCTTATCCTATTATCATCAAACCGAAAATGCCATCCTCCAATGCCCCATATTCGCGACTCCTCTTCCCTTATCGCCTTCCTTCTTTTTCTCCTATTTCTTTTCTTCTTTACCCATTTAAAATAATTTAAATAAAACAACAATTATCTCCTCCCTTTAGCCGATTTTTAAAAGGAATTTAATCACATCTTGAGCTCATCACCTCAGTCTCCCAATGCCGTCCACCACTGCTCATCCTTGCTGCAAAAAAAAAAAAACTCCTATTTGCGTCCCTTGCTACTCGAACTTAGGCCCTTTTACCCTACTTGTGGCGTCACTTACCAAAGCCTTAAGTGGCGCCTTCCTGCCACTTTACCAAGCTGATTTTTATGTCCTATTTCTCCTACAAATTCTCTTAAGGCCTATCAAGCTTGGCTCCACTTCAAGACTTAAAATCTGATATTTTCTAAGGCATTCACCTATACTCTAAAGTTCTCAAAATTCATAAAACACACTCAACATACACATAATCATGCTTCCACATATATTTAAGCAAAAATGAACAAGCCCAAATAATAGGTCACATGGTGATCGGTGGTTAAACCACAAATTCAAATGTTAGGTCACATAGTGATCGGTGGCTATGCCACGTTTAATGATTCCTGATTAATAGGAATAGGCAGTACGACTGTCGTTATGGTGTGTAGCGGATGGAGGGTTGATTGTAGAAATCCCCGAGGTGTAATGGTTGGTACAGGTTGGTGTGTAGAGGATGGAATTCTAGGTTGGGTTGGGCTATTCATCATTTATTACTTATCATGTAAATATGATTGTTGCCTTTATGTATGGGCCAGGGCTCATAATGTGTTTGTGGGCCTCAGGTCGTTGTGTGTTCCGGGATTTATACACTGAGTCTTGGTGACTCACTCTTTTATTTTTTCTACTCTTTCAGATGAGCAGTAGATCGTGGATAGTGGGAGCCGAGACGGACTCGAGGGGCCATCAAGTTATTTAATTTCATAGACTATTTCAGTTTTTTTTATTTAAGTTATAATTTTTGGGATTAATTATGTAATAAGGCCTGGGCTTAGGTTATCGTTTTCTTTATTTTATTTCTTTGATGTTTGATTTAAAATTTATGTTCAAGGACTTAAGTCTCAAAAAGTAATAAAAATGGGTTTTCCAAACATGTTCAACGTAAAAACAAAGGTTTCCAACAAATATCTTATTTTTACCAAATGCCTAAGTAAAGAAACTGAGATTTTCTAAAGTCAATTTAAGTAAAGTTTTTAACAATAAACCCCGTAGCATACCAGATCTGGTCGTAGCGTTTGGGCCGGGTTTGGGGTGTTACACCGCCACAGAACCTTAACTAACGGGATAGGTTTCCTCCTCAGAACCTTTACATCTCGATCTAAAATCTGAATCGGCTCCTCCTCAAATGTCAAATTCGGTCTAACATCGATCTCCTCAATAGAAACAACGTGAGATGGGTCAGACCGATACCACCTCAACATAGAGACGTGAAATACGTCATGGATACGGTATAACTCTAGAGGTAGCTCTAACTGATAAGCGACTGGTCCCACATGCTTCAAAATCTGATACGGCCTAATGAACCTAGGGCTCAACTTGCCCTTACGTCCAAACCTCAAAACTTTCTTCCACAAAGACACCTTAAGTAAAATGAAGTCACCCACAGAGTACTTGATATCCCTCCTTTTCAGATCTGTATAGGACTTCTGTCTGTCAGAAACTACCTTAAGACAATCCTGAATTAATCTGACTTTGTCCTCAGTCTTGGAAACCAACTCAGGACCCAAAACTCGTCGTTCACCCAACTCAGTCCAACACAGTGGAGTACGACACTTACAACCATACAGAGCCTCATAAGGTGCCATCTGGATGCTAGACTGAAAACTATTGTTGTAAGCAAACTCAACTAACTGCAAAAAATCCTCTCAACTCCCTTGGAAATCAATTACATAACTCCGAAGCATATCCTCTAATATCTGAATCACCCTCTCAAATTGACCATCAGTCTGAGGATGGAACGTAGTACTGAATTCCAATCTCGAACCCAAAGTTTCATGAAGTTTCTTCCAAAATCGAGACATGAAACGAGGATCTCTATCTAAAATTATCGAAACTAAAACCCTGTGAAGTCTCAAAATCTCAGAAATGTAGAGTTAGCCAACTTCTACAAAGAATGATCTGTCTGAACTGGAATGTAATGGGCAGACTTGGTCAACTAATCTACGATGACCCATATAGAATCCTTCTTAGAGGTGTTAAAGGTAACCCACTAACGAAATCCATCGTCACACGTTCCCATTTCCATAAGGGAATCTTAACGGGTTGGAGCAAACCCGAAGACAACTGGTGCTCAGCCTTAACTTGCTGGCACATCAGACAACTAGAAACAAAATATGTTACCTATTGTTTCAAACCTGGCCACCAGTACAGTTCAGGGAGATCTCGATACATCTTATTTCCACCAGGATGCATAGCGTAAGGGCTACTATACGCTTCCCTCAAAATCGACTGTCTCATATCGGAATCGTTCGGTATACAAACTTGTCCTCGGAAACATAGAACCCCATCATTATTTAGCCCAAAATCAAATATACTACCACTCTCAACCTCACAGAAACGCAGAACCAGAGAATCATCCCCCAACTGTTTATCCCGAATCTGATCAATCCAATTCGGCTTAACTTGCAACACGGCTAACAGGCTCCCATCATCAAACAGACTTAGGCGAGCAAACATCGCCCTCAAATCAGACATTACTCTACGACTGAAAGCATCGGCCACCACATTAGCCTTATTGGGATGATACTCTATCGTGCAGTCGTAATCCTTAAGCAGCTCAATCCATCTACGTTGCATAAGGTTCAACTCCTACTAAAGGTTCTTGTGATCAGTGTAGATGATACACCTCTCACCATACAAATAGTTCCTCTAAATATTTACGACAAAAACCACGACAGCTAACTCGAGATCATACGTTGGATAATTTCCCTCGTGTCACTTAATATGTCAGGACACATAAGCCACAACCTTACCATCTTGCATCAGTACACATCCCAAACCAACATGCGACGCATCCCTATAAACCACAAACTCCTTACCAAATTCAAGCTGTATCAGAACAGAAGCCTGAGTCAGAATAGACTTGAGCTTCTCAAAGCTCAATTGTTACGTATCAGTCCAGACAAAAGGAACATTCTTGCGTAAAAGCTTAGTCAGAGGAGTTGCAATCAAAGAAAACCCCTGAACAAACCTTCAATGATAACCTGCAAGACCCAGAAAACTGTAGATCTCAGAAACATTCTTAGGTTGTTTCCAATCAAGTACTGCTTCAATCTTCCTAGGATCAACTCAAATCCCCTCAGCAGAAACCACGTGCCCCAGAAATGTCACTTCTCGCAACCAGAATTCACACTTGCTCAACTTAGCATAGAGCTGTTTCTCTCGAAGTATCTGAAGCACTACTCTAATATGCTCATCATGCTCATCCTCGGTCTTAGAGTACACCAGAATATCGTCGATAAATATTACGACGAACTTATCCAAATACGGCTAGAAAACTCGATTCATCAGATCCATGAATACAGTCAGAGCATTCGTCAAACCAAAAGGCATGACTAGGAACTCGTAGTGCCCATAACAAGTCCTAAAAGTCGTCTTATGAATATCAGCTTCCTTAACCCTAAGCTGATGATACCCAGAGTGGAGATCTATCTTCGAGAATATTGAAGCCCCACGAAACTGATCAAACAAATCATCAATCCTTAGAAGTGGGTACTTATTCTTCACAGTCAGCTTATTGAACTGTTGGTAGTCGATGCACATCCTCATGCTACCGTCCTTTTTCTTTGTAACACCCTATACCAGTATTCGACACCAGAATAGGGTACGAGGCGTTACCAGACATAAATTCAAACAATCATACAAACCGAGACATAAATTTTTGTCCAAATATAAAACTTTTCATTTACAATCATGTCATCCTTATTATTGGCCTACAAGGCTCAAAACATGCATCGGGAGTGGTTTAGGATTAAATCGAGAACTTTAGAAAACTTTTGGGATACTTAGAAAATTTTCATCATGAAACAGATCCACACGCCCGTGTGGGTGAAGGGACATGCCCGTGTGGCAAATCACACGCCCGTGCTTCAGGCCGTGTCCAAAATAGGGGACATTCTTTTTATGATGTCACTATCAAAAGAGGTCACACGGCCAAGTCACAGTCCCATGTGCTTAGGCCGTGTCCTCCACACGGCTGAGACACACGCCCGTGTCACTGCCTGTGTGCTAAATTCTGGACATTCTATTTTACCTAAATTAAGGTGCAGGGGGCACACGGCCGAAACACACGCCCATGGGGCTAACCGTGTGTCACACACGGCCTAGACACACGCCCGTGTGTCTACCCGTGTGGACAATTTACAAGGCTATTTTCCAAGCCATTTTGCCACCCTAACTTGCACATATTCACACAACATCACATGGCACAACCTTAAGCATGTAAATGCATTTAGACCAACCAAACACAAACAATAACATATCATATCAATATCATCATATTCATACTCTTAACATCATACTTTACCGAATCCAAACATACCAAGTCCAATTCAATAATAAGACTATTGGGCCACATTCAACCATTAGGTCTTTAGGCCATAAACTGCAATCCATCACATATACCAAATAAGTACACACCACATCACAAGACATTGGCATATGCATATGAATAAAGATACAGGCTTATAACCAATTAGCCAATATAAGCCAATTCACATGGCTACACATTACATTAAACCTTTAACCATTACAAGCCAATACCTTTGGCTAAATCATAATGAAACAATCACAAAGTGACTTATTCCCTATACATGCCATAAACTTAAGAGGTTTGTATTCACTTTTACCCTATCATGATAGCTTGATTGTGTGATAGCATCTCCGGCGATCTCCAACTCGAGCTAGCATAAAACCCTATATGATATGAGAAAGGAAGGGGAGTAAGCTACAATGCTTAGTAAGTTTGTATGCAAATGATCAGTAATTTATTAACATGTTTTCACCAATTCTCACAATATGTTCTCAAGGTAATACAATCATAATTGCACAAAATTTCACTATTTACTTATGTTCATCTCAAGCTATCTACTCAAGTCACAGTCACTAAATTATTTATATCTTGAGCTACGGAACTCCAAATTAAGATCCATTAATTTTTCCTGAAAATAGACTCACATATCTTATTATCATGAAATTTTCAGAATTTTTGGTTTAGTTAATAAGTACAGTTTATTCATTAAAGTCACCCCTATTTTGCTCTCCGACAATTCTGACCCCTCTTCACTAAAAAATTATTTCCTCATTGTAAAAAACTCGAATGATGTTCTCGTTTATTTCTCTTAAGAATAGACTCATTAAGAAATTCAAGAATATAAATTTTATCCCTTTTTTATTTTTGTACAAATTTGTATGAATTTCCAAAGTCAGAACAGTGGATTCCGAAATCATTCTAACTCTGTCTCACAAAAATTCAAATATCTCAGAATATAAAATTCTTTTTATTACACTGTTTATTTTGTGTGAAAATAGGCTCAATAAGCTTTAATTTCATATCTTATTCAACCTCTAATTCGATTTACACCATTTTTGGTAATTTTTCAAAGTGATACAGCTGCTTCTGTCCAAACTGTTTTATTGCTAAATTTACTCTATCATGTTTTCTTTGTATTAATTCTCATTTACACACATATAACACTAAAGTATATCCATAGTTAGTCATGCCAATAGCTAGTCATCATCAAATATTTACTAGTCTTCATTGTAACACTTACTCCATATCAACCTTACCAAAGTTCGATCACATATCACATACCGGACTCATTTCTCGTGAGTTTCACATATGTACCTGTATCACTCCATCACATAACTTTAGTCCTTTTTCCATCTTTAACATAAACTTTAATTCTTTACCCCATTGAACCACTTGGAATATCAAAGGATACTCGAAAATTTTCATACACATAGTAAGATGCCAATGCCATATCTCAGATATGGTCTTACATGGGATCACATGTCGATGCCGATGCCATATCCCAGATATGGTCTTATATGGGATCTCATATCGATGTCGACGCCATATCCCAAATATGGTCTTACACGAGATCGTATGTCGATGCCGATGCCATATCCCAGATATGGTCTTACACAAGATCTCAATTCAGTGCCGAGGCCATATCCCAGATATGGTCTTATACGGGACCTTATTAATCAATGTCATGACAAGGGTATCCTTTCTATTCCTAAGGGTCAACCGGGACTTCGACATAGTAAAACTTCATCATATTTTTCATCGAGACCTCATTAACCAATTTCATAAAAAAGAATATACATTTCATGTAATATCAAGCATTTAAATACATAATAACATAATGTTGATTTATTACACACCAACTTACCTCGACTTAAAATGGCGAAAGGGATCGAGTCGTCCAATATTCGTCTTTCCCCCGTTCTAAGTCCGAAACTCATTTTCTTTATTATTGAGCTTGAAAGATTGAAAACCCTAGCCATGGATTCCCCCATGCTAAATTTGGCGAAGCAAGAAGATGGACAACGGCTTTTGGCTTTTATTTTGTCTTTTAGTCCATTTAATTACCAAATTACCAAACTACCCCTAACTTAAAAATATCCTATTTCACTTATCTCATGTCCATTTTTGTCCAAAATTTTAACCAATGGTCTAATTACCATTTAAGGACGTCCAATTTAAAATTTCATAGAAATTGGACACTTCTAACATGTGGAACTCAACTTTTGCACTATTTACAATTTAGTCCTTTTGACTAAATTGAGTGCCAAACGTCGAAATTTTCGAACGAAATTTTCACGAAATCTTTCGTGAAATCGCAGACCATAAAATATAATAAAAATAAAATTTTCCTCGTCAGATTTGTGGCCCCAAAACCACTGTTCTGACTAGGCCCATAATCGGGCTGTTGCATTCTTTACGAACAAAATCGATGCCCGCCACAAAGACACACTAGGACGGATGAACCTATGATCCAAAATCTTCTAAAGTTGAGCCTTTAGCTTCGTAAGCTCTTTCGGTGCCATTCGACAAGGAGCGATGGACACTGGAGCTGTACCCTGTAGAAGCTCAATGCCAAACTCAACTTCCCGGTTTGGAGGTAAACCCGTTAACTCCTCTAAAAATACATCTAAAATTCCTCACTATTTTGATGTTCCCGACAAAATAGTCTCTAGAAATTGAAACACTTACAAAGGCCAGATATGCTTCACACCCTTTTCGAACCAGTTTTTCAGCCACTAGAGCGGAGATTACGTTAGACAAGCAATCCCGATGCTCGTCGATCACAACAACTTCCACATCATCCTCAATTCTTAAAACTACTCTCTTAGTCGCACAATCCAAACTGACTCGGTGCTCTACTTGTAACAGTGCGATTTTGGGGCTGGTCAGAACAGTGGTTTCAAGACCACTAATCCGAGGTTGAGGAAAATTATTTTGGTATTATTTTATGTGTTATAACATGTTTATAATAATGCATGGGAATTTCGGTGCTTTAATTTTAACGATTGAATGCTTAATTGTGAAAAAGGACTAAATCGCATAAAGTGTGAAAGTTCTATTTTCTAGGTAGAGGTGTCTAATAGCCATGGAATATTAAATTGAAAGTCCTTAAAGTGCAATTAGGCCATATAGAGTGTGTTGGCCAGCCATAGGAAGCAAGGGGACAAGAGCATTAATTTTAGTCAAAATTTGGTGACATTAGGTGATAAAAAATGAATAAAATAAGATGAATAAAAAAGTTGTCATCTTTTACTATTCACACTTCTTCTCCACCAAAAATTGAAGAGAGAATTGGGGTTTTTGGAGTTCAAATTTTCAGCTACATCTCATCCTTGCAAGTAAGTCATTTTGATGATTATTTTTGATGATTTTTGTACTTTTGTAGTCCCCAAAGCCTAAGCTAGCTAATGAAGGGACTAATTTGTTAAATGGCTAAAAGTTTAGGGACTTGCCATGAGATTTTTCATGTTGTTTTCTGAGTTTTTATGGAGGAAAATGAATGATAGTGAGTTATGAAACAACTTTTGTGAAATGTGTTAGCATGAAAACACCTAAATAGGACTTGAATGCAAAGATGGAAATTGTGTAATAAATGCATGAAATAAATGGTTTTGTGAGTTGTTATAAGAGGAATAAATGTTCATCTAGGCTTTTTTTAATGAGAAAATATGTTGAAAAATGATTTAAGAGCCTAGGGGCAATATCGTAATTTTGCCATAGTACAAGGGCAAAATGGTCATTTTTGCCTAAGTAAAGATTATGAAGCATTATGATCATAAAATGATTTATATGAGTGATATTTGTTTTTATAGATCAAGAAGAGCGCGGAATTAACCTTGACCGGGGAAAAGGCAAAGTTTTGGATTAAACCGTAAATTTACACATTTTGCACCGAGGTAAGTTTATGTGTAAACTATTGATTTTGAATATACATGTTGTTAATAAATGGTGCATTGTGTGAATAGAATTATTCATGATTGAGATGAATTGAATTCAATAGATATTGAGTAATTCCCGTGTGAGTTTAATTATAGATTAATGGTGGGCTATGTGCGATACCACCGTAAATACTCTTCATGGTGGGCTAAGTGCGATACCACCTTACTATTCATTCACGATGGGCTGTGTGCGATACCATCATTTATATTATCATTTGGTGGGCTAAGTGCGATACCACCGTAATTATTCTTGTTGGTGGGCTATGTGCGATACCACCCTAATTATAGGTCAATGGTGGGCTATGTGCAAAACACCGAGTTTTTGGTATTATTTCAATGGTTCATTGAGGAATTGTTTAAGTGTTTGTTTCATGTGGCTTTGTGGTGATAAGTGCAGGGAATGTATGCCATTAAATGTGAGCATTATGCTTGTTATATGGTTGGAATGTGGTAAGAGATGAATTGAGTAAGCATGAGTATAGATTGAGGATTGATCTTGCTTAGTACATATTGCTATTTATTGACTAGCATGTGTTGTGATGTTTATGTTTACATGTAAACTTACTAAGCTTTAAAGCTTACTCCCTTTCTTTTTCCCTTGTTTTATAGTGTCAAAGGGTCGGGTCGGGATACGAAGAAAATTGGAAGATCACCCACACTATCAGCCCATCTCGGTATAACTAGACTTAGTATTTTGAGTATGGCATGTATAGGGGCTAGACTAGGTGAATTGTTTTGTTATTTTGGCCAAGTATGTATTGGCTCCCTTAAGGATGAATTATTTTGTATATTGCCATAGTTTATGGTTCATTATGTTTAAGACATGAAACATGAGGATTATTCAAGAAAGTGTTGTTGCACAAATTGAGTTGCTTGATGATGTGTTGATGGAATTATGTTTTGTGAGCTAGGGTGGCAAAAAGAGCTTGGCAAATAGCCTTGTTTATGTCCACACGGGTAGGCACATGGGCATGTGTCTAGGCCGTGTGTGACACACGGTCAGTCCCATGGGTGTGTGACTAGGCCGTGTGTCCCCTGCATGTTAGTGTTTCAAGTCAGTGTCGACCACGGGCTAGCCACACCAGCGTGTGCTTAGGCCGTGTGTCCCTTATGAGATTGCTGACGTCACAAACAGAATACCCAAGTTTTTACACACGGGCTAGGACACGGGCGTGTCTAGGCCGTGTGGAGCATACGAGCCATGAACACGGGCGTGTGTCCGGCCGTGTGAAAACCCCTGTAGGTTCAAAATTAAAATAAATCCCACATGGGGTAGGGACATGGGCGTGTGCGACCACACGGCCTGCCCACACGGGCGTGTCCCATTTCACACGGGCGTGTGGCCCCTGTTTAGAAAAAAAATTTAAGTGCACAAAGGTTCCCGGTTGGGTTCCAAAACCCTCCGTATGCTCAAATAAGGCCTCGTAGACCCTTAATGAGAAGTTTTCAGATGGGATGAAGTTTTATAACTTAAAGTTGTACGACCAAGTGAGTTGAGTACGATAGCACCTCGTACCCAGTTTCAGCTTAGAATACGGGTAAGGGGTGTTACATTTAGTGGTATCAGAGCTATGGTTTAGTCAGTTCTCGGACTACCGTAGCGTGTGTTAGAGTCTAGCTATACATGCCATAAGCGTATATTGATAGTGTGGTGGCTTTTGACAATTTTAAACTTTATTTTTATACAGTAAATGGATCCCGATCGAGCGGCTGCTGATACCGCAGCTAGTAATGTGTTGGCTCCCGCGCAAGGGGCTGCGCCTGTAGAGAGTGGACCCGAGACTATGGGTCGAGGTGAAGAGGCACGGGAAGCATTTCTTTAAATGATGAGTAATTGGTACACAGAGTATGTACGAGTAAACCCTAATGCTCAACCTCCTCCACCCCCTCATATACCTCAGCCAGTTCCAGTGGCTCCTCAAGGTATAGATTTAGTGAGGATGACAAAACCCCCAGTAGACAAGATTCGGAAGCAAGGGGCTGAGGAGTTCTGAGCTAATATAGACGATGACCACGAGAGAGGCGAGTTCGGCTTGAGAACTCGATGAGGGTATTTGATGAAATCTCCTGCACACCTGAGGAGAGCTTAAAATGCGCCGTTTCCTTGCTGAGGGACTCGGCATACCATTGGTGGAAAATGTTGACGTCGGTGGTCCCAAGGGAGAGAGTGATGTGGGACTTCTTTTTGGAAGAGTTCCGAAAGAAGTATATAAGTCAGAGGTTTGTGGACTAGAAACGGAAATAATTCCTTGAATTGAAGCAAGGAAAAATGACTGTGGCAGAATATGAGCGCGAGTTTGTTAGGCTCAGCAAGTATGCACAAGAGTGCGTGTCTACAGAAGCTATTTTGTGCAAGAGGTTTGAAGATGGACTGAATGAGGATATCAGACTAGTTGGGATTTTAGAATTAAAAGAGTTTGTAGTGTTGGTTGATAGGGCATGTAAGGCCGAAGAACTAAATAAGGAAAAGAGGAAAGCTGTGAGTGAGGCCCGAGATGCAAGAAAAAACTGATGAGTAAATCATACCAAGCTCAATCGAAGAGGTCCAAGGAAGTAAACCCTCTAACGACTACATCAGTTAGATACTCACATAGAGATCGAGGTAATACTTACTCGGGCTCAAGAGTTCAAGCCACTTCGATGGCAAGTGTGGGCAATCTGAAGTCCAAACCGGAGTGTCCAAATTGTGGTAGGCAGCACACTGGGGAGTGTTGGGGAAACAACCAGAATTGTTATAAGTGTGGTTCCCCCGATCATTTTATTCGAAATTGTCCTGAGAGGGATGACAAGGAAAGGAAGCAAGAGATAAGATCTAGCAATGTATCTTCAAGGGGTAGATCACAAAAGAACCCGGGAGGTGGGACTAGTGGTAGAAGTACGCCTCGAGATTCTACTGTGAGACCGGAGGGTCGGGCACCTGCAAGGAATTATGCCATTCACGCTCGCGAAGAGGCATCACCTCCAGACGTGATAATGGGTACTTTTTCTCTTCATGACACTTTTGTTACTGCTTTGATTGATCCGGGGTCTACCCATTCTTACATTTGAATGAAATTGGCATCTAGTATGAGCATGATTGTTGAATCTACGGAATTTGTAGTAAAAGTGTCAAACCCGTTAGGTAAACATGTGCTAGTTGACAAGGTGTGTAGGAATTGTCCTTTGACAATTAGAGGTCATTATTTTTCGGCAAACCTTATGTTGTTGTCGTTTGATGAATTTAACTTGATTCTTGGTATGGATTGGTTGACTGCCCATTATGTTTTAGTGAACTGTGGTAGCAAGTTTATTGAATTAAAATGTGAAAATGGAGATGTCATTCGGGTTGAATTAAGTAAATCAGATAATTTACCTGTGATAATTTCAACTATGGTAGCCGAGAAATACTTGAGGAAAGGATATGAGTCCTATCTCGCCATTGTGCTGAATAATCAAAAGTCAGAGGTAAAGATTGAATCAGTGCCGGTGGTATGCGGATATCCAGATGTGTTTTCGAAAAAGTTACCCGAGTTACCTCCAGTTAGAGAGGTCGAGTTTGGGATTGAGTTAGTTTCAGTAACGGAACCTATCTCGGTTGCTCCGTATAGGATGGCACCATTTGAGTTGAAAGAATTGAAGGTTCAGTTGCAAGAGTTAACGGACAAGGGTTTTACAAGACCAAGCTATTCATCGTAGGGTGCTCCGGTACTTTTTGTGAAGAAGAAAGATGGGTCGATGAGATTGTGCATAGACTACAGACAGCTCAACAAAGTGACCGTGAAAAATAAGTATCCTTTGCCAAGGATAGATGACTTATCTGACCAACTGAAGGGAGCTACAGTGTTCTCCAAGATAGATTTAAGGTCTGGTTATTATCAGTTGAGGGTTAAAGAGCAAGATGTGTCGAAAACTGCATTTCAGACGAGGTATGGCCATTATGAGTTTCTTGTCATGCCATTTGGTTTAACGAATGCTCCTACGATTTTCATGGACTTGATGAATCGCATCTTCCGACCGTACTTGGACAAGTTTGTAGTCATTTTTATTGACGACATATTAGTCTATTCTCGGGATGAGAGTGAACATACGGAGCATCTGAGAATTGTTTTGCAGACTTTAATAGACAAGCAGTTGTATGCTAAATTTAGCAAGAGTGAGTTTTGGCTCCGAGAGGTCAGATTCCTGGGACACATTGTGTCGGGTGATGGTATTAGAGTTGATCCGAGTAAGATCTCGGCTATTGTAGAGTGAAAACCGCCAAGAAATGTGTTGGAAGTCAGAAGCTTTTTGGGTTTAGTGGGGTACTACAACGGTTCGTAAAAGGGTTTTCCATGATTGCTACCCCAATGACGAATCTGTTACATAAGGATGTCAAGTTTGAATGGACTGAGAAATGCCAACAGAGCTTCGAGAGACTGAAAACATTGTTGACTGAAGCACCGATTTTAGTGCAACCTGAGTCGGGCAAGGAGTTTGTCGTATATGGTGATGCATCATTTAATGGGCTCAGCTGTGTGTTGATGCAAGAGGGTAAGGTAGTAGCTTACGCCTCAAGACAGCTAAAACCGCACTAGAAGAATTATCCGACTCATGATTTGGAGTTGGCTGCGATTGTTTTCGCATTAAAGATTTGGCGACATTATTTATATGGTGAAAAGTGCCGAATCTTCACCGATCATAAGAGTTTGAAGTACTTAATGGACCAAAATGATTTGAATTTGTGACAACGGCGGTGGCTTGAATTATTGAAGGACTATGAGCTAGTAATTGATTATCATCCGGGGAAAGCAAATGTAGTGGCGGATGCCTTGAGTAGAAAATCTTAGGATGCTTTGAGGGCCATGAGTACGAGCTTAGCGTTGTCTGATGATGGTGCTATATTAGCCGAGTTGAAGGCTAGATCATTATTTGCTCAACAAATATGTGAGGCTCAAAAGAATGATAATGAGATGCAAGCTAAGAGAGTTAAGTGTGAATCGGGAAGTGATTCTGACTTTCGGGTGAGTTCGGATGGTTGCTTGATGTTTCACGACAGGATTTGTGTACCAAAAGATGATGAGTTGATCCGAAAAATTTTACGTGAAGCACACAGTGGTCATTTGTCAGTACATCCCGGTAGCACGAAAATGTACAATGATTTGAAGCAAATTTATTGGTGGCCGGGTATGAAAAGAGACATCTCCGAGTTCGTGACAAGATGTTTGATCTGTCAGCAAGTGAAAGCCGAGCATCAAGTAACTTCGGGATTACTTCAGCCGGTGATGGTTCTTGAGTGGAAGTGGGATCGAATCACTATGGATTTTGTGACGGGGTTGCCTATGACTCCGAAAAAGAAAGATGATGTGTGGGTTATTGTTGATAGACTAACGAAGTCGGCTCACTTTATACCGGTGCGTATTGATTATGCACTTGATAGGTTGGTCGAGTTGTATATTGCTGAGGTGGTATGTAACACCCCTTACCCTGGTTCTACGCTGAAACCGGGCCCGAGGCATTACCGAACTCAAACCACTTGATCGCCACTTAAGCTCGTCGTAACTACTCTCTGAAGTCATCTCAACAACCTCATTCTCGACTTACGAGGCCTGACTCATACACACAAGGGCTCTCGAGACTAAACCAGAACTTTTTCCAATCTTAAAATTTTTCTCTTTTATACAGGTCTCACACGCCCGTGCAAGATTAGACACGCCCGTGCATGGACAGACACGCCCATGTCCCCAAACCGTGCCTAAAAACCCAGCATTCTGCCAATGCCCCACGGCCAAGGCACACGCCCGTGCTTACCACACGTGGTGCACACTGACTACTTTAACACGGCCTAAAGTCTAGACACACGCCCATGTGGCTAGCCCGTGGCCAACACTGATTAATCCCACATGCCCTAGACACACGCCCGTGTGGCTAGTCCGTGGTCTATTCTGTTTTAAAATACTAACATGCAGGGGACGCATGGCCAAAGCACACGCCCGTGGGCTGACCGTGTGTCACACATGGCCTAGACACACGTCCGTGTGTCTATCCACATGGCCAAGAACAAAGCTATTTGCTAAGCTCTTCTCACCCTTATAGCTTACACAACATGCACTCATACAACACAATCATAATCAACTCAAATTGAAGTGCAATCTCCCATAGAAAACTACATCTTTCTTTCATATAATGTAATAGCCAACAACCATGGCATTATACAAAATACACTATCCATCTAAAGGCCAACACATCTTAGCCATTTACACCAAAAATTCACTAATTTGTCTAGCCCCTATGCATGCCATATACAAAACATTAAGTCTCATGTACCAAAGTGTGCTGATAGTGTGGGTGATCTTCCAATTGATCCTCGTATCTCGGTTCAACACTTTTACTCTATAAGACAAGGGAAAAGAAAAGGAGTAAGCTTTGAGCTTAGTAAGTTTACACATAAACAATTAAGCATCATAGTATGAGCTAAACAACAATTAGCATTATACTACCAAAAGAAATGAACAACTATGCTTACTCTTTCTAACCCTTACCACACTTCCGACACATCATGAGTCACATACTCATAACCATCGAAATGCACCCCTGCATTCAATGTCACATTTACACAATATACAACACGTCATTATTTCTCAACAATTCATTCACACAGCTAATTAACTTAATAATTCATCCACACAGCTATTTTACTCAATAATGCAATCACATGGCTAATCCACACAGTCAACCCACTCAGCAAATGTCTCAGTGGTTTCGCACTTAGCACACCACAATCGATTAATCAGGTGGTATCGCACTTAGCCTACCAAAAAGGTAATCATAGGGGTTTCTCACTTAGCCCACTAAACGATATACCTTACTATAGCATCGCATATAGCCAGCTCATCGTCAATATGCATTAGGATGGTATCGCACTTAGCCTACCATCTAGCATTATCACTACACATTCACATGTCTACTTACTCAATTAAACATCCATTCACAATTCTACTACATTCATTCTACTTGAACCACATAGGTTCTCAATCAATCTCGAACAAGCTACACACTAGCTATCATCAACAAATTGTAAGTATGAATGCATTGTTTATGCATAGACTTACCTCGGTACACAAAAGTATTGAGACTTGCAATTTAGTCCACCACCTTGCTTTTGCCTCGATTTCGATCCGGGCTTCGTCTTTCTTGACCTATAATGAATAAATCAGCTTATTCAATACATACATTGACTAAATTGACCCACATTAAATTAGCTTATTCAATACATACATTGACTAAATTGACCCACATCTCATACTTTAGTAAAATTACTATTTTGCCCCTAAACTTTCTCATATTTACACTTTAGCCCCAAAGGCTCGTAAAGTGATTCTTATTCAACTAAAGCTATCATCAATTCTCACTAAAACACACATGTATGACCAAACTTAAGATTTTCACAATCAAGTCCCTACATGCATTTTCATGGAAAATCACTTAACAAAAGATGTTTCTACTACATCAAGCTTTCATAATCTTCCATAAAACAACAAAATACATGCATGTCATACATGACCACATTTTTGAACATCCTTCATAGCTCACCAAATAGCTAAAAATAGCTTACTCATGCTACCAGGACTTCAAAAATGCAAAGAATATCAAAAACGAGGCTAGATGTACTTACTAGCAAGCTTGAAAAATTGAAGAACCCTAGCTATGGCTTCCTTCAAATTTTCGGCAATGAGGGGAAGAAGATGAGCATGATTTTGTCATCTTTTCTCCTTTTTAATCACTTATTTGTTAAATGACTAAAATGCCCTTTTTGATAAACTTTCTATTTTAACTCATCCATGCCCATTTTTGTCCAAAAACTAAAAATTGGGAAAATTTCTCATTAAGGACCTCTAATTAATAATCTAAAGCTATTTCACACATATAGCTTCTAGAAACACACATTTTGCAACTTTTGCAATTTAGTCCTTTTGGACAATTCAACCACAATTTCACAAAATTGCTTCATGAAACTTTCACACTAGCATGCATACAAGGCATAAACCTCAATAACTCATTTATAACCCTCAAATTTGTGGTCTCGCACCACTATTCTGACTAGGCCCTAAACCGGGATGTTACATGGTAAGATTACATGGAGTCCCTATATCTATTATCTCGGATAAAGATTCGAGATTTACTTCGAGGTTTTGGAAGAAGTTGCAGGAGGCCTTGGGTACAAGGTTGAATTTTAGTACTGCGTTCCATCCTCAAACTAACGGCCAATCTGAAAGAGTAATTCAAGTTCTTTAGGATATGCTCCGATGCTGTGTGTTAGAGTTCGGAGGTAGTTGGGAAAGATATCTACCTTTGGTTGAGTTTGCTTATAACAACAGTTATCAGTCGAGTATACGGATGGCACTGTACGAAGCTTTATATGGTCGCAAGTGCCAGACTCTTTTGTATTGGACCGAGCTTGGTGAGAAGCAAATTCATGGGGTCGATCTAGTTAAAGAGACCGAGGAGAAAGTGAAAGTGATTCGTGATAGTCTGAAAGCTGCTTCAGACCGACAAAAGTCGTATGTAGATTTGAAAAGGAAAGAAATTGAGTTTCAGGTGGGCGACAAAGTATTTCTAAAAGTATCCCCGTGGAAGAAATATTGAGATTTGGTCGTAAGGGCAAATTGAGTCCACGATTCATAGGACCGTATGAGATTACTGAAAGGATTGGGCCAGTGGCATACCGGTTGGCTTTTCCGAAAGAGTTAGAGAGTATGCACAACGTGTTTCATGTATCGATGTTGTGGCGATATCGTTCCGATCCTTCGCATGTAATCCCTCCATCAAAAATTGAGATACGACCGAACATGACTTATGAAGAGGAACCAATTAAGATTATGGCTCGGGAAGTTAAACAGTTGAGAAATAAGAGTATAGCTTTAGTGAAGGTGTTATGGCAAAAAAATAGTGTAGAAGAGGCTATGTGGGAACCGGAAGAAGCCATGAGAGAACAATATCCAAACCCTTTTATCGGTAAGATTTTCGAGCGCGAAAATCTCTAAAGGAGGGGAGAGCTGTAACAGCCAGATTTTGGGGCTAGTCGGAACAGTGGTTTCAAGACCACTAATCCGAGGTTGAGGAAAATTATTTTGCTATTATTTTATGTGTTATAACATTTTTATAATAATGCATGGGAATTTTGGTGCTTTAATTTTAACGATTGAATGATTAATTGTGAAAAAGGACTAAATTGCATAAAGTGCGAAAGTTCTATTTTTCAAGGTAGAGGTGTCTAATAGCCATGGAATATTAAACTGAAAGTCCTTAAAGTGAAATTAGGCCATATAGAGTGTGTTGGCCGGCCATAGGAAGCAAGGGGACAAGAGCATTAATTTTAGTCAAAATTTGGTGACATTAGGTGATAAAAAAATGAATAAAAGAGTTGTCATCTTTTACTATTCACACTTCTTCTCCACCAAAAATTGAAGAGAGAATAGGGGTTTTTGAAGTTCAAATTTTCAGCTACATCTCATCCTTGCAAGTAAGTCATTTTGATGATTATTTTTGATGATTTTTGTACTTTTGTAGTCCCCAAAGCTTAAGCTAGCTAATGAGGGGACTAATTTGTTAAATGGCTGAAAGTTTAGGGACTTGCCATGAGAGTGTTCATGTTGTTTGCTGAGTTTTTATGGAGGAAAATGAATGATAGTGAGTTATGGAACAACTTTTGTGAAAGGTGTTAGCATGAAAACACCTAAATAGGACTTGAATGCAAAGATTGAAATTGTGTAATAAATGCATGAAATAAATGGTTTTGTGAGTTGTTGTAAGAGGAATAAATGTTCATATAGGCTTTTTTAATGAGAAAATGTGTTGAAAAATGATTTACGAGCCTAGGGGCAAAATCATAATTTTGCCATAGTACAAGGGCAAAATGGTCATTTTTGCCTAAGTAAAGATTATGAAGCATTATGATCATAAAATGATTTATATGAGTGAATTTTGTTGTTATAGATCAAGAAGAGCGTGGAATTAACCTTGACCGGGGAAAAGGCAAGGTTTCAGATTAAACCATAAATTTACACATTTTGCACCGAGGTAAGTTTATGTGTATACTATTCATTTCGAATATACATGTTGTTAATAAATGGTGCATTGTGTGAATAGAATTATTCATGATTGATATGAATTGAATTCAATAGATATTGAGTAATTCCCGTGTGAGGTTAATTATAGATTAATGGTGGGCTATGTGCGATACCACCGTAAATACTCTTCATGGTGGGCTAAGTGCGATACCACCTTACTATTCATTCACGATGGGCTGTGTGTGATACCATCGTTTATATTATCATTTGATGGGCTAAGTGCGATACCACCGTAATTATTCTTGTTGGTGGGCTATGTGCGATACCACCCTAATTATAGGTCAATGGTGGGCTATGTGCGAAACACCGAGTGTTTGGTATTATTTTAATGGTTCATTGAGGAATTGTTTAAGTGTTTGTTTCATGTGGCTTTGTGGTGATAAGTGCAGGGAATGTATGCCATTAAATGTGAGCATTATGCTTGTTATATGGTTGGAATGTGGTAAGAGATGAATTGAGTAAGCATGAGTATAGATTGAGGATTGATCTTGCTTAGTACATATTGCTATTTATTGACTAGCATGTGTTATGATGTTTATGTTTACATGTAAACTTACTAAGCTTTAAAGCTTACTCCCTTTCTTTTTCCCTTGTTTTATAGTGTCAAAGGGTCGGGTCAGGATACGAAGAAAATTGAAAGATCACCCACACTATCAGCCCATCTCGGTATTACAAGACTTAGTATTTTAAGTATGGCATGTATAGGGGCTAGACTAGGTGAATTGTTTTGTTATTTTGGCCAAGTATCTGTTGGCTCCCTTAAGGATGAATTCTTTTGTATATTGCCATAGTTGATGGCTCATTATGTTTAAGACATGAAACATGAGGATTATTCAAGAAAGTGTTGTTGCACAAATTGAGTTGCTTGATGATGTGTTGAATGGAATTATGTTGTGTGAGCTACGGTGGCAAAAAGAGCTAGGCAAAAAGCCTTGTTTATGTCCACACGGGTAGGCACACGGGCGTGTGTCTAGGCCGTGTGTGACACACGGTCAGTCCCATGGGTGTGTGACTAGGCCGTGTGTCCCCTGCATGTTAGTGTTTCAAGTCAGTGTCGACCACGGGCTAGCCACACCGGCATGTGCTTAGGCCGTGTGTCCCTTATGAGATTGTTGACGTCACAAACAGAATACCCAGGTTTTTACACACGGGCTAGGACACGGGCGTGTCTAGGCCCTGTGGAGCACACGGGCCATGAACACGGGCGTGTGTCTGGCCGTGTGAAAACCCCTGTAGGTTTGAAATGAAAATAAATCCCACACGGGGTAGGGACATGGGCGTGTGTGACCACACGGCCTGCCCACACGGGCGTGTCCCATTTCACACGGGCGTGTGGCCCCTGTTTATACAAAAAATTTTAAGTGCACAAAAGTTCCCGGTTGGGTTCCAAAACCTTCCGTATGATCAAATAAGGCCTCGTAGACCCTTAATGAGAAGTGTTAAGATGGGATGAAGTTTTATAACTTAAAGTTGTACGACCAAGTGAATTGAGTACGATAACGCCTCGTACCCGGTTCCGGCTTAGAATACGGGTAAGGGGTGTTACACTACTAGCTAGTCCATACCCATAATTAAATTGAATTCCACAAGTAGTAGCTCTATCAGATTTGCCGGAAACACAACCCCTTATACTTCTAGCGAAACATTCCTATACAGTCTGTTTACCCGAACTGATTGACCCAACGAACTCAATACAGAAATCTCACCCGAAGTACTCTCAACAGGAATCCCCAAATTACTAGAGACAGAACTAGCTATATAGGAGTGTGTTGACCTTATATCTATCAAAGCAGTATAAGGGGCATAAAAAATAAGGAACGTACCCATAATCACATCAGGGGCGTCTCTGTCCTCTCGACTTTGAGCAGGATATACCAGTGTAGGCTATCTCGCCTCGGTCTGATTAGTACCTATGCCCGGTGCTCTCTGTCCTCTGCCCAAACCATTACCACCCCTAGCCAGACCACGGCCCTCAGGCGACTGTTGTACTGCCCTATAAGGCTGAACAAAACCCGAAACCGTAGCTTGCATATGATCAGAACGCTGTGAGCGCTCTCTAATCCAGTGATCCATCGACCCACAACACAAAAATGCCCCCAATCTCCTCCAACACTGGCCTGGATGGTGCCTACCACAATCGCTACATGGCTGAACCCCAGTAGGAGCAATTGGAACTCCCACTCTCGAAGGCCCATCAGGTCTAGCCCATTTCTTAGGCCTCTGAGCAGAATTAGAGGGCTCCAAATCCCTCTTATTCTTGCCTCTCTCACGATCCCTATTCTGGTTCTCAACGCGCCTAACCTCTTCGGCGATCTTCGCCTTGTCTAACATAACGGAAAATTCTCGCTCTCTCTGCGGAGCAATCAAGACCCTCAAACTGTCCTTCAGATCGTCCTCAAAGTGAATTCATTTTTCGTATTCAGATCCACCATGCCTCGTGCGTAGCATCTCAGTCTCAGAAATTTGGCCTAATACTTGGCCATTGTCCTATCACCTTGCGTGAGATTCATAAACTCACGCTTACGAGCATCTAGATAGCTCACGCCAACATAATTCCCTTGGAAGGCGGTCTTGAAATAATCCCAATTAATACGATCTAGTTGAGTACCCTCAACCGATAACCACCATCGATATGCCTCGTCGCGAAGCAAAGAAACTATACCCTTCAGTTTCTGCTCATGAGTGCAGTTAATATCATTCATTATTCTCTCAGTGGCCTCCAACCAGTATTTGGCCACGGTAAGGGCGACTCCAGTGATGCCCCGAAAAAGTTCTGCTCCATTGGACCGAAGTTGTTTAGTTACCGACCCATGGCCCCAGATCCAGAATAGGATCCAGTGACCCTCTCTAACACTCTAAGTATGGCTTAAGACAATGCGCTGTCCCTAGCCAAGCGGATTTGTGACCCGGTCTCAGCAGTAGGTGTAGTCGAAGTCTCGCTTGTATCTAGATTAGGCATATTGCCTAGTGAGGAAGAATCAGCTTGAGTCCCCCTACGGCGCCCACCGCGCCCACGAGTACCACGACCACGCGTTTTACGAGTGCTCATTGTTTCAAAGTTTTACCTACATTACGAAATTTTATGTATCAGTTTCAGTATTTATTAAAAAATATTTTATGCTTCAAACATTTATCAGAAGTTTTAGAAATCTTTCAAAAGTTTTAGTCTCTAACTAACTCGGTATAGTTTCAGACAATTCTAGCTACAGTATTTCTAAGTTTAGAGTACTTACAGGATCGGCACCGGAGACTCGGTATACCACATAATTTACTCAAATGAAACAAACTTTGTTTAAAAACAATTTCGTTTATAATTACAAATTTTGGAACCCAAAATTCACAGCCCGAGTTTTGAAACTTGGCTCTGATACCACTAAATGTAACACCCCAAACCTGGCCTAGACGTTATAGTCGAATCTGGAAATGTTACAAAGAAGGGTTTTGAAACAAAACTCTCATGTTAAAACTTCTCGTATTAATTATGCTAAAAGAGTCCACATTTTTGGAAGAACTTATTGTTATTCTCTTTAATAAAACCGTCATTTATTACCCTTTTAAGTAAAACGTAAATTTGTAGCGGAAGTTTGTAAGTCGTTATAGTTGAAAACTGAGCTTGTGGTTTCAAAAACATTTCTTTGCGTAAAACCGTTGTTTTCCAAACATCACAGTTTAAAAGTCAAAACGTATCCAAAACCAAAATTATAAAAAACAGTCGAGAGAGTCCCAAAATTTCAAAACTCTCAACGAAAATCCCAAAAATTAAATAACTTAATAATTTAAAATATTTCCAAATTAGTGATCACCTCGCACCGACCCGCCTATGCCTGAGAATTACCTCAACAGAACAGACAAACAGATGTGAGTTTTCAAAAACTCAATGTGTAACTTAATAGAGACATGCATGCACATAAACTCAGATTTCTCTTGTAGCAGATTAGATGCGGAAAAAGGTCCTTAACAGAATCAGGTAATATCATAATCGGATTATCAAAGCATACAGATATGCAAAGTCCTACCCCCATCCTCTACACACCATTTTCGACCATCCCAACACACCATGTGGGGTATAAAACACCCACCCATCCCTACACACCACATAGTGTCCTTACAACACATTCCAGAATAGTTTGCAGTCAAGGTGCCAGTATCTCGGTGAAATGTCGCCTCACACAACACTTTCTTCACATATACAAATCCCACCCCATGCACAGATACAAATAATAAATAACAGATATAACAGAATTAACATGTCCCGCAAGCTCATATGCAGATAACATGCATGTTATTACGAACCAGTCAAATCATACATATCAATTTCAAAATGCTCAAATCAGTCATCAGAATAGCAGATACCATGCCTTAGGGTTTTTTTTGCCCTTACCGACCCTACGGAAGGCCTACAGTTGATCAGAACGACGTATGTGACCCTAGGGAAAATTTCAAAATTTTGGGCCCACATACCCGTGTGGCCCTCACACCCAAATTGGCCCTACACGTGTGGCCCACATGGCTTGGCCCATGGCCCACATGCCAAAATCGGCCTAGCCCGTGTGACCCACATGGCCACACACTCGCCCGTCACACGGTTGTCTGTCGAACACGACTGGGCACACGCCCGTGTGGCGTCGACAGGCCACCTTTTTAGCTTTCATCGAACTCGTTTTCTCGTGTTTTCATTACACACTTGGTTCATTTTTTATGCGAAAGCAATCCCGAGATCTCTGAAACCTAAAAATAGTACCCCAAACACCGATTTAGAAAATAATTTACGAATCTAACATGATTTAACCAACTACACATACGGACATACCATTAACAAATACGACCACAACCCCGAATTAGATCGATAGAGTGAATCTGCTGCTGCACCACCTTCACTTACGCCACAGATTCGTAGAAAATCATATTCCCTAACTACACCATTACGCTAATACGTAAAGAATGAAACGGCCTTACAGAAGTCGAAAAGTACAACCAAGTGAAAAACCCCACTTACCTTAACCGTACGAAGAACACCGAAAATCCAGAACGAATGACAAGAACAATAGATTATGAAAAAATTGAAGGAAAAACAAAAAGAGGGAAAAAATGTTGTAAAGAAAAGAAGAGAGAGAAATGTCAAGACGTGAGGAAATTTTTGGGAAAAGTAAAATTAAAAAAAAATTACCCAAAATCCTCCATTTCCCCCACTAACCACTAACAACCTTATCCCCCCAGAATCCTACCCACTAACCACATCCAACTACCCCAGAATTTTAACTCCACCCAAACTCTATCGAACAACCGAAACAAAAATGAACATCCACACTCGTGCGAGGATTCGAACACGAGACCCTCGACAAGCTAACACCTTACCACTCAAACCAACAGGCTCATTCTAATATGATCTTACCAAAAATATAACATAAGCCCACCTAAGAGAGATAAAGATAGGATAAAAAATAACATATTTTCCATAAATGAGACTTGAACCCAAGACCTCGTACACACAATCATATCACTTAGCCACTAAAGCAGATACTCATTTATGTCAAAATTCACTAAAACAAAATTAAATAATTCAGGGCGTTACAAGACTAGCCATCTCCCCAATTGGAATTGTAGACGACATAATAATCCTTCTCATTATTTGAATCAAATGCTCACTTTGATTCTTTTACGGGATTACAGACTCATTTAGATTATCTACTGAAGTAAGTTGTCTTTCTCGCAATGTAAACATTCTTTACAATTTCACTTATCTTTAGTTTGAACTTTAGACAATCAATGAGCTAATATTTGCTTGTCATAATTTCGCTATGCATGCAAAATATAAAAGACATAAAACAAAAGACATAATAGTGAAATGAGAAATTAACTTTATTTATTTATTTATCATTCAAATAAATAGAAAACAGTTACATGTTTACTACAATATGGGTACATTTCCCAACAATCTCTCATTGGCCTTACTAAAGTAAATGTGTCATGTTTCGCATTCCCATATCCTCGACGTGTTTGTTAAAACTCCTAGTTACAAGAGTCTCAGTAAACGAATCCGCAAGGTTACTTTCAAAAGCTAATTTCATCACATCTACAATTCATTCGGCTACTGCCTCGTGTATCAGGTGATACTTTCGATCAATGTGTTTCGTCCTCTTGTGACTTATCATTTCCTTGGTATTTGCCATTGCAACACTGTTATCACAATACAATGTTATGAATTTTTCCATACTAGGAATAACTTCAAGTTTGGTTAAGAACTTTTCAAGCCATATTTCTTCTTTCGTTGCCTCAGAAGCATAAACATACTCGGCCTTCATAATAGAGTCAGCAGTGCAAGATTGTTTTACACTTCTCAATACTATGGCTCAATGGATTAGAACGAATACATTTCTCGAAGTCAATTTCCTCGAATCTTTGCATGTTTGGAACTCTGAGTCTATGTATCCAGCAGGAGTAAGGTCCTCCCCAGAATAAACAAGCATATAATCTCTGGTCTTTTAAAATACCTTAATCTATGCTTTACAGATTGCCAATGCCTAAAACCTGGATTCGTTAGATATCGACTAACCATTCCTACTGCGAAATAGATATTTGGACGTGTGCAAAGCATCGCATACATAAGGCGTCCAACTGTCGATGCATATGGAATCTTACTCATATGCTCTCTTTTTTCCACAGTCTTAGGACAGTTATCTAAAAAAAGATGAAAACCTGATTTAGTCGGCTAAACGCCTGGCTTTGCATCGGTCATTGCAAAATGTTCCTGTACCTTATCGATGAATAATGTAACACCCCATACCCGTTTCTGAGGCTAAACCCGGATACGAGACATTACTATGCTTGAACTTCCTTTAACATATACTTACGGGCTATAAAATTTTGTTCCAAATTAAAAACTTCTCTTTCTTAGTCAAGTCATTCGTATCGTGGGCCTACGAGGCCTTAAACTTGCGTTCAAAAACTTTTACGAGTTAAAGGAAACTTTTCTTTAAAACAGGGGCCACACGCCCGTGTATAATGAGACACGCCCGTGTGTAGACACACACGGTCATGATCAACAACCGTGCTTAGAAACCCAAGCATTCTACCAAATGCCCCACGGTTAAGGCATACGCCCATGCGGTTTGGGAACACGCCCGTGTGCCCTTAAGACATGCCCGTGCTTTCCATCCGTGGTCGACACTGACTAAATCCACACGGCCTTGACACGCCCGTGGACTTAGACCGTGTACTATACCTTGACATACTGACTTATTTCGCACGACAGGGCACACGCCCATGTTCCAACCATGTATCATGCACGGCCTTACACACGGCCATGGGATTAGCCCGTGGCCTATCCTGACTTATAAAACTAAGGTGCAGGTTACGCACGGCCTAGACACACGCCCGTGTGTCTATCCATGTGGGCACTTAGTGGCTATCTTACAAACCTTTTTCTACTCTTGTTTGCATACTTTCATATACTTCTTCAAAACATTCTCAAATCATCAATTGAAACTCATAAATTAACATATATTGTTCGTGAAAATAAAGTTTTCCTCTCATACACTGGGGAGAATTGTTCCCACAACATTTACAACAACTTAAGCCATCATCACTGGCTATACACAACCATTCTATAGATTCTCTTAGGCCAACAACATTTGGCTACAACAATTAGACTTCATCAACTTTAAACGAATCCCTATACATGCCATGACTCTTAAGGACTTGATACCTCATACCGTATGTCTGCTCGATAGTGTGAAAATATCTCCGACGGCCTCCAACCCGAGCTAAGTAATAAAACCTATAAGATATGAGAAAAGCAAAGGAGTAAGCAATAATGCTTAGTAAGTTCATCGGCATAATGTGTCAAATATCGAGATTCGTTGAATACATATAATTACAAAATGTAATAAAGAGTTTATCTCATAAACTCATGATTACTTACTCAACTATTCTTGAAACTTACTCATTTCATCTCTTATCACATTCTTACCATGTCACAAGCCAACTACTGCATCGTCTTGAATAGCGTTCATTCCCCTGACCGATTATCACTTAATCACATGCAACAACACATCAAGCATTCTAGATTAACCGCTCATTACTACTAATCTCTCGGTGGTTTCGCACTTAGCCCACCATTGAACCTCTAATAGGGCGGTATCGCACACAGCCCACAAATAATAATATGGTTGATGGTGTCGCACACAGCTCACCGTTATTTACTTTCATGGATATTAATCCACAAGTATATCTCTATTTCAAATGTTCATTCGAGAACATCCTCACATGCTTCTATTCTTACTTAACTTGCTATGATACTCATTCTCATTCACACAGTGCATCAATTACACATACCCCACTAGGGGTTCATCATGCATAAAATTCATCTCAATTCAGTTCTACACATACTTGTGCTACTCATGGTACAACCACACACATTCAACATATACATTGAATCATTTGAATTGTTAAATAACTCTCTTGAGTCTCATGAACATAGTTCTCATTGTCATCATACCCCAATTGGGCCATACATATATTAACGTATCGATGCCATGTCCCTGACATGGTCTTATACGAATTCTTACACCGAGGCCATATTCCAATATGGTCTTACTCGAGACTTTAACCATCGTCCTATCAAGCTATACACCTTTCCCATTACTCTAAATTCAATTCCATTGACATCTCATCAAGAGACATTTCATACATTCATATAGTAATATACATTCCATACAACATTGGAATGCTAAATAAACTCATACGTAATTTCAACATTCGCACATGAACTTACCTCGATGTCGAAAGAGCTGAAAGGACTATTTGCCTATATTTCTCTTTTCATCTGTTCTAGGTCCAAAACTCATTTTCTTTGATCTAGAACAATGAAATTTACTGATTTAATCACTAATAAACCATAATATATCATAATCTACTCTCTAGGCAAAAATAACTCTTTTGCCCCTACACTTTGGCAAAATTATGATTTTGCCCCTAGGCTCGTAAATAAATTTTCATCACATTTTCTTGTTAAACAAGCCTAACTGAACATTTAATCCTCTTACAACTATCCACAATTCCAACTATTTCATGACTTAATGAACAAAGTACAACTTTTGCATTTTAGTCCCAATTAGGTGTTTTCATAACAACACCTTTCACAAAAGTTGTATATCACCATCCTAACATTCATTTTCTTCCATAAAAACTCAGCTAACAACTTAAAATCTCACATGGCAAATCTCTAAACTCTTTACCATAATGCAAAATAGTCCCCTCTTTAGAAAGCTTAAGCTTTAGGGATCTCAAAAGTACAATTTTCTTCAAGAAATACCATCAAAATCACTTACTTGAAGAGGAAATGAGTTGCTGAAGTTTTGAACTTCAAACACCCCTTGTTTTCTGCAACTTTCAGTGGAGAAGAAGAGAGAAAAAGATGATATATTTTTTCTTTCTTTATTTTATTATAAAACATTCATTTAACCCACCAATTTTGACCAACATTAAAAGCTCTTGTCCCCTCTTGTCTACATGGCCGGCCATCATATTCAAGATGGTCTAATTGCCCTTTAAAGACCTCCAATTAATATTTCATGGCTATTTGGTACCTTTAGCCTATAGAATGGAACTTTTGCACTTTATGCGATTTAGTCCTTTTTTTCACAATCTAGCTAGAAATTGCTAAAATTAAGGCACCAAAATTTTCATGCATCCTTAAAAACATGTTATAACACATAACATAACATGAGAATAATTTTCTCTAACCTCAAATTAGTGATTCTGAGATCACTATTCCGAGTAGCCCCTAAATCGGGCTGTTACAAATGAAGCTTGAGATAATGCTACCGTTTTATTCTTTCGCTCCCTAAGGATTTGAATTCCAAGAATATAACTAGCTTCAACCATGTCCTTCGTGTTAAACTGTTGAACTAAACACAGTTTAACCGATGAGAATTCTCTTACATCATTTCCGGTAAGTAGAATAACATCGACATACAAAATGAGAAAGACCACCTTTTTGTCCTTTATATGCTAATAAACACGAGGTTCATCAGCGTTTTTCTCAAATCCCAAAGTCTTGATTGTTTAATCAAAAATTTTATTCCATAGATGGGACGCCTGCTTAAGTCCATAAATGATCTTAGTAGTTTGCAAACTTTCTGCTCCTTTCTTTTAACAACGTAGCAAGTGGGTTGAGCCATGTAAATGGTCTCATCAATATAGTCATTCAAGAATGTTGTCTTGACATCCATTTTCCAAATCTCATAATCGAGAACAGGGGTAATGGATAAGAGTATGCAGATAGACTTGAGCATGGCTACCGGAGAAAAGGTCTCATCGTAATGGATGCCTTCTTTCTATGTGTAGCCTTTCCCTACAAGTATAGCTTTGTGTGTTTCCACTTTCCCTTTCACATTTCTCTTCTTATTATAGATTAACTTACACCCTATGGGTTTAATCCCAATCGATAAGTCTACAAGTTCCCACATCGTATTAGATCTCATAGGATCCATCTTGGCATCCATGGCCTGTTTATAGAGCTTGGAATCAACGTCCTGTATAGCCTCATCGTAAGTGAGTGGAACATAATCCTCATGATTGGCTTCCATATTTTAAATACTACCATCATAGATGAAGAAGTTTGGTTTCTTAGAAACTCTCCCACTACTACAAATTCCCCTATGTTGTTGATCGTTTGTAGGTCTTTCTACAACTTTCTCAAGAATTGAACTTGGTATTTGTTCTACCACTCTCGAAAGTTCCTTGAGTACCACTTTACTTCGAGGCTTAAAGTTATCCACATAGCTTTCCTTGAGAAAAGTAGCATGAGTAGAAACTTTAATCGAATTATGTAACAGCCCGATTTTGGGGCTAGTCGGAATAGTGGTTTTTGAACCACTAATCCGAGGCTGGAGAAATTATTTTTAACATTATTTTAGGTGTTATAGCATAATTATATGAGTACATGAAAATTTTGGTGAATTAATTTTAGTGATTTCTTGCTTAATTTTGAAAAAGGACTAAATCGCATAAAGTGCGAAAGTTTTTTGTTCTACAAGCTAAAAGTGTTAAATAGCTATGGAACACTAAAGTAGAGGTTCTTATTGAGTAAAAAGACAAATAAAAATGTGGTGGCTGGACATGGAATTTTTAATTGTGAAATTTGTCAAGGTTAGGTGGTTTGGTGACATAATAGATAAAATAAAATAAAACAAAAAGAAAAGGCTATCATCTTTTCTTTTCTCCACCGATTTTTTTCCAAGAAAACAGCCATGGAAGCTTGAAAATTTTCAGCAACTTACAACCCTTGCAAGTAAGTCATTTTGATGATCATTTTTGTTGATTTTTGTATTTTTGTGACCCTTGTAGCTTAAGCTAACTAATGGAGGGACTATTTTGCAAAATGGTTGAGAGTCTAGGGTTTTACCATGTGAGTATTCAATGTTGTTTACTGAAATTTTATGGAAGAAAATGAATCTTGGTTGTTAAATAAACAACTTTTGTGAAAGGGGTTTTCATGAAAACACCTAAAAGGGCCATTTTGTGAAGTTTATAAAATAGGTTGTAAATGTGTGAAATAATTGAAAATTGTGAGTTGCTATAAGAGTAATAAAGGTTCGTCTAGGCTTGGTTAATGAAGAAATTTGATGAAAATCATTTTACGAGCCTAGGGGCAAAATCATAATTATGTAAAAGTCTAGGGGCAAAATGGTAATTTTGCCTAGGTATGAATTATAGGTTTTCTTGATTAATTTAGTGATTAAATAAGTGAATTTGTCATTATAGATCAAGAAAAATGGAGTCCGGACCCAGACCGGGGGAAACCAAATTATTGGACTAAATCAAACTAATCGCCCATATTTTGTATACCGAGGTAAGTTGTACATAAATAATACAACTTTATTGTTATTATGTATTGAAAAATTAATATGGCATAAAGTGTATGATTATTGTTGTGAATATGCATGATGAGAATTGATGTCGTAAAAACTCCCGGTTGAACCGTAAGAATAGATTGGATATCCATGCCATGACATTTGGGTGATATGTGTGCTAGTGTAAGACCATGTCTGGGACATGGCATCGACCACATTATAAGAGCCAGTGTAAGACCATGTCTGGTACATGGCATCGGCCACATTATGAGAGCTAGTGTAAGACCATGTCTGGGACATGGCATCGGCCTCGACAGGTGAGCCAGTGTAAAACCATGTCTGGGACATGGCATCGGCATTTTACCCTCTTGTGTGAGGCTTATAGGATATCCTTTAGTATTCCAAATGATTCCACGGGTTATTTAAAGCTTATGATAAAGATATGAAAGGATATGAACATGTTGTGAGTGGTACAGGTTCTTACTCGAAACTCATGAGATATGAGCTTAGTTATGATGCCTTAATGGTAAGGATGAAATTGAGTAAGTTCTATCTATGAGAATGATTTCGGACGATTTTGTAATCTTTGGCTTATATTTGTGATGTGTAAATATGTAGTAAATCTACCATTGCTAAATCAAGAATGATGTGCTGGTTTATATTATACTATGTGTTTAAAGTTGCATGGTTGATGTTGTTACTTATTTACATGCAACTTACTAAGCTTTATGCTTACTCCTTCTCTTTTACATTTTCTTATAGTGCCGTCAAGCTAGCTCGGGGATCAACAGACGTCGGAAGCATCGATCACACTATCAATCTGAACATTTGGTATAGTAAGATTTATCATTTTGAGTATGGCATGTATAAGCATTGGGTCTTTTGTTAAGTGTCATATTGTTTTGGCCAATTGTGTTGGCTTGTCTTGAAGATTGATTCATTTTGTATAAGGCCATGGATGATGGCTAATACTTGATATTGATATATGTAAATGATGATGTTTTTCATGAATGTGCAATTTGCATGGTGAAATATGTGATAAGTTTTGCTTGTGAATGAAGTGTAGTGGTCTTGATGTGTGTATGTCTTGGTTGTGGCTTATGTTGGTGCAAGTAAGGGTGGCAAAAGGGCTTGGTAAATAGCCTTGTTTTTGTCCACACAGGTAGACACACGGGCGTGTGTCTAGGCCATGTGTGACACACGGTCTGCCCCGTGGGCGTGTAGTCTGACCATGTGTCCCCTGCACCTTAGTTTGGTAAAACAAAATGCCCAGTAGTAACCACACGGGCTGAGGCATGGCCGTGTGTCTCAACGTATGGAAGACACGGCCATTGTACATGGGCATGTGCCAAGGCCGTGTGAATTCTGCTCCTTAAATGCGAAATTAAATTCGCCACACAGCCTAGCACACGGGCGTGTGTCTTGGCCGTGTGACCTTAAAATGTTACTGACGTCAGAAACAGAATGTCAAGGTTTTAACACACGGGCTGAGACACGGGCGTGTCATGGTCGTGTGAGGGACACGGGCCATGGACACGGGCATGTGCCAGACCGTGTGAAAACCCCTGCAGGTTCGAATTGAAAAAAAAATAAATCCACACGGCTAGGGACATGGGCGTGTGTGATCACACGGTCTTCCCACACGGGCGTGTCCCTTGCCACACGGGCGTGTGCCCCTATTTTCAGTGAAATATTTCCAAATTTTCCTAAAGTGCCTGGTTTAGTGCCGAACCATTTCTAAAGTGTGTTTTGGGCCTCGTAGGCTCATATTAAGGATTTTAAGACAAACTTTGAAAAGTTTTAAATTCAAACAAACTTTTATGACCCGAAAATGTATGTTAGTATGTGTTTAAGTTAGGTGACGCCTCGTACCCTATTCCGGCGTCAAACACGGGCAAGGGGTGTTACAAATTTTCTTTTGTATTGTATAATAATCCTCCTTTTATTCCTTTTGGATATCCTACAAACATGCATAATTATGTCAGTGCATCCAACTTCTTTGCATCCTTATCTAGAATGCGTGTTGGACAACCCCAATATTCTAAAGTGATTTAAAGCGGGTTTCCTTCTATGCCACAGTTCATAAGGTGTCTTACAAGAAGACTTGGTTGGCACATCATTCAAAATATAGCAAGTTGTTTGTATCACATATCCCCAAAAGGAAGTAGAAAGTTGTTAATAGCTTAACATTGAACAAACCATGTTAAACAAGGTCTTATTCCTTCTCTCAGCTACGCCATTCTGCTGTGGAGTGCCCGGCGCAATTAGTTGGGATAAAATCTCATTCTCTGTGAGGTATCCTAAGAACTCATTGGACATATATTCCCCACCTTGGTCAGACCGAAGATTCTTTATGGATAAACCTAATTATTTTTCCACTTCCGCACGAAACTCTCGAAATTTATCAAAGGTTTCGCTTTTGTGGTGCATTAGATACACATATACATATCGAGAATAGTCATCGATAAAAGTCACGTGATAATCGTAACTTCCTCAGGCACTGATGCTCATGGGACCACATACATAAGTGTGTAAAAGTTCTAAAGGTTGGTTGGGCCTTGTACCTTTCGTATTAAAAGACATCTTAGTCATTTTACCTTTCAAGAAAAATTAATATTGTGGAAGACTAACTTTCTTAAGCATAATTAAGGGACCATCTTTCACGAGTCTAGTGATTCTTTCTTGGTTAATATGACCAAGTCTTAAATGCCATAGGTACCCTCTCATTAGAGTGAGAAGTTTTAAGCTTTTTATTCACTATTTCAGTTTGAAACATCGAGTAATTATTTGGTTTCATAAAGTAGATATTTTTTTCCATCCATCCATTACTGATTAAAGAATGATTTCTGTGAATAATAATCCCTTTATTGAATGTCACGGTATAACCATCATAAAATAAACATGCTACAGAAATTAAATTCTTCTTAAAATGAGGTACATAAAACAAGTTCTTTAAAACAATCTTCTTAAAATTGTCAAAGTGTAAAATAACTTGTCCCACCGCTTCAGCTGAAACATAGCTCCCATCTTCGATCTGCAACGAGAGGCTCCTGTCACGTAGAATTTTCGTTTCATTGAACCACTGTAAAGAAACACACACATGGTTAGTGGCTCTAGAATCCATAACCCAATAGTAAATTGATTCTTCCACTAAGTAAGCTTCAACCACAAAGAGTTTCATCCATTTGCCCTTTTCGGCTAGGTAATCCAAATACTCCTTGCAGTTTGATTTGAAATGCCCTTTCCTGTTGCAGAAGAAACATTTGATCTTTTTAGGATCTTTTAACTTCTTAGCCTTCTTCCTATCTACATGAGGTGGAACCGAAGACTTAGTCAGTTTCTTCTTTCCCTTAGCTTTCTGTTTTCCCTTAGAGGACGAGGGGCCCACAGCTAAGTTTTCCTCAAGTTTCTCCTAAACCGGCTACCACCATTCAACATCAACACATAGGATTGTAATTCCTTCATGAACTGAGTCAAGGTAAGCGCCTTGTTCCCCAAATTGTAAGCGGCCCTCAAACCATCAAACTCATTGGTTAAGGATTTAAACACTATTTCAATTTGCATGTTCACGTCTAGTTCAGCCCCATTGTCCTCCGCTTCCGCAAAGAATCCCATAAGCTTAAGCATATGTTCTTTGACCCGAATGCCAATTTTCTATTGAGAAATCATGAAATATGTAATAGCGGATTGTCGAGCCAATAGGACTTGGCCTTCGAGCAAATCCTCCAAATTTTTCATGATCTCCTTCGCAATACGGAAATTCTCATGTTGCTTTTGCAACACACTATCATGCTTGCTAACATATAACATCGAGTAATCGAGTCAGAATCTCTCCAGCGATTTCTCACTTTGGGCTGAGCTTCAAGAAGGCACGTTTCGCCAAGAATGAATTTGTGTTTCTCACAGCTGAGAACTATCAGTAAGTTCCGTTTCCATTCTCGAAAGTTATTCCCATTTAATTTATTCTTAGTAAGAATGCTTATAAAAGAGTAAAAGACATATTTGAACTGAAAAAATAAAGATTTCACTAATTACTATCTTTGTATTAAGCAAATATTTTTCATTTCAGCAACATATCAAGATTGCAGTATGATGCATGCGTCTTGTATTAAAACCTTGAAAAAAAATTCGTTCCTACAATCATTCTCACACCCATCAACCATGTCGCCTTGGGGGTCCCATGATTAACTAGAAAGAACATGAATTACATCCAATCAGTTCATGAATCTTAATTCTCAAGACTCCACACGAACTAACGACTATTTAACGTTTGGCCATCATCTCTAGCTTAAATATCAATTCTTGGGAAACTATTTAATAAGAGATCATCTTGACTGTGTAACCATTTACTCAACACCCATCATAAAAATGCTTTCATTTGTGAGTCATCTTGGGACAATCTCTCTAGAAGTCATGCACGACTAGTTGTCCTTAAAAGGAAATCTCATCTAGTGAACTCACATGACAAAGTTTACATTGGGGTGCGTCCAGGGTAGGAACCAACTCGAAACTTTATCATGCTATCACTTAGGGACCATCAATAGAGGTTGTAGGTCTTGTTCAAGGACCTTCGCCTATTCAATATTCTAAAAACATGCAAGGTTTTTTTATCCCAAATTTTAAGAATGATCATACAATAGTCCTAGTGGCATTCTTACCTAATCTAAATGACATGTTTCCAATATATGCATGGCATGCTATAGCAATTTTATAATATCCATTCATAAGAATCAATCAATCTTAAAACAAATAATTTTGATTCTCCACAGTTTTTATTTTAAGGGAAAAACTGAAGAAGTGAATGAGAACCGTGCACCAAGTAGGTCTTAAGAAAGGGAGGTGAGTCAAATTTGCCGCTTAAAAACCAAGCCTTTCCTAGCCAGAGCCAATCCTAGACATGCACCTTCTCATTACCACACTTCTCACAGTTATCTAATAACCTAAAGAAGTGAATAGAATAATACAACACATGTATTTTCTCATTACCACAACTCTTATTTTTAATCGATCAACTATAGATCATCTCATATATGTAACACACTAAACCCAACCTAGACGTTATGGCCGAATCTGGCGATGTCACATGATAGTGCTTTAGAAAATGTAACGGCGTTGAAACCATTTTTAGGTATCTAAGGCTATCTTTAAAACGTGTCGTTATTTATTCATTATCCGTTTTCAAAACTTTATACGTTGCGGAAGCTTTTAAAATGATTTGCAAGGTCGTACGTATTTTGCTAAAACCTTTGTTTATTTTGAAAACTCGCGTCTTGTCCTACTGCTAGCAGTTTATAAAATAATAATCCTAGGTTTTAAACTAAAATCAGAAAGGCCTTATTACATAAAATTTACCCAATTATAACCAAAGCAGAATTAAAAATAAACCATAAATAAGTATCCAGAACCGTGGTCACCGCCTTGAGTCCTCCACAGACCGATCCACCTACTGTTGGGGATTACCTGAACAGATTAAACTGAAAAATATGAGTTTTCGCAAACTCAGTGTGTAATCCCCACAGAAAACATACACAGAGATATCAAATAACAGACATAATCTCACAGTTCGGGTCTGAGCCCATTACAGAAATGGTGTGGACCATAGCCCACTCAGATTCAGAATCAGACATATTATAGGGCCTTAGCCCATTTCAGACAGAATATGCAGAATACAAAGTCCTGCCCACCAGCCTCTACACACCAACTCCGTCCAACCCTACACACCATGTGGGGATAAAATCAACCCACCCAGCCCTACACACCATGTTGCACCGAATGCGGCACATAATCAAAAATTTATGGTGAAGTGCGGATAATGAGCTTAAGAGCCTTTCAGATACTTCCTCCAATCATAATCAACCCACCCCGGTTCAATGTAACATACAAGAATGACATGCTACTATGCAATTTAAACTCATATATTTAGATCAGTATACATGCTTAGTACATAAATCAGACAGACAGATCATTCATATACGGGTCTAAGTATTGCTTACCGACCCTACGGTAGGTGCACAGTCGACTTGGGTGACTCGTGCAACCTTACAGAGTTTTTTGGAAAAATGGGCTCACAGGCCCATGTGGGCCGCCAGTGTGGGCCCACACTCCTGTGTGGCCCAAATTGGCCTTGGCCGTATGGATCACACAGCCTGGCCCAGAATCCCACACGCCCATGTGGTTCACCCGTGTGGGCCCACACGCCCTTGGGGTCCACACGGCCCAATTGGTCGAGCCCGTGTGTAGCACACGGCCTTGCCCAGCCGTCAAACGGTCGTGTCACTCACGCACGGCCTGGCTCATCGATCACACGGCTGTGTGGTGACAAACAGTCTTGCACACGGCCTACCACACGGGCGACCACACACCTATGTGGCATCGACAGAAAGGTTTTCGGCTTTCACCGGAACCTCATTTTCTGCGTTTTCGGGTACACACCTGGATTTTATTAAAGCTAAAAAGATTCTTGAGCACTCCAAAAACCTAAAATCAATAATCTCGAGCCCAAAACCAGTCACTTAAAACGAATTATTATGAACCGATAAGTCCTAAATCGCAACGGAAACACTTACCTTTGAGTGGATACCGAAAAACACGTACTTAGTTGGCACAATTTAGAACCAAGGCCACTTACAACACTCCTAAACACAAAATCACTCCTCTTTAGTAACCATTTAAGAGGAACAGATAAACCTAAACAATAGCACAACTTACCGACCGCGCGCTAGCGTAGAGTGGATGAGATGGAAAAAGGAAAATAGAGAAAAGAGGGGTGTGAGAGAGCAAAATTTCGACAGCCAATAGGAAGGGGAAAATCGGTAGGAAAAGAAAAGAGTCCGAGGGAGAGAGAACCAAGTATTGCGTAATTGAACCTCTGATCAGATTCTGATAACTCCCCCCTCACACTCCTTAATTCTCTCCTTCAAACACTCCACCCTCAGTGCTTAACTAAAACTCAAACTCTTACACAACATTAACAGCAAAATAATTCCCTTGCTCGCACAGGGATTCGAACTCCAGACTTCCCACAACCTCTACACTCCACTTAGCCACTAGACCAGCAGGCCTATTCTGTTAACTACTTACATACTTTTACTTATAAGCCTACTAACCAGAGTTAGGGCTTCATTCATAAAATTACCAAAATTCACCCAAGTTGTGACTTGAACTTGGGACCTCCCACACACACTCAGAACACATAACCACTGAAGCAAATAGACATTGTGTCAAAATTACAAAAGCCAAAATTTAAGAAAAATTGGGGTGTTACAACTCTACCCCCTAAAAGAAAATTTTGTCCTCGAAATTTTACCTGATCAGAAGATGTGAGGATACTACTGGCGCATCGAATCCTCCGGCTCCCAAGTGGCCTCCTCAGTGCTATGATATCACCATAGTACCTTCACTAAGAGGATAGATTTCCTCCGCAGAACCTTAATATCGTGCTCTAAAATCTGAACCGGGTCCTCCTCAAATGTCAGATCCGGTCTAACCTCAATGTCTTCAATAGGAACAACATGCGTGGGATCAGAGCGGTAGCGTCTCAACATTGAGATGTAGAACACATCATGTATGTGATCCAACTCCGGAGGAAGCTCTAACTAATATGCGACTGGCCCCACTCGTTTCAGAATACGGTACGGCCCAATAAATCGAGGGCTCAGCTTACGCTTGCGACCGAACCTCAAGACCTTCTTCCATGGAGAGACCTTGAGAAAAACTAAGTCCCCCACAGAATACTCAATATCCTTTCTCTTCAGATCAGCATAGGACTTCTGCCTATCAGATGCCGCTTTCAATCGATACCGGATCAATCGGACCTTATCTTCAGTTTCAAAAACCAATTCCGGACCCAGAACACATCGCTCACCCAACTCAGTCTAGCACAAAGGAGTGCGACACTTACGACCGTACAAGGCCTCGTAAGGTGCCATCTGGATGCTAGAATGGTAACTGTTATTATAGGCGAACTCTGCCAATGGCAAATACTCCTCCCAACTGCCTCAGAATCTTTACCGACTGCAGCAACCCCGAAGGCAACTAATGCTCAGCCTTAACCTACTAACAAGTCAGACAACGAGCAACGAAGTCAGTGACCTCACGCTTCAACCCTGGCCATCAGTATCTCGGTACATCTTGTTCCCACCGGGATGCATAGCATAAGGGCTACTATGTGCCTCCCTCAGAATCGACTGTCGCAACTCCTTATCATTCGGCACACAGATCTGCTTGCGGAAATAAAGTATCCCATCACTGTTAATCCCAAAATCAGTAGTATCCCCATTCTCAACCTGACGGAATCGAAACTCAAGCGAATTATCCCCCATTTGTTTACCTCTGATATGGTCAATCCATACAGGCTTAACCTGAAGTTCCGCTAACAGACTCCCATCTTCGAATAAACTGAGTCGAGTGAACGTCGCTCTCTGTAATATCCCGGGTTAGGGGCTATTTTGTGGTGGCATTGTTTGCATGTTATTGGCTTGCTATGTTGTTGTTTGTGTGGTTTCGGGACTTAATTGTAGGCTAGGGGTATGCCTGAGTAGGGGGGAAAATTTTTGTTTTTAGGCCTAAGTAAGGGAGCTGAGGAGCTGGGATATATGTGTATTATTTGGTGTTTTTGAGCACAAAAGGTGAGCTAGCAAAGTGGCAAAAGCAAGGCGCCACTTGGAGCTTGTGGTTGGCGTCAAGTGTAAGGGTGGAGGTCTTGTGTTCGAAGTGCGGAGATCCCACATTTTGGCTTCCATTTTGACGGCATGGAGGGAGGAGTTGTAGGCAGTTCAAACTCTGCCTACGACTTGGTCAAATGGTGGAATGTTGGGTGGAGAGTAATTTGAGGAGGGAGACTAGTTCAACTAGTTTGAATTGAGTGGTGTGGAGTGTTTGTGGGGATGTGGCCGAATTTTAGGAGAATTTTGGGGGGGGGAGTGACGGCTTGGTAGTGTGGGTGTGGGGTAGTGCCGAAATTCATTTGGAATTTTGTGCATATTCGGTCATTTTTGTGTCAAAGGAAGGGTTTTCTTTTGTCTTTTGTTAGTTGAATTACAAGTGAACTTTCTTTCATTTTTTTTTCTTCTTCATTGTGTAAGCCGAAACTTACTTCTCTCTTCTTCCTATACTTTCTTTTTCTTCTTGGAATCTTCTTAGCCGAAACCCCATCCTCCAAAATACCTTCTTTCGTTTCTTTTTCTTTTGAACCCTAAGTACTCTCCCTCTATCCATTTTATTTTTCTTCTATTCCAAAAACTCTTGAGCCGAACCTCTCTTCAACTCTTGGCCGATTTCTCTCTTCTCTTGAACCACATTTATTTTGTTTTATTTTTCTAGTTTGTAGCCGAATCCCTCCTTGTGTCTTGCTTAAATTTCCTTCTATCATTTGTTCTTACTTTGACCGAATACCAACCCCTCACCTAGTAGTTCTCTCTTGGCCGAATATTGGAGTGGGGTGGACCTCTCTTGGGTAGTGTTCAATCGGGTTGGAATAAGGTAAGTGCTAGCCGAATATTCTTTTCCTTTTCTCTCTTGTGCTCTATCGATTTTGGTAAGGCTAAGGATGACTTTGGGCATTTGTTGAAAGAAAGCTAATCTCTTGTGTAATCGACTTCATTATAGGACATACGGTTTGTTGAAGGAGACAAGTGGAGCCTTCTTCTTTCGATTAACTGTTTGGTAAGTAGTGGTAAGTGATTGGTACTATTATTATTAGCTTATTTGTTTAGTTTCGATTAAGTCTAAGGGTTCAAAGGATTAATCGTTCTCTTTTTAAAATGTAGCCGATTGTTGAAGGAGGAACCATTGTGGTTCGGGTTTGGTAGGAAACCAAACGATTGCAAGGATCAAAGTTGTCGAGGTGATCGAGGGTTTTAGACGGGCTCTTTGGGATTAGATTTGCGATTTACCAGGTGTGTAAACTAACACACTTCTGTTTAGTAATATGATTAATAACCTAATTACTTATTAAAGTGAAACAATATGATCGATGGATTTGGGTACCGATGGGGTATAAGCACGGATACGGGTAAGTCCGTTTTATTACGAAATCTGTAATGATGTATGAGATATCATGAGTTATGATGAAAATATGATGAGATGCTATTTTGAGCATGTTAACATGATTGTATGATTTAGGGCATTTGCATTAGTATGATATGTTGTTGGGTGATTGAGAGGAGGGTGAGTATGATATCCGTGTCTTTGGGACACTGTGTCTTTGGGACACCAGAGGTTTGGCACCTCCAGTGGTTTGGTACCACAGATGACATTTTTGTGACTTTGGGTCACCAGAGGTTTGGCACCTCAGCGTCTCGTCCCAGTGGCTTAGTACCACGGTGGGTTGGCCCCACAGTTGATTATACGGGATTGACGCCAGTGATTTGGTATCACACGATGGGTTGGCCCCATCATCGGATTTGTGACTACGGTCACCAGTGATTTGGTATCACACTTGTGTCTTTGGGACACCAGAGGTTTGGCACCTCATTGCGACTCGTCCCTGTGGTTTGACACCACCGTGGGTTGGCCCCACTTGTGAGATACGGGATTGTCGCTAGTGATTTGGTATCACACGATGGGTTGGCCCCATCATTGGATTATTCGTGACTTTGGGTCACTAGTGGTTTGGCACCACAATTATGGATATCGTGACTTTGGGTCACCAGTGGTTTGGCACCACCAGTGGTTTGGTACCACATGGGGTAGAAATGGAGTGCGGATGGCTAGGATTGGGTGCATTACTTGTATTGCGTTGCTATGATGTGTGTTAGCATGTTGCATTATTCGGGAGAGGGATTTATGCACTGAGTCTTGCGACTCACCCTCTCCTTTGACATTTCAGGTGACACTTAGACGCGGATGTGGAGCCGGGATGGACTCGAGGTGCTCATGCCATGCTTAAATAAAGATTTGCTCAGACTTTATAAAAATTTGGTACTTTAGCTTATTTATTACTATTTGGTTTTATTTTGGATTGTAAATGGCCTTTAAAATTATGTTTTTCTATGGTTATGATTAAAGTAGATTTTTTTTATATGCCTTGATAAATTACTAGAGTTAAAATCTGCTAAAACTTGGAAAGACAACGATTTCAAAACTATAACGCAATGCGTTTTAAACTACCATCGGGTATCACCCTAAAGCGTTAAAATATGACAAAGCAATCATGCCCAAGATTTCGACAAGTATAAAATATGACAAAGAGTATTTCATCGAATCTGGAACCTGAAACCTAACCCCTCAAACGCGATTTTCCCCGTAACATGCCAGATTCGGTCGTGGTGTATTGACCGGGTTTGGGGTGTTACAATTGTGGTATCAGAGCCAAGTTCAAAGGCTCGGCTGTGGGCCTGAGGCCCAAAATGTTTTAAAAGTCTGTTTTAATAGTTTTGTTTTTAAGCATGATTTGAAAGGCATGGCACCGAGTCTCCGGCACCAGTTCGCTCAGGTAAGTACCCCTTACTATTGCTTGTGATTTGATGTACTGTGATTGGATGGTTAGCAATAGTAAGATTACATTAGAAACTGAAACTGATAGGATTCTGTGAACTCGCGAAAACAAAGCTTCTTAAATATTCATAAGACTTTGCTTTTAAACAGTGGAATAATTACCGATGCATAAAACTCCTAAATCGGAGCACGTAGAGATATTAGTCATGAGTGCTCGAGGTGGACGCGGCCGTGGGACGTGGTCGTGGTAGGATGACAGTTTTCAACCCGTAGGATCCGGTCGTGGGTCGAGAATGAGATGCCGCATCGCCACCGGTGGGGTGGTGAGTTCCAAGATCGCATCGATGACGCAGCGTGTCACACGCGATTGCGGCGAGTGTTGGAAAGGGTAGCTGGTGTAGGTGGTGGCGCAGGAGTTAGGAAATCTGTTCCTGAGCGACTCCGGGCAAACGGGGCCGAATTCTTTCGAGGTGTTTCTGGTGTTGCTCCCAGCACTGCTGAGTATTGGCTGGAGGCGACGGAGCGGATCATGGATGATCTGGATTTGACTGCTGAAGAGAAGCTGAAGGGCATGGTATCGCTTCTTCGGGATGAGTCATACCAGTGGTGGCTCACGGTTCGGGACAGTGTGGCAGCAGAGGATCTTACGTGGGATTATTTTAGGGCTGCATATCGGAAAAAGTACATTGGAGCTAGTTATATCGACGCTCAGCGAAAAGCATTTCTGAGGCTAGTCCAGGGAAGTAAGTCTGTTTCCGAGCTGGTGAGTTCTTGAAGTTCTGAAGTAAGTATGCATGCGGGGGCATTGTGGCTACTGAACATGAGAGGTGTGTTCGTTTCGAGGATGGTCTGAGAGACGAGTTGAGACTGCTGATTGCTCCTCAGCAGGAGCGTGAGTTTGCTGTCTTGGTTGAAAAGGCTAAGGTAGCCGAGGGTGTTAAGGAGTCCGTAAGGCAGGGCATGGACAGGAACAGGCATAAGAGGAGCTTTGGGTCTTCCGGATCGTCGGGTAATCCGCAGAAAAGGGCTAGACAGTGGGCGAATCGGGTCGGGTAGGTTTGTTCTTCGCTAGGCGAGGGACCGCCCTGTGATGTAACCACCGTGGGAAATATCATTGGGGAAATTTCTTTGGACCGGTGGAAAAGGTTGTTTTGAGTGTGGTTCTACGGATCATCGCGTGAGGGACCGTCCGCGTAAGTTGGCCAGATTCGATCGAGAGTCGGGTAACCGTGTCAGTTCAGAATGATGTACCGCCACCGCAGAGGGGCCGTGGTAATGGCAGAGGTAGTAATGGATCTGGTCGGGGCCGTGGAGCACCGGGCAGAGGTGCGGGTAGTTCTGACGCTAGACACTGGATTAGTGTATGCAATGAGGCGCCGAGAGGGAGAAGCGACGACCGGACGTCATAACCCGTGACGTTCTTGATCTTTGGTTCTCCTTTTACCGCTTTGATTGATGTGGGTTCGACGCAATTCTTACGTGGCTAGTAGTATAGTAGAGACCATGGATCTAGACTCTGAGATATCTTCTAGGCAGATGACTGTAATTAGCCTTTTAGGTCACTCTGTAGTAGTAGATAAGCTGTTTAGAGATGTACCCCTAGAACTCCAAGGGGTAGTGTTTGCTGCTGATCTGATGGAACTGCCATTTGGGGAGTTCGATTTGATTCTTGGGATGGACTGGTTGGTTAAGTACCAGCGAGAAGTTGGATTGCGCGTGCTAAGCGCATGGTTCTAAAGACGCATCGAGGGTGATGAAGTGGCTATGATAGGTAATAGGAGAGATTACTTATCAAATGTGGTATCCGCTCCAAGGCGCAGAGAAGATGGTCGAAAGGGTGTAAAGCGTATGTGGTTCATGTGTATGCCTTAGAGGCTAAGGAATTGCTTGTGGAGAAGGTTCGAATCGTTAGGGAGTTTGCTTGATGTGTTTCGAGGAGCTTAGGGGTTGCCGCCAGATCGTGAGGTAGAGTTCGGGATAGATCATTACCCGGATCGCGCCAAAGGTGTCTATTGCTCCGTATAGGATGGCGCCAAAGGAATTGGTGGAGCTTAAGGCTCGAGATCTAAGAGTTATTGGATCGAGGTTTTATCGGGCCAAGTGTTTCGCCGTGTAAGTGCGCGGTATTTTTGTCAAGAAGAAAGATGGTACGATGCGGATGTGCATAGACTACCGCTTGATTGAACAAGTTGACAATTAAAAACAAGTATCCGCTGCCACGGATAGACGATTTGTTTGATCGGTGAAGGGGGCTGCGGTATTTTCAAGATCGACTTGAGGTGCAGGTATCACCGATTGAAGGTAAAAGAGGTGATATTCACAAGACAGCGTTTGGACTCGGTATGGGCACTACGAATTCTGGTAGTGCCGTTCGGGTTGACTAACGACCGCGCGGCGTTCATGGATATGATGAATAGGGTGTTTCAAAGCAGATTCTGGATCGATTCGTTGTGGTTTTCATAGACGATATTTTGGTGTATTCAGGGACGAAGAAGAGCATGATGCGCATTTGCGTGGTAATCGCAGATTTTGAGGAGAAGCGACTTTATGCTAAGTTCGATAAATGCGAGTTCGGCTTAGAGAAGTGACTTTCTTGGGTCATGTGTAGTGTCGGTGAGGGGATTCGAGTAGATCCTCGGAAGATTGAGGCGATTTTGGATTGGAAGCCACCAAAGTCGATGGTCGAGATTTGGAGTTTTACAGGTTTGGTGGGTACTACCGAAGGTTTGTAGAAGGTTTTCGTTGATTGCAGCCACGATGACGATTCTTTGAGGAAAGAAGTTCCGTTTGTATGGACCGAGAAACAACAGGAGAGTTTCGATAAGCTTAAGAAGATTTTGACCGAGGCTCGGTTCTAATTCAACCGAGGTCTGGTAAGGAATACACGGTGTATTGCGATGCATCACATACGGGGTTGGGTTGTGTCTTTGATCACGGGAAGGTAAGGTTGTGGCTTACGATCTCTCGCGGTGAGGCCACATGAGATCAACTATCCAACGCATGATTTGGAGCTAGCGGCCGTAGTCTTCGCGTTGAAGATTTGGAGGCATTACTTGTATGCGAGAGAGATCGATAGTCTACACCGACCATAAGAGTTTGAAGTACCTCTTGACTCGGAAGGATTTGAATTTGAGGCAGCGCAGATGGGTTGAGTTGCTTAAAGACTACGATCGTTCGATTGAGTATCATCCGGGCAAGGCTAACGTGGTGGCGACGCGTTGAGCCGTAAGGTTGCCGGACTTAGAGGCGATGTTCGCCCACTTGAGTTTGTATGACGACGGAAGTATTTCGCGAGTTGCGAGTTAAGCCTACTTGGGTTGAGCGGATCGAGGGAAACGATTAGAGGATGAGGTTACGAGTGCGCGGAGGTTGCAGTGTACTGAGTGGTGGTGGTTGGAAGGTTACAACTTGTCTAGTGATGGGGTCTTTGTGTTTTCAAGGTAAAGCTTGTATGCCCAAGGATGTTGAGTCGAGGCAGAGGATTCTTCAGACGCACATAGCGCCCTTATGCTATGCATCCCGGAGGTAGTAAGATGTATAGGGATCTCGAGAGCGATTTTGGTGGCCTTGTGCGAAGAAAGAAGTGACGAGTTTGTAGGAAGTGTCCGACATGTCACAGAGTCAAGCGGAACATCGATTGCCGTCGTGGTTGCTTCACCCAAGAAAGATTCCTCGGTGGAAGTGGGAAAGAATAACCATGGATTTCGTCGGTGGGTTACGCTTACGCCAAGCAAGAAGGATTCAGTTTGGGTAATTGTGGATCGACTGACTAAATCAGCTCACTTTATTCCGGTGAGGGTTGACTACTCACTTCAGAAGCTAGCGAAACTGTATGTTTCAGAGATAGTGAGGTTGCACAGTGTGCCAGTATCGATCATCTCGGATAGGGATCCCGTGTTTACGTCAAGGTTCGAAAGCGTTGCATCGAGCTCGGGTACTCGGTTGGATTTTAGCACGGCTTTTCACCCGCAGTCTGACGGGCAATCAGAAAGGGTTATTCAGATATTGGAAGATATGCTGAGAGGTTGCGTTCTGGATTTCAGAGGTAGTTGGGAGGAGTTTCTACCATTAGCTGAATTCGCCTACAACAACAGCTACCAAGCGAGCATCAAGATGGCACCGTATGAGGCGTTGTATGGCAGGAAGTGTCGCTCACCTACGTGTTGGACGGAGTTAGGTGAACGTCAGTTGTTGGGACCCGAGTTGGTTGTTGAGACCGAAGACAAGGTTAAGTTGATTCAGACTCGTTTGAAGGAAGCTTCGGACCGGCAGAAGTCTTATGCTGATCTTAAGCGGAGAGATATAGAGTTTGCTGTGGGGGATCAAGTTTTTCTGAAGGTCTCGCCGTGGAAGAAAGTGTTGAGGTTCGGAAGGAAAGGCTAGCTAAGTCCGAGGTTTATTGGGCCGTATAAGGTTACGAGGCGAGTGGGACGATGGCGTATCAACTTGAGTTACCAAGCAGAGCTAAGTCGGATCCACGACGTTTTCCATGTTTCGATGCTTGGCGTTATCGTTCGGATCCATCGCATGTGGTAGCGATGGAAGAGATCGAGGTGAATCCGATTTGACTATGGAAGAAGAACCTGCGTGCGATTCTAGAGCGGGATGTGAAGGTTCTGCGTAGGAAGTCGGTGCCTTTGGTAAAGGTTCTTTTGGCGGAATCATGGCGTGGAAGAAGCTACATGGGAACCCGAGGATGTGATGAGACAGCAATACCCGCAACTCTTCTGATCAGGTAATTTCGAGGTCGAAATTATTTTAAGGGGGGTAGAACTGTAATATCCCGGGTTAGGGGCTATTTTGTGGTGGCATTGTTTGCATGTTATTGGCTTGCTATGTTGTTGTTTGTGTGGTTTCGGGACTTAATTGTAGGCTAGGGGTATGCCTGAGTAGGGGAAAATTTTGTTTTTAGGCCTAAGTAAGGGAGGTGAGGAGCTGGGATATATGTGTATTATTTGGTGTTTTTGAGCACAAAAGGTGAGCTAGCAAAGTGGCAAAGCAAGGCGCCACTTGGAGCTTGTGGTTGGCGTCAAGTGTAAGGGTGGAGGTCTTGTGTTCGAGCTGCGGAGATCCCACATTTTGGCTTCCATTTTGATGGCATGGAGGGAGGAGTTGTAGGCAGTTCAAACTCTGCCTACGACTTGGTCAAATGGTGGAATGTTGGGTGGAGAGTAATTTGAGGAGGGAGACTAGTTCAACTAGTTTGAATTGAGTGGTGTGGAGTGTTTGTGGGGATGTGGCCGAATTTTAGGAGAATTTGGGGGGGGGGGAGTGACGGCTTGGTAGTGTGGGTGTGGGGTAGTGCCGAAATTCATTTGGAATTTTGTGCATATTCGGTCATTTTTGTGTCAAAGGAAGGGTTTTCTTTTGTCTTTTGTTAGTTGAATTACAAGTGAACTTTCTTTCATTTTTTTTCTTCTTCATTGTGTAAGCTGAAACTTACTTCTCTCTTCTTCCTATACTTTCTTTTTCTTCTTGGAATCTTCTTAGCCGAAACCCCATCCTCCAAAATACCTTCTTTCGTTTCTTTTTCTTTTGAACCCTAAGTACTCTCCCTCTATCCATTTTATTTTTCTTCTATTCCAAAAACTCTTGAGCCGAACCTCTCTTCAACTCTTGGCCGATTTCTCTCTTCTCTTGAACCACATTTATTTTGTTTTATTTTTCTAGTTTGTAGCCGAATCCCTCCCTTGTGCTGCCGAAATTTCCTTCTATCATTTGTTCTTACTTTGACCGAATACCAACCCCTCACCTAGTAGTTCTCTCTTGGCCGAATATTGGAGTGGGGTGGACCTCTCTTGGGTAGTGTTCAATCGGGTTGGAATAAGGTAAGTGCTAGCCGAATATTCTTTTCCTTTTCTCTCTTGTGCTCTATCGATTTTGGTAAGGCTAAGGATGACTTTGGGCATTTGTTGAAAGAAAGCTAATCTCTTGTGTAATCGACTTTATTATAGGACATACGGTTTGTTGAAGGAGACAAGTGGAGCCTTCTTCTTTCGATTAACTGTTTGGTAAGTAGTGGTAAGTGATTGGTACTATTATTATTAGCTTATTTGTTTAGTTTCGATTAAGTCTAAGGGTTCAAAGGATTAATCGTTCTCTTTTAAAATGTAGCCGATTGTTGAAGGAGGAACCATTGTGGTTCGGGTTTGGTAGGAAACCAAACGATTGCAAGGATCAAAGTTGTCGAGGTGATCGAGGGTTTTAGACGGGCTCTTTGGGATTAGATTTGCGATTTACTGTGTGTAAACTAACACATACGTTTAGTAATATGATTAATAACCTAATTACTTATTAAAGTGAAACAATATGATCGATGGATTTGGGTACCGATGGGGTATAAGCACGGATACGGGTAAGTCCGTTTTATTACGAAATCTGTAATGATGTATGAGATATCATGAGTTATGATGAAAATATGATGAGATGCTATTTTGAGCATGTTAACATGATTGTATGATTTAGGGCATTTGCATTAGTATGATATGTTGTTGGGTGATTGAGAGGAGGGTGAGTATGATATCCGTGTCTTTGGGACACTGTGTCTTTGGGACACCAGAGGTTTGGCACCTCCAGTGGTTTGGTACCACAGATGACATTTTTGTGACTTTGGGTCACCAGAGGTTTGGCACCTCATCGTCTCGTCCCAGTGGCTTAGTACCACGGTGGGTTGGCCCCACAGTTGATTATACGGGATTGACGCCGATGATTTGGTATCACACGATGGGTTGGCCCCATCATCGGATTTGTGACTACGGTCACCGGTGATTTGGTATCACACTTGTGTCTTTGGGACACCGGAGGTTTGGCACCTCATTGCGACTCGCCCCCGTGGTTTGACACCACCGTGGGTTGGCCCCACTTGTGAGATACGGGATTGTCGCTAGTGATTTGGTATCACACGATGGGTTGGCCCCATCATTGGATTATTCGTGACTTTGGGTCACGGTGGTTTGGCACCACAATTATGGATATCGTGACTTTGGGTCACGGTGGTTTGGCACCACCGGTGGTTTGGTACCACATGGGGTAGAAATGGAGTGCGGATGGCTAGGATTGGGTGCATTACTTGTATTGCGTTGCTATGATGTGTGTTAGCATGTTGCATTATTCGGGAGAGGATTTATGCATCGAGTCTTGCGACTCACCCTCTCCTTTGACATTTCAGTGACACTTAGACGCGGACGTGGAGCGGGATGGACTCGAGGTGCTCATGCCATGCTTAAATAAAGATTTGCTCAGACTTTATAAAAATTTGGTACTTTAGCTTATTTATTACTATTTGGTTTTATTTTGGATTGTAAATGGCCTTTAAAATTATGTTTTTCTATGGTTATGATTAAAGTAGATTTTTTTTATATGCCTTGATAAATTACTAGAGTTAAAATCTGCTAAAACTTGGAAAGACAACGATTTCAAAACTATAACGCAATGCGTTTTAAACTACCATCGGGTATCACCCTAAAGCGTTAAAATATGACAAAGCAATCATGCCCAAGATTTCGACAAGTATAAAATATGACAAAGAGTATTTCATCGAATCTGGAACCTGAAACCTAACCCCTCAAACGCGATTTTCCCCGTAACATGCCAGATTCGGTCGTGGTGTATTGACCGGGTTTGGGGTGTTACACTCTCAGATCGGTCACAGCCCTACGGCTCAAAGCATCTGCCACCACATTAGCCTTACCAGGGTGGAACTCGATGCTGCAGTCGTAATCCTTAAGCAACTCAACCTTTCTACGCTGCCTAAGATTTAACTCCTTCTGGGTGAGGAGGTACTTGAGGCTTTTGTGATCAGTGTAAATAGTACACTTCTCACCATATAGGCAGTGTAAGAGTATGCCCAAAGATCAATCATGAGATGGTTGTAATAACATACTTGATTTACCATGTTTATTAATATAAAGCGTTGTCATTATTATTTCAGTTTTTCTTTCTGTGTGTACAAATAAACTGTTTTATAATAATGTCCTGAGAATAATATGATTATTCTTAAAACATCCTTAGTCAAGTATTATTGTTGACTAGGACAACAATAATGCATTAAGACTAACATGTAGTTGATTGATGATAAAGAGTTGTCATTGATATGGAGTGTCAAAATCAATTCATGAATATGTGTGTTAGAGAACAACATATTGGACTGACCCGCCATGAGTATGTTTCTTGGATTGTTATGTAATTGTCACAACATTACTCATAGTGATTAATATGTATATGATCCTCAGAATTGAGATCATCATTATCCCAACATCGTGAGTTGTATATTTTGATACGGTCAAATGTACACCGTAACAGGTTGTTCTATAAAGGCTGATGTTGGATATACCACAATCTATGTAGAGGGATAAGGTTGATCAATATAGGATAAGTCCCTCCTACATAATAGGAGTAATATCTTAGGCCACTCGATTGAGTGAGACTAGAAATGCATGGCCATGCTCAAATAAGTTGATATGAGATGTCATACTAATTTGTATATCATAGTCTACTCAAGATATCAAGAAACATGGGATGGACTATGCAAGTGTGACTATTCCATGACTTGTGTCCGTTCCAGAGATAAAGGACTTAAGGATTAATGCATGAAAGGTTAATCACAAAAGGTTATGTCGAATCATGACTTCTTGTAACTTAGGTAGCAATGATGCATTGCTAGATGCCACTCATTGTTTGTGACATTAGAATCATTCTAGTATTACTGCTAACGTTATAAGAACCTACAGGGTCACACCCTATGGTTGAAATGAACGGAATAAAACATAGTTGGTATTGTGTTTAGTTGTCACATGAATTAAATTAATTAAAGAATTAATTTAATTGGGCAATCAAATATTAAACATATTATATGTACAAGGATGTTGTACACATAATGACAACATAGTTCTATTAATATATGAATTTGGTTCGTATATAAATTTAAATAAATATAGTTTACCGAAATCCTTGTTATAATTAATGTAATTATAATTTTCGGATATAATTAATGTAATTATAATTTTCGGTTAAAAACATTATTGTATTTATTTAATTTTATGAGTCATTAAAGATATACCAATTATAAAAGGTAATAAAAGATACAGAGCTTAATATAAACCCTAAGAGATTGCTTGTGAGGTCTAGCAGCCGTCAAGCAAATAAACCTCCAAAACAGTTTTGGAGATTTCTTCCGTTCATAGTCAAACTGGGTGGATTATGTAGAGTCGACATCGGAAAAGGTTGCGGCTTGGTTCGACAGTAGATCAAAACTCTTGTTGCTGAGAAGTCGTTGTCTACTCAGATTAAAGTTTTAGTAATTTCAAAACCTTTATTTCACCCCGATTCGTTCCTCACACATGGATTCATGGTATGGATCACCGGAATTAATTTTATTTTGCTGCGCCAAGGGGTGCCGGTGTTCCAACAGGTAGTGCCTCCAAATTTTTAGAGCGAAGACCATAGCAGCTAATTCCAAATCATGCGTTGGGTAGTTAGCTTCATGCGTCTTAAGCTGACGTGACACATAAGCTACCACCTTACCGTCCTGCATCAGAATGCAACCCAGACCCACATATGATGCATCACTGTATACGATGAAACCGTTCCCAGATTCAGGCTGTATCAGAACCGGAGCCTACGTCAAAACAGATTTGAGCTTCTCCAAGCTCTCTTGTTGCTTATCAGTCTAGACAAAGGGAACTCCCTTACGTAGAAGCTTGGTCAATGGTGTTGCGATCAAAGAGAACCCTTCTACGAAGCATCGATACTAACCCGCTAGCCCTAGAAAGATGCAAATTTCAGACACATTCTTCGGCTGTTTCCAATCTAACAAAGCCTCAATCTTACAAGGATCAACACGAATCCCCTCCGCAGAAACTACATGCCCCAGAAAGGTTACTTCTCGGAGCCAGAATTCACACTTACTGAACTTCGCATACAACTGTTTCTCACGCAGAGTCTGTAATACCACTCGGAGATACTCATCGTGCTCGGCCTCAGTCTTCAGATACACCAGAATGTCGTCAATAAAGACTACCACGAACCAATCTAGATAGGGCTGGAACACTCGATTCATTAAATCTATAAGGGCTGCTGGTGCATTCGTCAGTCCAAATGGCATCACTAGGAACTCGTAATGGCCGTACCGAGTCCTAAATGTCGTCTTATGCACATCCGTCTCCTTAACCTTCAGTTGCTGGTATCCAGATCGCAAATCGATGTTGGAGAAAACTGAAGCTCCTCGAAACTGGTCAAACAGATCATCAATCCTAGGTAGGGGGTACTTGTTCTTAATGGTCAGCTTATTCAATTGGCGGTAGTTGATACACATACGCATGGATCCATCCTTCTTTTTCACAAACAGCATAGGTGCTCCCCATGGAGACACACTAGGGCGGATGAACCCACGATCCAGTAACTCTTGAATCTGAGCCTTAAGCTCCACAAGCTCCTTCAGTGCCATTCTATAAAGGGCAATGGACACCGGAGCTGTACCAGGAAAGAGCTCAATCCCAAACTCTACTTCTTGGTTCGGAGGCAGACCTGGTAATTCCTCAAGAAAGACATCCGAAAAGTCCCTTACGGTTCTGATGTCCTTGACCGAAGAGTCCCTAGAATCCGAAACACTGATGTAGGCCAAGAATGCCTCACATCCTTTCCGTACCAACTTTTCCGCCACCAACGCAGAAATCACATTCGTCAGATAGTCCCGACGTTCCCCAATCACCACTACCTCGTTATCCTCCTCGGTTCTCATAATAACCCTTTTTGAAGCACAGTCCAGATTCACCCGATGCTTGACCAGCCAGTCCATTCCCAGAATCAAATCGAACTCCCCGAATGGAAGCTCCATCAGATCAGCCAGAAACAATGTCCCTTGAACCTCTAACGGGACGTCTCTAAACAGTTAACTCACTCGGATAAACTGTCCCAACGGACTCACAACGGTTACCTCACTCGAAGTACTCTCAATCGGAATCCCCAAAGTTTTAGACACAGAGCTAGCTACATAAGAGTGTGTAGAGCCAATGTCTATCAATGCAGTATAGGGTACATTAAAAATTAAGAACGTACCCGTAATGACGTCCGGAGCATCACTATCCTCTCGGCGACGCGCAGCATACACCAGTGCAGGCTGCCTCGCCTCAGTCGATCCCGCACCTCTACCCGATGCTCTCTGTCCTCGGCCTATACCATTACCACCCCTGGCCTGACCTCGGCCCCTAGGTGGCTACTGAGCTACTCTCTGCGGCTGCGCAATACCAGTACTCATAGCTTGCACCTGATCAGTTCTCAACGGACAATCCCGAGCACGGTGCTCAGTCAACCCACATCTCAAACATGCCCCAATCATCCTCTAGCACTCGTCCGGATGGCGTCTACCACAGTGCCCACAAAGCACCACCCCAGTAGATGCAACAGGAGGCCCAACTCTCACTGGCCCATCAGATCGGGCCTTTTTCTTAGGCCTCATCACAGAATTCGAGGGTTCCAATTCCCTCTTATTCTTTCCTTTCTCGCGGTTTTAGCGCTCAGCGCGCTTAACCTCCTCGGCGATCTTCCTCTTATCCATCAGAGCAGGAAAATCACACTCCCTCTACGGAGCTATCAGAACCTGTAAGCTATCCCTGAGTCCATCCTCAAAATGGACGCATCGCTCATATTCAGCCGCCACCATGCCCTGGGCATACCGGCTCAATCTCAGGAACTCGGCCTCATACTCGGCTACTGAACGGTCCCCTTGGGTGAGATTAAGAAACTCACGCCTCCTAGCATCAATGTAGCTGGCTCCCACGTACTTACTCTGGAAAGCCGTCTTAAAGTAGTCCCACATCAAACGGTCGGGCTGAGTGCCCTCCTTAACAGTCAGCCACTACTGATACACTTCACGCGAAGCAGAGAGATAGCCCCCTTAAGCTTCTGCTCAGCAGTAAAGTCCAAATTGTCCATGATTCTTTCTGTGGGCTCCATCCAGTATTCAGCCACGTTAGGGGCGACTCCACTGACACCCCTGAATAATTCAGCCCCATTGTACCGGAGTCTTTCTGTAACCGACCTACGGCCCCCAGATCCAGTGTTAGACCCAGTGACCTTCACTAAAATCCGTAGCATGGCTCGGGATAGTGCGTCATCCCCAGCCTCACGATCATGAGACCCGGTCTCTATAGCAGGTGAGATCGGCATCTCACTCGTATCCAGATTAGGCAGATTCTCAGATGCTGAGGACCCAGCTCGAGCCCCCTTACGGCCTCTACCACGGCCTCTAGTACCCCATCCGCGGATACCTCGTGCGCTCATCGTAGTTTCAAAATTTATCTGTATTAACAGTTTTATGCGTTAGTTTATAGTTCCGATATTTATTAACAAATGTTTTATGCAGAATAGTATCAGAAGTTCAAAGTTCGTTATCGCAAATCGCAGTTTTACTTCGATTTTTCAGTTTCGCTACAATTTTTAGTTTACACTACCTAAAGTGTTTTAAGTGCAGTATACTACCTAAGGCTGTTTCAAGCATGCAAGTAGTATTTCAGACAAATTTAAACAAAGATCAGAACACTTATGGGATCGGCGTCAGAGACTCGGTGTACCACATACTCAGTCCAAAATATTATAAATCCTTTAAATCATTTTGGAAAAACCATTTAAAAAACCCAAATCCACAGCCGAGTTTTGCAACCTGGCTCTGATATCACTAAATGTAACACCCCAAACCCGGCCTAGACGTTATGGCCGAATCTGGCAATGTCACATGATAGTGCTTTAGAAAACGTAACGGTGTTGAAACCATTTTTAGGTATCTAAGGCTATCGTCAAAACGTGTCATTATTTATTCATAATCCGTTTTTAAAACTTTATACATTGCGGAAGCTTTTAAAACGATTTGCAAGGTCGTACGTATTTTGCTAAAACCTTTATTTATTTTGAAAACTCGCATCTTGTCCTACTGCTAGCAGTTTATAAAATAACAATCCTAGGTTTTAAACTAAAATCCGAAAGGCCTTATTACATAAAATTTACCCAATTATAACCAAAGCAGAATTAAAAATAAACCATAAATAAGTATCCAGAACCGTGGTCACCGCCGAGTCCTCCGCCGCACCGATCCGCCTACTACTCGGGATTGCCTGAACAGATTAAACAGAAAAGGGTGAGTTTTTGCAAACTCAGTGTGTAATCCCCACAGAAAACATACACACAAAGATATCAGATAACAGACATAATCTCACAGTTCAGGTCTGAGCCCATTACAGAAACGGTGTGGACCATAGCCCACTCAAATTCAGAATCAGACATATTATAGGGCCTTAGCCCATTTCAGACAGAATATGCAGAAAATAAAGTCCTACCCACCAGCCTCTACACACCAACTCCATCCAACCCTACACACCATGTGGGGATAAAATCAACCCACCCAGCCCTACACACCATGTTGCACCGAATGCGGCACATAATCAGAAATTTGCAGCTGAGCTGCCAGGTAACAGGCTTAAGAGCCTTTCAGATACTTCCTCTAATCATAATCAACCCATCCCGATGCAATGCAACATACAAGAATGACATGCTACTATACAATTTAAACTCATATATTCAGATCAGTATACATGCTTAGTACAGAAATCAGACAGACAGATCATTTATATAGGGGTCTAAGTATTGCTTACCGACCCTACGGTAGGTCCACAGTCGACTTGGGCAACCCGTGCAACCTTATAGAGTTTTTTTGGAAAAATGGGCTCACACGCCCATGTGAGTCGCCTGTGTGGGCCCACATGGCCTGACCTAGAATCCCACACGCCCGTGTGGTTCACTCGTGTGGGCACACACGCCCCTGGGGTCCATGCGGCCTAATTGGTCGAGCTCGTCTGTAGCACACGGCCTTGCCCAGCCGTCACATGGCCGTGTCACTCGCGCACGGCCTGGCTCATCGATCACACGGTCATTTGGTGACTAACAGTCTTGCACACGGCCTCCCACACGGGCAACCACACACCCGTGTAGCATCGACAGAAAGGTTTTTGGCTTTCACCGGAACCTCATTTTCTGCGTTTTCGGGTGCACACCTGGTTTTGATTGAAGCTAAAAAGATTCTTGAGCACTCCAAAAACCTAAAATCAATAATCTCGAGGCTAAAACCAGTGACTTAAAATGAATTATTATGAACCGATAAGGCCTAAATCGCAATGACAACCCTTACCTTTGAGCGGATACCAAAAAACACGTACTTAGTTGGCACAGTTTAGGAACCACGGACACTTACAACACTCCTAAACACGAAATCAGTCATCCTTAGTAACCAATTAAGAGGAACAGATAAACCTAAACAATAGCACAACTTACCGACCGCGCGCTAGCGTAGAGTGGATGAGATGGAAAAAGGAAAACAGAGAAAAGAGGGGTGTGAGAGAGAAAAATTTCGGCAGCCAATAGGAAGGGGAAAATCGGCAGGAAAAGAAAAAAGTCAGAGGGAGAGAGAACCGAATATTGCCTAATTGAACCTCTGATCAGATTCTGATAACTCCCCCCTCACACTCCTTAATTCTCTCCTTCAAACACTCCACCCTTAGTGGTTAACTAAAACTTAAACTCTTACATAACATTAGCAGCAAAATAATTCCCTTGCTCGTACAGGGATTCGAACTCCAGACTTCCCACAACCTCTACACTCCACTTAGCCACTAGACCAGCAGGCCTATTCTGTTAACTACTTACATACTTTTACTTATAAGCCTACTAACCAGAGTTAGGGCTTCATTCATAAAATTACCAAAATTCACCCAAGTTGTGACTTGAACTTGGGACCTCCCATGTAACACCCCAAACCCGGCCCAAACACCCCGACCGGATCCGGCATGTCACTAAGAAGATTTTAGAAAAACTTGTCGCACCTATTATTATTTTTTTAAAAAGCATAGTTTAAACGTTTATCGGGAAAACTTAATAATTTGGAAATTAAGTAAAAGGAATAAATTTTAATTAATGTCTTAATGAATAAAACTAAAATTTTTCCTCTGAGTTCTAGTATTTAAACACATGCCTTAATTTTAATTAATCATAAAATCTAAATGTATGGAAACCCGAAAATCGAAGCATAACACCAATAAACAGTAGCCAGTGGCCTTATTACAATAAAATATGAAACCAGATAAATTGAAAATGCTAAGGGAAAATAATAAAATCAACATCTTTTATTGTATCAAAATGAATCCATGCAAGGCCACCTTGCGCTCCTCTCCAGCCCGGTCCTATGCACTAGGTGTTACCTGAAAAATGTTAAACAACGGGGTGAGTCACGAGACTCAGTGTGGAATCCCTCTTGCACCATTAGACTGGGCCTTAGCCCCACAGAATAGAATAGCAAAATACCACATATCAGAATTTAGCAAAGCCCATCCCAAACCTAGATCCATCCGCTACACACCACCCTTTCCTTCCAATCACACCATTGGGGATTTCTACAATCACCCTCACTGCTACACACCACCGATGGCAGTCATGCTGCAGTTAGCTGCTCATCGTCAGATTTGTGACATATTCACTAGAACAGATCGTGGCAGAGCCACTACAACAGATCGTGGCAGAGCCACCAGAACAGAACACTTCCCCTTTCATCAATCACCCAACCCCGTGCATACATAGAAATCGGCATACATATAAAACATATTATCTCAACAGAAACATTCACTTATGAATGACAGAAATCACTAACCTGGTGATTCGCCTTTACCCTTCACGGGTTTTCAACAACCATGTCGGGATTTCGGCATTTAACAAAATATAGACAGATTCATGCATATATATATATATATATATCAGACAACAAAGATGGTGTGAGAAATTACACACCTGATAACACGTAGTACTACTCTCTATGTCGATACCCTCACTAATCGGATCTACTGCTCTTTGTCTACAACTTTGCTCAAAAGCCGGAAGAACGCAAAGATAAAGCTTCCCCTACATTCGGCCAAGGATTATTATTTACCTGAATTTATATGTTTAAATAAACAAATCTCCTTACCTAAATCGATTAGATTCTGGAAGTTGGGTGATTCAATTGCTACTGATTTAGGAACCTAAGCGATTAGATCTCCTTCAAATCCCGGGATGCCGCCCATGAAAGAAAACACAAGATCAGTCCACCATGTAGCCATTCGGCTATGGTCTCTAAAAGCCAGAGAAGATTGGAAAAAGAATAGCACAATCGACACTTACCTCTGCAGACAGTTTCGGCTACCCCTTGCAGAAAGGTTCGGCAATCACAGAAGAAGATCAAAGCGTAGAAGGTTAGAGATCTAGGAAATTTCGGCTTTTAAGAAAATCCCGAAATGATGAACAAAAGAAGGCTGATGTGTTTTTCGGCTTTTAGAAGAATTGAGTGAGGAGTTTCGATTTCTGACAGAAAAAGAGAAGAAGAAAAGATGATTCTAGTTGCCGAAAAAGAGAGAAAACTTGAGACTATTCTCAGGAAACACAAAGAAGAAAAGATGATTCTAGCACTCACAGCGGCACTACCCAATGTTGCAACAAAGCTGCTAATCATATATGGGATTAAAGCCTCCGGTGGATCCATGGTCGTCAAGCAACTATGCGATCCTCAAATATTCCTCCGTACCATAATTCCCACCCATATGCATCATAAACATAATATCGTATGAATGCAACACACATTTTCACACATTCGGCACCTATGGGCATTTTAGTCATTTCACTACCCAGGGGTATTTTCGTAATTCTACCCTGCAGAGGTATTTTGGCAATTTGGCAAGATAGGGGTATCTTGGTAATTTTGAAAAATAGGGGTGTTTTGGTACTTTTGCAAAACAGGGGTATTTTGGTATTTTTACAAAACAAAGGGGTATTTTAGTAATTTAACAAATCTAAGGATATTTTGGTAATTTTCAAATCAGGGGTATTTTATCCCTCTCGGGTTTAGTTATGAACTTTGGCCCATCAACAAGTCCTTGCGGTTAAAGTGAACAAACACTATGCACCAGGTAGGATCTCAGAAAAGAGGAGGTGGGTCACTTGGACCGCTTAAGTACCAAGCTCTCACTAGATCCAATCCTAAAAATGCATATGTCGGTTACCACACTCTAACTAATCGACTTGTCCACAGACATGTTTGATTATTAGATTAAGTCTTATGTGATTTAAGAGTTGTTCAGAACTAGGCCTAAAGTCCATTAAACCCTAGCATACTTGCCTACGTCCCCCATAAAGCCCATATTACATCCTTACGGCCCATTAGGCCCAAATCTCATTCATATGGCCTACTAGGCCCAAAACAATTCCAAATCATGTAACATGTGTAACTAACTTAATACGTATGACCAAACCAACCAATTTCATCAAACTTAGCCTAAGGGCCCACCGGGCCCATTTAGCCACTTTCAGCTTTTCGGCTTTTCAGCATTGCCGATATCGTGTGAGTAGTGTTTGTACACACCTGGTAACCACGCGCGCTGCAAACCCCTTAGTCACGATCCTACAATTGACATTACTAGCGATTAACCAATGTTTTACACATACTAATAAAAATCGAAACATCACCGTACCCTTACCGTGTGCCTCACGTTCTAGTAGCCCTTCATTTGCTACTATTTTCGATTATCCTCCAGATCTGTACCCAACATATATCGCCAAAATCAAGTGACCCATAATCCACATAAGTCACCCCTTTTACTAAACTACCACCGGGACGAGTGCACTTACCTCTTGCTAATGATCTTTACCTACCACGCTTGTGATTGTTGAGCCTTACCCTTGTTAATACAAGTTAACGACAATGAGGGGTTAGATAGCCCTTCGGCTTTTAACAAAACACACTAAAAATTTCAACTAAGCACTTACCGAAATCCTCCTTTGATCCTGCGACTTAGATAGCTACTGAACAAGATTCGGCTTCCAAACGTGACTAAGAGTAGGTAACAATCGGTTGAGGTGGAGGAACAACAATAAGGGTTCGCCAAAAGTAGGAATTCGGCAAAAAAGGATAATAGTAATTTCGGCAATGAAGGAAATTTGGCTTTGTGAGAATTCGGCAAAAAAGGGAGAAACCGTTTGAGGGGGAGAATAAAAGAAAAGAAAATACGAAAACTCAGGAACCCCTCTTTTGAATTCGGCAACCCCTTTTTATAACCAAGGCCGAATCCTGCCTTCCCTCAACAGTCCTATTCGGCACCAACACTTCACACTCCTCATCTCCTAACTTTTCTCTCTGATAATACCTTAATCTTATCCGTAATCTCCTCCACATCCAACACTCCTGCTTACTACAAACTCTCCACGGCAAGAGTACCAAACCAACACAACTCTTGTCATCCACCTATGCAAAATAAAATACTCCAAAAATACACTTTACCACTACTCGAACCTTGGACCTCTTCACGCCACCTTGTAGCTCCCCTAGTGACGCCACCTTGCCACTGGACCACAAGCCCATTTGTGTCCTATTTTCCCCTTAATCTGCTTAAGAGGCCTAATGCATGAGACTAGGGTCCACTAAAGCAAGAAAAATAATTTTTTCCCTATGGTCTTCCCTATCTCTAAGACTTCAAATAATCCCGATAATACCTTAAAATTAATATTCTTAGTGCTACTCATACATACCAACCTCAGTGCACAGAAATTTAAAGTTTCGAGATTTTTGGGGCGTTACAACCCAATAGGCCCAAATCTACTAGGCCCAAATTCGGGGCGTTACAATTCTACACTCCTTAAAGAAATTTCTTCCTCGAAATTTCCAACTAACTATTAGTCATACTACCCAAGTCTCACCACTATGCTTTCGCTGCGCACTTTGATTTAATAACACATAAACATTGCACGCATACAGTTTCTATTCCCAAAAATATCGCATCTACACAAAACATACCCGACTTAATGGTGATTGAATAATCCCGAGCCTTATGCTCCTCAGACCCGCATCTTAAACACGCTCCTGACTTCCTCCAGCATTCACCCGGATGGACGCTTACGCAATATTCGCAAGCGGAAAGTTTGGACGTACCTTAACATGCTTCACGTAAGCGAGGCGCGGCCCTAGAAGGCGGGATCTCTTTTTCTTACGATCCACGTACCTAACCCGAAGTGTTTCACCAATTTCTTTAACCTCCTCCAGTACCTCCCTAACTAGCTGAATCAGCACATCAGCCCTAACACTTCCACGGCCTCTGCCGCGACCCCTTCCACTTCTCCTAGCGCTCATCGTTGCGTATTTCTGAATTAAAAATTTTATGAAATTAGTACATAGTTCCACTTGTTTAGGGCACATGTCTTATGTGAGTAACAATTTTTTTTTAAAGTTATTACGCGGTCAAGAATCCACTACAGGCTTAAGAGTCCTACGGGCTTTAGTCTCTAAAAGCCTATTATTAAGTAGCACATTATCTATACAGCTCCGTAATTTAAACAAATGTAGTAAAGAAAACTTACTTGGCTCGACGTCGAGGGCTCAATGAACCACACTTTAAGAATCCTGAAAAAACTTCTTAATCTACTTATTTAAAAAAAAAAAAAAAATCTAAGGCTCATTTCACAGCCCGAGCTTTGCAACTCGGCTCTGATACCACTAATTGTAACACCCCAAACTCGGCCTAGAAGTTAGGCCCGAATCCAGATTGTCACATTACAGGCATACTTCAAAACGAGTTTACAATTTAACCATTTAAGGCCAGAAAACCCAAAACCCTTGTATCTTGTTAAGTTAAGATGATAAGCCCATCTTTTAAGAAAACATTCATATGTTGAGTTGTTTCGAAAACCATGTTAACTTTAGAAATTTTATTTAAGTTTAATAACTGGATAGTTGAAACAATAATAATAAAACCCAAAATGAAAAGTCAATTAGGAGATACATGGCCTTATTACAATCCAATGAAAAATAAAGTATTTAAAAATAAATTCATTTGAACAAATTAAAACATCAAATCAGCTTGTAGTGTGGCCATCTCCGAGTCCTCTGCCAAGTCGAGCCGCTTACTGTGCATCACCTGAAATATTAATTAAAAAGGGTGTGAGTTTTGAAACTCAGTGTGTACAACCCTTGGCCATCAAATCAACATACAAATATTCACATTGGGCCTAAGCCTTATCAAAGTCGATGGTCTTGGGCCTTAGCCCACAATGACCTCATATCATAACACATATACAAACAAGATAATGCAAAACCCTTCCCAAAAATCCATCCGCTACACACACCATTTCCCTTCCAACCAATACACACCTGTGGGGATTTCTAAATCGACCCACCCATCCTCTACACACCAAAGGTAGCACTCACAGCAGCACTACCCAACGTTGCAACAAAGCTGCTAATCATATATGGGCTTAAAGCCTCCGGTGGATCCATGGTCGTCAAGCAACTATGCGATCCTCAAATCTTCCTCCGTACCATAATTCCCACCCATATGCATCATAAACAGAATATCATATGAATGCAACACACATTTTCACACATTCTGCACCTATGGGTATTTTAGTCATTTCACTACCCAGGGGTATTTTCATAATTCTACCCTACAGGGGTATTTTTGTAATTTGGCAAGTTAGGGGTATCTTGGTAATTTTGAAAAATAGGTGTGTTTTGGTACTATTGCAAAACAGGGGTATTTTGGTATTTTTGCAAAACAAAGGGGTATTTTAGTAATTTAACAAATCTAAGGATATTTTGGTAATTTTCAAATCAGGGGTATTTTATCCCTCCCGGGTTTTAGTTATGAACTTTGGCCCGTCAACAAGTCCTCGCGGTTAAAGTGAACAAACACTGTGCACCAGGTAGGATCTCAGAAAAGAGGAGGTGGGTCACTTGGACCGCTTAAGTACCAAGCTCTCACTAGATCCAATCCTAGAAATGCATATGTCGGTTACCACACTCTAACTAATCGACTTGTCCACAGACATGTTTGATTATTAGATTAAGTCTTATATGATTTAAGAGTTGTTCAGAACTAGGCCTAAAGTCCATTAAACCCTAGCATACTTGTCTACGTCCCCCGTAAAGCCCATATTACATCCTTACGGCCCATTAGGCCCAAATCTCATTCATATGGCCTACTAGGCCCAAAACAATTCCAAATCATGTAACATGCGTGACTAACTTAATACGTATGACCAAACCAACCAATTTCATCAAACTTAGCCTGAGGTCCCTCCGGGCCCGTTTAGCCACTTTCAGCTTTTCGGCTTTTCGGCATTGCCGATATCGTGTGTGTAGTGTTTGTACACTCCTGGTAACCAAGCGCGCTGCAAACCCCTTAGTCACGATCCTACAATCGACATTACTAGCGATTAACCAAGGTTTTACACATACTAATAAAAATCGAACCCTCGCCGTACCCTTACCGTGTGCCTCACGTTCTAGTAGCCCTTCCTTTGCTACTATTTGCGATTATCCTCCAGATCTGCACCCAAAAAATATCGTCAAAATCAAGTGACCCATAATCCACATAAGTCACCCCTATACGCCATATTACATTCGGCCATTTACTAAACCACCACCGGAACGAGTGCACTTACCTTTGGCTAACGATCCTTACCTACCACGCTTGTGATTGTTGAGCCTTAACCTGTTTAATACAAGTTAACGACAATGAGGGGTTAGATAGCCCTTCGGCTTTTAACAAAACACACTAAAAAGTTCAACTAAGCACTTACCGAAATCCTCCTTTGATCCTGCGGCTTAGATAGCTACTGAACAAGATTCGGCTTCCAAACGTGACTAAGAGTAGGTAACAATCGGTTGAGGTAGAGGAACAACAATAGAGGCTCGACAAAAGTAAGAATTCGGCAAAGAAGGATAATAGTAATTTCGGCAATGAAGGGAATTTGGATTTGTGAGAATTCAGAAAAAAAGGGAGAAATCGTTTGAGGGGGAGAATAAAAGAAAAGAAAATACGAAAACTCAGGAACCCCTCTCTGGAATTCGGCAACCCCTTTTTATAACCAAGGCTGAATCCTACCTTCCCTCAACAGTCCTATTCGGCACCAACACTTCACACTCCTCATCTCTTAACTTTTCTCTCTGATAATACCTTAATCTTATCCGAAATCTCCTCCACATCCAACACTCCTGCTTACTATAAACTCTCCACGGCAAGAGTACCAAACCAACACAACTCTTGCAATCCACCTATGCAAAATAAAATACTCCAAAAATACACTTTACCACTACTCGAACCTTGGACCTCTTAACGCCACCTTGTAGCTCCCCTAGTGACGCCACCTTGCCACTGGACCACAAGCCCATTTGTGTCCTATTTCCCCCTTAATCTGCTTAAGAGGCCTAATGCCTGAGACTAGGGTCCACTAAAGCAAGAAAAATAAATTTTTCCCTATGGTCTTCCCTATCTCTAAGACTTAAAATAATCCTGATAATACTTTAAAATTAATATTCTAAGTGCTACTCATACATACCAACCTCAGTGCACAGAAATTTAAAGTTTTAAGATTTTTGGGGCATTACAACCCAATAGGCCCAAATCTTCTAGGCCCAAATTCGGGGCGTTACAATTCTACCCTCCTTAAAGAAATTTCGTCCTCGAAATTTCCAACTAACTATTAGTCGTACTACCCAAGTCTCACCACTACGCTTTCGTTGCGCACTCTGATTTAATAACACATAAACATTGCACGCATACAGTTTCTATACCCAAATATATCGCATCCACACAAAGCATACCCGACTTAATGGTGATTGAACAATCCCGAGCCTTATGCTCCTCAGACCCGCATCTTAAACACGCTCCTGACTTCCTCCAGCATTCACCCGGATGACGCCTTCTGCAATATTCGCAAGCCGGAAAGTTTGGACGTACCTTAACATGCTTCATAGAACGAGACTGCGGCCCTAGAAGACTGCGATCTCTTTTTTTCTTACAGTCCACGCACCTAACCAGAAGTGTTTCACCAATTTCTTTAACCTCCTCCAGTACCTCCCTAACTAGCTGAATCAGCACATCAGCCCTAACACTTCCACGGCCTCTGCCGCGACCCCTTCCACTTCTCCTAGCGCTCATCGTTGCGTATTTCTGAATTAAAAATTTTATGAAATTAGTACATAGTTCCACTTGTTTAGGGCACATGTCTTATGTGAGTAACAATTTTTTTTAAAGTTATTACGCGGTCGAGAATCCTCTACAGGCTTAAGTTTCCTACGGGCTTTAGTCTCTAAAAGCCTATTTTTAAGTAGCCCATTATCTATACAGTTCCGTAATTTAAACAAATGTAGTACAGAAAACATACTTGGCTCGACGTTGAGGGCTCAGTGAACCACACTTTAAGAATCCTGCAAAATCTTCTTAATCTATTTATTTAAAAAAAAAATCTAAGGCCTATTTCACAGCCCGAGCTTTGCAACTGGGCTCTGATACCACTAAATGTAACACCCCAAACCCGGCCTAGAAGTTAGGCCCAAATCCGGAATGTCACATTAAAGGCACACTTCAAAATAATTTTACTATTTAAACATTTTTGGCCCAAAAGCCCAAAACCCTTGTATCTTGTTAAGTTAAGATGATAAGCCCATCTTTTAAGAAAACATTCATATGTTGAGTTGTTTCGGAAACCATGTTAACTTTAGAAATTTTATTTAAGTTTAATAACTGGATAGTTGAAACAATAATAATAAAACCCAAAATGAAAAGTGAATTAGGAGATACATGGCCTTATTACAATCCAATGAAAAAAAAAGTACTTAAAAATAAATTCATTTGAACAAATTAAAACATCAAATCAGCTTGTAGTGTGGCCATCTTCGAGTCCTCTGCCAAGTCGAGCCGCTTACTGTGCATCACCTGAAATATTAATTAAAAAGGGTGTGAGTTTCGAAACTCAGTGTGTACAACCCTTGGCCATCAAATCAACATACAAATATTCACATTGGGCCTAAGCCCTATCAAAGTCGATGGTCTTGGGCCTGAGCCCACAATGACCTCTTATCATAACACATACAAACAAGATAATGCAAAACCCTCCCAAATATCCATCCACTACACACACCATTTCCCTTCCAACCAATACACACCTGTGGGGATTTCTAAATCGACCCACCCATCCTCTACACACCAAAGGTAGCACTCACAGCGGCACTACCCAACGTTACAACAATGCTGCTAATCATATATAGGCTTAAAGCCTCCGTTGAATCCACGATCGACAAGCGACTATGCGATCCTCAAATCTTCCTCCGTACCATAATTCCCACCCATATGCATCATAAACAGAATATCGTACGAATGCAACACACATTTTCACCCATTCGGCACCTATGGGTATTTTAGTCATTTCAGTACCTAGGGGTATTTTCGTAATTCTACCCTACAGGGGTAATTTTTGTAATTTGGCAAGATATGGTATCTTTGTAATTTTGAAAAACAGGGGTGTTTTGGTACTTTTGCAAAACAGGGGTATTTTGGTATTTTTGCAAAACAAAGGGGTATTTTAGTAATTTAACAAATCTAAGGATATTTTGGTAATTTTCAAATTAGGGGTATTTTATCCCTCTCGGGTTTAGTTATGAACTTTGGCCCATCAACAAGTCCTCGCGGTTAAAGTGAACAAACACTGTGCACCATGTAGGATCTCAGAGAAGAGGAGGTGGGTCACTTGGACCGCTTAAGTACCAAGCTCTCACTAGATCCAATCCTAGAAATGCATATATCGGTTACCACACTCTAACTAATCGACTTGTCCGCAGAAATGTTTTATTATTAGATTAAGTCTTATGTGATCTAAGAGTTGTTCAGAACTAGGCCTAAAGTCCATTAAACCCTAGCATACTTGTCTACGTCCCCCATAAAGCCCATATTACATCCTTACGGCCCATTAGGCCCAAATCTCATTCATATGGCCTACTAGGCCCAAAATAATTCCAAATCATGTAACATGTGTGACTAACTTAATACGTAAGACCAAACCAACCAATTTCATCAAACTTAGCCTAAGGGCCCACCGGGCCCGTTTAGCCACTTTCGGCTTTTCGACTTTTTGGCATTGCCGATATCGTGTGTGTAGTGTTTGTACACACCTGGTAACCACACGCGCTGCAAACCCCTTAGTCACGAACCTACAATCGACATTACTAGCGATTAACCAAGGTTTTACACATACTAATAAAAATCGAAACCTCACCGTACCCTTACCGTGTGCCTCACGTTCTAGTAGCCCTTCCTTTGCTACTATTTGCGATTATCCTCCAGATCTGCACCTAACATATATCGAAAAAATCAAGTGACCCATAATCCACATAAGTCACCTCTATACGCCATATTACATTCGGCCATTTACTAAACCATAACCAGGACGAGTGCACTTACCTCTTGCTAACGAGCCTTACCTACCACGCTTGTGATTATTGATCCTTAACCTTGTTAATACGAGTTAACGACAAGTAGGGGTTAGATAGCCCTTCGGCTTTTAAAAAAACACACTAAAAAGTTCAACTAAGCACTTACCGAAATACTCCTTTGATCCTGCGGCTTAGGTAGCTACTGAACAAGATTCGGCTTCCAAACGTGACTAAGAGTAGGTAACAATCGGTTGAGGTGGAGGAACAACAATAAGGGTTCGACAAAAGTAGGAATTCGGCAAAGAAGGATAATAGTAATTTCGGCAATGAAGGGAATTTGGCTTTGTGAGGATTCGGCAAAAAAGGGAAAAACCGTTTGAGGGGGAGAATAAAAGAAAAGAAAATACGAAAACTCAGGAACCCCTCTTTGGAATTCGGCAACCCCTTTTTATAACCAAGGCCGAATCCCACCTTCCCTCAACAGTCCATTTCGGCACCAACACTTCACACTCCTCATCTCCTAACTTTTCTCTCAGATAATACCTTAATCTTATCCGAAATCTCCTCCACATCCAACACTCCTGCTTACTATAAACTCTCCACGGTAAGAGTACCAAACCAACACAACTCTTGCCGTCCACCTATGCAAAATATTCCAAAAATACATTTTACCACTACTCGAACCTTGGACCTCTTCACGCCACCTTGTAGCTCTCCTAGTGACGCCACCTTGCCACTGGACCACAAGCCCATTTGTGTCCTATTTCCCCCTTAATCTGCTTAAGAGGCCTAATGCTTGAGACTAGGGTCCACTAAAGCAAGAAAAATATTTTTTCCTTATGGTCTTCCCTATCTCTAAGACTTCAAATAATCCTGATAATACCTTAAAATTAATATTCTAAGTGCTACTCATACATACCAACCTCAGTGCACAGAAATTTAAAGTTTCGGGATTTTTGGGGCATTACAACCCAATAGGCCCAAATCTACTAGGCCCAAATTCGGGGTGTTACAATTCTACCCTCCTAAAAGAAATTTCGTCCTCAAAATTTCCAACTAACTATTAGTCGTACTACCTAAGTCTCACCACTACGCTTTCGCTGCGCACTCTGATTTAATAACACATAAACATTGCACGCATACAGTTTCTATACCCAAAAATATCGCATCCACACAAAACATACCCGACTTAATGGTGATTGAACAATCCCGAGCCTTATGCTCCTCAGACCCGCATCTTAAACACGCTCCTAACTTCCTCTAGCATTCACCTGGATGACGCCTTTTGCAATATTCGCAAGCCAAAAAGTTTGGAAGTACCTTAACATGCTTCATAGAACGAGACTGCGGCCCTAGAAGACTGCGATCTCTTTTTCCTTACGGTCCACGTACCTAACCCGAAGTGTTTCACCAATTTCTTTAACCTCCTCCAGTACCTCCCTAACTAGCTGAATCAGCACATCTGCCCTAACACTTCCACGGCCTCTGCCGCGACCCCTTCCACTTCTCCTAGTGCTCATCGTTGCGTATTTCTGAATTAAAAATTTTATGAAATTAGTACATAGTTCCACTTGTTTAGGGCACATGTCTTATGGGAGTAACAAATTTTTTTTAAAGTTATTACGCGGTCGAGAATCCACTACAGGCTTAAGAGTCCTACGGGCTTTAGTCTCTAAAAGCCTATTTTTAAGTAGCCCATTATCTATACAGTTCCGTAATTTAAACAAATGTAGTACAGAAAACTTACTTGGCTCGACGTCGAGGGCTCAGTGAACCACACTTTAAGATTCCAGCAAAAACTTCTTAATCTACTTATTTAAAAAAAACAAAATCTAAGGCCCATTTCACAGCCCGAGCTTTTCAACTGGGCTCTGATACCACTAAATGTAACACCCCAAACCCGGCATAGAAGTTAGACGCGAATTCGGAATGTCACATTAAAGGCACACTTCAAAATGATTTTACTATTTAAACATTTTTGGCCCAAAAGCCCAAAACCCTTGTATCTTGTTAAGTTAAGATGATAAGCCCATCTTTTAAGAAAACATTCATATGTTGAGTTGTTTCGAAAACCATGTTAACTTTAGAAATTTTATTTAAGTTTAATAACTGGATAGTTGAAACAATAATAATAAAACCCAAAATGAAAAGTCAATTAGGAGATACATGGCCTTATTACAATCCAATGAAAAACAAAGTATTTAAAAATAAATTCATTTGAACAAATTAAAACATCAAATCAACTTGTAGTGTGGCCATCTCCGAGTCCTCTGCCAAGTCGAGCCGCTTACTGTGCATCACCTGAAATATTAATTAAAAAGGGTGTGAGTTTTGAAACTCAGTTTGTACAACTCTTGGCCATCAAATCAACATACAAATATTCACATTAGGCCTAAGCCCTATCAAAGTCGATGGTCTTGGGCCTTAGCCCATAATGACCTCATATCATAACACATATACAAACAAGATAATGCAAAACCCGTCCCAAAAATCCATCCGCTACACACACCATTTCTTTTCCAACCAATACACACCTGTGGGGATTTCTAAATCGACCCACCCATCCTCTACACAACAAAGGTGGCACTCACAGCGGCACTACCCAACGTTGCAACAATGCTGCTAATCATATATGGGCTTAAAGCCTCTGGTGGATCCATGGTCGTCAAGCGACTATGCGATCCTCAAATATTCCTCCGTACCATAATTCCCACCCATACGCATCATAAACAGAATATCGTATGAACGCAACACACATTTTCACACATTCGGCACCTATCGGTATTTTAGTCATTTTAGTACCCATGGGTATTTTCATAATTCTACCCTACAGGGGTATTTTGGTAATTTGGCAAGATATGGGTATCTTTGTAATTTTGAAAAATAGGGGTGTTTTGGTACTTTTTCAAAACAGGGGTATTTTGGTATTTTTGCAAAACAAAGGGGTATTTTAGTAATTTAACAAATCTAAGGATATTTTGGTAATTTTCAAATCAGGGGTATTTTATCCCTCTCGGGTTTAGTTATGAACTTTGGCCCATCAACAAGTCTTCGTGGTTAAACTGAACAAACACTATGCACCAGGTAGGATCTCAGAAAAGAGGAGGTGGGTCACTTGGACCGCTTAAGTACCAAGCTCTCACTAGATCCAATCCTAGAAATGCATATGTCGGTTACCACACTCTAACTAATCGACTTGTCCGCAGACATGTTTGATCATTAGATTAAGTCTTATGTGATCTAAGAGTTGTTCAGAACTAGGCCTAAAGTCCATTAAACCCTAGCATACTTGTCTACGTCCCCCATAAAGCCCATATTACATCCTTACGGCCCATTAGGCCCAAATCTCATTCATATGGCCTACTAGGCCCAAAACAATTCCAAATCATGTAACATGCGTGACTAACTTAATATGTATGACCAAACCAACCAATTTCATCAAACTTAGCATCAGGGCCTACCGGGCCCGTTTAGCCACTTTCGGCTTTTTGGCTTTTTGGCACTGCCGATATCGTGTGTGTAGTGTTTGTACACACCTGGTAACCACGCGCGCTGCAAACCCCTTAGTCACGAACCTACAATCGACATTCCTAGCGATTAACCAAGGTTTTACACATACTGATAAAAATCGAAACCTCACCGTACCCTTACCGAGTGCCTCACGTTCTTGTAACCCTTCTTTTGCTACTATTTGCAATTATCCTCCAGATCTGCACCTAACATATATCGACAAAATCAAGTGACCCATAGTCCACATAAGTCACCCCTATACGCCATATTATATTCGGCCATTTACTAAACCACAACCGGGACGAGTGCACTTACCTCTTGCTAACGATCCTTACCTACCATGCTTGTGATTGTTGAGCCTTAACCTTGTTAATACAAGTTAACAAAAAGTAGGGGTTAGATAGCCCTTCGGCTTTTAACAAAAAGCACTAAAAAGTTTAACTAAGCACTTACCGAAATCCTCCTTTGATCCTGCGGCTTAGGTAGCTACTGAACAAGATTCGGCTTCCAAACGTGACTAAGAGTAGGTAACAATCGGTTGAGGTGGAGGAACAACAATAAGGGTTCTGCAAAAGTAGGAATTCAACAAAGAAGGATAATAGTAATTTCGGCAATGAAGGGAATTTGGCTTTGTGAGGATTCGGCAAAAAAGGGAGAAACCGTTTGAGGGGGAGAATAAAAGAAAAGAAAATATGAAAACTAAGGAACCCCTCTTTGGAATTCGGCAACCCCTTTTTATAACCAAGGCCGAATCCCACCTTCCCTCAACAGTCCTATTCGGCACCAACACTTCACACTCCTCATCTCCTAACTTTTCTCTCTGATAATACCTTAATCTTATCCGAAATCTCCTCCACATCCAACACTCCTACTTACTATAAACTCTCCACGGCAAGAGTACCAAACCAACACAACTCTTGCCGTCCACCTATGCAAAATACTCCAAAAATACATTTTACCACTACTCGAACCTTGGACCTCTTCACGCCACCTTGTAGCTCCACTAGTGACGCCACCTTGCCACTAGACCACAAGCCCATTTGTGTCCTATTTCCCCCTTAATCTGCTTAAGAGGCCTAATGCCTGAGGCTAGGGTCCACTAAAGCAAGAAAAATAATTTTTCCCCATGGTCTTCCCTATCTCTAAGACTTCAAATAATCCTGATAATACCTTAAAATTAATATTCTAAGTGCTACTCATACATAACAACCTCAGTGCACAGAAATTTAAAGTTTTGGGATTTTGGGGGCATTACAACCCAATAGGCCCAAATCTACTAGGCCCAAATTCGGGGCGTTACAATTCTACCCTCCTTAAAGAAATTTCGTCCTCGAAATTTCCAACTAACTATTAGTCGTACTACCCAAGTCTCACCACTACGCTTTCGTTGCGCACTCTGATTTAATAACACATAAACATTGCACACATACAGTTTCTATACCCAAAAATATCGCATCCATACAAAACATACCCGACTTAATGGTGATTGAACAATCCTGAGCCTTATGCTCCTCAGACCCGCATCTTAACACGCTCCTGACTTTCTCCAGCATCCACCCGGATGATGCCTTTTGTAATATTCGCAAGCCGGAAAGTTTGGACGTACCTTAACATGCTTCATAGAACGAGACTGCGGCCCTAGAAGACTGCGATCTCTTTTTTCTTAAAGTCCACGCACCTAACTCGGAGTGTTTCACCAATTTCTTTAACCTCTTCCAGTACCTCTCTAACTAGCTGAATCAGTACATCTGCCCTAACACTTCCACGGCCTCTGCCGCGACCCCTTCCACTTCTCCTAGCGCTCATCGTTGCGTATTTATGAATTAAAAATTTTATGAAATTAGTACATAGTTCCACTTGTTTAGGGCACATGTCTTATGTGAGTAACAATTTTTTTTAAAGTTATTACGCGGTCGAGAATCCACTACAGGCTTAAGAGTCCTACGGGCTTTAGTCTCTAAAAGCCTATTTTTAAGTAGCCCATTATCTATACAGTTCCGTAATTTAAACAAATGTAGTACAGAAAACTTACTTGGCTTGACGTCGAGGGCTCAGTGAACCACACTTTAAGAATCCTGCAAAAACTTTTTAATCTACTTATTTTAAAAAAAACAAAATCTAAGGCTCATTCCCGAGCTTTGCAACTGGGCTCTGATACCACTAAATGTAACACCCCAAACCCAGCCTAGAAGTTAGGCCCGAATTCGGAATGTCACATTAAAGGCACACTTCAAAATGATTTTACTATTTAAACATTTTTGGCCCAAAAGCCCAAAACCCTTGTATCTTGTTAAGTTAAGATGATAAGCCCATCTTTTAAGAAAACATTCATATGATGAGTTGTTTCGGAAACCATGTTAACTTTATAAATTTTATTTAAGTTTAATAACTGGATAGTTGAAACAATAATAATAAAACCCAAAATGAAAAGTCAATTAGGAGATACATGGCCTTATTACAATCCAATGAAAAACAAAGTATTTAAAAATAAATTCATTTGAACAAATTATAACATCAAATCAGCTTGTAGTTTGGCCATCTCCGAGTCCTCTGCCAAGTCGAGCCGCTTACGGTGCATCACCTGAAATATTAATTAAAAAGGGTGTGAGTTTCGAAACTCAGTTTGTACAACCCTTGGCCATCAAATCAACATACAAATATTCACATTGGGCCTAAGCCCTATCAAAGTCGATGGTCTTGGGCCTTAGCCCACAATGACCTCATATCATAACACATATACAAACAAGATAATGCAAAACCCTTCCCAAGAATCCATCCGCTACACACACCATTTCCCTTCCAACCAATACACACCTGTGGGGATTTCTAAATCGACCCACCCATCCTCTACACACCAAAGGTAGCACTCACAGCGGCACTACCCAACGTTGCAACAATGCTGCTAATTATATATGGGCTTAAAGCCTCTGGTGGATCCATGGTCGTCAAGCGACTATGCGATCCTCAAATATTCCTCCGTACCATAATTCCCACCCATACGCATCATAAACAGAATATCGTATGAACGCAACACACATTTTCACCCATTCGGCACCTATGGGTATTTTAGTCATTTCAGTACCTAGGGGTATTTTCGTAATTCTACCCTACAGGGGTATTTTGGTAATTTGGCAAGATATGGGTATCTTTGTAATTTTGAAAAACAGGGGTGTTTTGGTACTTTTGCAAAACAGGGGTGTTTTGGTATTTTTGCAAAACAAAGGGGTATTTTAGTAATTTAACAAATCTAAGGATATTTTGGTAATTTTCAAATCAGGGGTATTTTATCCCTCTCGGGTTTAGTTATGAACTTTGGCCCATCAACAAGTCCTCGCAGTTAAAGTGAAAAACACATTGCACCAGGTAGGATCTCAGAAAAGAGGAGGTGGGTCACTTGGACCGCTTAAGTACCAAGCTCTCACTAGATCCAATCCTAGAAATGCATATGTCGGTTACCACACTCTAACTAATCAACTTGTTCGCTGACATGTTTGATTATTAGATTAAGTCTTATGTGATCTAAGAGTTGTTCAGAACTAGGCCTAAAGTCCATTAAACCCTAGCATACTTGTCTACGTCCCCCATAAAGGCCATATTACATCCTTACGGCCCATTAGGCCCAAATCTCATTCACATGGCCTACCAGGCCCAAAATAATTCCAAATCATGTAACATGCGTGACTAACTTAATACGTATGACCAAACCAACCAATTTCATTAAACTTAGCCTCAGGGACCACCGGGCCCGTTTAGCCACTTTTGGCTTTTCGGCTTTTTGGCATTGCCGATATCGTGTGTGTAGTGTTTGTACACACCTGGTAACCACGCACACTGCAAACCCCTTAGTCACGAACCTACAATCGACATTACTAACGATTAACCAAGGTTTTACACATACTAATAAAAATCGAAACCTCACCCTATCCTTACCGTGTGCCTCACGTTCTAGTACCCCTTCCTTTGCTACTATTTGAGATTATCCTCCAGATCTGCACCCAACATATATCGACAAAATCAAGTGACCCATAATCCATATAAGTCACCCCTATACGCCATATTACATTCGGCCATTTACTTAACCACAACCGAGACGAGTGCACTTACCTCTTGCTAACGATCCTTACCTACCACGCTTGTGATTGTTGAGCCTTAACCTTGTTAATACGAGTTAACGACAAGTAGGGGTTAGATAGCCCTTCGGCTTTTAACAAAACACACTAAAAAGTTCAACTAAGCACTTACCGAAATCCTCCTTTGATCCTACGGCTTAGGTAGCTACTGAACAAGATTTGGCTTCCAAACGTGACTAAGAGTAGGTAACAATCGGTTGAGGTGGAGGAACAACAATAAGGGTTCGGCAAAAGTAGGAATTTGGCAAAGAAGGATAATAGTAATTTCGGCAATGAAGGGAATTTGGCTTTGTGAGGATTCGGCAAAAAAGGGAGAAACTGTTTGAGGGGGAGAATAAAAGAAAAGAAAATACGAAAACTCAGGAACCCCTCTTTGGAATTCGGCAACCCCTTTTTATTACCAAGGCCGAATCCCACCTTCCCTCAACAGTCCTATTCGGCACCAACACTTCACACTCCTCATCTCCTAACTTTTCTCTCTGATAATACCTTAATCTTATCCGAAATCTCCTCCACATCCAACACTCCTGCTTACTATAAACTCTCCACGGCAAGAGTACCTAACCAGCACAACTCTTGCCGTCCACCTATGCAAAATACTCCAAAAATACATTTTACCACTACTTGAACCTTGGATCTCTTCACGCCACCTTCTAGCTCCCCTAGTGACGCCACCTTGCCACTGGACCACAAGCCCATTTGTGTCCTATTTCCCCCTTAATCTGCTTAAGAGGCCTAATGCCTGAGACTAGGATCCTCTAAAGCAAGAAAAATAATTTTTTCCCTATGGTCTTCCCTATCTCTAAGACTTCAAATAATCCTGAGAATACCTTAAAATTAATATTCTAAGTGCTACTCATACATACCAACCCCAGTGCACAGAAATTTAAAGTTTCAGGATTTTTGGGGCATTACAACCCAATAAGCCCAAATCTACTAGGCCCTAATTCGGGGCGTTACAATTCTACCCTCCTTAAAGAAATTTCATCCTCAAAATTTCCAACTAACTATTAGTCGTAATACCCATGTCTCACCACTACGCTTTCGCTGCACACTCTGATTTAATAACACATAAATATTGCACGCATACAGTTTCTATACCGAAAAATATCGCATCCACACAAAACATACCCGACTTAATGGTGATTAAACAATCCCGAGCCTTATGCTCCTCAGACCCGCATCTTAAACACGCTCTTAACTTCCTCCAGCATTCACCCGGATGACGCCTTTTGTAATATTCGCAAGCCGGAAAGTTTGGATGTACCTTAACATCCTTCATAGAACGAGACTGCGGCCCTAGAAGTCTGCGATCTCTTTTTTCTTACAGCCCACGCACCTAACATGAAGTGTTTCACCAATTTCTTTAACCTCCTCCAGTTCCTCCCTAACTAGCTGAATCAGCACATCAGCCCTAACACTTCCACGGCCTCTGCCGCGACCCCTTCCACTTCTCTTAGCGCTCATCATTGCGTATTTCTGAATTAAAAATTTTATGAAATTATTACATAGTTCCACTTGTTTAGGGCACATGTCTTATGTGAGTAACAATTTTTTTTTAAAGTTATTACGCAGTCAAGAATCCACTAGAGGCTTAAGAGTCCTACGGGTTTTAGTCTCTAAAAGCCTATTTTTAAGTAGCCCATTATCTATACAGTTCCGTAATTTAAACAAATGTAGTACAGAAAACTTACTTGGCTCGACGTCGAGGGCTCAGTGAACCACACTTTAAGAATCCTGCAAAAACTTCTTAATCTACTTATTTAAAAAAAAAATCTAAGGCCCATTTCACAGCCCGAGCTTTGCAACTGGGCTCTGATACCACTAAATGTAACACCCCAAACCCGGCCTAGAAGTTAGGCCCGAATTCGAAATGTCACATTAAAGGCACACTTCAAAATGATTTTACTATTTAAACATTTTTGGCCCAAAAGCCCAAAACCCTTGTATCTTGTTAAGTTAAGATGATAAGCCCATCTTTTAAGAAAACATTCATATGTTGAGTTGTTTCGGAAACCATGTTAACTTTAGAAATTTTATTTAAGTTTAATATCTGGATAGTTGAAACAATAATAATAAAACCCAAAATGAAAAGTCAATTAGGAGATACATGGCCTTATTACAATCCAATGAAAAACAAATTATTTAAAAATAAATTCATTTGAACAAATTAAAACATCAAATCAGCTTGTAGTGTGGCCATTTCCGAGTCCACTGCCAAGTCGAGCCGCTTACGGTGCATCACCTGAAATATTAATTAAAAAGGGTGTGAGTTTCGAAACTCAGTTTGTACAACCCTTGGCCATCAAATCAACATACAAATATTCACATTGGGCCTAAGCCCTATCAAAGTCGATGGTCTTGGGCCTTAGCCCACAATGACCTCATATCATAACACATATACAAACAAGATAATGCAAAACCCTTCCCAAAAATCCATCTGCTACACACACCATTTCCCTTCCAACCAATACACACATGTGGGGATTTCTAAACCGACCCACCCATCCTCTACACACCAAAGGTAGCACTCACAGCGTCACTACCCAACGTTGCAACAATGCTGCTAATTATATATGGGCTTAAAGCCTCTGGTGGATCCATGGTCGTCAAGCGACTATGCGATCCTCAAATCTTCCTCCGTACCATAATTCTCACCCATATGCATCATAAATAGAATATCGTATGAATGCAACACACATTTTCACACATTTGGCACCTATGGGTATTTTAGTCATTTCAGTACCCAGGGGTATTTTTGTAATTCTACCCTCTAGGGGTATTTTGGTAATTTGGCAAGATATGGGTATCTTTGTAATTTTGAAAAACAGGGGTGTTTTGGTACCTTTGCAAAACAGGGGCATTTTGGTATTTTTGCAAAACAAAGGGGTATTTTTGTAATTTAACAAATCTAAGGATATTTTGGCAATTTTCAAATCAGGGGTATTTTATCCCTCTCGGGTTTAGTTATGAACTTTGGCCCATCAACAAGTCCTCGCGGTTAAAGTGAACAAACACTATGCACCAGGTAGGATCTCAGAAAAGAGGAGGTGGGTCACTTAGACCGCTTAAGTACCAAGCTCTCACTAGATCCAATCCTAGAAATGCATATGTCGGTTACCACACTCTAACTAAACGACTTGTCCGCAGACATTTTGATTATTAGATTAAGTCTTATGTGATCTAAGAGTTGTTCAGAACTAGGCCTAAAGTCCATTAAACCCTAGCATACTTGTCTACGGCCCCCATAAAGCCTATATTACATCCTTACGGCCCATTAAGCCCAAATCTCATTCATATGGCCTACTAGGCCCAAAACAATTCCAAATCATGTAACATGCGTGACTAACTTAATACGTATGACAAAACCAACCAATTTCATCAAACTTAGCCTCAGGGCCTACCGGGCCCGTTTAGCCACTTTCAGCTTTTCGACTTTTTGGCAATGCCGATATCGTGTATGTAGTGTTTGTACACACCTGGTAACCACGCGCGCTGCAAACCCCTTAGTCACGAACCTACAATCGACATTACTAGCGATTAACCAAGGTTTTACACATACTAATAAAAATCAAAACCTCACCGTACCCTTACCGTGTGCCTCACGTTCTAGTAGCCCTTCCTTTGCTACTATTTGCGATTATCCTCCAGATCTGCACCCAACATATATCGACAAAATCAAGTGACCCATAATCCACATAAGTCACCCTTATACGCCATATTACATTCAGCCATTTACTAAACCACAACCGGGACGAGTGCACTTACCTCTTGCTAACGATCCTTACCTACCACGCTTGTGATTGTTGAGTCTTAACCTTGTTAATACAAGTTAACGACAAGTAGGGGTTAGATAGCCCTTCGACTTTTAACAAAACACACTAAAAAGTTCAACTAAGCACTTACCGAAATCCTCCTTTGATCCTGCGGCTTAGGTAGCTACTGAACAAGATTCAGCTTCCAAACGTGTCTAAGAGTAGGTAACAATCGGTTGAGGTGGAGGAACAATAATAAGGGTTCGAAAAAAGTAGGAATTCGGCAAAGAAGGATAATAATAATTTCGGCAATGAAGGGAATTTGGCTTTGTGAGGATTCGGCAAAAAAAGGAGAAACCGTTTGAGGGGGAGAATAAAAGAAAAGAAAATATGAAAACTCAAGAACCCCTCTTTGGAATTCGGCAACCCCTTTTTATAACCAAGGCCGAATCCCACCTTCCCTCAACAGTCCTATTCGGCACCAACACTTCACACTCCTCATCTCCTAACTTTTCTCTCTGATAATACCTTAATCTTATCCGAAATCTCCTCCACATCCAACACTCCGTCTTACTATAAACTCTCCACGGCAAGAGTACCAAACCAACACAACTCTTGCCGTCCACCTATGCAAAATACTCCAAAAATACATTAAACCACTACATTTTACCATTTGTGTCCTATTTCCCCCTTAATCTGCTTAAGAGGCCTAATGCCTGAGACTAGGGTCCACTAAAGCAAGAAAAATAATTTTTCTCCCTACGGTCTTCCCTATCTCTAAGACTTCAAATAATCCTGATAATACCTTAAAATTAATATTCTAAGTGCTACTCATACATACCAACCTCAGTGCACAGAAATTTAAAGTTTCAGGATTTTTGGGGCATTACAACCCAATAGGCCCAAATCTACTAGGCCCAAATCCGGGGCGTTACAATTCTACCCTCCTCAAAGAAATTTCGTCCTCAAAATTTCCAACTAACTATTAGTCGTAATACCCAAGTCTCACCACTACGCTTTCGTTGCGCACTCTGATTTAATAACACATAAACATTGCACGCATACAGTTTCTATACCCAAAAATATCGCATCCACACAAAACATACCCGACTTAATGGTGATTGAACAATCCTGAGCCTTATGCTCTTCAGACCCGCATCTTAAACACGCTCCTGACTTCCTCCAGCATTCACCCAGATGATGCCTTTTACAATATTCGCAAGCTGAAAAGTTTGGACATACCTTAACATGCTTCATAAAACGAGACTGCGGCCCTAGAAGACTGCGATCTCCTTTTTCTTACAGTCCACGCACCTAACCCGAAGTGTTTCACCAATTTCTTTAACCCCTCCAGTACCTCCTAACTAGTGAATCAAAGCACATCGCCCCTAACACTTCCACGACCTCTGCCGCGACCCCTTCCACTTCTCCTAGCGCTCATCGTTGCGTATTTCTGAATTAAAAATTTTATGAAATTAGTACATAGTTCCACTTGTTTAGGGCACATGTCTTATGTGAGTAACAATTTTTTTTTAAAGTTATTACGCGGTCGAGAATCCACTACAGGCTTAAGAGTCCTACGGGCTTTAGTCTCTAAAAGCCTATTTTTAAGTAGCCCATTATCTATACAGTTCCGTAATTTAAACAAATGTAGTACAGAAAACTTACTTGGCTCGACGTCGAGGGCTCAGTGAACCACACTTTAAGAATCCTGCAAAAACTTCTTAATCTACTTATTTAAAAAAAAAATCTAAGGCCCATTTCACAGCCCGAGCTTTGCAACTGGGCTCTGATACCACTAAATGTAACACCCCAAACCCGGCCTAGAAGTTAGGCCCAAATTCAGAATGTCACATTAAAGGCACACTTCAAAATGATTTTACTATTTAAACATTTTTGGCCCAAAAGCCCAAAACCCTTGTATCTTGTTAAGTTAGGATGATAAGCCCATCTTTTAAGAAAACATTCATATGTTGAGTTGTTTCGGAAACCATGTTAACTTTAGAAATTTTATTTAAGTTTAATAACTGGATAGTTGAAACAATAATAATAAAACCCAAAATGAAAAGTCAATTAGGAGATACATGGCCTTATTAAAATCCAATGAAAAACAAAGTATTTAAAAATAAATTCATTTGAACAAATTAAAACATCAAATCAGCTTGTAGTGTGGCCATCTCCGAGTCCTCTGCCAAGTCGAGCCGCTTACTGTGCATCACCTGAAATATTAATTAAAAAGGGTGTGAGTTTCGAAACTCAGTGTGTACAACCCTTGGCCATCAAATCTACAAATATTCACATTGGGCCTAAGCCCTATCAAAGTCGATGGTCTTAGGCCTTAGCCCACAATGACCTCATATCATAACACATATACAAACAAGATAATGCAAAACCCTTCCCAAAAATCCATCCGCTACATACACCATTTCCCTTCCAACCAATACACACCTGTGGGGATTTCTAAATCGACCCACCCATCCTCTACACACCAAAGGTAGCACTCACAGCGGCACTACCCAACGTTGCAACAATGCTGCTAATCATATATGGGCTTAAAGCCTCCGGTGGATCCATGGTCGTCAAGCGACTATACGATCCTCAAATCTTCCTCCGTACCATAATTCCCACCCATATGCATCATAAACAGACTATCGTATGAATGCAACACACATTTTCACACATTCGGCACCTATGGGTATTTTAGTCATTTCAGTACCCAGGGGTATTTTTGTAATTCTACCCTACAGGGGTATTTTGGTAATTTGGCAAGATAGGGGTATCTTTGTCATTTTGAAAAATAGGGGTGTTTTGGTACTTTTGCAAAACAGGGGTATTTTGGTATTTTTGCAAAATAAAGGGGTATTTTAGTAATTTAACAAATCTAAGGATATTTTGGTAATTTTCAAATCAGGGGTATTTTATCCCTCTCGGGTTTTAGTTATGAACTTTGGCCCATCAACAAGTCCTCGCGGTTAAAGTGAATAAACACTATGCACCAGGTAGGATCTCAAAAAAGAGGAGGTGGGTCACTTGGACCGCTTAAGTACCAAGCTCTCACTAGATCCAAACCTAGAAATGCATATGTCGGTTACCACACTCTAACTAATCAACTTGTCCGCAGACATGTTTGATTATTATATTAAGTCTTATGTGATCTAAGAGTTGTTCAGAACTAGACCTAAAGTCTATTAAACCCTAGCATACTTGTCTACGTCCCCCACAAACCCCATATTACATCCTTACGGCCCATTAGGCCCAAATCTCATTCATATGGCCTACTAGGCCCAAAACAATTCCAAATCATGTAACATGCGTGACTAACTTAATACGTATGACCAAACCAACCAATTTCATCAAACTTAGCCTCAGGGCCCACCGGTCCCGTTTAGCCACTTTCAGCTTTTCGGCTTTTTGGCATTGACGATATCGTATGTGTAGTGTTTGTACACACCTGGTAACCACGCGCGCTGCAAACCCCTTAGTCACGAACCTACAATCGACATTACTAGCGATTAACCAAGGTTTTACACATACTAATAAAAATCGAAACCTCACGGTACCCTTACCGTGTGCCTCACGTTCTAGTAGCCCTTCCTTTGCTACTATTTGCGATTATCCTCCAGATCTGCACCCAACATATATCGACAAAATCAAGTGACCCATAATCCACATAAGTCACCCCTATACGCCATATTACATTCGGCGATTTACTAAACCATAACCGGGACGAGTGCACTTACCTCTTGCTAACGATCCTTACCTACCACGCTTGTGATTGTTGAGCCTTAACCTTATTAATACAAGTTAACGACAAGTAGGGGTTAGATAGCCCTTCGGCTTTTAACAAAACACACTAAAAAGTTCAACTAAGCACTTACCGAAATCCTCCTTTGATCCTGCAGCTTAGGTAGCTACTGAACAAGATTCGGCTTCCAAACGTGACTAAGAGTAGGTAACAATCGGTTGAGGTGGAAGAACAACAATAAGGGTTTGGCAAAAATAGGAATTCGGCAAAGAAGGATAATAGTAATTTCGGCAATGAAGGGAATTTGGCTTTGTGAGAATTCGGCAAAAAAGGGAGAAACCGTTTGAAGGGGAGAATAAAAGAAAAGAAAATACGAAAACTCAGGAACCCCTCTCTGGAATTTGAAAACCCCTTTTTATAACCAAGGCCGAATCCTACCTTCCCTCCACAGTCCTATTCGGCTCCAACACTTCACACTCCTCATATCCTAACTTTTCTCTCTGATAATACCTTAATCTTATCCGAAATCTCCTCCACATCCAACACTCCTGCTTACTACAAACTCTCCAAGGCAAGAGTACCAAACGAACACAACTCTTGCTGTCCACCTATGCAAAATAAAATACTCCAAAAATGCACTTTACCACTACTCGAACCTTGGACCTCTTCACGCCACCTTGTAGCTCCCCTAGTGATGCCACCTTGCCACTGGACCACAAGCCCATTTGTGTCCTTTTTTCCCCTTAATTTGTTTAAGAGGCCTAATGCCTGAGACTAGGGTCCACTAAAGCAAGAAAAATAAAATTTTCCCTATGGTCTTCCCTATCTCTAAGACTTCAAATAATCCCGATAATACCTTAAAATTAATATTCTAAGTGCTACTCATACATACCAACCTCAGTGCACAGAAATTTAAAGTTTCAGGATTTTTGGGGCTTTACAACCCAATAGGCCCAAATCTACTAGGCCCAAATTTGGGGCGTTACAATTACTACTACTATGTATCTTACTGACGTTGCCATGTTGTGGTGGCGTCGTAGGTCCACTAATGTGAGACGTGGTCAGACCGAAATTAGGACATGGGAGGAGTTCCAAAGTGAGTTCAAAGCATAGTTTTATCAAGAGTATACCGAGGATGAGGCTCGGGCAAAGTTGCGTCGGCTTGCGCAACAAGGCACTGCGAGGGAGTATGTGTAGAAGTTTAGCGAGCTCATGCTTCAAATCTCAGATATGGGTGAGAAAGAGGCATTATTTTCCTTCATGGATGGGTTGAAAGCATATGCGAAGCAAGAGTTCAACGCTGAGGAGTCCAAGAGCTTACCAAGGCCATGTCTATAGCGGAATCGTTTATTGAATTTGGTGGAAAGAAAGACAAGTCTGAGTCTTCCAGGCCCAAATTCAAACCAAAGGGCAATGGTGGGGGAGACAAAGAAAAGCCCATTGGGAATTGCAACGGTAAGAAGCCTTGGGACAAAAAGAAGAATAGGCCTATAAGTTGCTTCCATTATGATGGTCCACATATGATCAAGGATTGTCTGAAGAAGGCTGCACTCTCTACTATGGAAGCAAAAGTGGAGTCAGATGAGGAGAATAACAATCCCGGTTCAATACTAGGGGGTGTCGAAGACAAGACGGGTCATGGGCTAATGTTTGTAGACATCATAGTGGCCGGTAGAAAATTGAATACGCTTGTCGGCACAGGTGCATCTGATTTGTTCATGTCCGAAGGGGATGCTCGTAAACTTGGCCTCAAGATCGAAAACGAGTTGGGTCGGATCAAAATAGTGAACTTAGAAAGTGTTCCTATCAAGGGGGTTTTAAAGGGAGTGGATCTCCAACTTGGCGATTGGACCGGTAAGGCATCCATTAAGGTAATACCACTTGATGACTATGATTTTGTGGTTGGATTAAGTTTCCTTAACCGGGTTAATGCGTCTATTGTTCCTTCTGGTAATTACATGGTGATTTCGGATTCGAACCATCAATGTATGGGGAGAATGACAATGAAGGGAAACATGAAGGGAAAAACATTGTCGGCAATCCAATTTGCTAAAGAAGTACGTAGAGATGAAGTCTCCTATTTAGCCACCTTGAAGATCGAGGAAACCGTAAGTCCATTTGTGAGATCCCGAAGAAAGTGGGCCAAGTATTGCAGTCTTTTCAGGATGTGATGCTTGCCCAAGTTCCCAAGAGTTCGCCACCCAAGAAGGAGGTGGACCACAAGATCGAGTTAGTGTCTAACATGGTGCTGCCAGCAAGGGCCCCATATCGTATGTCTCCACCGGAATTAGAAGAGCTGCAAAATAATTGAAGGAGCTTTTAGATACGGGATTCATTAGGCCAACTAAATCTCCATATGGTGCGCCAGTGTTGTTCCAAAAGAAACATGATGGGTCGTTGAGGATGTGCATCAATTATTAGGCTCTAAACAAGATCACTGTGAAAAACAAATACCCCATTCCCCTTATTACGGATTTTTTTGATCAGCTTGGTAGTGCGAGATGGTTTACCAAGTTGAATTTGAGATCGGGGTACCATCAAGTCCGGATAACCGAGGGGGACAAGCCAAAGACAGCTTGTGTGATGCGGTATGGTTCGTATGAGTTCCTTGTGATGCCCTTCGAACTCACAAATGCCCCAGCTACATTTTGTACCCTAATGAATAAGGTACTTCAACCTTTCCTTGATCGTTTCGTGGTTGTTTACCTTGATGACATTGTGGTGTATAGTAAGTCACTCGAGGAGCATGTGGAACATTTGAGGGAAGTGTTCCAAACTTTGAGGGAAAATGAGTTGTTTGTCAAAGAGGAGAAGTGCTCATTTGTACAACGAGAGGTGCCATTTCTCGGCCACATTGTGGGAGGTGGCAAGATTCGGATGGATGAGAGCAAGATTCGGGCCATTGTTGATTGGGAGCCTCCAACCAAGGTGATAGAGTCGATATCTTTTCTTGAGTTGGCGAATTACTATTGACGTTTCATCAAAGGCTACTCCAAAATTACCGCACCCTTCACGGACATGTTGCAAAAGGGTAAGGTATGGGATTGGAATCCACAATGTGAGAGGGCCTTTAATCAATTGAAGCAAGTGATGACGAGGGAACCCGTACTTGCTTTGCCAGATTATTTGAAGCCTTATGAAATACGTAGGGATGCATCGGATTATGCCATTGGGGGAGTACTGATGCAAGATGGACATCCAATTGCTTTCGAGAGTTGAAAGCATAATGAGACGATGCGAAGGTACACGGTCCAAGAAAATGAGATGACCGCTATGGTGCATTCCTTGCGCACATTGAGGCATTATTTATTGGGTTCCAGGTTCGTGGTCTTTACCGGTAATGTTGCCAATAGTTATTTTCTAACCCAGAAAAAGTTGTCTCCCAAACAGGCTCGTTGGCAGGTTTTCCTAGCTGAGTTTAATTTCACGATGGAGTATAAGCCGAGGAGTACCAACACTGTGGCTGATGCTCTTAACCGGAAAATAGAGTTTGCAGCAATCAGCCAACCTGATGATTCCTTATTGGAGCGTATTCGAGAGCGATTGTCCCATGATCCCACAGCCAAAAACTTGATTGAGCTTGCTAAAGAGAGGAAATCGAGGAGATTTTGGCTTGATGGGGAGTTGCTATACACTCATGGGCACCATCTTTATGTGCCTCATTATGGGGAATTACGCAATGAAGTCATGAAAGAGTGCCATGACTCGAGATGGGTGGGCCATCCAGGAATGCACCGCACTTTGGCCCTTTTAGAGGATCGTTACTATTGGCCTCACATGGGTGATGATATGGAGACCTATGTGAAAACTTGTCTAGTATGCCAACAAGACAAGATTGAGTTAAAGACTCCGGTCGGTTTGCTACAACCCTTGCCCATTCTGGAAAGACCATGAGAGAGTGTATCTATGGATTTTATTATTGGTTTGCCTAAGTCTGATGGGTTTGCAAGTATTCTTGTTGTGGTGGACAGGTTTTCAAAGTATGCGACGTTTATTCCAGCTACCAAGGAGTGCCCTGCTGAGGAGGCAGCCCGTTTGTTCTTTAGACATGTGGTGAAATATTAGGGAGTGCCACTGTCTATCAGCAAGGATCGAGACGGGCGATTCACGGGTCGAATCTGGACAGAGTTGTTCAAGTTAATGGGTTCAGACTTGAACTTTTCCACTAGCATGCATCCACAAACAGATGAGTAAACTGAAACGAGTGAATGCGTTGTTGGAGACATATCTTCGGCACTATGTGAGTGCCACACAAAGGGATTGGCCAAAGTTGTTGGATGTGGCCCAATTTTCATACAAGTTGCAGCGAAGTGGGGCAACGAATCAAAGTCCGTTTAAGATAGTGACAGGCCAACAGCCACTCACACCCAACACTGTTGTGACCCATTATACAAGACCGAATCCAGCAGCTTATTGATTTGCGAAGGATTGGCAAGAGAAGAATGACTTAGCTAGAGCTTGTTTACACAAGGCAAGTAAGTGCAATAAGAAATGGGCCGATCAGAATCGAAGAGACATGCAATTTCAGGTGGGTGGTTCAGTCCTTGCTAAACTACACTTGATTTTGCGACATACAGGTTTGCATAAGGGGCTTGTGAGAAGGTATGAGGGGCCGCTTCGAGTTGCGAAAAGAGTAGGCAAGGTGCCCTACAAGCTTGAGTTTCCAACAAAGCTCAAAGTCCACCCAGTGTTTCACGTGAGTATGATTAAACCATTCGATGGGGATCAAGAGGATCCAAATCGAGGCAAGTCCAAATGAGCACCAATGGGGTAAAGGTCTCCTACGGTCGTGAAGTTGAAAGCATCCAGGTAGATCGTGTGATCAGACGAAAGTACCATTGGCCGCGACATGAATACTTAGTACAATGGAAAGGACTTCCCGACAGTGAAGCAAGTTGGGAACCTGCTGAGACATTGTGGCATTTTTTAAGGAAAGATAGACCAGTTCCATGAGGAAGACGTGACGAGGGCGTCGCTAGAACAAGTGGGGGAGAATGTCATGGGTTGCGCATAGGAGCCCGCAACCATGACGCACTTGTGCAACCCATCGTGTTCAAAGGAGGTCATTTGGCCCAATCGAACTGGCCTGTTACTTGGAGAGATTGAAAGCCCATCTTCGAAGCTTGGCAAATATGGAATGTGATCTTCAAAGATATGTAATCCTAGACATTAAATATAATCTTTAGAAGATACAATTCTGTAATCTTAGAGATTTGATTTCTAGATAGCTTCTAATCTTAGCCATTGATGTACTTTGATCTGTACCGTTGATTTTGGGGAGGCTCAACTATAAATAGAGGCCTCTGCCCCTCATTGTAATTCATTCAGTGATTAATAGAATTTTGAGAGCATTCACTCAAGCTTTCTCTCAAGTGTTCTTGCTTTTTTTTGTGGCTTTTGTTCATCTTTCGAGTTTGTTCTTATTTCATTATTCCGCTGTTCTTCGGGGGTGCCTTAGAGGAATTCTGTTGAATCCTCAATTGTTGCGAGTTAGGCTGACTTAGTCGTTTTTGGAGCGAATGAACTGCCTAAGGCAGCACAGATCGCGTGGGAAAAATCTAAGTCTGTGACACTTGCATATTAAAATCCCTTAAAAATATTTTAAGCACCTTAGAACACTTTGGTATTAACCCAAAAACATTTAGATAAATTAAAACACATTTAAAATATATTTTTGAGTATTTTTCAAGTCTTTGAAAATACTTTTAAAAATGTTTTATAAAATTTTCAATCATATTTTCACCATATCATTTAAGACATATAATACATATAAAATTTATCTTAAATGTTGTTATATCAAAAGCTTGAGACATCAAATCTAACAAAATGAAAGCCTAAGTTCAAATAGATAATGAACCGAAAGTTGGTACATTGGACATACAACTTTTGCATGATGTAACATCACTCCACAACAGTGGAATCCAAAGCCCAACAAAGGGTAAATGATATCCTCTCATCGGCATTACATGATAGGCGAAAAGTAACGTGGCAACAGATTATTTTTCTTAGAGATAAATGATTTAGTTACTATTTGTTAGATAGACTTTTCATGAAGAAAGATACGATGGTTACCATAAGATAAAATAGAATCATAGTGGGAGAAAGAATTTCTCCCAAAGAGATTAAGGTGTGTTATAATAAGGTCTTCGGACTAGCACTTGATGAGTAACTTTCGTAGTGGTATATAATAAGGAAGAGTTCAGTCATGATACTTTAGTGGAATGACATTGTAACTAAATAATGTTGTAAGTAATAAGCAAAGAGCCAGAGTTTAATTACAAATTATTTGAGCCCTAATTATATATGTTCAATCGGTCCCTTCGTTAGCTCGACATAACCAAAAATAAATTGCATGTAGAACCAATAAATATGGAATGAATGAAAATGATGAAGTAAGAGAAATAGATCACATGTATCACTATCCCCAATGAATGCGTATGCTCGCTAAGTACAAAAGATGACTAAAATTAATTTAATTTCTTAAAATAGTTACTTAATTAATTGTAATTAAATAATTAAAGTTCAAAGTGATAATGAAATTAATTAGTCATCGTGGATTTGTTGAATAAGAAAATTAAATATATTTCCTCATAGATTCTAATATGATAAAGTTGCCATGACTTCAATGAAATTAGAATTGGATTGAGAAAGTAATTTAATTGAGAAATTAATTTAGTTAATTAAATTAACTAAACTAATAGATTAAATAAATAATATTTTGGGAAATAGAAACTTGTTATAAGGTTGGATAATTTATAAGTGTTGGATAAAAATCCAAATAACACATATAACTTGATCCAATACATGAAAGACCCAAATATGCCTTGTGAAACACAAGGGCCGACAAATCTTTGTATCTTAAAAGGCACGTCGCCACCCTAACTCTTCTACGTAGAGTAGAAGTTGTGTTTTGTATTAAAATATTATTATTTAATTAGACCTTATTCGAACAAAAATCTTATATCATTTCTCTATAAATAGGAACTATGTGTTGAATACATAACACATTATTGAGTATCATTATTTTGTCAGGAAATCGTGGAAAATTATTTTACAGAATAAATTCTATTTTCTGGGGGAATGCGTATTGTTCAATTATAAAGAGAATTAACTTTCCTACTGACGGTTAAAAAGTTTTCATTTTGTGCATTCGGTTCATGTTGTTTGAATCCACACTCAAAACAATTTGTGGTTCGAGAATAATGGATAAGTTTGTTCAGTAGAAAGTCGGGATCGACTTAACCGCCTCGTAAAAGGCACATGCATAATTTTGTTTAAGGTTTATTGTTATAAATATCACAAAGACTCAGTTTTATGAAAATTTTTAAACTTCCATTATGCCTAAAAATAATATTTTTTTAAACCAATTTTTCCAACAATTGGTATCAATGCTAAGTTGTACTATGTTTATAGTGTAAATCAATACCGAACTTTCTCTCTTTCTCTCATTGTTTGATTAAATAAAGATAAGAAGTGATATTCTTAAATTGTATGCATATTTTGGATTATTATGTATGTGGATGAATGTATGGATTATTTCATATATTTTGTTATAAAGTAATTTTGCCGATGATTATGGTTCCTAGAAATTAAATTGGTTGTAATTTAGGTTTTCATGATTTTGAGTTTGTAATTAGATCATGGATTATCATCTCTACACAGGCTTATTTTAATTTCTTTTATTTGTTGTAAAAAAAAGTTCAAAATCCATTTGAGCTGAAAATGGACTAGAAGTTTTTTTTAATCTAAAATTTTCGACGAACCAAAAAAATGAGGCTACCGACGACGAGACCAAAATCAAACGAGACAACGCAAACCCTACAAAATCGACGACGAAGGCCGACTAGTGGTGGTCGACAGTGGTCAGGGATGGCTGGTGGAGCAACAATGATGGCTAATGGTGATGGCCGACAACAACGGTCCAACAATGGATCCTATTTTCAATTAACTATTCAAGTTTTCGAGTTTTGAGATTAATTTTGGGTGAACATGTTACTTTTAGGTTTGGACATCTTTTTGAGAAACCCACTAGATACTTGACTTTTACCTAGAAGACCTAGAGAATGTTTTGGAAAAAATATTGTAATTTTTTTTCCTTAAGATGGAATCATGGAAACCTTTGACTGATTAGAGTCAATTTAATTTTTTTGCAAATCTTATAGCATGCTATATGAGAATTGTATGAGATTAAATTGATGAAAGTTTATTCATGCATAAACAATATAAGCATGCCATATAGTTTAGGAAAAAAATGCATCTTGTACTTGTCATTACATATTTAATCATTCATGATTGAGACCGGAATAAAAACCTTTCATGATTTTTAAAAGATTAAGTAGAAAGTTCATAAACAAGATCTACGACCTCCATTAATGGTCTCTGTGTGATGAAATGATAATACTTCGAGCCAGATTTACCTTAGCCAAAACCAATAGTAAGTATTATCATGTGATGAAAATTGGGAAAGTTGGGAAATTTATAATTTAATTTCTATACTTTTGAATTTCTTCCAATTTGGTCCCAAAAGTGTTTTTTTAACCCACTAACATATAACCCAATAATTTTTCTTGCAAATTAATCAATAATTATTATTATTTTCCATTTTGACTAATTTTTTACTTTAATCCATAAACTTTTTGATATTTTACAACTTAGTACTTTGTCATATTTATTTTCAAGATTCTTTCCACTAATTCTCATATATGGAATAAACTTTATTATCAAAATATTCCCTTTTCTAACTTGTTTACCACTTTTTCTAGTAAATTCACTTATTCGACATTGGCATTGTGCCATGTGTCAAATAAAAAATTTTGGGGGTGTTACAAGGAAGGTCTCTCGTAGGTCTGATTTTTCTTGTCTAGTGGAAGTATTTTTAACACTGAGTCTTTCGAACAAGAAGATGATAACCCCTTAACGTTTAATGAAACGATGCAGAGTGTTGAATCCAAACTTTGGGAAATAACTATGAAAGCTTAAATGGATTCTATGAAATCTAACTCAATATGAGAGCTTGTAGACTTACCGAAAAGGATAAAACCCATAGGGTGTAAATGGATCTACAAGAAGAAAAAATTGCTGAAGGAAAAGCTAAAACTTATAAGCTGGACTTGTAGCAAAGGGGTATACTTAGAAAGAAAGTATCAACTACGAGGAAACCTTCACTCCGATAGCCATACCCAAGTCAATCCGCATTTTATCATCCATTGCGACAACTCTTGATTATGAGGTCTTACAATGGATGTCAAGACAACATTTCTGAATGACTTTCTTAAAGAAATCATCTACATGGTGTAACCCATCGATTATTTAGCTAAAGGAAATGAGTATAAAGTTTGCAAACTGCTTAGATCCATAACTTAAGCAAACATCTTGCTCATGGAACCAAGGATTTAATCAAGTGATAAAAACTTTTGGATTTGAGAAAAACGACAATGAAACTTATGTTTGTTTATAAATGGATTATAGATGAAAAGGTCTATGTTCTAGGTATTCGAATCCTAAAGGATCAAAAGAACATAATGATAGCTTTATCACAAGTTTCATACATAGACAAGAAATTAGAACATTTTGCTATAACCGATTTAAAGAAAGGAACTCAATCATCTATATTTGACTTCTATCTTTCTTTAAAGGGTTGTTCTAAGACAGCAGAAGAAAGAGAGCATATGAGAAAGATTCCTAATGTTTCGGTAGTAGGAAACCTCATGTATGCATGTGTTCAGATATCTACTTTGCAGTAGGATTGGTGATTCAATATCAGGTGAATCCTGGTCTAAGACGCTGATAAGCAATTAAACATATATCGAAGTATATACAAAGAACAAGGGATTATATGCTTATATATTTCAGAGGAGATCTTACTCTTATCACTTATATAGATTCTGACTTCCAAACGTATCAAGATTTAAGGAAATCAACATCAAGTTGTGTCTTTGTCTTAGGCAATGGGTCTAGAGTGTGGAGAAATATCGAGCAGGATTGCACTACTAACTCCACTATGGAGATCAAATATATGGTAGCTTTTGAGACAACAAAAGAAGAATATGACTTCAAAATTTTGTTACAGGTCTCAAAGCCGTTCCTAATATGGAAAACTTATCACATTATATTATGATAATAGTACGACAATAGCTAACACCAAATAAACTAGAAACCACAAGAGGGAAAAAACACATTGATAGGAAGTATCACATCATAAAGGAGGCAAAACAAACGGGATAGTGGATGTAGTCAAAGCCGCATCAGAGAATAATCTTGTGAATCCATTTACCAAGACTCTGATGACTAGGAGTTTTGTGAAATATGTAGAGAGTATGAAAATGCGAAATATAACTCATCTACTTCACTAGGGCATGTGGGAGGCTATAGGGATCTAATGCCCTTAGAGTAGTGATTTCGTCTATGTACTTATATTTTTTTTGAACAAACTGGTTTAATAAAATATACATCAATTTAATTAATATCTTTTGTATATTGTCCTCAACGATTTTTACAAGCAAAGCAAAATGAAAGCAAATATTGACTAAATGATTATCTAAAATTTAATTAATACTAAGCAGTATTACGTAGTCTAATCGTAATACGAAAAATAACTTATATTAGTAGATAATATAAACATGTCCTTAGTTTAATCAAAGATGAGAAAACCAATTGAAAAACTAATATATCGTCTATCAAGTCTAATTGGGAAGATACTTTGTCTTGAGCATCAGAGCGAATGACTCTTAGAATGTAGAAACATAGATGCAGTTGGTTAGACTAGCATTATATTGGATAAGACCCGAGTAGAATAAATTTTAAATCTATTTGTGAATTTATTCACTTGAGACGTTCATAGTGTGGCATACCTAATCCTTAGTGGATAATGGACTATGTATGTGTGACTCATATACTTTGATGTAAATGAATGAGATCAAATACATAAGGAATTGAAAGCTCGTACATCGGGTATACGACTTCTGCATGATGTAGTATCACTCCACAACAATGGAATTCATTGCCCAATACAGGATAAATGATATCTTGTTATCAGTATTAAATGATAGATGAACAGTACTGTGGTCACATGTCATTTGCCTTAAAGGGAAATGATCTAATTACTATTTGTTAGTAATTGAATTTCCATGAAGAAAGATGTAATAGTACCATGAGATACAATAAAATTACATTGGAAGAACAAATTTATACCAAAAATATTAAAAATATCCTATGAGGGTAACACATTTATGCTAAGGTCATTAGATAATCACTTGATGAATAACTTTTGTAATGGTATATAATAAGGGGGAGCTCAATTATGATACTATAGTGGAATGACATCATAACTAAATAATGTTGTAATTAATAGGCAAAGAGTAGAAACTTAATTACAAATTATTTTAGCCCTAATAATATATGCCTCATCAATCCCTCTGCTAGCTCGAGATAACCATAAACGAATTGTATGTAGAACCAATAAATACGGAATGGATGAAAACGATGAAGTAAGAGAAATAAATCGCATGTATCTCTATCTACAATGAATGTGTTTTCTCACTAAGTACAAAAGATGACTTAGAAATTAATTTAATTTGTTCGAATAGTTATTTAATTAATTATAATTAAATAATTAAAGTTCAAAGTAAGAATTAAACTAATTAGTCATCATGAATTTGTTGAATAAGACAATTAAATATATTTCTTCATAGATTATAATATGGTAAATTTGGCATGACTTCAATGAAATTAGAATTGGATTGAGAAAATAATTTAATTGAGAAATTAATTAACTAAATTAATAGATTAAAAAATAATATTTTGAGAAATAAAAAGTTTTTATAAGGTTAGATAAATTATAAGTGTTGGATAAAAGTCCAAATAACACATATAATAGGACCCAATACATGAAAAGTCTAAATAGGCCTTGTGAAACACAAGGGTCGACAAACCCTAGTATCCTATAGGGCATGTCATCACCCGTAGCTCTTTTACTTATGTAGAAATTGTGTTTTTTATTTAAATATTATTATTTAATCAAACCTTGCTCGAACAGACCTCTTGTGTCATTTCTCTATAAATAAGAATTATGTGTTGAACACATAACACACATTATTGAATGTCGTTATTCTGTCAGAAAATTGTAGCACCGCTTACCCGAGCTCATACCTAAATCCGAGGAAGGAATGTTACATTTCGGGACAAATATTTTGTTCTAGAGCCAGTTTATGTTATTCAAGTTCTCCTCATCTTTTAGACCATTTTAATAATATTTAAGGCTTTTTGTAACACTCCTAGGCTTTTTCTAAAGTTTGATTGCATTCGAAGTTCTTTTAGGACTATTTCAGATAAAAAAAGAACAAAGCAGAAGAAAATAGGGCCAGTATCGTAGCCTTGAGTCATCTTATGCTAAACAAGTCAACTTTTTTATTTTTGTGTTAAGATCAATATCACATGACCCCACACATGTACCAATCAATTCAAATCCATATAGTACTTTAATTTATCAAGTAATACTTCATTAATTCATCATAAAACAATTACTCACTTAATATCTCAACAATTTCATTTAAACTTATCTTACATGCTAGCAATTTCATCACTTATATCAACTTCTTAACATTACAACTCTTCTATTATTTTCCTCCTCTCCATTACATATCTATATGTAATATTAATTATTCTTTCACTAATTATATATATACTCTTAACAAAGTTATTTACTTGAGTAGTCACTAAATTATTTATATATTAGCCTACGGAATTCAAAATTAAGATCCACTTATTGCTTTTGAAACTAGACTCAATAAACTTTTTTACTATAAAAATTTTAGAATTTTCACATAAGTCAATTAATACAATTTTTTTCCTTCATTTCTTCCCATGTTTTGTTGCTAGACAGCTTCAACCCTTCTCCACTAAAACTTATTAATCTTTCGATACATGATTCCTATTATGTTGTCGTTTCTTATCAAGCTTTTAGACATACAAATTTCATCTCCTAAATATTTTGATAAAATTCTTTACTATTTCTCAAAGTCAAAATAAGAGAACCCGAAATCAATCTAACTATGTCTCACTTTTATTTATCTCATATTTATAATTCCATTGCTTATACCGTTTTTGCTATACAAAACTAATCTCAAGAAGCTTTAATTTCATATTTGATTCAACTTCTAAATCAATATCTACAATTTTTGGTGAATTTTCAAAATTAAACTACTTACCATCTAGAAACTGTTTTGGTGAAAATATTTACTTTTCCATGGTTCTTTGCAACTTTCAATTGGATGTAAATAATCATTATACTTTTAATTATTATTCAATTTAGTCATATAAATTCATATGTTAGGAACATATTCATTTCTTTACCTTAACATTCTAATAATACAAATCATCGCTTTTTCTCATAAAAATTTAATGTCTTTATATATAATGCATTCTAAAAATACTTTCTATCTCTACTATTTTGATTTTCCAATCATGCACAAAGGGAATTTTCAATGTTGAGATGGGGTAGGAGAGTAATACATGCACGAAATGGTGGTTTCAAACTCTGATTACAGCTCTAGGATTTGGACTTTTCGAGTTAAAACTTAAATTATTGATTCACGATTAAATCCATTTATCTTATTATTTAAATTGCCACTTAACACAAGCAATTAACTTCAATTTCAAAAAGGACCATCTTTGCTCATTTTCTTTTAACCTACATAAAATCATTTTGCTCTTTCTTAGAATACAATCTGCGACATTATACAAGAACCTGTGCACTAACAAATGAGTAAACTCTAATTTTTGGACAAGCTAAATCCGATAGCCTTAAACCCGGTTCTACTGCTCAATACCTTAAAATGTATTATTTATATTTAATTCATACTGAAAAAAAATAGATCTTATGGTTCCGGATGCAAGGAACTGGTTTAAATGCCATGTAACATGCAGATGCAGAATGGAAATAGATCATTACAGTCTCTAATACATAGAAGTAGAATCAATAACATTGATTGACAACATATCACACAGCAAAAGTTTAGTATTAAGTCGTGCATCTGAAAACATCAACTGCCACAGTGTAAACTGAAATTAAGTCATTCAATTATTACTTCAATATGTTCCCAGTAAAAATAATATATATATATATATATATATATATCAAATTTCCTTTCAGCGCAGCTCATGTAAAAAGTCCCATCATCTCAATTGTGTGCGCGAGTGTGTGTATATATGCACATATAAGCCAGAGTGAACTTTGAGAACGTCAATGCCATTGTACAACTGATATACTCTTCATTGGAGATGAAATCTATGCTACAAGTGAAGTTTGCGTAGAAGGAAAAATTGCAGGATTACCTCAAAATCAGTGTGAAACTTGTTGGCCCAAACCACAGCTTTGTTGTATTGATACAGCCACAGTTGAACATAGGGAACCTTGTTCCTTTGAACTAAAAGAATATCCACAACCTTGTGGGGAGACATTGTGCTGATCCCATTGGTCACCTTGCCCATCAATGAAGAGTATTTCTTCTCAAAGCAGACTTAAGCACTTGCATTAAGAATTGAGAGTAAAAATGGAATAAGAAACATACGATACCCCAGTCAGAATGATACTACTTGATCTTTCTTGGGCATACCATTGATGAGGTTTCATTTAATGGCAGTTCACTGAAAAGACCAGCACAACAACTATATCAATCAAATGCAGTAGATACATTCCCAGAGGGTGTACATAATCAAATACCCACAGCCAACAGAAAGGAAAATTGTCTTATGACATGCTATGTCCTAATTCTCATTCTCAAAGAGAGAGAGAGAGAGAGAGAGAGAGATACGTATATATTTAATCTTTTTTGTATGGTTTTAGTTGAGAGCTTGAGATAGTTTGAGATAAGTGATAGGTTTGCTTTAAGCAACTTGTTGACAGAAAAAATGTAGTAAGAGTTGCTAATGTTTGGGTAAGGACTTAAGTAAAAAGTATGTTTTTTAGTGTGTATATATGAATGAAGAGCTAAGTTAAACAAGCTATCCTAGCAGAAGAGGGTGATGTCAAAACCATTAGTACATTCCAAAGAGAAAATAGCTAGGCCTAAGACTCCAGTTTAGATGCTAAGGTAACAAAAAACTATAACCTTGAAATAAAACCGAAAGAGTTGTAAAGCAAGCTCATCTAGGAATTAATAGACAAACATGTGAAGAACCAAACCTTAGCTTGACCAACATCAGCTTTCATGAAAAAAATAGCTCTTGGGATTCCATAGGTGATGACCAATAATGCAAGAGTGATTCTACAGTTAACCTTCGTGTTGCACTAAGCATCGAGATAAAAAATCGACACCCATCAATTTTATATTCTTCAAGAGGATTTCTGTGCCCAAAGCTTCTAACATTTACCTGTCAAAAACTGGCATAAGAATGCATCTATATTTGACAGTTGAAGATAACAACATTTTCAGATTAAATACCGCAGAACTCAGCCTATTCATGTTGACGAGATGATCCCTCCAGAAACAATCCAGAGTCTTGACAAGAACTGCTCTCTGAATTCCAATAAGAAGAAAATTAGCAGCAAAAACGGGAGGAAATAGACAAGATCTTGGATGACATGTACGAGGCAGTAAAAGGATATTCTGAAAAATAAACAGATAATTAATAAAGTAGTTGAAGTGGCTTCTCCAAACAACAATATATTTCACTTTATTAAAGCAAAACAAGTCAAACACTAATACAGAATTACAGATATTAACTAGAATTTGGAAAGTGAAAAAAGTTAGGTCAAAGGAACACCAATCCTTGTTCCCACAATAACTGGCATAGGCTCAAGGCACGAATTTAAAAATTACCCAAATTATTATAACATGTAAAGCACCTGACCTCAATTTCTTTTATGTACGCATCATCATAGCCAGATTCTTGTACAATGTTCAAGTATGAAGCAATCAAGATATCCCCAAGGTATTTACGAAGAAGATTAGTTGTTGGCCGATACCTCCCATTCCTATAGTTAAAACACAAATGGCTATTATTCAGTATCAAAATAGTGTAGAACTAAACCAACTTAAAGATGCAGTATCATTATTCTACTAACTTTGTTGAATCATCAGAGCAAATAGCCAGCCATCGTTTCAGTGAAGAATTTTTTCTGCGGATTCCTCTGAAGCCATCTGGAGGTTTTGGCAAGTCTGGAAGGTGAAAATTGTCAACATCTACAGAATTTGATTCATGCAGCTGTTTAAGAGATTGGAATAAATCTTCCTCTGAGATCATTGCAAATGAGTCTGCACAAATCCCATGACATAAGGAATTTTGTGATAGGTAGTAATCCTAATCCAATAAAGTAATAAATATTCCAAAAAGATATAAAATAACTCAGGTGGTGCTTAGAAATAAGATTACCATCCAATAGCTTCCCTGCAATATTGATGAACTCTTTCAAAAGCTTAGACAAACTCCAGTATCTTGGATGCTACATAATGAATTAGTGTGATTAGTCTAAAATGTTGAGCAGGAGTTGACGGCATCTGAAGAGTAACATTCAATACCTTCAGTGGATCAGCATTTCCAAAAACAATTTCATCTACAACTGCTTGCATGTACCTGTTAAGCAACATTTCTATTTTAATGTTCAAAAGACAGATCAAAGCTAAATCTTTAAAAATAGTCAGAAAGTACATTGACAAGCTGGATTCTGCCAGGCAACAAACTAATAATTGCCAGCATGAGTTAGATATTCATGTATAACATTTTACCGAACATCATGATACCAAAGACACCTGTGTATAAAAAGAAATCTAGCGTGATACAACAAATAACAATTGATAAAATCTGACCAGCAGGAAAAGGTAACATTTATTCTCTACATGATATAACTGTTGTTTGTGATCAAATTATTTATAAATTCCTTGTTGGTATGGATTACTTAACATGCATTCTAGCTCCTATGTGCCAACATAACTGAAATGAACTCTAATGACAGGGGAGAAAAGGGGCCAAGCATGCAATTGAACCAGGAACGTCATTCTGCTCTGTTCTTTTCCTTTTTCATCTTTAAAATTTTTAGATGTAGAACATACTCATACTGAACAACTTCCAAGTTACCTAGAATATCTGTCATATCCTAGTCAAAATTGACTAAACACACCCTTAAAAGCAGTGAAGCACAATGAAACTATAATTTGAAGAACATATTGCCTGGTTTTACATGGCAATTTATGAAGGCTCTTTTCATCCCAAATAACCTAATTTCCAAAATTTGTATCTTAGATCTAGTTCAGATTCCAAGAAACACAACAGCAGGGTTGACTTGCTTTCATATTGTTCCAATCCAATCTAGGGCTAAGTTCGGTCGGTTCTGTCGGGTTTTTCGGACTTTTTTGAACCATCCATGACAATTCAGTCCGGTTCTTGGCTTTCCCATATTAATTTTGGGTTTTGAGCTTTTGAGCTTTTGAACTTTATTTTGACAAAATGGACTTTATTTTATGACTTGGGCATTATTTGTAAAGTTTCAAAGTCTTTTTCATAAATATTTCTAAAAAATAACTTTTCAAGTAAATAAAATATAATCAATAACTCTTATATGGTATCTTTTGAAAAACAACTTCTATATAGTATTTTAAGTTATTTTCACAATTTTAAATATAAAATATTTATTTTGTGCATCATAAAAAATTAAAATTAATTAAAAATTAAATAAAAGTAGAATCTGGTTCAGTTCTAACTGTTTCTAACTTGAGAAACCAAAAAATATCCAACATAACAGTTTGGATCAGTTTTTGGTTTCTCAGTTTTTCTTGCTCGACCCTGCTACCACATATACGCTAAAAGGATAAATAAAAGAGAGCCAGGCACCGTTCATTGGCTGCAATTTGAACTTGGGAAATCTACTAGGCCAGGTCACACATGCAAATCTAAGCATATTAGAATACTCACTGGAATATATGCTGTGAACAACTTTCATCATCACCCGTCAAAATCAATTGCCTGAGATCATAGACATGCTTTCTTTGAACCTGATAAAAAAAGTCAAATAACTTAATGAGATAATTGATGGTTAGTCTTCTGTTTAAATTGAACATTCATGGATTTAGTTTCAGATTTAAGTTAACTCTTTCCTGGTTTATAAAATGAAGAATTCAAATGGAAATCAGTCACCGATATATCTAGTACAAAAGAGTATCAGTTAATGAAAAATAATGAACTAAATGTTGCAGTAACATTATTTCAAAGTACTTTGTCGATAATCCTTATCCAATTAAAAATCACACCAGAACCTACAAGATGGTCCTTTAAGAACTTCACCAACATATCTAGTCAAACTCTTATCAAGGCAAGATCATGTCAACTAGTTGGACAAGATGTTCAAATATGGTTGTTGTTTCCAAGCACATACCTCCAAAACTTCATCGAACTCAACTAGGCTCTTTCTTATGTTAAAGAAGTACTTCTCTGCATTGATTTGAAGAGCCAAAAGCTACAAATATGAAGTCATTGAAATCACTAATATGGAGAAGATGCTACCAACTTTTAAGGCTCTGAAATAGATAAGGTTTCTAGCTTTCAAATAGATGAGGTCAATGCATACCTGCTTTACAATTGCATCACCTTCAATAGGTATATCTTCATCATTTGTAATTTTCGAAATAAGCTTCACAGCCCACTCGGTATCAAAATTAAACTTTTGAAACATCTCATCTTGCAAGCTGTAACATCAATAAATAGAAAAAGTTATTCTAGATAATGTTAATTATACCCATAAAAGACAAGAAGGATGCAAATAAAGAAGTCCATTATAGATAATTAAACTATTTAGAATTGAGAAGATAATGTAAATTCCAGCTACTCACTAAGTTATCCAAAGGATTCACTTTATGGAAAGATAATAAGGGTGCACAATCATCAAATTCCCATCCCACAGTGTCTTTTGGTTATCAACAGAGAAATGCAAATTGTTGATATGTTGGTAGCTGTTGACATAATCTTATAATTCATGTGTAAAGATATTATACACCCTAATTATATGCTAGTCAATCCCTAAAATCTCTACACATCAATTATAAGATTATATCAACAACTATCAACATATGAACACAAATCATACCCTCTTCATACGACATCACAAGAGTAAAATCACTCACCGTATAATATATGTTGATGACATAGTAATGACAGGAGATGAAAAAGAAAATTCTTTATCTCCTAAAGAAGCAATTGACTCAGGAATTTGAAATCAAGGATTGGGAAAAAATGCAATATTTCCTGAGAATTGAAGTTCCCAAATTGAGAAAATGAATCTTTATCTCCTAGAGAAAATAGAGTCTAGATCTCTTGACAAAACAGGCATGATAGATTGCAAACAAGCAGAATCGCCTACTGAGAGCAAATCATCAGTTGCAAGAAGAGAGTCCATGAATAAGAAGAGATATCAGAGACTGGCTGGACAACTATTTATCTTTAGCACACTAGACCAGATATAGCATATGCAGTTAGTTTGGTAAGCCAATTTAAGCATGATCCTGGAGAACTTCACATGCAAGCCGTTTTTCAGGTTCTACGCTACCTAAAATCTGCCTAGTAAAGGGTCACCTTTTCTCCAAGCATGGTCATCTCTGTATTGAGGCCCTTTACAAATGCAGATTGAGCTAGTTCTCCAAATAATAGATCTACCTCTGGATATTACACATTTGTGGGAGGAAACCTGTTGAAATATGTATATATTTTAAATTTATTTAGGTAGATAAATCTCATTTAGGTAGATAAATTTTATTCATATTCTAGGAATATTTTATTTTATCTTTTAGTAGTTTATTAGAATAAGGGAACTATTTTCCCTTATGTTTTAATAGTTTATTAGAATAAGGGAATTATTTTCCCAATTAGGATTAGGACTCTTTTCTCTATTTAAGTTCAAGTCTTTAGTTAATAAAAATAGAACAGTTTTATTAAAAGCTCTCTTGAAAACTTTCATGGCATCTGAGCTAGGTTAAATCTCTAGTAACATCATGGTTAAAACAGCCTTTACTGGAGATAAGAAATCCAGCAATCAAACAGAGGAAGAAAGTTCTATTGTTAAAACAACTACAGAGAGTACAATGACTCAAGGGACAGAGGCGTCTCACCTTTCTTTTCAGCTTTACATCTCACAAGCTGAATGGCAAGAATTATCTGGAATGGTCGCAGTCCGTAAAATTAGCAATTGATGGGCGCGGCAAGCTAGGTCATTTAAATGGAGAAGTCAAGCAACCACAGGTGGGCAATCCAAAGATGAGCAAGTGGAGATCAGAAAATTCTATGATAATTGTGTGGCTTATTAATTCCATGGAAGCATCCATAAGGTAAACCTTTTCTTTTTCTCCCAACTGCTAAAGATGTTTGGGACACTGTGAAAGACACCTATTCAGATTTAAAAAACGCTTCACAGATATTTGAGTTAAAAATAAAGCTTTGGAAAGCTAGGCAAGGGGAAAAGGAAGTTACTTTTTATTATAATGAGATGATGTTTCTTTGGCAAGAACTGGATCAGTGTTATAATGATGAATGGAAGAGTCTCGGAGATGGTGTAAAAGCTATAAAAAAAGAAGAGAATGAACGAGCTTATTTGTTTCTGGCCAGTTTAAATAAAGAATTTGATGAAGTGAGATCTTGGATCTTAGGGAAAAAACCGCTTCCAAAACTTCGTGAGATTTTTTCTGAGGTTAGAAGAGAGGAGACAAGGAGAAAAGTAATGCCAAGGCCAGGGTTTGAAGCTAATGATGATAATTCTGCTCTTGTAACTATTAAAAATAATGATGATAGTGAAAAAAGGAAAAAACCTTGGAGTGATCACTGCAAAAAATATTGGCACACTCGAGAAACGTGTTGAAAGCTCCATGGGAAACTGACAAATGGAAGAAAAAAGAGTGGCAATGGTCGTGGTTCACAATCAGGGGATAGCAGAGCTTTCTAAACAACTAATGGAAATTATGAGGGCCAAAGTTCTCTGGAAGGGTCTCCATTCACTAAGGAACAATTAGAGCATCTACACAAGTTTTTTCAATCACCACAGTTTCGGATGAATTCTTCTATTTCTAACTCATCCAATAATCCTTCTTCCTCTGTTGCCCAATCAAGTACTGATTTTTCTGTTTTTTTCAGTGTCAAGCCTTGTAAAATAAACACGTGGATCGTTGATTCTGGAGCTAGTAATCACATGACTAGTAGTCATTCTCTTTTTTCAACTTACACACTTGCACAAGAAACAAAAAGATCAAAGTAGCAGATGGGTCCTCGGCAATAGCCGGGAAAGGCACTGTTAAAATTTCGTCCTCCTTGGTTTTACATAATGTTTTACATGTGCCAAATCTAGCTTGTAATCTCATATCAGTCAGTAATTTATCCTAGTCCTCGAATTTTCATGTTATATTTGACTCCTCTATGTGTAAATTTCAGGACATGGTCTCGGGGAGGATGATTGGCAATGCTGAAGAATTTGGTGAAATTTACTTTCTTGACGACGACCATCTAAGTTAACCAACAACTACTTTATGTTTAAATTTTGTTTCTGATTTTGATAAGGTTATGATTTGGCATTATTGGCTTAGACATTCTAATTTTTACTATTTAAGATATTTGTTACCTAATCTATTTAAAAATAAAAGTCCTCCTTCATATCACTGTAAATTTTGTGAATTGGCTAAACATCATCAGTCATTCTTTCCACCTCAAAAATATAAAGCCTCCAAACCTTTTTCGTTAATTCATAGTGATATTTGGGGACCTTCAAGAGTCTCGACTCTTTCAGGAAAACGTTGGTTTGTCACATTTATTGATGATCATACTTGTATTTGTTGGGTGTTTTTATTAAAAGATAAGTCTGAAGTTAAAAATGTGTTTCAGTCTTTTTATGCTACGGTGAAAACACAATTTGGTGTGAAAAGAGAAGTATTTTGGAGTGACAATGGTGGGGAATTTTTTAGTGACCAATTAGGTGTTTTCTTAACCAAACATGGAATAGTCCACCAAAGTTCTTGTACAAATACACCACAACCAAATGGGATTGCAAAAAGAAAAAACCGACATCTTTTGGAAGTAACTAGAGCCTTGATGTTCACTAGTCAGGTACCACGTTATCTTTGGGGCGAAGCCTTGTTAACAGCTACATATTTTATTAATAGAATGCCTAGTAAAACTCTAAACTATAGAACTCCTTTTCGTCTCTTTAAAGATAACTTTCCTAACTCTAAATTGATCACAAATTTATCCCTCCGAGTTTTTGGATATAGTGCTTTTGTTCATCTTCACAACCAAGGTAAACTAGATCTTAGAGCAAAAAAATGTGTCTTTGTTGGCTATGCTTCTAATAAAAAGGGTTACAAATGTTATGATCCAATTGATAGGAAGATTATTGTTACCATGGATGTCACAATTGTTGAAACGCAATCTTATTTTGATTCTAATCTTCAGGGAGAGAATTATAGTAAGGAAGATTCTATAATTGATCAAGAAAAGACTAGGAATATACAACATAGGGATTCTAATAATGGGGAAGGCGAATTCATGATTAACACAAAAATTAATGATGTTAATGTTAATAAAAAGGAGTATGAAGGTGTAGAGTCTGATCATGAGAATAAAGAACAAACAAAGGAGTTAATTGTTTACTCAAGAAGAAATCGAAATCAAGAAAGTGGAATCCACCAGATTCATCACCAAGAATCCGACCCGCAACATCTTGTCAAAAGTCCAGGTAAAGCTCATAATCCAACCAATGAATTTTCTGATTTAGATATTCCAATTGCTAAAAGAAAATGTGTTAGAAATATTGTCAAATATCCCATGTCTATCTTTGTATCCTATAAAGCCTTGTCTTCGACATTCTCAGCCTTTGTTTCGTGTCTCGATACTGTAAAAATACCCAAAAATGTGAAAGATGCTTTACAAGTTACTGAGTGGAAGGAGGCTATTTTAGAGGAGATGCACGCTCTTGAAAAAACAGGTACATGGGAAACAATAGAATTACCTGTAAGGAAAAAAACAGTGGGCTGTAAATGGGTGTTCACAACCAAATTCAAACCAGATGGATCTGTAGATAGATACAAAGCCCGGTTGGTGGTTAAAGGGTACACTCAAACATACGGGATAGGTTATCTTGAAGCATTTGCTCCAGTAGCCAAATTAAATTCTGTTTTCTTTTATCAATTGTTGTTAATATTGATTGGTCTTTACAGCAGTTAGATGTGAAGAATGCTTTCCTAAATTGAAAACTTGAAGAAGAAGTTTACATGGATCCTCCTCCAGGTTTTGAAGAAAAATTTGGAACTCGAGTATGTAAACTCAAGAAATCTTTGTATGGTCTAAAGCAATCTCCTCAAGATTGGTTTGAACAGTTCACTCAAGTTGTTAAAAAACAAGGTTACTCACAAGGGCAAGCTGATCACACAATGTTCTATCGACATTCACAAAAAGGTAGAATAGCAATTATTATAGTTTATGTCGATGATATCATTCTTACAGGAGATGATGTGGATGAAATAAGGCGTCTCAATGAGCATCTAGCATTGGAGTTTGAGATCAAAGACTTGGGTCCTTTGAAATACTTTCTTGGAATGAAAGTTGCTCGATCAAAGAAAGGTTTTGTGGTCTTTCAGAAAAAATATGTGATTGATCTTTTAAAAGAGGCTGGGATGAGTGGTTGCCGCCCAGCTGACACACCAATTGATCCAAATGTAAAATTCGAAAATAAAGAAAGTCGATTAGTTGATAAAGGGTAGTACCAACGATTAGTTGGTAAGTTAATTTACTTATCACATACAAGGCCAAACATAGCTTTTACAGTGAGCTTAGTCAGTCAATTTATGCACTCCCTAATGGAGGAACATGAAGAAGCAGTGTTTCAGATTCTAAGATACTTGAAGAGTTCACCTGGAAAGGGCTTATTCTTCAAGAAATCCGAACAAAGAGGAATTGAAGCTTATACAGATACAAATTGGGCAAGCTCAATAACAGATAGAAGATCTACATCAGGATACTGTACATTTGTTTGAGAAAACCTTGTGACTTGGCGAAGCAAAAAACAAAGTGTTGTAGCAAGTAGTGCAGAGGCTGAGTTTAGATCAATGGCTCAAGGAATTTGTGAAATGATGTGGTTAAAAAGAATTATGGAAGAGCTGAGGAAACCAATAACTTCACCAATGAAGTTGTACTGTGATAGCAAAGCTATCATTAGTATTGCTCACAACCCAGTCCAGCATGACAGAACTAAACATGTTGAGATTGATAGACACTTTATCAAGGAGAAGATTGAAGAAGGCCAAGTATGCATGCCGTTTGTTCCTTCAAAACAACAGATTGCTGACATACTCACCAAAAGGCTCTCTAAGACAAGCTTTGATTTTCTTGTAAGCAAGTTGGGCATGATTGATATATATGCACCAACTTGAGGGAAGGTGTTAAAATATGTATATATTTTAAATTTATTTAGGTAGATAAATCTTATTTAGGTAGATAAGTTTTATTCATATTCTAGGAATATTTTATTTTATCTTTTAGTAGTTTATTAGAATAAGGGAACTATTTTCCCTTATGTTTTAGTAGTTTATTAGAATAAGGGAATTATTTTCCCAATTAGGATTAGGACCCTTTTCTCTATTTAAGTTCAATTCTTTAGTTAATAAACATAGAACAGTTCTATTAAAAGCTCTCTTGAAAACTTTCAAAACCTAGTCACTTGGAGAAGAAAGACGCAATGTGTAGTTGCTCGATCAAGTGCAGAAGCAGAGTACAAGACTATGGCTCAAGGTGTCTATGAGCTTTTGTGGTTGTGAAAGGTATTCAAATAACTAAATTTGCCAAAAAAAGATGAATTATCCTTAGATAAGTAAAGGCAAAACTACGTCGTTTTGATAAATGTTTACCTTATCTAAAGTTAAAAGTCAAAACTATCAAGTTAAAAGGCAAAACTACATTGTTTTGATAAATATTTACCCAGTAGTCTTACTTCCCTTCCCGAATCACCCCACTTTCCCTTTTTTCTTTACTCAAAATTAATCTAAAAGCTTGTAGTTCGTCTACTAATTTCATTCTATTCCTATTTTGTGTATATAAATAGCTATGTAACTTACTCATTGAAATCAACAAGACAGAAATTCTTCTCATATTCTTCTTTTCTGATGCCCTTTCTCTGATTTTAACACTTTTGACTCTAATTGAGCTAATTTAGTTTATGATAATAAAAAAAATCGACTACTGGTTTTGTGGTTTTTCTTGGCAATAATCTTATTTCTTGGGCTTCATGAAAGCTGCGGGCTAGAGCTCACTCTTCTACTAAGACTAAGTATTGTGCCTTGGCTTCTTTGGCTTCAATCTATGTTTCATGAAATTATTTCTCCTCTTCATCAGTCTCCTCAATTGTTTATGATTTGGCTGCTACTTATTTAATAGCCAATCATGTTTTTCACTCATGTACAAAGCATAAGGAGACAGTCTTTCATTTTTGCAAGATAAAGACCCTTGATGTTTGATATATTAGCTCTCATAAACAGGTTGTTGATGTTTTGACCAAGCCCTTGCTTAAGTCTTGGCTTCAAGTCCTTGGAAAGAAGTTGATCGAGCGATTCCCACACTCAACTTGAGGAGTGTGCGAGATAATAGTATAATGTAAATAGGGCTCCTATGTAGATAGACTTTGTAAATAGGGTTTCTTATGTAGATGGACTTTCCTATCTTATACAATTTACCCTAGTCGCTTATTCTTTTCTACATGCATGTATGTATATATACATACATTATTGTTAATAATAATAGGTGAGCCCAATATTATCTTTTAAAAAGGCCATCAACAAGAGTGATGGTGGTTATTACATGAGAATCCAACTAACCCAAGAATTCATAATCAAATTACTGTCACATACTATTCATGTATCTCTCAAGTGATTACCTCATTTTCATATACATGGTACACAATTTTCCCTTTATTAGTTATTACCCACTCTGAAATCAACCCTTCAACCGCTATTCCCGTTGGCACAAGAACAAACATTTCAGAGATAAGGCTTGTTCCTTGATATGTTATATTTCCATTTGACCGTGTGAACCATATTACACCACATGCGCATTTTGTAACCATCTGGTGAATAAGATCCATGAAAATAAGGTCCTTTACAATAGCCCCCATTATCCAGTGATGCCTTCTTCGATCTCCACCTCCCATTTTTGGCACAAACATCTTTCACTATGTTGCATCTTTTACAAAAGCATATTACACCTCTTCAACTCACTTGTACAAATTACTTTTAGTGCATTTCCCACATTTTATGCTCAATTGATGCAACGCAAGTGCAATTTGATTTTCAGATGCACTCATTTCTAATCTTATTTTTTTCACTTCTACCACTACCTTGGCTAACAACAACAAAAAATAAAGAAATCTCTGTAACCATTAACAATTAGTAGTCCAAGGAACGTCAGAGCAGAAGTTTCACCTCAAAGCATCAGTAGGCCAAAAGAAGACCTAAAATAGTGGGTCAAGGCTATGAATAGAACTACACTATAACAAGATACAAGAGGTTGAACTGGTACTGGCCTAAGTTACAGATCTAGGCCATTAACTGCTGAGAAAATCTCTTCCAATACCGAACTTAATTTTTTTCCTAATTTCATACCAGATTGTCTTGTATCTAAATCGGAATGGATTGGAAGGGCTGATATTTGCATGATGGAAAAGAAATTCATTTAACCAATCCCTAGTAACTGGGCAACACTAGCCCAGTTAACTTTCTCTTTTAAAATTTTTTGCCACAAAAGTCATTTTAGTCTTAAATATTCAAATAAATAATAATTGAACACTACCTCACCATAAACCGTGTAGATCCAGGATCCCCTTGCCTTCCTGCTCGACCACGAAGCTGTAAAAAACCATCATCATTGTTATGTTAAAAATTAGAGCCATGTTTAAAATGCAATAAATAGAAAAGAAACAAAAGATACTTATCAGTTCTCTCTACCCACAGCCCCCCAAAAAACAACCAAAATAGAACAAAAGATGGCCCTACATGAACAAGGTTAACATTATTGCTTTTCATGTAATATTCTAACACCACATATTATGCTGCTGGAAGTACATGCTCTCAAGAGTAACATGAAGTGACTCTCAAAAGAGGGGAAAAGAGTATGTTCATTGACTAGTCAGACCATCAAATTTTAGATAGTTCGATGCATCCCAAAGTTTCCAATTTCAAACAATTTGTCAACTGACAATGAGTATTTAATGAATTTGGGCCTAATTAGATCTCATAGAATAAAACTTATGGCTCCAACATATACATGCACGTTTATACATGTATAATAGTAGTCCATATCTTGTAATTTACATGTTACATTTGTGAACAAAAACATCACTGAACTGAAAATTTCAGCCTTCTCTGGCATTTGCATATACAGTTACATCTAGATTTCAATCTTCCTAGAGAAATATAATTGTTTGGCATGGCACATATGAAGTCAAACTATCATCAAAGTGAATCATGGGGAATACAAGGTGCATTTTGAAAGTTGATGAAATATTCTGACCATGGTACTGTATAGAAAAAGTTTTACTCCACAGTAAATGCTTGCAGCATTTGACCAACAAAACAATAAGTTGAGTGATTCAGCAAAAAGAAAGAAAATCATAAGGGATGACTGACAAATCAGTTGAACTCAATCTAGCAAAGCATCTAACCAATACTTTTATCTGGATCAGCTGATGCAAATGATCAAAGGGAACTACCATATTGATCCTTAGGAAATCAATTTTCTAAATTGGATACTTGTCACTTTGTTATGGAAGTTTGAGTCTCCATCTTCCAATAGCAAAAATTGATGCAATTTTCTTAAAGCAAGATACTTCAGAAATGTCTATCAAAAAAGAAGATAATTCAGAAATGCTAACTAAATAATGGTTTAGAACTTTAGATGTAGCATATTTACTCAAATCTTTTCTGCATTTAATCACTAACCTGATTATCTATTCTACGGGATTCATGCAAAGATGTACCAATCACATGAAGCCCCCCAAGCCTTTTCACTTCAGAACCTTCTTTGGTGCAGTGTCCTTCACAATCTTTAAGAACAGATAAATAAGTAATCGCAATAGAAGGGCCAAGAGGATACATCTCAGACTGTTCATCAATAAGCTTCTGCAGCTCTTTCAAAGGCTTTAACTGACTCATTTCCACAGATTCTGAAATGATAGATTTTGCCTCCTCATGTGTCCAGCTCTTTCCTTCACTTTTGCCAACAAATTTTGCTGTTTGATTCACATTGAAAGGAAGAGTGGTATCAGAATAATTAAATAAATATTCCAATATCACTACAAAGAATGTATATTACACAGAAAAATCAAGCTACACAGAAAGTTTTAAGAGTCACAAACCCATTAAAGCAGCCTTAGCTAGCAAAGCCATTGATGATGGGCCAACCTTTACCTTTGAAAACACCTACGCCAAAAATATCGGAGAGTAAAAAATTTATTTCTTACCAACTAACAGTGACAAGAAAGAATTACCTTTCTTGAAATTGCCATGTCACTGACTTCAATACTAGGAGCTTCTCTCGTCAGAAATGAAAGCAAGCTGTCCTCTATAATTTCTCTCGCTAGCATCTTGATATGGCACAAGAAGTGGTGTAATGTCATTTCCTTATGTATTTCGCATAAAAGAAAAAGACTTCACAACCACACTTACTTTGGGATTTCCCCCAAGAATAATGTCAGTTCCTCTGCCAGCCATATTGGTAGAAATGGTTATAGCATACTTTCTCCCAGCTTGAGCAATAATTTCAGCTTCCCTTGCTGCATACTGATAGAATAGAAGGCAAAAAGAAAATTGCTGGTGAAAGAAGCTTGCATAAACATAAAAGGTAAAAATGATTGATGCCAAGGAAGAACCCTGCACATACGGTAAACTGTTCATCCAACTGCAAGGTATCATTGAATTAAAACAATAACAAACCTTGGGACGAGCATTCAGGACACTGTGAGGGATATTTCTCTCCTGCAGCAGATCTGACAGGTATTCAGAATTCTCAACACTGCATCAAGAAGGTGATAGATCATATCTAAGGATGTTCTTGTTTTTGAACACTCTTAACAGATAAAATTTGACCAATTGTTTAACTTTCTATACAATAGCAAGAATAAAAAATAAGAAAAGAGGAAAGGATATATCACAATGACAGCTGCTAGAGAATTTACCTAGTGGTCCCAACTAAAACTGGACGCCCTTGTCTAAACATGTATTCCACTTCTTGACTAACATATTCCCATTTCCCTTGAGCAGTCTTAGAAGAATTGACAAACCAAAAACAACAATAAAAAAAATAGTAACAAACTAATATTAAAAAAATATAAACACTACTAAGAAAACACTCAAGTATTAAATGTCCTACAGCAAACGCTTGTATGGGTAAATCTTTACGAATATTTGGAAGATTTGTGGGCACTTCAACAACGGGCATCTGGAACATTTTCAAGAATTCCCTCTCCTACAAACAACAAGTTTGCATTCTTTTTTGAGTTGCATTAAAAAAGTAGAAATGGCCAAATATAGCGCATGAAATCCACTTATCATCCATACTTCTGTTTTTGCAGTCCCGGTCATTCCAGAGAGTTTGGGATAGAGCTTAAATAGAGACTGATAAGTGATTTGAGCCACCACAACTGAATCAGCCTAACAAATATAGAAAATTTACAATTTTGAATGAGAAAAATATAATTTTTATACTTAAATGGGTCAAGATGAAGTTAAGAACTTTTCAGATATCATATCTACCTGAATCTTCAAACCTTCTTTTGCTTCTACAGCCTGGTGAATCCCTTCAGACCACCTCCGTTTTTCTTCAACTCTGCCTGTCAGCTGCAGATTCTCATAAATGTTTAATTGCCATCACAAGGAAAAAGACATACTGCTAAACATACAAACACCAAAAGCAACAATTTTTACTTTTTCCGGAGCTTTAGCCTTGAACATAAAAAACAACATGATAAGTTTCTACCTCAAGCAAGGGTTAATGAAATCAAATGTATTTTCGACATAAAGAAATCAGTAACTTTGCTCCTAAGAATGTTTGTGATGGATATATAGACATGATTAAAGTATCAACTGAATCAATTCTAAAATTTTGATTTGTCTTTAGTGGCTAGCTAAACAGTTTGCAGGAACCAGTAATTACATCCAAACATGGTCAATGGAGAAGTGGTACTGCAACAAAGAGACTGAAACATCAAAAAACACTACATAAAAACCTCGTTGATAATGAGAGCTTTCCCATTTCTGACAATGTATTGGACATCCCGCCGATAAAATTCTTTAGCTTTCAAAGCATTCATCACAAATCTGCAACAACATAAATTTTAACATCAAATAATTTGTGGATTGGATCACATTCAACCACTAGAGAACCAAGTATCAAGGTAGAGAGAGAGTGTGCTAATATACAACAAAGGAAAGAAAGATATCAGATTGAAGTTGGTCAAACATTTTCTTTTGGGGCCTTTTAAGTTTTAAAAGTAACATATGTTAGTTAACTTGAAACAAAAGTTTGAGAAGTTGCTAAAAAAGAAACAGATATTCAGAACAAAAAGTGTAGTACAAATTGCTTATCCCGAGAATGAGTACAAAAGAAAAAAGGCCAACAATTTCACCTTGCCCAGGGATCATTTTCATCCCATAGATCATTTGTTTCAAGAGCCAACTCAGCAAGTGCAATTCCTTCCTCAGTCAACTCCACTGAATTATCTTTAAGCTCAATGTTATAATGCTGTTACCAGAATTTACACGGAAACTACTTTAGCTGTAAACTATGTGTAAAATAACAGTACAAAATTACATTGGCAGCTTGATAGCAACAAAATAATATGGTTTAACGAAAGATGAAGCCAACCAACTGAACTCACCAGACCCCTCATTAGCAGCTCAGCTACTTTAGCAGCAACAGGATATCGTGCATCATCTTTACTAGCCTGGAACACAACAGAGAAGAGGCAACAGGCTATTACAAGCTATTTCTACAGCTCTCAATTTCCTCCCAATCTTTTCCAAAAATTTTCAGAGGCAATCGGTTAAACAGTTTAAAATAGGTTTCAGTAATTTTGTGAATCAAAATATTTAGTATTATTCGTGGAATCAGAAAACAGTTAATAAAGGAAGAAAGATTAGTTTATATTACCTCACCACTTATTAACAAAGGATTTCTTCCTTCATCAATCAGAACAGAATCAACTTCATCAACAATTGCGAAATGAAATGGTTTTGGCCTGTTTTTGCAAGTCTATCACTAGTAGTCCATTAAAAAAAATCAAAGACCAAATTGAAATAGTGCTCTGGGACATACCATCTCATCACAAGTTGATCACTGTTTCCAGCAAGATTATCTCGGAGATAATCAAAACCTAGTTCCTAAAAAATGTTCAGAAACAATGGTATGAGAAACATGATATATGGCATGGCATGGAAAGGGAAAAAGATGGGCTGCAGGGAAAAAAATGCATCAGCAGTAGTCACATTCAATTGTACCAACCAAATTAGGAACTTACTGAATTGTTGGTGTACGTAATATCACATTGGTAGTTGATTCTCCTCTCTTCTGCTGTCATCCCCTTCTATATATGCAATCAAAACAGGCAAAAACTATTACAATTAGAAGTATATAAGTATGTAAACAGTTACTCAGATCTGCTTCTCATGCATAAAGAAAATAAATTGTTCAGTGGTCGACTCTCCGCAAGAATGACAAAGTTTTACAACATTCTGCCACTTAGTAGACAAATACCTGAATAAGCCCAACTGAAAGACCTAAGAAGCGATGAACACGACCCATCCACTCAGCATCACGTTGAGCAAGATAATCGTTCACAGTTACCACTGTTAACAACAAAAGCAACGATGTCAAATTAACGCATTACCATTTGGTTAAAAAGAACATTAAAAGAGTAAAAAGTTGTGACCCAAAAATCCTGCAACAAAAGGGAATTCAAAGGACTGCTGAGAATCTAGTTAGAGGTAAACCAGATGAAAAAGTTGTCCCTTTTTTAAATATTTTTTTAGATCCTTATATCTCCAATATCTGACATAGACACAAACCTGTGAGCCTCATATTCAAACTTTTAGAATATCAACAGAAACAATAAAGAATAACATCTTTAGATTAATTTCTTTTCCAAAAAGAGGAAGAATGCAGAGCATACCATGGACACCATCACCAGTCAGTGCATTAAGATATGCAGCTAATGTGGAGACCAATGTTTTTCCCTCCCCTGTCTTCATCTCCGCAATAGACCCATCATGAAGCACCGCTCCACCAATAATCTACCAGTAAAAGATCTTTAGATTAATACCTGACTTCAAAATGAATTTTAAAAAGAAAAGATACCTGTATACAGTGATGTAATCAAAGATAAATGACCGCACAGTCATACATGCTTTTGTCTTTAATCTTTATACATAAAAAGATCAATACCTGCACATCAAAATGGCGCATGCCAAGTTTCCTTTTTGCAGCTTCACGAACCACAGCAAATGCCTCTATATAACAATCAATAAAAGGAGCATTAATTGTCATATAAATTTCATAAATCAACCCTCTGAAACAGAAGCATTAATAAAGACTAACCAGCTTGAATATCCGAAACAGCCTCTCCTTGGTTCAACCGTTTCTTAAACTCGGAAGTTTTAGCAGCCAACTACAACAAACAAGCTCAGTCCATGATCCCAATGACCCAAACAAAGCAAGCCAAGTACTTGATTCTAAACAACCCAACCAACCTGCTCATCAGATAGCCTCTGAATTTCTGGCTCAAGTGCATTAACAGAGTCGACAAGACGATAATAGTCCCGAACAACCCAGTAGTTTAAGCTAGTAAAATCACTCAAAGTCTTCTTAAAACAACCCACCTTCTCCTGAAAAAAAAACAAAGGGTGGGGGCGTCAAAAGTGAACAGAAGCAACTTTGCAGAAACATAAAATCAAACAGTTGGTCAGCAATTGGGAATGGTGAAAAATGACGCAGAAGAGGACCTTGAGAGATGCAGCTATAGGCGGTTGTCCATTAAAACGATGTCGTTGAAGGTTGGGAAAAGAAGGGAAAGACGAAGGGAAGAAAAAAGGAGAATTGGGTTTTGCAGAGGGGAGGGTTTTAAGTTGAGTGAGGGGTTTGGGGGTGAGGAAAGGAGCGCTGGGAAGAGAAAGCGCAGTGACCATTTGGGTTTCAGCTAAAGTTGCCGTTGGCTTCTCCTATGAATTTTAAAGATGATAGCAGTTGTCTAGCATACCCTTTCTGGCACTTGCAGGTTTTGGGCTCTCGGCTTTCCTTCCACTGGCGAGTACTTTCGTGTATTTGCTGGGTTTTAGGAAAGAACCAAGTGTTCGTGCATCCTAATTAATTAGGTAAAATGCTGCCATTAGTCCCGTTATTATATTTAAGTTTCAAATTTATTCCCTATACTCTAAATTGATCAATTTTAATCTTTATATCTCTTCCAAAATTTAAAATTTTAATGTTAAGTGTTGTCCTAAACAATAGCAATTAAATCTATTAGATCAAATATTATCTCTCTCGTATTATAAGTAAGTTATGAATTTAATATATGCTCTCTAATTTATCATTTTTAGTTCTTATAAATTTTGAAATTTCAATCTAGTAATCATTAATCCATAAACTAAAATAACTTTTATGAATTTTATGTAAAAATAAAAAACTAACATGGCATTATACTATAGAGACTAAGTATCAATATTGACAAAATAAAATTCATTTACACCTCGCTCAATCAAATTATTTATGCTAGTGCAACACAACCTTTTTCTCCAAAGTCTTGGGAATCTTACTACTTGAAATTTTGTGGCCAAGGTAGTCATTTCTCTCGTCGGGGTGGTGATCTAGGGCTTGCCTACCGGTGTGTCTGGTTTGGTGTTGGTTCGTAACCCAGCTTTCAAGCATTCATGTAATCAAGTCTTGGATGGTCACGATGCAATTGATCATCCTATGTTGCCGAAGGGCTCCCTCCCCAAGACAAACCAGGTATGAGTTTTAAGGATTCAATGTTAAATAAGAATTGTGCTCCCAAGCTTTTGTGGGATGATGTATTAGGAACTGACTTTGATTGTGGGAGTTGGGAAGAAAAAGGAGGCTTGAGTTGGCCTTCGTTAAAGATAATTGAACAAGAACATATTGATTTGTGTATACCCAAGTCTTGGGGAAATTTATTGGGTATGGTTCATTAACAATAGGTTGAACCAAATTTGGCAGCTTGTATAAGATTTTGATTTAATTGTTCTAGGAAATGACTACTTCCGAATTAGGGTTCAAAATTAGATAATTATTTTTATGTGTTGCCTAACGGTCCATGGGTTGTGGCAGGGCATTACTTGACAGTTCTGAAATAGAAACCTTTGTTTTGCCCATTCTTGGAGACAATTGAGAAGACAATAGTTTAGGTTCATCTTTCAGGCTTGTCAATAAAGTTCTTTAATAAAGAAAAGATAATGGTTGTAAGCAAACTTTTAGGCAAAATGGTTAAAGTGATATGTGGATTGTAACACCCCTTAACCGTCCCAACATCCAGTATGGATAGGAGATGCTATCAGAACAAGTACGAACAAGAAATATTGAAAAAAGATTTTTAAAAAAAACTTAAAAACATTTTTATAAGATCAATAAATCGAGTTTAAGAAAGTTTAAAGGCTTTAGAATCAATTTAAAATCATTTAGGAGTAGTTTGAAAAAAATCATTTAGGAGTGATTTAGCGATGGGAGATGCGATGCCCCTTGTTGGTTGAGCAATGTCACAACGTTGCAAAGACGAGGTCGCAATGTTGTAGGTGAATGTTGTGACGTCACAAATATGAGATCACAATGCCACCTTCTAAGTAACCCAAAAACACTCCAAATTATCCCCAAATCACCCCCAAACATGGTATACATAAAACATGCTTAAAAATTATCAAAATATGTGTAAAAATTATCCCTAAAACATGCTCAATCATGAATTACAATATAAAATCATTGAAATAACATTGAAAACATGCTAACACCTCATGAAATCGTTTTAAACAAGTTCAATAAATATTCAAAACGTTTCTCACATCAAAAGGAGGAAATATGCATGCATGTTATCCCAAATTAAGGTCATAGCTACCTACGACACAAGCCAACTATCCTTGCCACAAAATGAAAGTCAATTGTCACATCTAAATATAAGGCCAAGGGTAGAATTAAACTAATATATATGCATAAACTAAGGACCCCTAGTACATGCCACTATGAGTCAAATACACAAATACAAAAATTACATACTCTCGTAGTCTCGCTATGGTGTGAGGTGGTGATCCACGAGATGAGTCGAGCTTCCTAGGTAAAAAAAAAAAAACCTATGCGCAAAACAATGGCATATTAAACACAAAGCTTAGTAAGTTTAATGGTAAATCAATATCACATGTTTTTCCTTAACCTATAGTAATCCATTGAAAATCATCTACATAATTAACAAGAAAATTTGAGATTTTACCAAAAGAACTTACAAACAAAATAAATAAAAATAAGCGGAAAATCCACTTTTCCACATCAATATGTAAGACTGCCTTTACCTTTGCTTGTAATCCCTTTTGTTGGGATCTAGTGCCCTTAGTGTTGTATTATCGTTTATATGTACTTGTATTTTTCAAACAAATTGGTTTAATAAAATATCCATTAGTTACATTAATATCCTTTTTATATTCTCCTCAGTGGTTTTTGCACTCAAAGTAAAATGAAATCAAATATTGGCTCATTGATTATCTAACGTTTAACTAATACTAATCGGTATTACGTAATCAGATCATAATACAAAAAACTAACTTGTATTAGTAGATAATCTAAACATGTCCTTAGTTTAATCGAAAATAAGAAAATAGATTGAAAGACTAATATGTCATCTATCAAGTCCAATTGGGGAGCTACCTTGTCTTGGGTATCGAAGTAGATGACTCTCAGAAGATAGAGACATAGATGTGATTGATTGGGCTGACAGTACATCGGACATGACCCAAGTAGAATAGATCCTAGATTTGTTTATAGATCTATTCACTTGTGACGCTCATAATGTGACATACCTTAATCCTGAATGGATGATGGACTATGTATACAGGACTCGTATACTTTGATGTAAATGAAAGCCTGAGTTCAAATATATAAGGAACTGAAAGCTAGTACGTTGGGTAGAAGACTTCAGCAATATGTAACATCATTCCACAACAGTGGAATTCATAGCCCAACTATAGGGTAAATGAAATCCTCTCATTAACACTACATGATAGATAAAAAAAATAAACATGACCATGAGTCATTTGTCTTTGTGATAAATGATTTAATTACTCTTTGATAGTAATTGACTTTTTAGGAAGGAAAATGCAACGGTTACCATGAGATAAAAAAGGATCATACTGGGAGAACAGATTTATCCCAAAGAGATTAAGGATATCCTATGAGGGTAACACACTTATGATAAGGTTATTGGACGAGCACTTATTAAGTAGCTTTCGTAATGGTATATAATAAGGGAGAACTCAGTCACAATACTTTAGTGGAATGACTTCATGACTAAATAATGTTATAATTAATAGGCAAAAGTCGAAACTTAATTATAAATTATTTGAGCTCTAATTATATATGTCCAATCGGTCCCTCCGCTGGCTCGAGATATCTAGAAACAAATAGCATGTAGGACTAATGAATAAAAATGGATGAAAACAATAAAGTAAGAGAAATAGATCACATGTCTCACTATCCACTGTGAATGTGTTTTCTCACTAAGTATTAGAAATGACTAAGGAATTAATTTAAGAATCTTTAATTTTTTTTAATTAATTATAATTAAAAAATTGAAGTTTGAAGATGAAATTAAATTAATTAGTCATTGTGAATTTATTGAATAAGGAAATTAAATATATTTTCTCATAGATTCTATTATGGTAAATTTGCTATGACTTTAACGGAATTAGAATTGGTTTTGAGAAAATTATCTAATTAAGAAATTAATTTATTTAATTAAATTAAATGATTAAATCATATTTATTTTAGGCAATAGAAAATAAATATTAAGTTGGATAAATTATAAATATTGGCAAAAGTTCAGGAAACATATAATTGGACCCATACATAAAAGGCCCAACTAAGCCTTGTATGTACTACAAGGGTCGTAACTCTAGTACTATTACAAAGGTGTCGCCGCCCCCTCTACTCTACTCAGAGTAGGATTGTATTTTTCTATTAAAATAGTATTATTTATTTAGGATTTATTCAAGCAAAACTCTTATACTTTTCTCTATAAATAAAGACCACCAGTTAAGCAATTTACACACTTCATAAACGTTGTTATTCTGCCAAAAAGTAGTGGTAATTTATTTACAAAGAATAAATTCTATTTTTTGAGAAAAATGAATAATTATCAGTTTATAGAGAGAATTTACTTTCCCATTAAAAGTAAATAAATTGTTTTCATTCTATGAATTGGTTCGTGTTGCTCAAGCCTACACCTGAGGCAATTCGTGGTTCGAGAATAGAGAAAAAGTTGTTCAGTTGAAAGTCAAGATCGACTTTAGTCCACCTCATACAAAGCACATGTATAATTTTGGTTAAAAATTATTACTATAAATATTACAAAAGGGCTCAGTTTTAGCAACTTGTATCAAAGCCAGGTTGTGTTATGTTTATAGTATAAACCAATATCGATTTTATCTCTATATCTCATGTTCGATTAAATTAGATAAGATGTAACGTTCTTTAAATTGTATGTATGTTTTGGAATATATATGTGAATGAATGTATGTCATTGTTCTATTTTTTGTGATAAAGTAATTTTGCCAAAAGTTGTGCTAGAAATTAGATCTGGTGTATTTTGGATTTTTCATAAATTTGGAATATGTATTTAGATTGTGGACTATCAACTCCACACAAGTTTTATTTTAATTTTTTTATTTTAGAATAATTTATGTGAGCCGAAAACGGACTAAGAATTTTGTAACCTAAGTTTTTTGATGAAATTCAAAGAAATGAGGTGACTAACGACGTAACCCAAAATGATTGAGACAACCCAAACCTGACCAAACCAATCAACAAGAAATTGGCAATGGGCTGACCAGAGGTGATCGACGATGACCAATAGTGGGCCAACCAGTGGTGGCTGGCGAAGACGGTGGCCAATGGTTGACCCAATGATGGCGACGAAATTTCAGTGATAGACCCCTTCGGTGGATTATTCGAGTTTTTTCAGGTTTTGTGTGTTTAGCCCTACCGGTGCCATCTATTTATAGGGACAAGAAGTGAAACCCTTGTTGAATTAGTATAAGTCTATTTCAATAGAAAAATAAAATCCTAGTCTAACTAAGGGAGAGAGGGGCGGTAACCCTAGATAAATATACTAGGGTTTGTCGTCTCATGTATTAGCATAAGGGGCTTTTGGGCCTCTCTCGTATTGGGTCCAATTATATGTACTTCATGTACTTTTAACCCAGTACTTTATAATTCAATCCAACCCAATACATGTTTTTCTATTTTCCAAAATAAACATCATAAATTAATTTTAATTAATTAATTTCTCAATTAAATAATTTTCTCAACCCGATTCTAATTCTATTAAAATCATTGCAACTTTACCGTAAAAGAATCTATGAGAAAATATATTTAATATTTCTACATTCAATAGGTTCACTATGACCAATTAATTTGATTCATTTGAACTTTAATTAATTAATTAATTAATAACTCGAAAATCCATAAATTAATTTTTAGGCCATTTTTGTTTAGTGAGAAAACCACATTCATTTCTGAATGTTTGTCATTTCTCCAACCTTACCATTTATGTTCATTTGATTCAACACGCAATTTATTTCCGATTTCAACAAGTTAGTGGAGGGATCGATTGAACATATGTGACCTCAAATGATTTATAATTAAGTTTCATCTTTTCACAAATTAATTATAAACTCATTTAGTCACCGATCTGCCACAATTCATTGTGGAAAATTAGAGTCTTTTCGGCACTTAATGAACTTGTTTCTAGCTCTTTTATATGATTTTATTACATTTTCCGTATTTATTAGTTTATTTTTACTTTTAGTAAAATAAGTGTTTTTACGCAATTTTTAGCCATGTGATGACTTAACAGGCCAATACGGCCTAAGGATAAACTAACATATCAAGTGAGTGCGCAAGACACTTGTCGAAACCATTTTAAAATCGGTTTTAAAAAATGGGGATCGACTTTAAAAACAAAATGGGAGTCGCCACCAATCCTTTTTACTTAGGTGTGATTGGATCACCTTTTAAAACGTTTTATTTAAAACATTTAATTTTGGTCTACGAAAAACCAGAAAATAGGCTCGGGAGTTGGTTACGTATGAGGAAGGGTTAGCACCCTCATAACGCCCAAAAACTGGTACCTAATTGATAAAATCATGTCCAAATGTGTGAAACTTAAAAGGATTTAAAATATGATTTCTAAAAAAACTTCGAACAATTTGGTTTAAAATATGAGAGCTCTTCGATCCGAAAGATTATAAACATCACATCCAGCACGATTGGACACGATATTTTTTAAACCCTCGTAACTAAGATCATCTCATAATTTATAAAACTTGTTAAAAGGATATTTAGTTATTTAGCCAAACGAAAAATCAACACCCAAAGACGATTGGGCATTATTTCCTAATTTCTAAATACCAAAACATTGCCTTATTTTTTAAAAACCTTTAAATAAAATATTAATTTTGCAAAAACGTAATTTTATTTTAAACAATAACCATGTGACAATATTGCATTTATACATTATCGAATATAAATATTAAAAGCAATTATAGTACATTAACATCTAACATAGACAATACAAAATACAACTAAAATAAATAAAGTAAAAATAAGAATATATTAGTAAAATAATAATATAGGTTAATATAAAAATAATAGCAAAATGAAAAACAATGGTAATGAAAATGATATAAATAATATTAATAATAAAATAATAAATTATAATAATAATATTAATAATACTAGGGTTAGTTATAAATAAAATAGTAGTAGTAATATCAAAAATAATATATATATATATTGTATAAAAAATATTGTTAAAAGAATAAATAATATATAACTTTAAATAAAATTATATTTATAATAATCTAATATATATATATTTTACAAAAATAATAAAAATAAATATGTATTATAAATAAACTTTATACCAAGTAAAATTTTAAAAAATAATATAATATAATACTATATAATATATAAGTTAAAAATATAATATAATAAATAATATACTAATTTATATAATATAAGTAATAAATAATAATAATAATAAAAATAGGAATACTAATGTTAAAAGTAATGATAATATTAATATTGATAATAGTAAAATAAAAAATATTAGTAATAAAATAATAAAATAATACTAATATGATAATAAAATAAAATAAACAATAATGATAATAAAATTAATAATAAAATAATTAAAATTATAAAGGAAATGAAAAAAAGGACGATATTGAATCTACAAATGAAAGTTTGGGGTAAATTTAAAATAAAAAAGAACTGAATTTAAAAAACTAAAAATGCGGAAGGGCTTAATGCGTAAATATCCAATTTAACTGAAAAACACGCGGATCTGATGAAGCGAGTCGGGTCTCAGGTCGGTTTTATGAAAACGGCGTCGTTTTGGCTCTAAAATGCCCAGGACGAAACGACGTCGTTTCATCAACGCTATAAAAGCTCAAATTTTCTAAAAATCCTTTATTCCTTCAGTTTTTTAAAAAGAAAAATTTCTGCTCCTCAAAATTTTCTCTCCTGGGCGATATCCGATCCCAACTCCGGCGCCGGACCACCGCGCCGGCCACCGTCGACGCCGCCGTGTGCGCGGCCAATTCGAGAAAAGGTATTTTCTTCTCCTTTTTTATGTGAAATTTAAAATAAAAAGAACCGAATTTAAAAACTAAAAATGCGGAAGGGCTTAATGCGTAAATATCCAATTTAACTGAAAAACACGCGATCCGATGAAGCGAGTCGGGTCTCAGTCGGTTTTATGAAAAACGCGTCGCTTTGGCTCTAAATGCCCGGGATTTAAACGACGTCGTTTCATCAACGCTATAAAAGCTCAAATTTTCTAAAAATCCTTCATTCCTTCAGTTTTTTAAAAAGAAAAATTTCTGCTCCTCAAAATTTTCTCTCCTGGGCGATATCCGATCCCAACTCGTGGCGGGACCTGACCACCGCACGGCCATCGTCGTCGACGCGCGCGTGTGCGGCGGCCCAATTTCCAGAAAAAGGTATTTTTCTTCTCCTTTTTTTATGTGAACTTTAATACATGTAGAAAAAAAAAAAAAAGAAAAAAGAAACTTAAAAAAAAAAAACAGATTCAAAAATGACGAAGGAAAAAAAAACCTTTTGCTTCTTTTTTGATTTTTCTTTTTGAATATTGTATTGTATATTCGTCCCCCTCTTTTACAGGTTTTTGGGGCTTTTATAGCCTCCGAAAATAAAAATAAAAGGAAAAAATCTTTTGCCATCTTTGCTTTTTTTTCAATTTTTGTCTTCTTCCCTTTCTTTCTTGTGTGTCATTAGCAAGAATCTTGGTGGCGAGGCCGTTCGTGCGTTGATGATGGCGTGGACGAGGGCTGATGGAGTGCGAGGTAGCAGATTGCGGCGCAAAACTGGGGCAAAGCTTGCGGCGCCTAGGGTTTTCCAGAAACCCTAGGCCACCGAAGGTGTTTAAGATTTTGGGCCCTTTTGGGCCACACAGGTTTTGGGTTAGTGGGTTTAGGTGTGGGTCTTAGGTTAGTTTGGGTTGCTGATGGTAAATGGGTAGGCAGTTTTAGGATTAGTTTTGGGCCAAGGATAGTGGGTCTGATTTGTGAAGTCTGTAATTGGGTAGGCTGTTGATTTCCGGGTTTGGGCTTTGAAGCCTGTTTATTGTAAAAGGACTGAACATTGTTTATTTTTTTTATTATTTTTTTTATTCTGGTTATTTTAGCCCGGTCAAAATTGGGCTCTTACAGCTGCCCCTCTTTGCTCATTGTCATGTAACGAGAATAGAACAAAGACTATAAAAGACCAATTTTGACCGGTCTTAGCCAAGCCTCGACTTCTTGATCCTCGTCTTCTTCTAATATCTTCTAGTCCGAACTGCATATTCAGGGGTACTGGAACCTCATCTTGATTTCAGTAAGTCTGTTAGCTTTATTCTGCTTCTTGCAATGCCAAATTGATGTTTTTGATCTGCTTCCTACAACTTCAGGAAGATAAGATCTGAAAGTGTTTTCGATCTTCTTCCTACAACTTCAGGAAGATAAGATCTGTTGATGTCTTCGATCTACTTCCTACAACTTCAGGAAGATAAGATCTTCTGTCTTTGATCTACTTCCTACAATTTCAGGAAGATAAGATCTCTTGTCTTCATTCTACTCCCTACGACTTCCGGGAGATAAGGCTGAAATTCTTTTCGATATGCTTCCTACAACTTCAGGAAGATGAGATCTTCTATCTTCAGTCTACTCCCTACAACTTCAGGGAGATAAGGCTGAAATTCTTTTCGATCTGCTTCCTACAACTTCAGGAAGATGAAATCCTCTTTCTTTTCGATTTGCTCCACTGCAACATCAGGGAGATAAAATCTTCTGTTTTTAGTCTACTCCATTGCAACTTCAGGAGATAAGACTAAAAATGTCTTCGATCCGCTTCCTACAACTTTAGGAAGATAAGATCTTCTCGCTTTCGATTTGCTCCACTTTGCAACTTGGGGAGATAAAATCTTCTGTTTGTAGTCTACTCCACTGTAACCTCAGGGAGATAAGACTAAAACGTCTTCGATCTGCTTCCTACAACTTTAGGAAGATAAGATCTTCTGTTTTTAATCTACTCCGCTGCAACCTCAGGGAGATAAGACTAAAACGTCTTCGATCTGCTTCCTACAACTTTAGGAAGATAAGATCTTTCGCTCTCGATTTGCTCCATCGCAACTTCGGGAGATAAAATCTTCTATTTTTAGTCTACTCCGCTGCAACCTCAGGGAGATAAGACTAAACGTCTTCGATCTGATTCCTACAACTTTAGGAAGATAAGATCTGAAACTTCAACGATATCGCTACACCGTCTACTGAAGGACATATCCTGTAGACTCGGTTTCATGTGTTATGAGTGACGTGAATGCAACATGTCATGAAAATGATTAGGATTAGAATGCAATGACCGAACGAATCAAATGCACCTAATGAAATTTGCTATGATACAAAAATGTTATGAGTATGATTCCTACTCTAGGTGTTATCACTCATTTGTTTTTCTATTCTTGTTCATCAATCATGCTCTGCTCAACCAGCTTGCCCCAATGTAATTTCTAAGTCAGCCCCGCTTGAACCTTGGGACATGAAGTTGGTATCTCCCATCGCAGCCTTCTGGGGAATGACATTTGGTTTCTTTCATATTTTCTGTTACCACTCAGAGGTACAGAACTTGTATTACTTTCAATCTGTTACACCATTCCCTGGGTGTAATGACCAGATATATGTGTCTGAATGGATGCAGGGTATCCCGACAATAATCCATTTTTACACTTGGATTGACCTTGTTCGTCATTTGTCGATATGGTATCACCAACGAAATTGTCGTATCCAATAAAAATCTGAAGAGATAATCATTCTTCAATGTTTCCAGCCCTTAGGCTTGGTGAGTTCTGAACAATAATCATGCTTCGGATTCCTCATATTATTTAGAAGCTTCTAGAGTAATATGTGAAACTCCTTTTATGAAAGTGTTATTAGTCCATAAATTGTTATTTCAATATAAAATGCTTGAAAAAGGTCACAAAAATGGACGAGAAAGAAATTAGTCAGGAGCATGGCTCCGAGAAATAATTTAATCAAAGATAACCCAGGCAATAAAAGAAAATTGATTTGGGTATATCTCAAAAAAGAATAAAGCAATCAAAGATAACGAATTTCAAAAATGGGTAAGAACGAAGCTAGATGCCCCAGATATCGCAGCCTGAGCTTCTTTGTTCCAACTTCTTTAGGACCATTTTAAGCTCAATATGTGTTTAGGGAATCCGTAGTACTTTGTCGATGCCCCAAGACGTAATATACTTCCTCATTGCTAATTCGGACGTAGCAAGACTACTGTATGCCCCGTTTTTTAGTCAAAATTTGAGCAGCCCTTTTCGAGTTTTCAACTCAAATCCCCTTTGGTCTCAAAGCGCCCTTTGCGGGTTTTCGCCTTGGCCTCTCCTTTTCTTCTTTTTTCTTTTCCTTTTTTTTTGAATTTTTTTTGAATTTTTTTTTGGATTTTGTTTTTGTTTTTTTTTTGGATGAATTTGAGCTCAAGGCGTCCTTTGCGGGTTTTCACCTTGACCCTTCCCTTTTCAGGTAAAATTCTTCTTTGATGAACTCGATTATTTGGATTGGGCAAGTCTTCGCCATTCATCTCGATCAATATCAATGCTCCTCCAGAATAGGCCCTATATAAGTCCTTCCCAGTTTGGCATATGCTTTCCTCTAAAATCAAAAATCTTTTTCAACATTAGGTTCCCCTTGTGGAATTCTCTAGGATGAACCTCTTTGTCGTAAGCTCAAATTATCCAACTGTGATGGATAACTTTTAACCTTTTCTTCGATTAGGTTCGATTGGCAAAAACGCTTCAGTTCCATAATGGGTAAGATGTTGCCCCAGCGAAGGTTCTGGCCGACGTTCAATAAGACAGAGGGTAAATGATAGCTTCTTATGCCAATCCTTACAAGTCTTAGCCACCTCTTTTTTTTGGGTAACTTTTGTTGTACTGCGATATGCTGCCTGATTTTTAGACAAACTGTAAACTTTGACTTTGTACAGTGATCCTTTACAGCATTCTTTGTCGGCGTCTGATTTGTCCTCTTTTTTTTATGACTATCGACTTTGATCTTGTAACATTGGCATATGAAGCTACTTCCACCCTCTTAGTGAAGTAAACGATGACCACGACAATGAATCAATATCGACTAGAAGCTTTTGACGAGATTGGCCCCATAAAATCTATGCCCCACATATGGAAAATTTGTGAAGAATTGGAAAAGGCATATGAATCTTGTCTCCTTTAATACGGCATAACCGATATCATCCTTTTCTAAGTAAATCAATAATGCCTAATCCTCATGTTTAGCCAGCGTCTTAGAAGCCAGTGCATGTCTCGATATGATCGTATGAAAACATTTTTGAATTCTCGAAGATAATTCAATAATGTCTCGCCTTATTTCTGTGATGAGCTAGGCTACAAACTTCACTCCTTTCCTAGACTCGCAATATCCAATGACCCTTTGTAGAGTAAGGTCTATTTTTCATCTTGTTAAACCATTTTTAACAAGTCAGAAGATATGTCACAATCTCTGTCATCTTCAAAGTCCTGAGATCCTCTAGACCCATATCTCGTTCAAAAAGGGAGTCAGTAATAACGTTGCTCATGTCGTTGATATCTGGGTACCTAGGTATGAAGGCAAACGAATCCAAAGAATAAATGATTCTAAGGATGAGTATTTGTATGGTCATGAATAAAGAATGAAAGAATATTCTAAAAAAGAATGTACAGTATAAAATAGAAAGAATAAAAGAATATGTGCTCAAACAGATGCATTTTATTGAAATAAAATTTTGAACATAAGCCTATTTCACAAAAGAGTTCTTGTTGCCTCTAGGCTCAAGACAACAAGCATGTTTTGAATATTACTCTAAATCCACTCTAAAAATACAATGATCCTTTCCACAGTTCCATTATTCAAAGACTTCCCAAGTATGTAAGGACCTAGAAATTTTTATTCCCCGATTCCCTATTCACTTTTAATTCCTTCAAGGGATCACAACTTTCTTGTCTCCATGATTGGGTAATGGATTCTCCACACTGGGTGTATCATTCAACTCGACAACTCCCAACTTAAGAAGCCTCTCAACTACCTTTTTAAAGGTAGTACAGTTTTCTATCGAATGCCCCGTTATTCCTGCGTGGTAATCACAGTGAGCGTTGGAATCATACCATTTAGGATATGGGGGTTGTAACGGCTGCAGATAATATGAGGACACCACACGTGCTTCTAATAAAGTATAATATAGCTCCTTATACGTCATGGGAATTGGCGTAAATTAGAGCTTTTTAGAATTTTGTCTAGGGCCTGATTCGTGTCTTGTCGACCCTTGTTGCCCAGCAGTGATCACCTTTGGCTGACTAACAGTAATTGCTTTTGAGTACCCTTTGTTGTATGTACTCGTATTATTCACCTCGTCATCCTTTTTCTTAAGAGTAGACCTTCTTGTGGTTTTCCCTGCCTCGATCTTGTCACCTCTTATGGCATTTTCAATCATCTCTCCTGCCATCACTATATCCGCAAAGCTTTTGGTGGTGCTTCCTATCATATGAGTAATGAATGGAGCCTTCAAGGTATTGATGAATAGCATTGTAGTCTCCTTTTCTAGGAGTGGTGGCTGAACTTGCATGGCGACCTCCCTCCATCTTTGCGCATACTGCCTGAAGCTTTCATTTGACTTCTTCTCCATGTTCTGCAAAGTGATTCTGTCAGGCGTCATGTCTGTGACATGATTGTATTACTTCATGAAGGCTTGAGCTAAGTCCCTCCAAGAGCTAATATTGGCACGACTAAGTTGATTGTACCACCTGGACGCTGCCCCCACTAAACTGTCTTAGAAGCAATGACTCAAGAGTTGATCATTATTCACGTAGCGGTCATGCGTCTCGCAAAACATAGTGATGTGGGCTTCAGGGCAACTAGTCCCATTATACTTCTCAAATTCGAGCATCTTGAATTTATGAGGAAGTAATGAATCCGGGACCAAACTCAAGTCCTTTGCGTCTATACCATGATAATGGTCGGCATTTTCCAAAGTCTTGAATTTTTCTTCCAACCATTTGCGCGATCCTCTAATTGCCTTGAGGATTCGGTTCTTATCCCTTCCCCTCTCTCGCCATATCCAAATCGGGGATGACGGATTAGCGGGGTTGTCTCCTGGGTTAGATCCCCGAGCCCACTTGGAAGTTCATAGGCGGTCTATTATCGCCTTGCCCTGTTGAGGCCTAATTGTGACAGTGGCCTTTGGGGATACTCCTCGGAGTTGTACTTGTGGTGGGGTGAAACCCCTAGGAAAGTCCTCATTGTCTTTGGCGTTAACTAGGTGACCCTTTCCTTTATCCATTATCCCACTCATCATCCGGGCCATTTGAGCCATCATGTTCTTTTGGGCTTCCAAAGATCCGGTCCTCATCTCTTGCTTTGGAGCTTTGCCATTTGCTCCTGCATCTGGTCTTGCATATCCCTCTAAAACTGTTCAAGTCTTTGATCCATTTTCCTTATATTTGCCCGTGTACCGTAGTGGTGTTCAGCTTCCAGATTTCCCTTCTCTCTCTCTCTGTTATATTTTCAACTAATTAGACTCTTTCTATAAACTTAAATGCATATGATGTGATGTAATGCAAATGCATGAATGCAAAGAAAGAGAGGCGTTGACTCGAATTGATTACATTAGAAAAACTTTACTAGAAAATAGATTTCTTTACACAAAACGGATCGCATACACGGCCTTGTCCTCATAGTCCAAGTGAAAACATGAATCCCTTCTTCGCAAAAGTCAAGTCTTGCAAACTTCTAATAGATGCCTCCTCTAGCTCCTTTTGCTTGATCTGTATCACGACTCCTGTTCACTTGTTAGCCTCTTGAAGAAAGCCGAGACGTGGTAATTTTCGAATAGTCTTTGTCAACTTGAATCCTTGGGTGACAAGGTCTTGTATTCCTTCATGGACTATCAGTATTCTCTCGTTGTGTTCACTTGGACCATATTCGGATGACCGTATTATAATCCACTTTATCAAAAAATCCATTTTCTTATGACCAACTTTCCTATTTAGTAATCGAATTTGAAACCAACACCTCTTTTCTATGATGCAATGCAATCAAAACACAAGAAAACACGTTAGTATAGAAGAAATAAACAACATAGAACACCTATTTGGGTGACTACTAAGGTTTAGCATAGTTCTACCTAGGTAAGAACTTAGGTTTTCTACGTGTGGTTCAACTCTAAAGTTGAGGTACCGAACCACAGATTCCTCGATCCTCACCCATTATAGACTCACGGACGGACCGAGTTTGGTTCAGGGGAATACATTTCCCTATGGCCATGCGAAAGTGAAAACTTCACGAAGACATAGGTACAGATGTATTCCGGAAGCAATCCACTAGCCCATGCGGAGGTGAAAACCTCACGAAGGCATAGTTTCTCGCTCCCACTTAAGGGTGTGACCGCAATAGTCATACAGTGTAATGCATAAATATTTTATCAGAATCACATGCAAATAAAAGGATCAAAATTTTTAAATTAAATTTTTAAATTCAAACAGGAGGACATGAAACTATCGATTTTACGGCTTCACTCTCTTATTGGTCCCCAGTGGAGGCGCAAGACACTTGTCGAAACCATTTTAAAATCGGTTTTAAAAAATGGGGATCGACTTTAAAAACAAAATGGGAGTTGCCACCAATCCTTTTTACTTAGGTGTGATTGGATCACCTTTTAAAACATTTTATTTAAAACATTTAATTTTGGTCTACGAAAAACCAGAAAACAGGCTCGGGAGTCGGTTACGTATGAGGAAGGGTTAGCACCCTCATAACACCCAAAAACTGGTACCTAATCGATAAAATCATGTCCAAATGTGTGAAAATTAAAAGGATTTAAAAATATGATTTCTAAAAAAACTTCGAACAATTTGGTTTAAAATATGAGAGCTCTTAGATCCGAAAGATTATAAACATCACATCCAGCACAATTGGACACGATATTTTTTAAACCCTCGTAACTAAGATCATCTCATAATTTATAAAACTTGTTAAAAGGATATTTAGTTATTTAGCCAAACGAAAAATCAACACCCAGCACGATTGGGCATTATTTCCCGAATTTCTAAATACCAAAACATTGCCTTATTTTTTAAAAACCTTTAAATAAAATATTAATTTTGCAAAAAACGTAATTTTATTTTAAACAATAACCATGTGACAATATTGCATTTATACATTATCGAATATAAATATTAAAAGCAATTATAGTACATTAACATCTAACATAGACAATACAAAATACAACTAAAATAAATAAAGTAAAAATAAGAATATATTAGTAAAATAATAATATAGGTTAATATAAAAATAATAGCAAAATAAAAAAAACAATGGTAATGAAAATGATATAAATAATATTAATAATAAAATAATAAATTATAATAATAATATTAATAATACTAGGTTAGTTATAAATAAAATAGTAGTAGTAATATCAAAAATAATATATATATATATTGTATAAAAAATATTGTTAAAAGAATAAATAATATATAACTTTAAATAAAATTATATTTATAATAATCTAATATATATATATTTTATAAAAATAATAACAATAAATATGTATTATAAATAAACTTTATACCAAGTAAAATTTTAAAAAATAATATAATATAATACTATATAATATATAAGTTAAAAATATAATATAATAAATAATATACTAATTTATATAATATAAGTAATAAATAATAATAATAATAAAAATAGGAATACTAATGTTAAAAGTAATGATAATATTAATATTGATAATAGTAAAATAAAAATATTAGTAATAAAATAATAAAATAATACTAATATGATAATAAAATAAAATAAACAATAATGATAATAAAATTAATAATAAAATAATGAAAATTATAAAGGAAATGAAAAAAGGACGAAATTGAATCTGCAAATGAAAGTTTGGGGTAAATTTAAAATAAAAAAGAACTGAATTTAAAAAACTAAAAATGAGGAAGGGCTTAATGCGTAAATATCCCATTTAACTGAAAAACACGCGGATCTGATGAAGCGAGTCGGGTCTCGGGTCGGTTTTATGAAAACGGAGTCGTTTTGGCTCTAAAATGCCTAGGACGAAACGACGTCGTTTCATCAACGCTATAAAAGTTCAAATTTTCTAAAAATCCTTCATTCCTTCAGTTTTTTAAAAAGAAAAATTTCTGCTCCTCAAAATTTTCTCTGGGCGATATCCGATCCCAACTCGCTGGCGTCGGACATGGCCAAGCCACATCATCGCGCTGTGCGTGCGGCCCAATTTCCAGAAAAAGGTATTTTTCTTCTCCTTTTTTTTTATGTGAACTTTAATACATGTAGAAAACAAAAAAAAAAAAAAAAAGAAACTTAAAAAACAAAAAAAAAACAGATTAAAAAATGACAAGGAAAAAAAAACCTTTTTCTTCTTTTTTGATTTTTCTTTTTGAATATTGTATTGTATATTCATCCCCCTCTTTTACAAGTTTTTGGGGCTTTTATAGCCTCCAAAAAAAAAAATAAAAGGAAAAAATCTTTTGCCATCTTTGCTTTGTTTCTGTTTCTGTCTTCTTCCCTTTCTTGTGCAGGTCATTAGCAAGAATCTTGGTGGCGAGGCCGTTCGTGCGTTGATGACAGCGTGGACGAGGGCTGATAGAGTGCGAGGTAGCAGATTGCGGCGCAAAACTGGGGCAAAGCTTGTGGCGCCTAGGGTTCCCAGAAACCCTAGGCCACCGAAGGTGTTTAAGATTTTGGGCCCCTTTGGGCCATACAGGTTTTGGGTTAGTGGGTTTAGGTGTGGGTCTTAGGTTAGTTTGGGTTGCTGATGGTAAATGGGTAGGCAGTTTTACGATTAGTTTTGGGCCAAGGATAGTGGGTCTGATTTGTGAAGTCTGTAATTGGGTAGGCTGTTGATTTTCGGGTTTGGGCTATTAAGCCTTTTTATTGTAAAAGGACTGGACATTGTTTATTATTATTATTATTATTATTTTTTTTATTCTGGTTATTTTAGCCCGGTCAAAATTGGGCTCTTACAACACTGTTTTCAAGCTGAGAACGTGAACAATAGCGTCACGACACCGGCATGTGGTGTTGCAACATCGGGCTTCAAATTCAAATAATTCACCCTCGAAAGGCAGTGCCACGACACCGGTCCTATGGTGTCATAGCACCAGAGCGATGAATTGGAATTTAAATCAGGGGTGTTTTCATCCGCACAATAAATATTATTCAGTTTTAGGGCTGTTAATTAACCTAGTTAGGATAGAACATTTGGCTATGAATAAAGGTGTTGAACCTCAGTTTAGGAGGCTTGGCTGAGTGATCCGTTTAGATTAGTTTTAGGATTTTATTTTAGTTTTACTTTTCTTTCAAGTTAGTCCTTTAGTTACTAAATGAAATTTTCTTTCTATTATTCTAACTTGGATTCAATTTGGATTCAAGCTTTTATTTAATTAGTTTATAGTAATTTCTTTTTTGGTTTTCAATTACAATTGAGATTATCTTCGCAACTTCCAAAGGAATTTTGACTTCAGCACAAATCGATATCGAAATAGATCAATTTTCTTATTCCCTTTTTCTATTTAATTATCTACTTTGCATGTTGAATATGAAATTAGGGAAAATTACATTTAGATCCATGAGTGGCTAATTTCTTTAAGAAGATTAACGATCGAATGCAGGAATAATTAATGGAAGAATTAGGTTTTGTTTTTGAGTTAGTTGTGTAACACCCCAAACCCGACCCTATGAACTGGATCTGATTCCAGGGTGTTACTACTCATGAACATATGAATTTCACTCAAATATACAATTTACATTCAATTACAACTATCTAATTATAAATTTGTCTAAGAAATACATAGGTGTGATTAATGTGAGAATTTATTTGATACACACAAAGAGACTATTTACGACTATGATTGAATTGATGTCCTAGTCTATTGTAATTATCCCATGTGAGAGACTTCTACAAACAATTCAAACTCGAACACGACATCATACTTGCTTTGTATGCATAATAGCGCACTTTGCCACTCATTTGGTGTAGCCCTGGCATCGTCCCTCCTGACATAGACCCAAATCCGCTTATCTGTGACACAATACATAGAGGTAAGTTCATGAGAACTTAGTGAGTTAAACCTCATTTACCTGTATTGTCTCAGTATTATGCATATGGTGATTTCATTATCATCTCATTATTCTCCGTTCTTCAACTTGACTTTGACAAATACCTTCTTCTTCATACCATAGACGCCATGCCTTGCTTTGTGATCATTCCTAACCCTTAGCATCTTCAGTACATTACTTACGTTCTTCACCCAGCCTTTTCGTGATTCATTAACTATTCCCATACCGGAGCCCATACCTACAAAACAATATTGATTGAGTTGTTCTTCTATTCTACTTGGTTTATACTATGAATTTGCCACATTCGTTGGCATGTTCCATCTTTTATGGACATATCTTAAGACTATGTAGGATACGTCACGACATTTCCTACGGAACAGTTTCTTCAGAGTTTGCCATACGTACTATTCCTTCAGAGTTCGCCACACATATCATTCCTTCTAGGTTTGTCACACTTACCATTCTTCAGAGTTAGCCATACATATCATTCTTTGTAACATCCCAAAATTGGGACTAGTAGAATTGGACCTATTGGGCCCATTGGACCTTGAGCGTAGAAGCGTTTTAAAATTTATGGGAATTTGAGAACGGCATTATTTCAAGTTGGACTTATTAGGAAGGTGATTTTGGAGAGTTACGAGGTTTCTAGGAAGTTCCGGGTTCAAGTTAAGTTATAGGAAAAATTTTGTGTTTAAGCACTTTAAGGAGAGATAGTAAGTGGCATCAAGGCTTATGGAAATAATAGAGTAATTTGCTTGCATAAATGAGCAATTGGTAAAGAGGATATGATGCCACATGAAGGACTTTAAGGGAAGAGGTTCAAATCCCACCAAGTGCAAATATTTTGGATTAAATTTTTGTACTAATAAGGTAAGTGTCGGCCAATGCTTTAATATGGTATGGAAGACTTTTTAATTTTGGAAGGGAGGCTAAGGAATATGGTAAGGAGGAAGATAAGGGAAAAAGAGGGGAAAGAAATGAAAGAAAAGGAAGGATAAGGGAACATGTTGGCATATAGTGTGGAAGGTGTTTTGGAAAGATTTTAATTGGTTAATGTTCATCTTTTGGAAAAGATGATAATGGTTTTGGAGGGGGGTTTGTGATAGCCGAAATTTCTATAGGAATTTGCAGATTTTTGGTGCTTGAAGAGGTTGTTTTCTCCTCATCATTTTGGTGTCTTTTGTTTTCTCCAATTTTTCCCTCTTTGCCGAAACTCCAAAGCCAAAAAGAGAGCATCTTTTTCTCTTATTTTGACCGAAACCCTCAAGGCATCTTTGCTTCTTTTCCCTTTCATAGCCGAACCCATTATCATCCTATTCCTTCATCATTTCATTCACCATCGTGTGGGAAAAAACTCTTCTTAATCAGATCGGTAAGAGACTCTATTCTATCATTGTATTTTTCTTTTCTCCATGCCGAATTTTGTGCCCTTGTCTTGGGATGGTTTTCTTAACCGAAAACATCATTTCTTCTATTCTCTCTAAGCGTGATCATCTTTCCTTTCGTAGTGTTCTAGTGTGTAGTCGTAAAGGACATTCTTGTTGATCCCTCTCTAGTCTTGAGTCAAACGATTGAAGTCGGATCTATCATTATTAAGGTAAGGGGTTCATTTTCGGATTTTTCGTTATATCTCTATTTGGCTATGTTGCAAATCGGATTGAAGTTTCGACTAATCGATTATGTTTTAGGGACAAAATCACTCGATATATTCTATTTGCAAATTCTTCGGATATAGTGGTAAGTGATTCAAGTGTAAGCAATGCGTTGAGTATGAATCTTTTGGAAATCCGAGGCTAACTTTTGGTTGGTATTGTTCTAGGATCAACGGAGAGTGGTTCTTTAGGAAATCAAAATAAGGTGTGTAATCCCGTACCCTTCCGAATATATGTTTGAAATGGTGTGTATTCTCACATCTCTCTGATTGTTTGCATGAAATGTTCTATGATTCGGTCGAAATACCGAAGAAAATCGAAAACCGGCATCCGTGACCACTCGAGCGTGCGTATATTCAGTAGTGGTAACCATAGTTTGCAATGAAACAGCTTTTTGGTCAAGACATGGTGGCGTGATTTTGAAAAATCACGGAAAATAGGAGAAAAGGGATTAATAAGTGAATAAGATATCGAATTAAAGCTTACTGTGTCTATTTTTATATGGAAGAAGCGGAGAAGGAAAAGGAATTTTAAAGTCTGTGATATCTTAATTTTAGTGAGACTGATTCTGATTGACTTCGCGGTTCTCTGTTCTGTCTTGGAAAAATTGTTTAAAATTGTACAAAGTGAATTATGAGTTATAGTTTATATGTATAGGTTCCTTTGAGCCTATTTTCAATAGAAACAAGTGGGAGCAGTATATGAAAACCGTACAGTGAGATATTTGAATTTCGGTTAAGAGAGGTCAGAATCGTTGGACAGTGAAAGAAGGGAAACTTTAAGGAATAAACTGTACTAAATGGTTAAGCCAAAAATTTTGGAAAAATAGTAGTAAGAAGATATATGAGTCTAGTTTCAAGGAAAATTTACGGATTTAAATTTCGAGTTTTCTAACTCGAGTTATAGTCAATTTAGTCAGTATGACGCAGATGGACAGTTTCAAATTTTTATGCCCAAATTAGTAGTTAAGTTCGGGGTTGCGAAATTACCAAAATACCCTTGGAGTGTAAATTACCGAAATACCCCTGGGTTGCGAGATTACCGAATTAACCTTAGTGGGTAAAATTACCGATTTATCGAAATGCCCCTATGGGCCAATTTGATAGATTGTTATAATGGGCCGATTTGCCGAAATGTCCTTACGGACCGAATTACCGAAATGCCCCTATTGGCCGAATGATCGTATTGCTTTAATGGGCTGATTCATAAAAAAGTATTCAATAGGTTAATGGATGTTACTTTTATATGGATGTTTTACGATTATGTATGATGCATCTTTACATATTGCATGGGATGAGAAAATTTGAATGAAGAGAAGTATAGACCGGTGGCATTGCCATGAATTCTGATATGGGCTATGTGCCAACCTTAATATGGCTTTGTGCCATTGTTTATACTTAAAATGGCTTTGTGCCTGCGTTTATAAATGACAATTTTGCCTGCGATTTGGAGAGCGGCGGGGTGGGTTGACTTGATCCCACGGAGAGACCGGTGAAATGTACGGGGGGAGATTGGATGGATGGGTTGGGTTGCATACTTTGCATTCATATATATATATACTATTTTGTAATTGGGCTTCGGCCCAAGATTATCTTAAATGGGCTTAGGCCCAAGATTTTTGTAAGTGGGTTCAGGCCCAGTGGATGACGGTAAGGGGATTTCACACTGAGTTCTTGTAACTCACCCCCCTTTTCTTAACCCTTGTAGGTAATGCTCAGTGATGTGGACTTGGGCCATGGATGACTCGGTGGAAACCATACTTCAGAAATGGTGTTTATTTTGAACTTTAGATTTCGATTTCCGTTCACTTTACTATTTTGGGTTTTTTTTATGATGTAATAAGTCCTCTGGAGTATTTATTTTTGCTTTATGTTGACGTACTTTAATTTTGCTTGAATTGTTTTTAAATGGGAATTTTTCTAAAAACTTAAATAAAGGTTTTCCAAAATCGATTAACAAATGGATTTCATAATAAACTTTTATAAATATTTTAACACGGAAGTTTTCACTCGAACTATCAAACGATATTTTCAAAAGTTACGGTTTTAAAGGTCACTACCTTGATTGTTGACTCATCAATCAATCTTTCAAAAATACTTGTATTTTATCTACGTTTCATAACGATTTCAAAATGCTTTACGCAACTCTATTTCTAAACATCACATTTTTGTAAATTGTTCATTTCAAATATGCTTTCGCTACTAAAAAGGTTTTAAAGATTATTACGTTTTCAAGTAGTTAACAATTGCTTAAGTGTTTTTGGTTTTAACAAAGAAATTCAGATTTCTCAAGCAAGTTTTTAATAATCGCAAAGATGATTTTTACTTCCATGTGACACACTAGATTCTGGCCTAACTTCTAGGCCGGGTTTGGGGTGTTACATTTTATGGTATCAGAGCCCGATTTCAAAACTCGGCTGTGGTTTGGGTTTAAAAACATTTTTTTTCAAAGCCGTTTTGAAATGTAAAATTTAGAATGTATGTTTTTAAAGAAGTATGGCACCGTGGGTATCTGGCACCAAGTCAAGTAAGTATGTGTTTTTATTTTATGATTATTGTGTTAGTACTGTGGTAAGAGAATTCCACAAAATAGAATACTCTAGAACTTTTAGTTTTAGGAGCTGAAACTATAGAGATTGAGACTTTAGGATGCGTATTGCGAAAACAACTTTACTTCCTATACTCCATAAAACATTGTTTAATAAACACTGAAATAGCATACTGATTCATAAAACTCGTAATAAGATTAATTCGACATTAGTGAACATGAACGCTAGAAGACGTGGACGCGGTAGACGTGGACGTGGTAGAGGCCGAGGTGCTAGGGCTAGATCTTCAAGATCGGGGCATGTTTCCGAAAGGAGGCGCTGGCATTGCCGATGGTTGAGACGGATCTCATGATCGAGTGGGGTTGATGAGCTAACTCAGATAGTTAAGGAAGTATTGGAGGAGGTTAAAGGAATCAGTGAAGCACTTCGAGTTGAGTGTGTGGACTGTAAGAAGAAAAGAGATCGCGGTTCTTTTGGGTCGCAGATCTCATTCCGTAAAGCGTGTTAAGGCACGCCCAAACTTTCGCTTGCGATTATTGCGAAGGCGAATCCGAGAGAATCTTTGGAGGAGGTCAGGAGCATGCTTGAGATGCGGGTCTAAGGAGCATAAGGCTCGGGATTGTTTCATTACCATCAAGTCAGGTGTTTGGTTGTGTGAAAGAGGATTCAAGATTATGTTAAAAGTACATTGGTGTTATTAAGATCAGAGTGCGCAGCGAAAGCATGGTGGTGTGATTTGAGCGATGTGTTTAGTAGTTGGTTGGAAATTTCGAGGGCGAAATTTCTTTAAGGGGGTAGAATTATAACATCCCAAAATTGGGCCTAGTAGAATTGGACCTATTGGGCCCATTGGACCTTGAGCGTAGAAGCGTTTTAAAATTTATGGGAATCTGAGAACGGCATTATTTCAAGTTGGACTTATTAGGAAGGTGATTTTGGAGAGTTACGAGGTTCTAGGAAGTTCCGGGTTCAAGTTAAGTTATAGGAAAAATTTTGTGTTTAAGCACTTTAAGGAGAGATAGTAAGTGGCATCAAGGCTTATGGAAATAATAGAGTAATTTGCTTGCATAAATGAGCAATTGGTAAAGAGGATATGATGCCACATGAAGGACTTTAAGGGAAGAGGTTCAAATCCCACCAAGTGCAAATATTTTGGATTAAATTTTTGTACTAATAAGGTAAGTGTCGGCCAATGCTTTAATATGGTATGGAAGACTTTTTAATTTTGGAAGGAGGCTAAGGAATATGGTAAGGAGGAAGATAAGGAAAAAGAGGGGAAAGAAATGAAAGAAAAGGAAGGATAAGGGAACATGTTGGCATATAGTGTGGAAGGTGTTTTGGAAAGATTTTAATTGGTTAATGTTCATCTTTTGGAAAAGATGATAATGGTTTTGGAGGGGGTTTGTGATAGCCGAAATTTCTTTAGGAATTTGCAAATTTTTGGTGCTTGAAGAGGTTGTTTCTCTCAGCATTTTGGTGTCTTTTGTTTTCTCCAATTTTTCCTCTTTGCCGAAACTCCAAAGCCAAAAAGAGAGCATCTTTTTCTCTTGTTTTGACCGAAACCCTCAAGGCATCTTTGCTTCTTTTCCTTTGATAGCCGAACCCATTATCATCCTATTCCTTCATCATTTCATTCACCATCGTGTGGGAAAAACTCTTCTTAATCAGATCGGTAAGAGACTCTATTCTATCATTGTATTTTTCTTTTCTCCATGCCGAATTTTTTGTGCCCTTGTCTTGGGATGGTTTTCTTAACCGAAAACATCATTTCTTCTATTATCTCTAAGAGTGATCATCTTTCCTTTCGTAGTGTTCTAGTGTGTAGTCGTAAAGGACATTCTTGTTGATCCCTCTCTAGTCTTGAGTCAAACGATTGAAGTCGGATCTATCATTATTAAGGTAAGGGGTTCATTTTCGGATTTTTCGTTATATCTCTATTTGGCTATGTTGCAAATAGGATTGAAGTTTCGACTAATCGATTATGTTTTAGGGACGAAATCACTCGATATATTCTATTTGTAAATTCTTCGGATATAGTGGTAAGTGATTCAAGTGTAAGCAATGCGTTGAGTATGAATCTTTTGGAAATCCGAGGCTAACTTTTGGTTGGTATTGTTCTAGGATCAACGGAGAGTGGTTCTTTAGGAAATCAAAATAAGGTGTGTAATCCCGTACCCTTCCGAATACATGTTTGAAATGGTGTGTGTTCTCACATCTCTCTGATTTTTTTCATGAAATGTTCTATGATTCGGTCGAAATACCGAAGAAAACCAGAAACCGGCATCCGTGACCACTCGGGCATGCGTATATTCGTAGTGGTAACCATAGTTTGCAATGAAACAGTTTTTGGTCAGCAACAGTGACGTGATTTTGAAAAATCACGGAAAATAGGAGAAAAGGGATTAATAAGTGAATAAGATATCGAATTAAATCTTACTGTGTCTATTTTTATATGGAAGAAGCAGAGAAGGAAAAGGAATTTTAAAGTCTGTGATATCTTAATATTAGTGAGACTGGTTCTGATCGACTTTACGGTTCTCTGTTCTGTCTTGGAAAAACCGTTTAAAATTATACAAAGTGAATTATGAGTTATAGTTTATATGTATAGATTCCTTAGTGAGCCTATTTTCAATAGAAACAAGTGGGAGCAGTATATGAAAACCGTACAGTGAGATATTTGAATTTCGGTTAAGAGAGGTCAGAATCGTTGGACAGTGAAACAAGGGAAACTTTAAGGAATAAACTGTACTAAATGGTTAAGCCAAAAATTTTGGAAAAATAGTAGTAAGAAGATATATGAGTCTAGTTTCATGAAAAATTTACGGATTTAAATTTCGAGTTTTCTAACTTGAGTTATAGTCAATTTAGTCAGTATGACGCAGATGGACAGTTTCAAATTTTTATGCCCAAATTAGTAGTTAAGCCCGGGGTTGTGAAATTACCAAAATACCCTTGGAGTGTAAATTATCGAAATACCCCTGGGTTGCGAGATTACCGAATTAACCTTAGTGGGTAAAATTACCGATGATCAAATGCCCCTATGGGCCGATTTGATAGATTGTTATAATGGGCCGATTCATCGAAATGTCCTTATGGACCGATTATCGAAATGCCCCTATGGGCCGAATGATCGTATTGCTTTAATGGGCTGATTCATAAAAAGTATTCAATAGGTTAATGGATGTTATTTTTATATGGATGTTTTACGATTATGTATGATGCATCTTTACATATTGCATGGGATGGGAAAATTTGAATGAAGAGAAGTATAGACCGGTAGCATTGCCACGAATTCTGATATGGGCTATGTGCCAACCTTAATATGGCTTTGTGCCATTGTTTATACTTAAAATGGATTTATGCCTGCGTTTATAAATGGCAATTTTGCCTACGATTTGGAGAGACTGGCGGGGTGGGTTGACTTGATCCCCACAGGAGAGACTGGCTGGTACGGGGGAGAGATTGGATGGATGGGTTGGGTTGCATACTTTGCATTCATATATATATATATACTGTTTTGTAATTCGGCTTCAGCCCAAGATTATCTTAAATGGGCTTAGGCCCAAGATTTTTGTAAGCGGGTTCAGGCCCAGTGGATGACGGTAAGGGGATTTCACACTGAGTTCTTGTAACTCACCCCCCTTTTCTTAACCCTTGTAGGTAATGCTCAGTGATGTGGACTTGGGCCATGGATGACTCGGTGGAAACCATACTTCAGAAATGGTGTTTATTTTGAACTTTAGATTTCTATTTCCGTTCACTTTACTATTTTAGGTTTTTTTTTATGATGTAATAAGGCCTCTAGAGTATTTATTTTTGCTTTATGTTGACGTACTTTAATTTTGCTTGAATTGTTTTTAAATGGGAATTTTTCTAAAAACTTAAATAAAGGTTTTCCAAAATCGATTAACAAATGGATTTCATAATAAACTTTTATAAATATTTTAACACGGAAGTTTTCATTCGAACTATCACACGATATTTTCAAAAGTCACGGTTTTAAAGTTCACTACCTTGATTGTTGACTCATCAATCAATCTTTCAAAAATACTTATATTTTATCTACGTTTCCGCAACGATTTCAAAATGCTTCTGCAACTCTATTTCTAAACATCACATTTTTGTAATTTGTTCATTTCAAATATGCTTTCGCTACTAAAAAGGTTTTTAAAGATTATTACGTTTTCAAGTAGTTAACAATTGCTTAAGTGTTTTTGGTTTTAACAAAGAGGCTGTATTTCTCAAGCAAGTTTTTAATAATCGCAAAGATGATTTTTACTTCCATGTGACACACCAGATTCGGGCCTAACTTCTAGGCCGGGTTTGGGGTGTTACATTCTTCCAGGGTTGGTCATACTTACCATTCTTCTCCTTCATGGTCCACCACAAAAGCGTTTTCTTCAGATGATTTCCATAAGGGCCTTCCTGTAGAGTGCGCCACGAAGGCGTTCCTTTCCATAGATCGCCATAAAGGCTTTAATTTCATAGATTTTCACAAAGGCTTTAATTTCATAGATTTCCACAAATGCTTCCATTTCAGAGATTGCCACAAAGGCTTCCATTTCATAGACTGCCACAAAGGCTTCCACTTCATATATTGCCACAAAGGCTTCCATTTTATAGATTGCCACAAAGACTTCCATTTTCTAGCGTGTTCAAGATAAGGATTCACCTAGACTCACATTACGTGAGGTTTGCCTCTCATTGTCTTGGGTTACACAGAGAACTCTATTAGGTAATAACCTTCCTTTAGTACTTTCCATATGATGCCATAACCCATTAGTTATGGTCTTATACGATATGGTCTTTCCATATGAAGCTATATCCCACCAGCTATGGTCTTACACAATATAGTGCCATGGACTATTTGTAACACCCCAAACCCGGCCTAGAAGTTAGGCCCGAATCTGGAATGTCACATTAAAGGCGCACTTCAAAACAATTTACTAGTTAACCATTTAAGGCCCAAAAGCCCAAAACAAAAGATTATTTCGAAAACCATATTAACACTTTAATAATTTTATGAAATTTCTTAAGTGGGCAGTTGAAACAATAATAATAATAAACCCAAAATTCAAAGTCAAATAGGAGTTACATGGCCTTATTACAATCCAATGAAAAAAACAAAGTATTTAAAACAGAATTATTTGAATAAATTAAAACATTTGAACAGCTTGTAGTGTGGCCATCTCCGAGTCCTCTCCCATGTCGAGCCGTCTATTCAGGATTACCTGAAACATTAAATAAAAGGGTGTGAGTTTCGAAACTCAGTGTGTACAACCCTTGGCAATCAAATCACATACAAATATTCACATTGGGCCTAAGCCTTATCAAAATCGGTGGTCTTGGGCCTTAGCCCGCAATGACCTCATATCACATCATATCATATCGTATCATATACAAACAAGATAATGCAAAACCCACCCCAAAAATCCATCCACTACACACACCATTTCCCTTCCAACCTTATGGCTCCTGTGGGGAATTCTAGCTCGACCCACCCTCCGCTACACACCATGGGTAGCCTGGGATTGTGTGACTACCGAACGTTGCAACAAAGCTGCTTAATCACATACATTGGGCTTAAAGCCTCCGGTGGATCCATACCATACGGCCATGCGATCCTGGATCCATACCATACGGCCATGCGATCCTCAAATATTGACACAGAGTCATCAATATATATATATATATTAGGCACATAGCCACGGTAAATATGATTGGCACAAAGCCATAATAACAAAGACAAAGCCTTCAGATTGGCACAAAGCCTTCGGTATTGGCACAAAGCCATAATTACGGCACAAAGCCTTTGATATTGGCACAAAGCCCATAATTACAAAGACGAAGCCCATATTAATGGCACACAACCCTCGGTAACATTATCGGTGCAAAGATGGTCGCTCGGTGGCTAAAAAGCACTGTGGTGGATCCATACCATACGGCTATGCGATCCCGGATCCATACCATACGGCCATGCGATCCTCAAATCTTCCTCCGTACCATAATTCCCACCCATATGCATCCTAAGCAGAATATCATATGAATGCATCAAACACAAAAGTAACATCCACAAACCCATATTCATCACATAGGGGTATTTTCGTCATTTCACTACCTAGGGGTATTTTCGTAATTCTACCCTACATGGGTATTTTGGTAATTTTACAAACAGGGGTATTTTAGTAATTTTACAATATAAGGGTATTTTAGTAATTTTACAATATAAGGGTATTTTAGTAATTTTCCAACATAAGGGTATTTTAGTAATTTTCTAATATAAGGGTATTTTAGTAATTTTCCAATATAAGGGTATTTTAGTAATTTTACAATATAAGGGTATTTTAGTAAATTTACAATATAAGGGTATTTTAGTAATTTTCCAACATAAGGGTATTTTAGTAATTTTCCAATATAAGGGTATTTTAGTAATTTTTCAATATAAGGGTATTTTAGTCCCTCTCGGGTTTTAGTTATAAACTTTGGCCCATAAACAAGTCCTCGTGGTTAAAGTGAACAAATACTATGCACCAGGTAGGATCTCAGAAAAGAGGAGGTGGGTCACTCGGACCGCTTAAATACCAAGCTCTCACTAGATCCAATCCTAGACATGCATATGTCGGTTACCACACTCTAACTAATCGACTTGTCCACAGGCATGTTTAATTAACTTAAGTCTTATGAAATTGAAGAGTTGTTCAAACTAGGCCTAAGTCCATAAACCCTAGCATATCTGCTTACGTCCCCATAAAGCCCATCAAACCCAAATTACAACCTTACGGCCCATTAGGCCCAAATCTTACCATATGACCTATTAGGCAAAAAACATATCCAGATCATGTATCATGCAAGACTAATTCAATTCGTTTAACAAGCCAAACCATTTAATCAAACTTAGCCTCAGGGCCCACCGGGCTCGTTAAGCCACTTTTGGCTTTTTGGCTTTTCGGCATTGCCGATATCGTGTGTGTAGTGCTGGTACACACCTGATCACTGTGACGTGCTATCCTATCCTTAGCCTTGATCCTACAACCAACCAACTTTCAATCAACCACTCATACTTAATCAAAAATATTTACTCAAAAGCCGAAACCTTACAGTAACCTTACCGTGTGCCCCGGGTTCTAATGGCCCTTCCTTAGCGCTGCTAATCACAAGTGTACCCTAGATCCTTGCTAACGATCCTACCACGCTAGTGATCTCGAACCTTACCCTTGTTAATACAAGATCCACGACAATGAGAAATTAGATCGCCTTCTGGCTTCCAACAAAACGCACTAAGGGAGTTAACGAATACTTACCGAATCCAACCTTAGATCCTCTGCGACCTACCAAACGAGAGTCACTTTTAACCTTGATCGAGAGTAGATACCAACTGATTTGTGATAGAGAAAAACAACAAAGATTCGGCACTAATGGGGGATTTCGGCAAGAGAAGGTGATGGCAATTCGGAAATAGAAAAGTTTGGCTAAGAGAGAATTCAGAAAAAAAGGAATGATGGTTTTTCGGCAATGGAAGAATTCGGCAACAGAAGAACATAATGAGGGGGAGAAAAGAAAAGATCAAATGTGCTTGTGAGAGGGTAACTACAGGATATTCGGTAAAGAAAAGAAAGACTAACTTATTTGCAAAACTATCCAAATGCCGAAAGCCACAATGAAAATTCGTAATACCCCCTAAAAGACCCAAAACGACACTCATTTACCCTCCTAAGCCGAATTTATACACTTCCCACTTCCCACAACGGCACCAACTCTTCACACTTCTCAGCTCCTAACTTTTCTCCCTGATAACTCCTCAATCTCATCCTAAATTTTCTCTAAGATAAGCTCATTTATCTCTTCCTTAATTTTCTCTCATGAACACTTCCTTCAGAGTTCACATCCACTGCCACTACTAACCATCTAGAAGGCAAAAATTAAATCCCCAACAAAATACCATGCCACTACTCGAACCTTGGACTCCCTTGCCTACTAATGACGCCACCTCCCTGCTCCCTAAGTGGCGCCACTTTGCCACTACACCACAAGCTCTTTTGTGTCATTTTTCTTCTTCATTTATTTAAAAGGCCTACTAACTGAAGTCACAGCTCCCTTGGGCTAAAACTAAACTTTTTCTTATACCCTTAATTGATCCCAGAACATCTCTAACACCCCTAGACACTCCAAATTCATTAACCCTCAGAGCCCACATACCAATTGTCTTTTTCTTGCTTACTTAAAAATTTTCTAAGACCCAAAGCCCAAAGCCCAATTCTTCTAGGCCCAAATTCGGGGCGTTACACTTTTTATTTCAGATAATCATGTTTAAAGTTTCGATGAACTCCTTTAAATGACTCCGCGGAGACAAATACAGACTCATTATACTCTAGCTCACTTTTGATAGACATAAATCATAGAATGCTCTCAACATACACTTATACATTACAATCGTTCATATACAAGCATCCTTTGATTTCTAGTTTCACATCATATACTTAGCTTATCATGTTTCATGTAATTTATACGTACACGATCCATCAAACATTCCTTCTACACAGAATCGTCACACCATACTTTTCTGGCTTCCGTCCTATAATCTATTTACTTTTAACAGAAGTTTCTCAAATGCACAATCTCACATACAAGAGTCGGCTTGGGAACTCACCTGACAAGAACGTATAATAACTTGAGCTCTAGATCTAAGACCTTTCAGGAGTTGCAACAACCATTGCTTCTCGAAACAAAAGAACACCATAAAAATCCATTCAAATAACATTTCCATCATCTTAAACACAAATAACCTACAAACAAATCCTTACTTCTTCAAACATTCATGTAGATATACCTTTCAGAGCCATAAAACTCACCTCGACATGGAGAAATTTCTAGAAGAATTCAGAGTTTTAGATCCAGCTTAAAGAAAAATACTTCTCCTTTACTCCAACCTTAGATTTCAATATTTTCAAAAGAGAAGAAGAGAACTCCTTTTATTTCAACTTGAAGACCTATTAATATAGTCCAAGTCTTTATTGGAACTTGACAAATGTCACATCACTACTGACTTGTCTTATCAAAGGTCTACAACTTCTGAGGAAACTAATCGAGTACTTTGCCTTTCTCTTTTAATTATCATTTTTCTCGTTCGGCTAGTTCCTAATCAATTTACCTTTTAACTTAACCTGTACAATATCACGGGGAAAAGGGTGTACTACTTCTGACATGGGCTCATACCTTCAGTATCTATTTACCTAACCACAACCTTCTTCTATCAAATCACAATTATCTGGCATGGAACTCTCAACATCTTGAACACACAATTGTGTCTGCCCCCATTATACGCCAGAAAGAACACTTGAGAGATTACCAATTCGCCAATCATACTTTTCAAAGACTACATTGGACCTTATGCCCTTCGAAACCGAGGCGTTATAGGCCTGCTCAAAGAATTCTTATACTTAGTCAACTTCTTATACTTTACACACACTCAAAACTTACTCTTTATGCCTTACTTTTGTAGACATCATTTGAACACTAAGGTTTTGTCGGGCAAGATGTTACAACTTGGCTTACACAATGTGCGATTAAACCTTAAGATTGACGACCCTAAAAAGTAATTCAGGATAAAAAAGATCGAAAGATAAGTTTACCGAGTAAATCATAATTTATCCTGATCAAGAAAGTGACGTCGAAAGATAAGTGAGTATTGGTCTGTAACAGTCCGGTTTAGACCCTAGTCAGAACAGTGATTTTAGGACCACAAATCTGAGTCAGTAAAATATTTTAATATTATTTTCAGTGTTTACTGTGTGTGATTAAGCATGTGCTAAAGTTTCGTGAGTTAATTTGTCTGTTTGTGTGCTTAAATTGAGAAAAGGGCTAAATCGCGTTAAATGCAAAAGTGACTTGCCATTTGTTAAAGGGTTATATTGGCATGGCTTTATTAAAATGAAGTCCTTATGATGCAATTTAGCCATTGAATAATGGCATGGATGGCAATGGACATTTGATAGTGGAAATTTAATGTGATTAATAAAGGTTAAATAGGTAAATATGTTAATAAGTTAAGTTATAATAAAAATAAAACATAAAAGATGGCTATCTCATCTTTATCTAGCCGAATGTGAAAGAAAAAGAAAGGAAGAAAACCATTTTAGGTTTCGACTACTATCAAGCAAGATTAAGGTATGTTTTGTGATCGATTTTTGATAATTTCTACGTTTTTGTAATCGTTGCTTCGAATACTTTGAAACCCGTGCTTAAATTTTGTGAATTGATGATGTTTTTGAAATGAGCCCTTGATGAATTCATGGGATTTATGATGTTTGAGGATGAATTATGAATGATATGTGATAGATTAATAAGTTGCATCTTTGGAGTTTTGATGAATTTGAGCATTTTGAGCTTAATTGAGAAAATAATATTTTGAAGGACTAAATTGTGAAATAAATGAAGTGTAAGGACTTGTATGAGCTACATGAGGATTCGGCTAGGCATGGGTAACTTGAAATTATGTGTATTTTGTAATTTTGAGAAATAGGGACTAAATTGTCCAAATGTGAAAATGTGAGGGCTAATTTTGCAAATTACCCTAAATATGTGCTTTTGGGTTTAATTGAATGAGTTGATGAATAAAAGGGTTAAATTTGAATATGTATAGATCAAGAACTAAAGAAAACGGACTTAGATCGCGGGAAATCGAAAGTAATCGAGTAGTCGTGTCCGTTTCCGTTAATCGAATCCGAGGTAAGTCGATATACAAATAAAGGTATTTGAATTGAATTCTTTGTGTATATATGAGACTCGAATTGCTATGAATATCCATTGAGATGGAATGTATGGGAAATCTGAGCTTACTTATATATCGACAAGTTGTTAAAGTCTGAGAAGTCCCGTGTGAACCTAGGAATAGATAGGATAGCATATGTCATGACATAGGTGTCCGAAATGTGATATCATGTAAGACCATATCTGGGACGTTGGCATTGATTCAAGATTTCGTGTAAGACCACGTCTGGGACGTTGGCATCGATTTGAGATTTACATGTAAGACCATGTTTGGGACATTAGAATCGTATTTCATTCGTGTAAGACCCTGTCTGGGACAGTGGCATCGATATCTGAGTACATGTAAGACCTCGTCTGAGACGCTGGCATTGTACGATTATTCTGAGCACTCTGAGTATCCTATTAGACTCCGAACGGTTCAACGGGCAAGTTCGAGAAAATAACGACTATGTGAGTTGTATATCCGTTTCAGGTACGTTTGAAAAGTACACTATGTGTGTATGAAAGGTAAGTGTCTATATGAACTTACTAAGGTGAATATGTGTATAGAAATGATGAGATAATATGTGAATATATGCTTGAATGAGCTATGTGTATATGTGATATTTGAGTTGAAGAATGTGGCAAGCTATGGCTAAGTAAATGAGCCAAAGAATACGTGATGAATATGCATTGAGAAACATTAATGTCAATGTATCAATATGGTTATGTGCATTTTATGCTAAGTTTATTTGTATATGGCTTACTAAGCTTTTGAAAGCTTACTTTGTGTGTGTTTGTTCTGTTTTATAGATCGTTAAAGCTACGAGAGACTCGGGGATCATCGAGGATCATCACCACACTATCAAACTCAACTTTGGTACTTTTGAATGTGTAAATAGCTAAATATTTCATGTATAGGCTAGATGTTTGGAACATGTTTGAAATGTGTAATTAGCCATGAGATGTGGCTAGATAAATGTTGGTAATATGCATAAGTGTTTATGGTATATGATGCATGTTTTGGTATGACTTGATGGCAATGAAATGGTTTTATGAATGGTAAGCTTATTGATGAATTGATGCCTTAGTAAATTGGTGAAATTGTGGATGAATTATGCTTGGTTTTACATGTGATTTATATGTGCTATTTGGCATACAAGTCGGCATATTTAGAAATGTGATTAAATGGAATGATAGGTAGAACTTTTGACATGATTTTGGTTGCTAATTATGTATGGGATATTGATTATTTGAGCTTGTAGGGATGACCCTTGTGTGGGTGGCAATTTGGCCTTGAAAATGACCTATAGCCCACACGGTTGAGTACACGGGCGTGTGGCTCGACCGTGTCCCTCGTGGTTGAAATTCAAAACAAGTCAGGTTCGACCACGGGCTAGACACACGGGCGTGTGACTGGCCGTATGGTGAAGTCAGGATCGACCACGGGTGAGGCACACGGGCGTGTCCATGCCGTGTGGATAAGTCAGTATGTATGCCCTGTTTTGACATGGCTTAGTCACATGGGCGTGTCTGACGGCCGTGGGAGGCACACGGCCTGCCCACACGGGCGTGTGACCTCTGTAACTTAGAAAAAATTTTAAATTTTTGAGAATTTTTGTATGTGTTCGGTTTAGTCCCAGCCCTATTCTAAAACATGTGTAAGGTCTCGATGACCTATTTAAGGGACGCTCTGATGTGATTAATCAGATTAAGTTATGAAATGTTTGTAAAAGTTTCTGAGCTGTCCGGTAACGCCTTTAGCCCTAAACCGGTGATGGTTACGGGT